>JADMNL010000026.1:299982500-300582500 GCA_016271365.2 Neoceratodus forsteri | reverse complement strand
TCACCGACTGTGACTGAAAAGGACAGCAGGGCCACTGTCAGTGAAGGGCCACAGCAGCAGGGAATGGCCACCAGTATCCTGAATCCAGAGGTACTCAAACTGCAAATTGAGTTGCGCAGGATGGAGTTGGAGTCCCAGGAGAGGAGAGAGCGAGAGAAGCGAGAGGTGGACCGTGAGGCAGAGCGAGAACACAGAGAGGCAGAGCGACAACAGAGAGAGGCAGATCATGAGGAGCGCGAGCGCCAGTGAACTGCAGAGGAGAAGAGAGAGGAGCACCAGAGGCAACACGAGCTGGTGAAGATGCGACTCTGACCAGTGGCACCAGAGCAGGTAAGTGGCTTGGGTTTAACTGGGACTGCAGGACTGGGTTACAAATTGAACTCCAAATTAATAGCTGAGTTTAAGAAGGGGAGGACATGGACACGTTTTTAAATTCTTTTGAAAAAGTTTGTATTCAGGCTAAAATTCCTAGAGAGTCCTGGAGCTTCCAGCTATTCCCACTGCTTACCGGGAAAGCTCGGGATGCATTGGATCAAATGGACAATGAAGACAGCAATGATTACAGCAAGCTAAAAGCTGCACTGTTAAAAAAGTTTGAATTAACTGCTGAATCATACAGAGCTAAATTCTGTAAGCTCAGGAGAAGCCCTGATATGAGCTATGAGGAGCTAGCCACGAAACAACATCAGTTTTTAAAACGTTGGTGGGAAGGAATTGAGGCAAATTCTGTTGATAAAATTAAAAATGTGATTTTATTAGAACAGTTTTATTGGGCATGCCCAGCAGAGCTAAAAACCTGGCTAGAGGACCGAGATCCAAAAACAGTGCAAGAGGCTGCTGAACTCTCGGACCAATATGCCAAGAGCAGACCTGCTCGGAGAGCGAATGGGGCGGCCGTGGCAGCGCAGAAAGGGAAAAGCATGCCTTCAGGGCAGCTAAAACCCTCACTGCCTCCACCGAAACCAGTTAGCCCCAGGTTTCAAAGAAAAGGTTTCTCTGAAGTAAGGAATGCCTGTTGGTTGTGTAAAAAAACTGGGCATATTGCCAGACAGTGCCCCAAAAAGGGAAGCCATAATACACCACAGGGTGCTAGAAAAGAAGTGGGTTGTTTGTGTGTCCCTGGAAGCATGCCAGTGAACATGAGGGAACACATGCACCCAGTCATGGTGAATGGGGTACAGACGCAGGGGTAAAGGGACACAGGGGCATCCCTGACACTGGTAAAGGGGAATCTGGTACAGCCTGGTCAGCTTATACCAAATAAATACATAACTGTACAAGGGTGTACTGGTGAAGAAAAACATTGCCACTCGCTTGTGTTTTCCTGGGCTGGGGTGAAACAGGGGGAACTATGCAGCAGGTGGCTGTAGTCAACACATTAGCAGTGGATGTGATCCTGGGTAACAATCTCCAGCAGGGGGTGGTATGTGCAGTTACCCGTAGCCAAGTGGCAAGGGAAAATAATAGTTCCCTGAACCCTACAGAAACCAGTGTGAAAACCACTGAGAGGCTGGTTCCCCAGCCCGTGTCTCCAGATGGGGAGACCGATAAAAAGGAGGTAGAAATTTCCCCAGTAGCAAGTAACCACACAGCTACAGAGGGTTACTCCAAAGAGGGAGGGGTGACCCCGTGTCAGAGGGTTAGGATTGACAGTGATCCTGAGAGCCCTGACGCTAGTGCTAGGGGCCCTAGTTTAGCGACTGAAGGGGACCTGTCCCATGCCTTGGGAATGTGTGAGGGGATTTGCAGCTGTTCAAAGGAGTGATCCTAGTTTAGAGAAGATGAGGGCTTGGGCAGACTCGGAGGGCACACAGGGAGGTGATGGCAGACATAAGGTTTATTGGGAAAATGGACTTGTGTATACACAGGCAGTACAGACAGAGGGAGGGAGGGATGCTAGGCGGGCAGCTTGTCGTTCCCCAGGGGTTTCATGAGCAGTTGCTCAAGATTGCACATGATATTCCCTTGTCTGGTCATCTGGAAATCGCATGCACAACGTAGCGGTTGGCCCAGAATTTCTACTGGCCTAACTTCACCCAGCAGGTGAAGGAGTATTGTAGGTCTTGTCACCGGTGCCAAGAAATAGGTTAGGCGAGCAAGAAAATCCAAGCCGCCCTGATCCCCTTGCCTATAGTGGAGGAGCCATTCCAGAGGGAGGGAATGGATATTGTGGGGCCTTTAAATAACCTCAGCTCCTCAGGGAAGAGATTCATCCTGACTGTGGTGGATTATGCCACCTGGTACACAGAGGCAGTCGCCCTGTCCTCTCTAAGGCAGACAAAGTGGCAGATGCCTTACTTGGAATTTTGTCCTGTGTTGGGTTTCCGCAAGAGGTAATCACCGATCGAGGGGGTTCCTTCATGTCGGACTGGATGAAATGTTTATGGGAGAAGTGTGGGGTGGTGCAGAGATGCACGACACCGTATCATCCACAAGCCAATAGACTTGTGGAACGTTTCAATGGTACCCTAAAGTCATTGCTCTGGGCATTTTCTGAACAGCATGGGAGGGACTGGGAGAAATACCTTCCCCACCTGTTGTTTGCATACGGGGAAGTGCCCCAAGAGTCGACAGGATTTTCCCCCTTCGAACTGTTATATGGACGCCAGGTACGTGGGCCCCTAGACTTTATCCGGGAGGACTGGGAAGGCAAGCACGGCACCGAGGGAACTCCCATTGTGGATTATGTTCCTTAGGTTTAGGAAAGGCTGAAGGAGCTTATGGGGACAGCCCAGGGCAACCTGGCAGCTGCCCAACAGAAACAAAAGGTGTGGTATGACCGTAGAGCCAGAGCTCGCTCATACATGGTGGGTCAGGAAGTCATGGTCCTTATTCCGGTCCGGAAAGACAAGCTGCAAGCTGAGTGGGCAGGACCATACAAAGGGGTTAGGAAGGTAAATGACATGAACTACATTGTGGAGTTACCTGATCGTAGACAGACAGAAAGGATGTACCATGTCAACATTATGAAGCCATATGCAAACAAGGCTGACATGGTGTTCGCAGTATGTAGTCATGGGGAGAGGATGGACGAAGGAGACCCCCTTATGGAGTTGCTGGAAGAGAGTAAATGGGAGTACTCTGTGGAGGCAGTAAAATTGTCTCCCCAGCTGACCCCAGGCCAGATCCAGAAAGTAAGGGAGGTTTTAGCAGACTTTTCCCCCTTGTTTAGCACCAAGCCTGGACTAACCCCCTTAGCGACACACGATGTGGAGACAGGGACACAGACGCCCATTCGATGGACAGCATATCAGGTGTCAGAGGCTGTCCAAAAGGACATTAGGAGGGAAGTGGAGGAGATGCTGGATTTAGGGGTAATGCAGAGATCCCACAGCCCCTGGACCTCACCTGTAGTCCTTGTGCCCAAGCCAGATGGCTCAACTCATTTCTGTGTGGACTTTCGTGGACTGAATGCAGTCACAAAGTCTGACACCCACCCGATGCCCCAGACGGACGAACTCCTGGACAAGTTGGGAGGGGCGACCTACCTTACGACTATTGACCTGACCAAGGGGTATTGGCAGGTAGAATTGACAGACAGAGCTATGGAGAGGTCAGCCTTCATCACTCCGATAGGCTTATTTGAGTTTAAAGTAATGCCTTTTGGAATGAAGAACGCCCCAGCCACTTTCCAAAGGTTGGTGAACCAGGTGTTGAATGGTGCTGAGGAGTACACTGTAGCGTACCTGGATGACATTGCCATCTTCAGTACCAGCTGGGAGGAACACCTTTCACACCTTAGGGGAGTGCTGGGCAGGATACAGAGGGCCGGGCTCACTGTCAAAGCCGAGAAGTGCCAGGTGGCCATGGGAGAAGTGGCATACCTCAGGCATGTGGTAGGCCAGGGACAGCTCTGTCCTAACCAAATAAAAATAGAGGTGATCCAGGCGTGGCCCAGACCAGAAACCCAGAAGCAGATCAGGAGCTTTCTAGGGACAGCAGGGTACTACAGGAAATTTGTACCCAATTACAGTACCGTGGCTGCTCCCCTATCTCACCTGACAAAGAAAAAGATGCCAAAGAAAATTACCTGGGGCCCAGCCTGTGAAGAAGCCTTTACCAGACTGAAGGAGGCACTGTGCAGTGCTCCTGTTTTGACAAGTCCAGACTGTAGCAAAACCTTTATAGTTCAGATGGACGCCTCAGACGTGGGTAATGGGGCAGTACTTAGCCAGACGTCTAGCCAAGGGACAGATCACCCGGTAGTGTCTCTGGGCCGGAAGCTGCTTCCCAGGAAGCAAGCGTACTCCACGGTGGAAAAGGAGTGTCTTGCCATAGTGTGGGCCCTGAAGAAATTAGAACCATACTTGTATGGGCAGCATTTTGTGGTGCAGACTGACCACAACCCCCTGGTTTGGCTGATGCAGATGGGGAAGAACAATGGCAGACTACTAAGATGGAGTCTTGCTTTACAAGGGTATGATCTAAAAATCATACATAGGGCTGGAGCGAAGAACAAGAACTCAGATGGGCTGTCTAGGGTCTATGAGGAGTGAACTGATTTGGGAAGCTCATCCCATGTAGGGGATAGATCCCCCAAATTCAGTCTAGGGGGGAGGAATGTGACGTAGACAGACCGTTCTGAGTGCTGTATAATATTTTTTTATATAAAATGTATTATAACTATCTCTGCTGAAAAATCAAATGCTCTAGGAGTGACCTCAACCCCCCAGTTTTCAGCTGACAGATGCAAGCTAAGAGAAATGCTGACAACATGTGTATCTCACACACACTCAGTTTTTAGAGGCAATGTGTTACATGGAAGACTTTAATCAAGGATCCTGTTTCTCTGAGTTAATTACAGAGTTGTTTAAGTTAACTTTGTTAATAGGGAAATCATAAAAAAGGTTTATGACGTTGAAGAGAAAACACAGGTTATTACACAGAGGTGAGAGGTTGTAAATACTCATACGAAGCCTGTGTGAGGAGGATGCAGCATGGATCAAAAGAGGTGTCATTGAAATTGAGTTATGCTAAGGTTGCAGAATGAATACTTTGAAATTACATCCTGTGGTTGTATAGAAATATATATTTTTTAGATATTTTGACAGGGAGGAACTAGATAACCTCATGCAAATGGGGTGGGCAAAACCAGCTTTTAAAGATCATTCTGTTTCACTACAGACACACTTTTATCTGACACTGACCAAGAAAACATCTGAGCACTGAAAACAGGTATTTAGAAAGCTAGACAAATCTAAATATCGTTGTAGGAATTGCACTGTTTTAAACCTTGTTTTGTTTAAAGATATGTACAGTATGTCTTATGATATGAGTTCTGTATTGTATGTTTGACGTATTATTATATATTTTAGTAAAAACTCTAATTTTAGGGCATACCTGGTCTGTCTTTGAATTGCTTTCTTTTGCTAAGAAGTATTTATGGTTATAGCAGACAGCAGACATAAGCTTGTATGGTGGTACCAAACTGGAAAGAGAAGCATTTTAAATCTGAGGTCTTTATTAAAGTTTTATGGGTTCATCTCTGAATACCTGGTTAGGTGCCCATAGGCAAAGATATCTGGCCCCCCGAAGACAGATATATCTGAGCCTGTGCATTGGGTATGCTAGCAAGAGGTTAACAGTTTGAACCTCTCCAGAACTTGAGACCAAAGGTTGATCCGAACTTACAAAAACAGACAAGAGGGTTACATTGTCTGTTACACTGTTCACAAGACTGTGCTCAGAGGTTGGCACTTTGGGAGTAAAGGGCCTGACCTGCTGAGTGAATCTGTGACGGTCCTTTTCTGCTGACAAATTCTATGTTTCTGTGTAGAGAAGAATTTGGATTTATGTAGTGTCTTTCTTACACACTGTATTCCAAAGTGTTTTACAAAGCAATGAGTTAGGTACTGGCAGTGCAGGGACTTTAGACTAGAAATTGATTTATATAGGAACTTTTATACATACTGTATTCCAAAGTACTTTACAGAACAATGAAATAGAGATTGGTAGTGCAGGGATTGTAGACTAGAATAGAATTTGGAGTTATATAACTCCCTTTATACACGTTGTATCCCAAAGTGCTTTACAAAGCAGTGAGTTAGATACTGGTAGTGCAGAAACTGTAGAATAAAATAGAATTTGGATTTATATAGTGCCTGTCATACAAACTGCTCCCCAAAGCTCGTCACAGTCCAGGAGATAGAGAGGAGAGAATGATGTTGCCATTTTCAGCACCTTGGGATATCCAGAGACAACAGAGAAAGGCTAAGCAAAGGAAGGCTAATGCAGCAGAATTTATTAGTGACCATGTAGATTTTTCAGCAATAATGTTTGTCTGGCAAACGTATTAAGGCATCCCTATTTCATTTTTTCATTTCCTTTCATTCCTGAATCAAGATACACGATTTTGAAGTTTTTAAAAGTTCCCGCTACTGTGCCATGCTCTGAGAGAAGGATTAGTTAATTCTACTTGCTGTGGAGAGAGTTAATGTGGAAAGAATTTTTGTAAGTTTTGCAGTTGTTATTTATTTATTTTTTTATTTAGCTTAAAGGTTTCTATGGCTGGAGGGATTGAACAGAACATAGAAATCGGTGGCAAATAAGGACCACTAGGCCCATCCAGTCTGCCCGTAGGCCATGCACATTGTATGTGGCCACTGACCCCCCTGGGTTTTTGTTTCCCAGGTGCATTACCTTGCACTTCTTAGCATTGAATCTAAGCTGCCATACATTTGACCATTCCTCTAACCTTGCCAAGTCCCTTCTCATCCTTTCCACCCCACCTTGTGCATCAACTCTGTTGCAGATCTTAGTGTCATCTGCAAAGAGACATACTTTTCCTTCCAGTCCTCCGCAATGTCGCTTATAAAGACATTGAAGAGGACCGGTCCTAATACTGAACTCTGCGGTACCCCACTACTAACCCCCCTTTTTTCTGAGTGGACTCCATTTACTATTACTCTCTGTGTCCTATTCTCCAGCCAATTCTTTACCCAGGCTGTCATCTTGGGACCCACTCCCAGGCTGGCTAACTTGTATATGAATCTTTTGTGTGGGACCCAGTTTTAAGTACTGACCCCCCCAGCTTGCTCCTCACCAGCCTAATTGTTCTCTCTCTTATCCCCCTGTCTTATCAACACTAGGCCCATCCATCCCCTTATTCTTCCTTTCCCAACCTCGGATAGGAGCTCACTACCCTGGGCTGTGACATCCTACCATGCCCCGTACTTTATAGCATTCAATCCCGGGGCTCACACATACTCCTTTTCTCCATCCACCTTCTCTACATCCAGCTTTACCAACTCCTTTCTGTGCACCGTGCCCTCCTAGCCTTTCTCCCCCTACTTCCCTCTCTCTTCCCCCTACCTTCACCTCTACCTGGTGTATATTTTTATTTTTATTTTTTTCTTCCGTTACTTCCTCCTGCAACCTTAGATAACCTGCTTTATCTTCCTATAGACACTTCTATGTATGTAAATACCGTGTAATCTATACAATATCTGTATAATTCTATGCACATATGAACTTTTTCTTCCTCTCTGTAAAGAGTATTATCTGTATTGCCTTGTAAATACCTGTGTTGACCTGTATATACAATTGTTCATGCTCCACCCAGGTCCATCTTGCAAATGAGCTTCTGCTCAACGATGAACGCCTGGTTAAATAAAGACTTGATTGATTGATTGATTGATTGACCCTATGTGATCAATGGCTTTTCATCACTCCCTCCCCTCTCAAGCTTCCCCTGTGCCTGTCCTAGGCATGCTTAAACCCCTCCACTGTGCGTACCCCCACTACCTCCTGTGGCAGACTATTCCAAATGTCAACTACCCTTTTTGTGTAGAAACACTTCCTCACAATGCCTCTTAATCTACCCTCTTCCAATTTCATATTGTGACCCCTTGTTCTAGTACTTTTTCTACACTGGAAGAGGTCCCCATCTGCACCTTGTTTATGCCCTTGAGGTACTTGAAAGTTTCAATCATGTCCCTCCGCTATCTCCTCTCCTCCAGTGAGTACATATTGAGGTCCCTTAGTCTCTCCTCATATGTTTTGTGGTGCAAACCCTTCACCATCTGTGTTGCCCTTCTCTGGATAGTATCCACCGTAACTATGTCCTTGCACAGATGTGGCCTCCAGAACTGCACGCAGTACTCCAGATGAGGCCTTACCAATATTCTATACAAAGGCATCACTACCTCCTGCCTCCTGCTAGTGATACCCCTTCCTATGCACCCCAGCATGCCAGTGGCCCTCCCTGCCTCCTTTGTGCACTGCTTTGACACCTTAAGGTCATCAGAGATTATAACCCCTAGGTCCCTTTCCTCTTTGGTGACAGTCAGCTCCCCTCCAACGTGTAGCTCTCACCAGGGTTCCCGCTACACAGGTGCATTATTTTGCAAGTCTTTGCATTGAACCTCAGTTGTCACATCTCCAACCATCTTTTAAGCGTCTCCAGGTCCCTCTTCATTTTCTGCACCCCTTCTGGAGTATCCACCCTGTTGCAGATCTTGGTGTCATCTGCAAATAGGCAGACCTTTCCTTCCAGCCCCTCTGCAATGTCACTAATGAAGACATTGAATAGGACTGGTCCTAGTACAGATCCCTGTGGTACTCCAGTAGTCACCCCCTCTCCCCAGATTTTACCCCATTTACCACCACCCTCTGTCTCCTGTCTGTTAACCAGTTCCTAACACAGTTTTCCACCTTGTCTCCCATGCCCAGACTACCCATCTTGTTAATCAGCCTTCTATGTGGGACGGTGTCGAAGGCTTTGTTAAAATCTAAGTAGGCGATGTCTAACACCCCTTCCTGATTTATTTCCCTGATCACCCAATCAAAAAAATCTATTAGATTTGTTTGACATGATCTTCCTGCTGTGAATCCGTGTTGCCTTAGATCCTAAGCAGTGCTAGGTTCCATATGTGCCACTATCCTTTCTTTCAGCAGTGTCTCCATGATCTTTCCCACCACTGAGGTGAGGCTGACTGGCCTGTAGTTCCCCGCCTCCTCCTTACTGCTACTTTTGTGCAGTGGGACTACAGGTGCCATCCTCCAGTCCTCTGGAATGACACCCATGTTGAGTGACTCTGTGAATAGGGCCAACAGAGGTGCTGCTAGTTCCCTCCGCAGCTCCTTAAATATCCTTGAGTGGATGCCATCTGGCCCCATGGTCTTATCTACCTTCAGCTTTGAGTTCTTCCAGAACTCTCTCCACTGTGAATGGACTGGTGTCCACTTCTCCACCATGCCCCCCCCATTGCCTTTGCAACCCAACTGTGGTCCTTGACCCTCACCCTCCTTAGTGAACACTGAGCAGAAGTATTTGTTCAGTATTTCTGCCTGGTCCAGATTCCACTCCTTATACTTCCCCTCCTCCACTTTGAGCCTCACAATCCCCCCCCCCCGGGTTTTTTTCTTTCACTGATGTACCTATAAAATGCCTTATCCCCTTTGTTTACAGACCGTGCTAAGCCCTCTTCTGTCTGCACCTTCTCCTTCCTAATAGCCTTCCCTGCTTCCCTTAGACATTCAAGGTACACCTCCCTGTCCTCCTCCCTTTGGCTCCCCTTATAGTTCTTAAACCTCAGCCTTTTAGCCCTGACTTTGTCCCTCACCTCTTTGGAGAACCATAGTGGTTTCCCTCTTCTTCTTTTCCCTTTGGTCACTGTCCTAACACATTGGTTTGTTATATCCACTATGGCTACTTTCAGTTTCTCCCATTGTTCTTCCACCCTCTCTATTACCTCTTCCTTCCCCAGGACTGCTTGTATACATCTATCCATATCAGTACAATCCGCCCTCCTGAAATCTAATACTCTTGCCCTTGTGTGGCTTGATTGAGTCCATGTCTTCCACCTGTATTTCTTCAACTCTGTTCCCTTTGGTCCATACCAGGTCCAGAACTGACTTGTCCTTGGTTGGCTCTTGCACCAGCTGCCTGAATCCAACCCCCTGCAGGGATTCTAGGACGGCTGTGCTTCTGGCTGAAGCAGCCACCTGGGTGGTCCAATCTGCGTCCAGCATATCGAAATCCCTCAGTAGCAGGATTTCGCCTTTAGCTGTCATGTCGTGTATGTTCTCCACTAGTTCCCTGTCTACTTCCTTCCTCTGTGCTGAAGGTCTGTAGATCACCCCAGTGCGTACTGTTGTTCCATTCCCTGGCACCAGGGTGACCCACATTACCTCAGCCTCCCCCTGTATTCCCTGAACTTCTGTAGCCTTTATGCCATCTCTGATGTACAGGGCCACTCCCCCACCCCTTTTTACCCTTTCTGTCCCTCCTGAACAATGTATAGCCTGGTACACTGACTTCCCAGCCATGATTAGCAGAGTACCACGTCTCTGTTATTCCTGCTATGTCAAGGTCTGCGTCTGCCAACAAGGCCTCCAGGTCTGGAACCTTATTTTCTAGACTAGGGTCATTCGTTAGCATGACCTCCCATATTTTACAGTCTGCCCTTCCTCTGCTCTTGTTCTCCTTCTCCAGCGTCTTCCTTCCACACCAGTTTCCTTTCCTATGTGTTCTTCCCCCCCCATAACCCTCGTTATACATTCTTCACCTGTCTGCCCCTCCCTGCCTGCTTTAGCTGTTCCTGCAGTCAACTTATGTTCCTGCATGTTCCTATGGGGGGGTGTTCCTAAGCCTCTTGGCCTTTCTGGCTCTCCCCCCTTGGCCAGTTTAAATGCTCTCACCAAGGACCAAGGTCCCCTTCTCGGACAGATGCAGGCCGTCCTTCTTATATAAGCTCGCGTCTGCTCAGGTCAGGCCCCAGTCCCCTATGAAGCCAAAACCCTCCCATCCACACCAATCCTTCAGCCAAGAGTTGAAGGTATGGATATGGAGTGCCCTAGCTTCCCCTGTGCCCTGGACAAGTAGCACCTCCAAGAATGGGACGGAGCATGCTATCTGTCTCAGGTTTCCCCCAAGCTTCTTGAAATCCTCCTGGACTCTGGCTAACTCCACCCTTCTCCTGGCCAGGTCATTGGTCCCAGGTGGACAATGACATCCAGCTGCTCTCTCCTAGCTATTGCCATAGTAATCCTATGGATCCGCTTCCCATCCCTCCATGCAGTGCTTCCAGGGAGACACTTGACCTCCCTCTCTCCCCTGCTAGGTGTCCCAAACTCCACTCCCCGTACAATAGAGTCCCCCACTGGGAGAAGCTTCCCCCTCCTCTGGGGTCCCATGCCCAGACTTACCAACCCACAAAGCCTTTAAATTCTGACAGAGCCATCAAACTGCAGGAGAGAAGGATTAGTTAATTCTACTTGCTGTGGAGAGAGTCAGTGTGGAGAGGATTTTTGAAAGTTTTGGTATTGTTGTTTTAAACTGCAGGAGAGAAGGATTAGTTAATTCTACTTGCTGTGGAGAGAGCTAGTGTGGAGAGGATTTTTTTTGCTATTTTTTTAATTTAGCTTAAAGGTTTCTGTGGCTGTGCCTTTTGAATTTAGCTTAAAGGTTTCTGTGGCTGTTTTTTTTGAATTAAGCTCAACGGGGGGGCACAATGGCCCCACTTAAAGCTGGGGGGGGGGGCCTAAAGAAGACCTGGGGCAAACATCTAATTTCTGGACTGTAAGTGTGTGTGAATGCTGTTGGTGGGTTTGTAATTGTATTCATAAACAACTGTAATCAGTATAGAGAGAGACTGTATTTCACTGTCCTGTGTAGGTAGTGTGACCCATGGGTAGGATTGTGGGGTGCAATGGTTGTGGGGCAGCAGTGTGGATGAACATACTGTGGAGGCTGGGAGGCTGCCCAATATACCACAGGCTAAGGAGGCTCGAGGAAGAGGTTCTGTGGCTTGGTAGGGAGCTGAGAAGGTTGAGGGGTGAGGGGAGGGTTGCGCTATAGAAGGGCTGACATCTGAGAGTATCGGGGCACCACAGAGAAGGAACAGTGGGTCAAGGGAGGGGTTAGGGGAGGGGGCCAACTAGACAGGAAGCCAGCTAATGAAGGGTGGACTCTAGTAGGGCCTAGCAAAAGAGGAGCAACAGGAGGGAGGAGAAAACACATAGTAATGCAAAGAGAGTAGGAAACATGTTTGCTGTACTAGCAACACATGGGAAAAAGGATGCAGGAGGAGATTGCACAAGGGATAGTACTCACAAAGAGGAGTGAGTGAGGGGCATTACTAGTGGAGAGAGCGAGGATAGCGTGGCGGGGGGAGTGATAATACTCGGAGGTGAGGAGGGAGGGAGGTTGGCAGTCAAACAGGAGGAGGGGAGGGTCTCAATTGAGAGGGGCAGGGGGAAAGACACTGGGACAAATGGTAAAAGCAAAGCCTTGAGTAGCCCCGGGAATGAGAATCTGGGTGTGGGGGTGGCGACAGGCACAAGGAAAGAGGAGTGGGGGTGTACTGGTGATGGGGGACTCCGTACTCAAGGGGATCAGATGGGGCAGCAAGGGGGAGAGGCACAGTCAGATATGATGGAGTCCATACCGGGATTAAAGGCAGACAAGGTAGGACAAGCAATCCTAAGGTGCGCAAGGAGAGGTAGGAGGAAACTGCACATTGTGGTACATGCGGGGACAAATGATCTAGCGAGGAAAATGGTGGTGGTAACAAGGGAGAGGTATGAGGAAATGGGAAGGTTGTGCGAGATGACTGGGGAGTCTGTGGCCTTCTTGGAGGTGCTCCCAGTACCCTGCACAAGCACAATGAAAAAGGAGAGGATTGGGGAGTTGAATGCATGGTTGGTAGAATGGTGTTGAACTAAGGGGTACAGGGTTGTGGGCAGCTGGGGCAGTACCTGGGATAATAATCTGTTTGCAAGGGATTGGCTGCACCTGAGGGAGGAGGGGAAGGAGGTATTAAAGCAAAGACTGAGGAGGTATGTTGCGACAAAGGTGAATTTAAACTAGATGGGGGGGTGGCAAGTGGACAGCAGGTAGGCAGGAATCCGATAGAGTGGAGTCACAGCCTACCCCCAAGGCTTGCAGGGAAGGACTTGGGGTGGCCGAAAAGGGAAGGAGTAGAAGGGAGGAGATGAAGGGAAGGGGGCAGGATGGAGGGTGGTCTCGCTGAATGTGAAAAGCTTAGGCAACAAATCGGCTGAGCTACAGGCACTCTTGGCAGTGTGGAGGGTGGATATTGCAGCTGTCATGGAAGCATGGGCAACCGAGCACCGGGACTGGGATCTGGCAATCCCAGGATACAAAGTATACCGGAAGGACCATAAGGAGGGGGGTGGGGTGGCAGTCTGTGTGAGGGATGGGATCAAATGCACAAGGGACGAGGGGGAAGAAAGGAGAACAGAGGCAATCTGGCTGTAGCTCCTAGACTCAAGGGGTAGGAAACTGAGGTTTGGGGTGGTATACAGTCCGCTGTCCTAGCCTGAGGAGCTTGACAGGGAATTAGCAGGACAAATCAGAAAGGTGTGTAGAAAAGGGAACATGGTCATCGTGGGGGATTTCAACTCACTGAGGGTTGACTGGAGCATTCCGGTCACCTCCAGTGCTAGGGAGCAAGTGCTCCTGGACGTGATTCAGGAGGGTCTCCTGACACAGTTGGTCAGTGTATCTACTAGGCTAAAGAACACCTTAGATCTGGTATTGTTGAATGAGTAGGCAGTAAGGGAAATAAGGGTGGAGGAGCCACTAGCCGACAGTGATCACCAAATGGTGTGGTTTAATATCACAATGTGCGGGGAGCCCGAGAAATCAGTAACCCGGGTGGTAAATTTCAGGGGGTGGACTTTGGGAGGATGCGGGAAGTACTGAAAGGGAAACTGGAGGGCATAAGGCAGGAGATGGATGCAGAGCAGAAATGGGATATTATTAAATGGGAGATTATTAAATGGGGTATTGCAGAGGCAATGGAAGCCTGCACCAAGACACAGAGTAAGAGGAGCAGAGCAAGGAAGTCATGCTGGTTGAACAGCGAGTTAGTGGAGGTGGTGAGGGCAAAAGAGGGGTGCACCAGAGGTATAGGAGGATGGGGAAGGAAGTGGACAGGGAGGAATATGCAAGATGGTCCAGGGAGGTGACCAGAAAAGTGAGAGAAGCCAAGGCCCAGAGGGAGCTGAGATTAGCACAGGGAATTAACGAGGGGAGAAAGACTTTTTCAGATACATCAGGGAGAAAAAGAAGTACAAGGAGACAATAGTGAGGATAAAAAAGGATGGGGAGTGGACGGAAAAGGGGGAGGAACAGGTGGAAGCACTGAATGAATACTTTGTTCAGTGTTCACGAAAGAAAAGGGGACCGCTACCACCATGGGCTGGGGGAGGAGGTGACAGATGGAAGAATTAAGGGAGGTAGAGTCCTAGAGGGACTGAGGGCACTGAGGGTAGACAAGGCACCAGGGCTGGATGATATCCACCCCAGGGTGCTGAGGGAGATGGCGGAGGTGTTGGTGGATCTGTACAGCACCTCACTGGAGCCAGGATGTGTGCTACTGGACTGGAGGATGGCACATGTAGTGCCGTTACACAAATGTGGACCAAGGGATGAACCGGGTAATTATCATCCGGTAAGTCTTACCTCTATAGTGGGCAAACTCATGGAAATGATAATAAAGGAAAGACTGGTGTCATACCCCTGATTCTCCTTCACAAAAGTGGGAGCAAGACAGAGGCAGGAAACTACAGACCTATCAGTTTGACCTCAGTGGTAGGGAAAATGATGGAATCACTTCTGAAGGAAATAATTGTTGAGTACCTAGAGGCCAGTGGGGCACAGGACACAAGGCAGCATGGATTCACAGCAGAAAGGTCATGTCAGACAAATCTAATTGATTTCTTTGACTGGGTGACCAAAGCAGTAGACCAGGGAGGGGCTGTGGACATGGCCTACCTAGACTTTAGCAAAGTATTTGACAGTCCCGCACAAAAGATTAATAGTCAAATTAACCAGCCTGGGAGTGGGTCCTAGGGTGGTAGCCTGGGTAAAACACTGGTTGGGCAACAGAACACAGCGGGTAATAGTAAATGGAGTCCACTCTGAAGAAAGGAGGGTTACTAGTGGGATACCGCAGGGTTCAGTATTGGGGGCGGTCCTTTTTAATGTCTTTATAAGTGACATTGCAGAGGGACTGGAAGGGAAAGTATGTCTCTTTGCAGATGACACAAAGATCTGCAACAGGGTTGATACAAAAGGTGGGGTGGAAAGGATGAAAAGGGACTTGACAAGGTTAGAGGAATGGTCAAATGTACGGCAGCTTAGATTCAATGCTAAGAAGTGCAAGGTAATGCACCTGGGAAACAAAACCCAGGGGAAGTATACTATGGGGGTGAGATACTGACAACAACAAAAATGGAAAGGGACCTGGGGGTAGTCATATCAGACGACCTAAAGGTGGGCCAGCAATGTGAGAAGGCAGTAAGGAGGGCTGGGGGGATACTGGGATGCATAGGGAGAGGCATCACCAGTAGAAAACAGGAAGTTGTTGGCCCTCTGTACAGACAGTTGGTAAGACCACATCTGGAGTACTGTGTACAGTTCTGGAGACCCCATCTCTGCAAAAACATAGACAGGGTGGAGGCTGTCCAGAGGAGGGCAACCAAAATGATGCAGGGTCTGCATCAGAAGACATATGAAGAAAGACTAAAGGAACTAAAGATGTATAGCCTCGAGGAAGGGGACATGATAGAAACTTTCAAATACCTCAAGGGAATCAACAAAGTCCAAAAGGGTAGCATCTTTCAGAAAAAAAAGATGTGCCAAAACAAGCAGGCACAATTTGAAGATAGAGGAGGGACAGCTTAGAGGTAATGTGAGGAAGTATTTCTTCACAGAGAGAGTTGTGGATACATGGAACAGCCTTTCTGAGGAGGTCGTAGAGTCAAAAACAGTGGGGGAATTCAAGAATGCATGGGACAGACATATAGAGAATAGTGGATGGGCAAGTATGCACAACATGACATCCAGTTTTAAAATGAGCAGAGCGCGTGCAGCCTCTAGAGGCTTTCAACAGTGTTGTCTCACTGAGGGGTTCTGATTCCCTATGACCTCGAGGCCGAAGCCCGAGGAGGTCGTCGAGAATCAGGAACCCCAGTGGTTCACAACACACTGGTTGGGCACAACACTGCTCATCCATTATTTTTGCAAGTGTATGGTGCCCCTACGATAATTTAAGTGAGCATTTAAATTTTTTTACGCCGTAAAAGGAATTCTTTCTACTACATTTTAATCTGGCATTCGTCAGGTTGCTAAGGTTAGTGCTGTGGTTGTTAGGGACCAAGCGTCTCTACATCTGTAGTGTGGTCTGTCATTGGCTGTCAGTTCCCTTTGGGCGGGGATTCCAGGAAAAAAAACATGGCGGACGTATCTCTCGCTAAGCGAGAGGAGCGTGAGTGAAATGATTCACCTGTTAATGTGAGTAGTTATAAATATCTGGTTGACCCTGCATTTTTTTGTAATAGTTTAAAGTATCTGGTCAATCCTGCCTTTTTTCGTGGTGCCCTGTTCGTCATCGGTTCGGTGGATGATTGTGCCGCTGGCTCAGAGTTTTTCTGTGTCTAGTCCAGTTTTAAAATGAGCAGAGCGCGTGCAGCCTCTAGAGGCTTTCAAAATGTTGTTGCAGTACAGTGTGGTACAATCACGTTCCATGATCTTTTGAACTGTAGTACTACAACATTTTGAAAGTCACTGAATTCCATACACAACAAGCCCTCACCATACACTATAAGGCAATTCTAGTGGGGGGTAGGAGGAAGTAGGCTGTTGGTTAACTAGGATCTGCAGCTTATCCGTTAGGTAGGGAAATGGGCAGACTAGGTGGGCCAAGCGGTCCTTATCTGCCGTCAAATTCTATGTTTCTATACCTGGAGAATAACGGCCTCCATGATGTGAGGCAGCATCTGTTCGTTTCAGGGAAGTCTTGTCAATCCAACCTGATACAATATTATGACTGGGTGACAGGTGAACTGGATAAGGGTCATGCAGTGGATGTTCTTTACTTAGACTTTAGCAAGGCCTTTGATTTGGTGCCTCATGGACAGCTTGAAGGGAAGCTAACTGGTGTAGGGGTAGGGGACAAAAATACAAACTGTATTGCAAGCTGACTGAGTGGGAGATTGCAACGGGTGGTGGTGGGAGGGGAGCTCTCAACTCCGAAGCTGGTGATGAGCGGTGTGCCACAGGGCTCTGTGCTGGGGCCAGTATTATTTGGCCTCTTCTTATCAGACATTGTGCATGGGGTGGTGAGCAAGGTAAGTCTGCTCACAGACGACACCAAAATGGGAGCAGTGGTGGATGGAGGGGAGGGATGGAAGCAACTGCAGGAGGACCTAAGCAAGCTGGAGGAGTGGTCAGAGAGGTGGCAGCTGAGGTTCAATGCAAAGAAGTGTAAGGTTATGCACTTTGGGGCGAAGAACCCAAGAAGAGAAAACTGGCTAGGGGGAGTTAAGCTGGGGATCACTGAGGAGGAGAAGGACCTAGGGGTAATGGTAACAGGGACCATGAACCACTGGCCAGTGCAGGAGAGCAGCTGCAAAAGCGAACAAAATGCTGGGGTGCATAGCGAGGGGGTTTTCATCCAGGTGAAGAGAGGTGATCTTGTCCCCCTACAGGTTGCTGGTAAGGTCGTACTTGGAGTATTGTGTGCAGTTTTGGAGGCCATACCTGAAGCATGATATCAGGCTACTGGAGGGGGTGCAGAGGAGGGCAACGAAGATGATATGTGGAATGGAGGGGAGAGACTATGACAGCAGGCTGAGAACCTGACTATGTACACCCTGGAGGATAGAAGGGACGGGGGGACATGATAGAGACATTCAGGTATCTGAGGGGAATCAATAAGGATGGGGCAGATGGGGTCTTTAAGTTAAGGAGGGGGAGGGACATCGGGGGCATGGGCTAAGAATGGAGGGGGGAAGATTTAGGAGGGAAATGAGGAGACACTATCTCACTGAGAGAGTGGTAGCAAAATGGAACGCACTACCAGGATGGATGGTAACATGTAAAATCAGCATGGGACAGGGAACAGGAAGAGTGAGGGTGGGGGAGGTGGGGGCGACAGTGTGTTGACAAAGTGGGTGGGGCAGTTGCAAACTAGGGATGCTAGCTGCACACTTGAGCAGACTTAGATGGACTGGGTGGTCTGTTTCTGCTGACACATCTGTATGTTTGTATGTAAACACCTTGGCACATAATGCCGTGCTGTTTACCATCAGAAACCTGTGGTAACACCATTATAATGAGTCGTTGATTACTAAAGTAGCTGCCTTAACAATGTCTGAGAAACTAAACTCAGCATGACTGTTAGGATGTCAGAAACACATTTATGCCAAAAGCCTGTGTGATGATTTTTTTTGCTGACTAACAACTACAGTGGCTTTAAGTGACTTGCTTCTGTAAGTGACTGGGTCACTGTGGGTGTTGACAGTGCCCCTGCCTTGTTGAATGAATGAATGAATGAATACTTTATTTTTGAAAAGCGCCTTTCCAAAACCAAGGTGCTTTTACAACAAATCAAGCAATAAAATTAAAACAAAATCCTAAAATCAATCAATAAATGTATTTAAAAATCAGAATATGCCAGACTAAACAAATACGTCTTTAGGCCTAACTTAAAACTTTGGACAGTCAGGCAATCTCTCATCCGATGATGTAGAGAATTCCACAAGGTTGGGGCCATAAAACTAAATGATCTTGCCCCAGATGTCTTTAAATGAACCCTGGGAATCTAGCAATTTCTCATCGATGGATCGGAGCTGATGGGAAGGACAGTAGGGATGAAGAAGATCTTGCAGGTAACTAGGTCCCTGATCATGTACGGCCTTATAGGTCAGAAGACCGACCTTGAAGGTAATCCGCCACTGTATTGGCAGCCAGTGCAGTCCCTGGAGGACAGGCGTTACATGACTGGCCCTTGACGTACCAGTCAAAAGCCTGGCTGCCGCATTCTGCACTAACTGCAAGCAGTGGATATCCACTTCCGGTAGCCCTAGGTACAGGGCGTTGCAGTAGTCCAAGCGGGAGGTAACGAAGGCGTGAACCAACATTGGAAGGTCATCAGCAGGAACCAGATGCTTCACTTTGTTGGCTCAAACAAGGTTGAGGGGCTGGGTCATTGCACTCCTGGTTGGAGGGGGTGAACGTGTCCAAGATTTAAGTAAATAGCGCAGTCCCTCCAACACCTACGGGATACAGTACCTTCCCATATCCCCAAGTAATCACCCACCCATGGACCCACAACTGGGCACAACAGCTCCAACAAAGCACTTTGCACTCTCACAGGGATCTGCTCTCAGACAGGAACTACGAACAAATAACAAGGGCTTTACTAGGGTATGGGAAGAAGGTTCTAGGGGGAAGAAAAGGGTTGGGCAGATGAAAACAAAGCAGCAGGAATGTCAGAAACATGGTGGTCTTCTGTTGCCCCCCTGGGTACTACCAAATTATACACTGCAGTGGTGATTGGCAGCGCAGGCTTCCAGTGGCCTTCTAAGGCCGGCAGCCTAATGAAATACACCCATCGAGGGGGGCTAACCAGATCATAAAGCCACAAGCCCGAAAGGCAAGTGGTTTTATGGTCTGGTTAGCCCCCTTGATTGGTTTATTTCATTGTATACCACACTCACCAATCTTTTATTTTATATACTAACATACTAACATACTATTTGCCAGCAGATTAGGCCTTATGGTCTATCGAGTCTGCTCGAACCTAGATCCTTAGTTGGGTGCCGAGACCCTCCCATCCCTTGTGCTCCAGAAACCCCTATCATCCATCCCCACCCCCTGGGACAGGCCATCATCTGATACATCCACTTTCTGTGTCTGTCCCACCCTCTCTTGAAGCCCTCCACTGTGGATCTCTGAACCAGCTCACCAGGCAGTGCATTCCAAGGGTCCACCACCCTCTCAGTGAAAAACCTCCTCCTCTTTTCCCCCCTCACCCTTCCACCTTCCAACTTCAAACCATGCCCTCTGGTGATACCTCCCTGCTTTAGTCTAAAGATCCCCTCCATGTTTACCCTATTTATTCCCTTGAGGTACTTGAAGACCTCAATCATGTCCCCCCTGTCTCTCCTCCAATGAAAACAGGCAGAGCTCCTCAAGTCTGTCCTCATAAGTCAAATCCCCTAGCCCTCGTATCATCTTTGTTGCCCTCCTCTGTACCCTCTCCAGGAGCTGTATGTCCCTCTTCAAGTGTGGTCTCCAGTACTGTACACAGTACTCAAGGTGTGGTCTAACCAGTCCATTGTACAGCGGCAGAATCACTTCCTTGCTCCTAGAGGTGATCCCATGGATGCATCCCAACATCCTGTTTGCCCTCATAGCTGCCTCCTGCACTGCTCAGAGTTATTCATACATGTATCCACCATGACCCCTAGGTCTTTTTCCCTGTTGAGGCTTCCAGCACCTCCCTCCCAGGGTGTACCTGTGTTAGGGTTTCCCGACCAAGATGCAACACCTTGCACTTGGCGATATTGAAATTTAATTCCATGTGTGAGCCCAGCTTCCAGGGTGTCCAGGCCTCTTGCAGGGCCAACCTCCCTCTTCTCCCTCAACTACTGCTCCCATCTTGGAGTCATCCACGAAGAGACTCATTTCACACCCTATACCATCCCTGATGTCCGATATGTATGCATTAAACAGGATTGGACCCAGGACCCAGTCCTGTGGTACCCCACTACCAACCTCTGTAGGGTTCGAGGCTCCCCACAGACCACTACTCTCTGAGTCGTCCAGCTATCCAGTTTTCAATCCATCTGACCATCAAAGGGCCTACTCCTAACCCCATCAGTTTCTCCACCAGACCATTGTGGGGACAGAGTCAACATGCTTGCTGAAGTCCAAGAATAATACATCCACAGGCTTACCCTGTCCAGTTCTGATGTTACCCATTCATGGGAACTCCACAAGGTTGGTTTGACATGATCTACCTGGCACAAACCCATGCTGCGACTATCCAGACCTCCCACCTCCTCCAAGTAAACCCCAATCGTTCCTTTAGTATACTCTCCATTAATTTTCCCACCACCGAGGTTAAACTGATGGGTCTATAGTTTCCTGGTAACTTCCTTGACCCCCCTTTATGGATTGGTACCACATGTGCCTCTCGCCAATCCCTAGGTACCTCCCTGTCTCCATGACCTGCTGAAAAGCTCCGCCAGGCAGCCAGTAGTCTGCCATTCCCATAGTATCTCGGATGAATGCCATCCGCCCAGGAGATTTGTCTTTCTTTAGGGCCTTGAGGGCAACCACCTTTTGGCGGGATGGCATCATCCATCCCTCCACCTTACTGGTCTTTTATCCTTATCCAGATGTGACACCCTGGGGTACCTTTCCCTCCCTTTGCTCCATTTCTGTTGCTCCCTGATCCCACTCCCTGCCGCTTCTATCCCCTTTGTGCCTTGCTTTGTAGATATCCCATCCCCCTCCCTAGTGAACACAGAGGCAAAGTACTCGTTAAATACCTCTGCCTGGTCCCTCGCCTCTTCCACCCACCCTCCTTCTGATCTCAATCTGCTGAGATGGCCCTTAGTTTTTCTCCGCTCCCCAATGTACCGGAAGAACCCCTATTTGAATGGTTTCTGTTAGTTTTAGTCACAGTTTCATGTACAGGGAAGTAACTGCCAACCAGTTCTATGGGGGAAACCCTCTTGCATGGGGATAAAGTCCCATCATTTAATATATCTATATCTGAATGGTCTGCCTCCCGATATCTCCGGTGCCACTACACTTGGCTCCTTTAAACGCAGGCTATGTCAGCACCTCTCCGATAGTAGTACCTGTCTGTGCCCCTGCTAAGTCCCCTTGTGCAGCAATAGACTAACCCTAGCACTTCTAATTCCTATCCTGCCAGGATGGTCATACCACAGCACTTTGCCCAACCCCCCCCCCACTCCCTGGGTCTCTACATTACCTATGCCCTTTCCTAACCTCAGCTCTCCCTGCCTGCCTTTCCGTTCAGCTCTCCTCCCACACCCTATCCCCTACTCTTCTCTCTCTTACCCTAGGACGTAGGCATACTTTGTACAATGCCTCAGCATACCTTGTGAATTGTTGGTGTTGTGTGCTGTACTCTGTATGTATAAAATCTGTAAATTGACCCCACTATTGTGACTTGTTGCACTAATGTATTTGACGTGGAACCTCTCAACAAGCATCCACTCACAGGTGTCATCCAAGATTTCAATAAATAAATAAATAAATAAACTATTTATCCAGTATCAGAGAGCGGTGCACAAGTGCACAAGACGCACTGATAAAAGACCGAAAACTGGTCTAAGTAAAAAACTGCTTTATTTAGCAAAAAGCTAAAAATCCATACAGGGCGACAGTGGCAACCCTCCACCAACGTTTCACGTAGCTCTTACGCTTTTTCAAGGCGGGGCTATGTGATTTAAGGTATAGCCCTTTATAAGATGAACAATTAAAGAGACACACATCTCTATTACTCCTATCAACATCACATCGTGAACCCAGATTATCACCAAATTTAAAAAACTTTATGTGTATATATTATTCTATGTATACAACAGAATAATACAGTAATACTAAAATATACATTTCTACTATACAGTAATCCACATAAATTATCTAGTTCTAATTGTAATTAAATATAATTTTAAAGACCACCTAGCGAATAAGATGCTACAGGAACAAACAAGTTCTATTCAATACCATTCTACACACATAGACAGTGTGATGAAATAAACAAAATTATTCACAACCTATTTAATTTGTATTCAAAACATATAGACAGTGCAATATTAAAGGCCAGCATGAGGGATAAAATGAAAAATGGGGTATGGGGAAAGGAGAAAGGGGAATAGGAAAGGGTTGTGGGAAGGGAGGGAGGAAGGAAGGGAGGGAGGGATAATGTTTTATATATATTTAAGATTTTGATATTTCAATATTTCAAAAAAGGTCTCAGGCTGAAACTCGCATTTAGACCTTTTGGTCCATGGGACTCAAGTTTTAAAAGTCTATTGTCAATATCTCCTCCATGAATGTTAGGACTTACTTTTTCAAGGCCCTGAAATTTGAACACTTAGGGCCAGATATTCAAAACCTTGCCCCAGGGCAAAATTAGCACTGCCCGGCGGGCAAACTTAGCCCGGAGCACAGAGCAAGCTATATTCAAAAGGAATAGCCCAGGGCAAACAGCTTCTGAATATAGCATGGGAATGAGGCCGGGCAAACTGGGCTGGGAGTGCTGGGCAAACTTAGCCCTGGAATAAGACAGCTCTGAATATGGCAACCAGGAAGTGCAAACCACAACAGCAACACAGTGCACAGCGATGAGAAGGTAGGTAGAGATGAACTATGTGGCCAATGTGTGTGCCAGCAAATGCGTGGACCCAGTACAGCTGCAGGCAGCAGTGTATGTGAAAGTACAGTGTGCAAAACTGTAAAATATTCCCCGAACTGTTAGCGCAGCGCTAACACGTTTGCACGGGTTTAGCGCAGGGCTAAACCGATAGCCCGGAGCAAACACGCTTGTCCGAGCTAAACTTTGCCATATTCAAAAGTGACATGCAAATGAGCCTACTTAGGTAGTCTGTGGGCAAACATCCAGATTAGCATCTCATTATGACCTGATTTGCATGCAGTTTGCACTGGGCTAACTGTTTAGCCCTGCGCTAAACCCGCGCAAACGTGTTAGCGCTGTCCAAACAGCTTGGGGAATATTATACGGTTTTGAACACTACTTCCACATGCGCTGCTGCCTGCAGCTGTACTGGGACAACACAGCATAGGCATAGATGGTGGTGGTGCTGCATGCAACTGTCACACTGTAGGTCATGCTACAGTGCACAGCAGTACTACAGTAGCAGGGGCCAGTAGTGTGTGGACACAGCACTGCCTCTGGTGTGGTAGGCAGTGATAATGACTGCACTATACACAGTGAGAGGCCCAACCTGCAGGTGTTTACTGACAGTGGACATTACTGTTACGCTGTTGTGTGACCCACAGATGCTGTACCTGTGGCATGGGATGCTCACAGTGACATGTACATTTCTGGCTTTGTGTGCTCTGGCAGTTGTACAGCTGTGCGGTATGTGGCCGGGGGGGGCATATATTATCCGAAAGGCACACTGGTGATGGGGTATTTCCAATACTGGCCCATGTGCACTGCATGATGTGTCCCAGCCTTGTGGCCACATCTGGTCTGTGGCACAGCCTCGCCACCCATACATACTCCCCTCAACATCCTCCATGTCCACAGTGCTGCATGTGTGTGCTGGCATCTGTTGGTGTCCACAGAAGTGTGGTCCGCAGGTGTGTGCTGTATGGCCACACTGCCATGCTGTCAACTGGTAGCAGGGTCACCACTTACTGCCTGGCATGGCTGAGACTGGTGGCAGATGATGGCATCATTGTGATGCCATCAGTTAGCAGCATGCTTCCTCTATGTTTGGCTTTATCTATGTGTCATATTTCTTTGTTAGAGTCGCGCAAAACCCGCGCTAAACCCACGCAAACACCGCACAAAGCCATAGTGTCACGCAAAGCTGGTTGCCCAGGGTTAAGACAAGCTTTTTCTGGGCGGTAATGTACACCACGCTAAGTGTCGCGCTAAGACGCGCAAAACCACTTAGCGCGGCACTAGTCGCTGACTATAGCATTGCGCCTGTATTCATGTCAGTTTGCCCCTTGCATACATAGAGAATAGTGGATGGGCAAGTATGCACAACCGGTGTGTTGTGCCACTGAGGGGTTCTGATTCTCTATGATTTCGAGCAAAGATCGAGAGGTCCGTGAGAATCAGAACCCTGAAGTTACACACACAATCGGGTTAAACATAACATTGCCCATCCATTATTTTTTATAGTGTATGGTGAGCATTTAATTTTTTTTTTTATGCCGTAAAAGGAATTCTTTCTACTACGTTTTAATCTGTTATTCGTCAGGTTGCTAAGGTTAGTACTGTGGTTGTTAGGGACCAAGCATCCCTACGTCTGTAGCGTGGTCTGTCATTGGCTGTCAGTTCCCTTTGGGCAGGGATTCCAGGAAAAAAAACATGGCGGACGTATCTCTAGCTAAGCGTGAGTGAAATGATTCACCTGTTAATGTGAGTAGTTATAAATATCTGGTTGATCCTGCATTTTTTTGTAATAGTTTAAAGTATCTGGTCAATCCTGCCTTTTTTCGTGGTGCCCTGTTTGTCATCGGTTCGGTGGATGATCGTGCCGCTGGCTCCGAGTTTTTCTGTGTCTGGTATAGTTTTAAAATGAGCTGAGTGCGTGCAGCCTCTAGAGGCTTTCAAAATGTTGTTGTAGTACAGTGTGGTACAATCACGTTCCATGACCTTTTGAACTGTAGTACAACAACATTTTGAAAGTCACTGAATTCCATACACAACAAGCCCTCACCATACACTATATTATAATTTTGCCCAGAGCTAATGCAGTTTGCCTGCACTATTTGGCCTTTTGAATATAGCAGACCCGCGCTAAACCTGCGCAAACGGTTTTTGCCCGGCGCAAAGTTTTGAATATCTGGCCCATGGTCTGTTCCTTTCTGCATAAAATGTACCGACAAAGCATTTGTTTTATCCTGTTTTTCAATACTTCTTAAGTGTTCTGCAACCCTTTGTTTAAGTGAACGCTTTGTCTTTTCCACATAAAAATCTTTACAACTGCACAATACCAAATATATTACATGCGTAGTCGAACAATTTATAAAGTGCCTGTTAGGATACATCGTACCAGAAATCGGATGTACAAAAGACGTGCCTGTGTTCAGATGTTTACAGTAACTACAATTACTACATTTAAAAGTTCCTCCAGGTAATGAAGACTTTTGTTCTGTTTCAGACTTCACAAATAGGCTTTTCGTAACCCAGTTGGAAATATTCTTAACTTTCTTGTAAACCATTCGTGGTGGGTGCTTCACCGCTGTTTTCAATTTAGGCTCCAATTCTAACAAATGCCAATTCTTCATCAAAATATCTCTAACTTTATAAACATGTGGTGCATATTCTGTAACGAAATTAAAAAACGTGTAATTTCTGTCTTTCATGTGATTTCTACTCTGTTTTTTGTAAAAGTACATCCCTATCTATATTTTCAACTGCAATCTTAGCTTTATTGATACAATTAGAATTATACCCTCTAGCTCTAAATTTATTTGCCAAAGTTTCAGCCTGTCCCAAATATTCTTCTGCACTTGTGGTATTTCTTATTAGTCTAAGAAGTTGTCCCTTAGGTATTCCTTCAATCAAATGTCTCAGATGGCAACTTTCAAAGTGTAGCAACACATTTTTTGATGTAGGTTTACTGTATAATTGTGTTACTAAACCCCCTATCTCATTCTTCTTAATATTTAAATCCATAAATTTTATCTCATCAAAATCTACTTGTTTTGTGAACCGCAAACTGTCACTCGTGGATTCCAAATAAACAAAGTCCAAGAACTGAGATGGGGAGCCCCCCCACACTACGAAAATATCATCAATAAAGCATTTATAATACCGTAGAAATTTTCTGAATGGATCTTAATCTGTCATGACAAATCTTCTTTCGCAGTCTGCCAGATAACTATTGGCATAATTGGGTACAACGGAGGTCCCCATCGCAGTTCCCCTTATCTGAAGATAAAACTGTTTGTCAAAAACAAAAGTGTTAACTTGAAGAACCTTCTGAGTTAAAGTCACCAAAAATTCCACAAATTCATTAGAAAGACCAGTATATTTGAAAAGAGCTAATCTAAGGGCTTCTACCCCTTCATCGTGAGGTATATTAGTATAAAGTGCACATATGTCCAATGTAGCAAGCATATCATTTGTTTCCACCTGTAATGATTCAATCGTGCCCAACATATCTGTTGTATCTTTAACATTTATGGGCCATTGTGGCACAATTGGCTTACTATATTGGTCCACCATCTGACCCAAAGGTTCAGTGATGGACCCAATACTGGCCACAATAGGTCGAAAAGGTGGAGTTTCCAAACTTTTATGGATTTTCGGTAATCCATATAACGTAACCCTAATTGGATATTCCACTTGCAAAAATTCATAAGTGCACTTGTCAATCGTAGCATTCATATACTCCTCATACAAATACATATCGATATTATTCTTAAAATCTCTGGTCATATCTCGTGGCAATGTTTTGTAAAATCTTTTATCCGACAATAATTTTAGGATTTTAGTTTCATACTTCGCTCTATCAAGAATCACAATAGTGCCTCCCTTGTAGGCTGCTTTAATTTCAATGTCTTCGTTGTTTGCCAAACTCTGTAATACCTCTTTCCCATTCTTTGTACAGTTGTAAAATCTAGTATGTGGACCTTCCTTCAGAGATTTCACAATATCTCTTTCACAAGCTTTTTGGAATAACATCACCGTCGGACTTATTGGAGGTAAAAATGTCGATGGTTTCTTCAACTTGACAAAGCTTTCTTCCGACATTCGATCAGCCTGTGTGTTGTCAACATTTAAATTTGAACTGGCTTCGTCTTTCGAAAACATAACTCGCAAGTCTATTTTCCTTGTAAATCTGTGGAGATCTACAATAAGATCAAATTCTTTGTTTTTTGAACGGTTTGTGGGAACATAATTCAAACCTTTTTGTAGAACTTTTTCTTCACCTGGTTTTAATACATAGTTTGATATGTTATATACCACGGTCTCCTCTGGTTTTAATGGTTCAGTCTCTTCTAATGGCCCCAACTCCGTCTGTTTTTGAAACGGCCTCTTTTCATTCCTCTCCTTCCTCCTGGTCCCTTGTCTTGTCTTCCTGGACCTGGGGCAAAATGCACCAACCTCGGATTGTGTTTCAGGCCCCTCTGGTTCATTGGTACCTCTGGGAGGTTTGAATACTTTGCCATGCTGTATATCTTTGGGGCTGTCGTTGTCATTTCCTGGCCCTGTGGTGGGATATAAACCTGTGGTTCTTCTATATTTCTTACATCCATTTCTCTTTGTATTTGTATTAATTGGGTCAATGCTTGTTGATTTGGATCATTTAAATCACATAGCCCCGCCTTGAAAAAACGTAAGAGCTACGTGAAACGTTGGCGGAGGGTTGCCACTGTCGCCCTGTATGGATTTTTAACTTTTTGCTAAATAAAGCAGTTTTTTACTTAGACCAGTTTTTGGTCTTTTTTCAGTGTGTCTTGTGCACCGCTCTTTGATAACGTATTTGTTTGAAATTCGCGGCAGCACAGACACAAAATCCTGTTAGCCATGTCAATTGCTGTTGAAATACATATTTATATCTATATTTTTAAAGGTACAAAAGAGAATAAGTGATGGGTTTGTGTGGTGTGCAAGGAAATAAACCCACCGATGGCAGCTAATTACATAATGAGGCCACGATCCTGAAGGATGAGTGACTTAATTATCTAATTCCCCCCGAGATGGGTACATGGCCTTGTATGCTACGCAGACCCATAATTTGTTTTGAATAACGTACTGCAGCTTTTTGGTTTTGTTTTACCTGCTATGTGGGGCACGGGACTGTTTTCCAGTGAGCCGTGGCCAGGTCCATTTTTGGATTTGCCTTGTCCCTGGCCCGGTGTGTTTCTGCGTGCAGGATTCCACCATAAAAGGGTGTGTGTCTGGGCTACTTGGCCTTTAGTTCGTTGGTAGGCTCATGGATTGCTCCTGTACGTGGTGGTTTGAAGGGAGCAGCTTTGGCGGTGGAGAGGATGGTTTGCGGTCGGGGAGTGGCGCGTGTCATCAGGGCCTGTGGAGCAGGTGAATTACCTTGTCCTGGAGTCTTGGGTGGCAGCAACAGCGTGGCAGTGGATGAGAGAGCTGGAGCTTTGAGGGAGAAGGCTGTTGGTAAATATACTGGGGTGGGGGTGGACTTCTGTTGTGTTCTCTGGAGCTGGCCTTCACCTGTTTTTTTAGGTTTGAGGTTTGAGGAGTTCCAGTTGGGTTGGGGGAGAGTTGCCTACAAATGATTTTGGTTTTTAGGATTTGAGTGCCCCTGGACTGGGGGTGAGGAGTGCTCCAGGTCTGTGGGGGGGGGAGGGGGTCTCCCATGGTGTACAGGTGAGGCCTTAACTGGGAGGTATATAGCTGTATGCCTCTGTAGATACACAGCATTAATTGGGAGGTAATTGGTGAGGTATACAGGGAAATGCGCAATAATTCTTTCCTACGGGGGGAAGAGCCAACCGTGTAATATATCCATCTATCTAAGATAGATATATATATATATATATATATATTACAATGGCGCAGTAACGCCCCTATAGTTAAGGTTGAGTAGGTTGTTTAAGAAAAAAAATAGTTAAAAAATTATCCTTGTAGAAGTCTGTGCAGCCTGCGCTCTCCAAACTAGAAGTCACGAAATGTGGAAGGAGCCTACATATGATCCCTTCCCTCCCAGCTACCATGGCTCATAACATTTTACTTTTTGCAGCTATGCAGCTTTGGGGAAGGTAACGCTCCTTGTGGATTACGGAGTGGACAGTTTGTAAAAGGGCACAAAAGGCGCTCTTTAATTTTGCAAAAAAAGATATGGTAAGATTTTTAACCCAGTAAATCACTCTGGCAATACTGCTACAAAAACAACTTTACTGAATTGTTTTGCATTGTGACTGTTCGAGATGAGTTGTACCAGGCGGGTTCTAGTTCATGCTAACGTACTATGAAGAAACAACATATCACAGCACCATCAGCAATGGAGGCATTGTTCCACACAATTCACAGTGACAGGTCCCTTCAACAGCTGCAAAGCTCTTGGGATATGTTTGGTGAATTGTGGAAGACAAACATAAATAAAACGATACTCCCAGGATTCAGCAGGAACTGATCACAGGGAGAACAGGTTTAGCAACAGCAACATGGACACAGTTTTCAAGAACCGTTCTGCTTGCAGAAGTTGTTTAATTGTAAGGGGATGAAGCACCCATTTTGTGGGGGGTGCCACTCATGGTGCTTTAAGGGTCTGTGGGCACTCCAGCTATATAGTGCGACCGGGTCACTGTAGATGTATCCTTGGCTACCCCTGGCTTGTGGGCTCAAAAAGGTTAAAGATCTGGATCCATCTCCTTTGTTGGGGGGTTGTCATATCCAAGGTTTAATTAGAAAATAGCCTGGTGTCTCCACGTAGAGAAAGGTTAAAGCGGCCCTGGTGTAAGTGCTGTACAGCAAACCCCTGGGATGCAGAATCTCACTAGATGGTTCACCCATGCCGCAGCGACAACAAAGTTGGTGGTGTAAACTACAGCATCAGCAGTTCCCCAACACCAGCCACCGTGCTCTGACAATCTGCTGTGCGGCAGTAGGAGTAACCCCCATGGCGGGGGGCTTCGCATCCGTACCCCCAAGATATTTTATAATGAACTCCGGATCATGCCCCAGTGGACAGTAGGGGGAACAAGCGACCGGCAACATTGCCTGACGGCAAAAAATCAAAGTCGCAGCGGAAGTGGGCGACATGATTCCGTCTGCAACATCACGGCTGCAATAATCAGTCGGCACATTAATGGGCTACCCCACTAGATCACCCCACCCATGAACTAAAACACTGCAGTGACACTCACCACAAAGCAGCACTTCAAACTGTGAAGCAAGTAGTATTCAGACAGTCCCTACAAACAAAACCAGAATCAGCAGCTTAAGCCTTGCTCATTCACAGACTTTAAATGGCCTTTCTTATTAGGGGTGCACATTAGCTGGGGACTGCACCTTATTACAGTAATCCAGTTAGGCAGTGCATCTTATTTAAAAGGTGCCAACTCAGGCAGTTACATTTTAGAACAGGGAACCCGCCGTGGGGTAAAATAAGCAAGTGGCCATTTAAGGCAGAAAGCAACCTGTAATAGTTAAATGATTCGCCACGGGGGTGGTGGGTGTGCAGGTGGGTTCTTTGCTTTAACAGTTCCCACAAAGCATGTACCAATACTGTAATGCAAGTAGTACTCAGATAAAGGATTCAAGCAAAATAACAGGGTCTTTATTTAGGGTCAGGAATTGGGCCCAAAGTTGGAGGAATTAGCAGCAATGAGGTAGTGCAGTTTACTATTTGATGACTCCGTGCCCTCCTAGGTCCAGTCCATCGCTGCTCCTCCATGCCATCTAAGGTGCAGCTAAATTATTAATATCCCTGGGCTGTAATTATACGCCCCTCCAGACACAGCCCTCAAACTGTGCCCGCCCCACACCACAATACTCAACACAGCAGCTTTCTGCAGCCTCCTATACTGAGGGGCACTACCCTCTCCTCCCTGATAACAGTGTTATAACTCTTAGGTCTACCTGGGGAGCTCCCAGTGCTTTGCTGGGTACCCAGCTGTAGTAATAGCATCGACCCGCTGATGCTGCACTTTGTCGACTGGTGATAGTGCACTTGAAGCCGTGCATGATAGCGGTGAAAATTTTGACCAATACTTTTTTATTCCGTTTTAGAGTGCCCATTACTGCCCGACTGGTATGATACACTTTTCCCACTCTGAGTCCGCCTTCACACTTTTTGTTTACATTTAAAATAAGAAAAGGAGCTTTCCCTTTAACACGTCTCACGTCAGGTTTTCATCCGCGATCTCCGCTGTGTTTTTGCACACCTTTTGTCCCGTAAAGTTTGGGAGCAGTGTCTGTAGCATGCTAATTAATTTAGGCACAAGCAAAGCGATCTTTAATACTAGGTGTTCAAAAACAACAAAGAATACTGACAAAAACTGGGTACAAGCCATAAATGGAGCACGCCTTTTACTACCTCAAATGTAAATAAAAGTGGCAAAGCAGACACAAAAATAGGAAACGAAGGAAATCGTACGAGTCAGGAGGTAAAGGGCAATCTAAAATGGAATGAAAAACCGTAGGTCAGCATTGTCACCGCTATTGCGCACAGCCGCTCTAAATAACAGCACTTCTTCGTGAAGCAGAAAATCCCCAGACCCAAAGGGTTCTAAGAAGTGGTGTGCATGTGTAAAAGGAACTCTTAAACAGCACTTTTCATGGTATTATTGGTAAAAGTCGTGAAAGATCCTTACCTGCCCCAGAGTGCAAGGATATGTGGAAAAAGGAACTTTTGATGCTGGGGTTTTCGAGAGGGAGGCGATCATATTTTGGATCCATGGAGCCAAGCCACTGATCCCTTCCACTTCCTGATTTGGAGACTTGCCCCATGCTAGCATACTATATAATGCAAGAATATGGAAAGCGTGGGGGCGCCCTCTGTAGGCATGTATAGAGTCATTTTATTATGTTTGCTTGCATGCATGTGCAAGACACATAGTGCCACCATACAAGTTTTGGTAGGTGGGCCACCCCTACTTCCAATGTCTTGCTCCTTTTTGCAGGTGTGGCTGCACCACACTAATGAATGTCCGAGCTGTCTATGACAGCCGTTTAGATGCAGTGGCGTACAGTTCAGAGAAAACCACCGCTACAATCAGCGATGGTAACGTAGGCAATTTGCATACTGCCATCAGCAGTATGCAAATTACCTACATGTCAGCACTGCATCTGAACTGTCATAGACAATTCGTTTCCAGTGGAACGGCATGATCCCTTTTGGATCCAGTGCCCCCTCCGAAACAAACACCCAGGTAGCACACTGGGAGCCCACCCCAGCGTGCTCATGCGCTCCCCTCCACCCCCCACACACTGTATGGTCGACAGAGGTGCTAATCCCTCGTCGGCTCCACTGCCCCCCAAACACACTTCCAGGTGCCATGCTGGGAGCCCACCCCAGGGTGGCAAAAGTCTGTGGCCCACAGGGGGTGCCTAATCCCCTGTCGGCTCCACTGCACCCCCAAACTTCCAGGTGCCATGCTGGGAGTCCACCCCAGTGTGGCAAAAGTCCCACGTCATCTTTTAAAAAAAAACACCTATAGTAAAAGAAAACGGTCCCTCGTTGACTGTCTTGCCCCTTCCCCAACCCGCGCCCACCCTCTGTGTACCCCACCTCCCCCACCCCCTCACCCCCCACCCACCTCTGGGCCGGCACGCGGCGATCTTCGTTGGACGGGAACACGTCTGCACTCTTCAAAGCCGACCGCGAACTGAGGAAATGCCAGTAAGCTGTATAATGGGATAGATAGGGTTTTCAACTTTGCTGCATATCTCGGGTATTTTTGGGAATGTTTTCACCAAATTTTCAACATGGGGTTCTTGGGACCCCACCTCATGAACTTCGGTCACTGTCATTTTGTTATTTGGTCCCAAAGGTGATTTCCACGGTCACTGTGTGGAACGCCTTTTGGGGACCGATTAACAAAATGACAGTGTCTGATCGTGGTAAAACCCCAAAAACCCTATGTTGAAAATTTAGTGAAAAATTCCCAAAAATGACTGTTTTACAAGCGTGCGTTGCACAGTTCCTATGCACGCTCATAACTTCGAGAATTGTTACTGTTTTTACTCCAGATTTTCAACATTACCATTTTACTACACCTCCTTATGAACAGTACAGCTGCCATTTTTCACATCTTACCCAAAATGTGTTTTCACACATGTAGCGCAGAATGGCGTGATTGGTGTGCAAAATCAATGTTTGGGACAGATTAAGAAAATGACAGTGACACTGTTCGTGAGCAGAGATCTTAAAATGGCTTTGTTGAAAATTTGGTGACAAAAATCCATCAAATAACTGTTATGAGCGTGCATTGCGCAGTTTCCACGCACCCTTGTAAGTTCACGAATTTATAATATTTTTAGTCCAGATTTTCAACATTACCATTTTTCCCCACCTCCTTATGAATAGTACAGCTGTCATTTTCCACACCCTGGCTGAAATGTGTTTTTGCACTTCCAGCGCAGAATGGCACGGTCGCTGTGAGAAATCAGTGTTCGGGACAGATTAAGAAAATCACAGTGACACTGTTCATGAGGAGAGGTCCAAAAGGCCTATGTTGAAAATCTGCTGTAAAAAAATTCCCAAACTAATTACATTACTGGTGTACGGGCCGCCTGGAATACCATTCCAGTTGTGCTAACTAGCTGAGCCACTGAGACAACTGGAACCTGGGATGTCCCTGAGCACATTACTCTTTCTCAAATGTACAACCCAATGGCAACACAAATATTTACTTCTAACAATCACACAGGAGTGTGGTGTGCAGCTGAGGCACTTATTCTTTCTCATCCTTGTTTCTATGTGTTCCATAAAATATGCACACCGCACTCCTGTGTGATTGTTAGAAGTAAATATTTGTGTTGCCATTGGGATGTGCATTTGAGAAAGAGTAATGTTCCCAGAGACATCCCAGGTTCCAGTTGTCTCAGTGGCACAGCTGGTTAGCACAATCAAATTGGTATTCCAGGTGGCCTGGGTTCAAGTCCCAGCTGAGGCACTTATTCTTTCCCACCCTCGTTTGTATGTGTTCCGTAAATTATGCACACCACACTCCTGTGTGATTGTTAGAAGTAAATATTTTCTGAAGGTCTGCTCCATGCAGTCCCATGGTGACTTTTTCAGTATCTGGCAACCTAAGGTCAGCTGGCGATCCACGCCCGGCTTCTGTGAAGTGTCTGGCCATGGCATTGCTTCATGCAGCATTAATACTTTCTGGCTAAGAGTGGACTTGTTTTACGTTTTATAGGCAGGTATAGGTAACGAGTTTCTTTCAGAAACCGCAGCAATATTCACTTCAACACAGCACAAAGAGTAACAACAATAGCATGTCTATGAGTAAAACAGGTCCAGATTATTAAAACAAAATGGCAAGTAAACATCCTGACCAGACTCACACTGAGACTGTAAATTTCAAGAACACAATGTACATTTTGCCCTCCAAAATGCATAAACATGCCGTCAATATTTTTTCTGCCCTTGTGGACTGTGGCATAGAGCAACTGATCAAAAACAGTACTAGCTGGATTATCAATTAGAATTGATTTGTTGTATACATTCCACTCCAGACTGTTGTACACATTCAAACTGTTGGGCACATTCCAAATTGTTTACACATTCTAAATTGTTATGCACATTCCAAACTTCTGTGCACATTCCAAACTGTTGTACACATTCTAAATTGGTATGCACATTCCAAACTGTTTTGCATATTCCAAACTACTGTGCACATTCTAAATTGTTGTGCACATTCTAAACTGTTGCACACATTCAAAACTGTTGTGTGCATTCTAAAAGAATTGTTATGCGCACTCCAAACTGCTGTGCGCATTCTTTGTTGTGCCTATTCCAAGCTGTTGTGCGCCTTCTAAAGCATTGATGTGTGCACTCCAGACTGTTGTGTGCATTTTAAAGTATTGTGCACATTCCAAATGGTAGTACGCATTCTAAAGTGTTGTGCACGTTCCATACTGTTTTGCACATTCTAGAGTTGTCATACACACTCCAAACTGTTGCACCCATTCCAAACTGTCGTGCCTATCGCAGACTGTTGTGCCCATTCCAAACCACTGTGTGCATTCTAAAATGTTGTGCAGATTCCAAACTGCTGCGTGCATTCTAAAGAGTTGTGGACACTCCAAACTGTTGTGCGCATTCTAAAGTGTTGTGAGCATTCCAAACTGTTGTGCACATTCCAAACTATTGTGCACATTCTAAATGGTTATGCACATTCCAAACTGTTGTGCACATCCTAAAGTGTTATGAGCGTTCCAAATTGTTGTGCACATTCCAAACTGTTGTGCGCTTTCTAAATTGTTATGCACATTCCAAACTGTTGTGCACATTCTAAAATGTTGTGAGCATTCCAAACTGTTGTGCACATTCTAAAGTGTTGTGAGCTTTCCAAACTGTTGTGCACATTCCATACTGTTGTGTGCAATCTAAATTGTTATGCACATTCCAAACTGTTGTGCACATTCTAAACTGTTGTGCACATTCTAAACTGTTGCGCACATTCAAAACTGTTGAGTGCACTCTAAAGAATTGTTGTGCGCACTCCAAACTGTTTTGCGCGTTCTTTGTTGTGCATATTCCAAACTGCTGTGTGCCTTCTAAAGAATTGATGTGTGCACTCCAGACTGTTGTGTGCATTCTAAAGTGTTGTGCACATTCCAAATGGTTGTATGCATTCTAAAGTGTTGTTGTGCACATTCCTTACTATTTTGCACATTCTAGAGTCATTGTGCACACTCCAAACTGTTGTGCCCATTCCAAACCACTGTGTGCATTCTAAAATGTTGTACAGATTCCAAACCGTTGCATGCATTCTAAAGAGTTGTGGACATTCCAAACTGTTGTACACTTTCTAAAGTGTTGTCATGCACATCCCAGACTGTTGTTTGCATTCTAAAGTGCTGTGCTCACTCCAAACTGCCGTGCACATTATAAAGCACTGTGCACATTCCAAACCATTTCACACATTCCAATGCACATTCCAAACTGTTGTGGGCATTCTGAAGTGTTATTAGCATTCCATACTGTTGTGCATATTCTAAAGTGTTGCTAGCATTCCAAACTGTTATGTGCAATCTAAAGTGCTGTGCATATTCCAAAAGATTGTGCACATTTAAAAGTATTGTTATACATTTTTCCAAACTGTTGTGCACATTCTTAAGTGTTGTAGTAAGCATTCCAAACTGTTGTGTACATTCCAAACTATTGTATACATTCGTATGTGTTGCTGTGCACATTTCAAACTGGTTTGTGCCTTTTGATGTGTTGCTGTGAGCATTTCAAAATGTTGTGCACATTCTAAATTGTTGTGACTGTTTCAAACTGTTGTGTGCATTCTAAAGTGTTGCTATGAACATTTCAAACTTTTGTGCACATTCTAAAGTGTTGTGAGCATTCCAAACTGTTGTACACATTCTAAAGTGTTGTGAACATTCCAAACTGTTGTGCACATTCTAAAGTGTTGTGAGCATTCCAGAATGTTGTGCACATTCTAAAATGCTGTGAGCATTCCAAACTGTTTCCAAACTGTTCTGGACATTCTAAAGTATTGTTGTGATTATTCCAAACTGTTGTGCACATTCTGAAGTGTTGTTGTGAGCATTCCAAACTGTTGTGCACATTCCAAACTGTTGTGCTTATTCAAAAGTGTTGTGCACAATACGAACTGTTGTGTGCATTCTGAAGTGTTGTGCACTTTCCAAATGTTGTGCACATTCCCAACTTTTGTGTGCATTCTAAAGTGTTGTTGTGCACATATCAAACTGTTGTGTGCATTCTAAATTGTTGTGCACATTCCAAACTGTTGTGAACATTCCCAACTGTTGTGTGCATTCTAAAGAGTTGTGTGCACACTAAACTGTTGTGCACATTCCAGACTATTGTACACATTATAAAGTAGTGTTGTGGGCATTCTAAAATGTTGTGCACATTCCAGACTACTGTACACATTATAAAGTAGTGTTGTGTGCATTCTAAAGTGTTGCTATGAGCATGCCAAACTGCTGTGCACATTCTAAAGTGATGTGAGCATTCCAAACTGTTGCACACATTCTAAAGTGTTGTTGTGAGCATTCCAAACTGCTCATTCTACACTGTTTTGCACATTACAAACTGGTGTGCACATTCTAAAGTGTTGTACACAATACAAACGGTTGTGTGCATTCTAAAGTGTTGTGCACATCCCAAACTGTTGTGCACATTCTAAAGTGGTGTGTGCATTCTAAAGTGTTGTGCACATTTCAAACTGTTGTGCTCATTTTAAAGTGTTGTGCACAATACAAACTGGTGTGTGTATTCTAAAATGCTGTGCACATTCCAAACTGTTGTGTGCATTCTAAATTGTTGTGCACATTTCAAACTGTTGCACACATTCCAAACTGTTGTGCACATTCTGAACTGTTGTGTGCACACCAAACTGTTGTGCATATTCTAAAGTGGTGTTGTGGGCATTCTAAAGTGTTGTGCACATTCCAAACTGTTGTGCACATTCTAAAGTGTTTTGTGCGTTATGAACCATTGTGTACATCATAAAGTGTTGTTCACATTCCAAACTGTTGTGCATATTCTAAAGTGTTGTGCACATTATAAACTATTGTTCACATTCTAAAGTGTTGTGCACATTCCAAACTGCTGGACACATTCTAAACTTTTGTGCACAATCCAAACTATTGGGCACATTCTAAAGTGGTGTGCACATTCCAAACTGTTATACACATTCAAAGCACGTTGCTACCAGGAATCCACCACAGATTCACAGTTTCTGGAACTATGTCAGAGACCGTTTTGAGGTGAAGACATGGGAATCTTATGCCACTACCTGGCTCACAGGACAGCAATGTCGATGTGGACCCTGACCTGGTAATACCATGAGTAACCTCAACACCTTACAATTCTGGATGGAATATTGAAAAATGTACTTAGTTTCAATGAGTTTGTAGGTGAGCTCAGGATTTCTGGGTGCACTAAAACTTTTGTTTACTCCAGATTCACTTAACGCACTTTGCAATTTATGTCAGTAATGCTGTACTCTACCTCGGGATATATTGTACTTACTTGCTGCAAATATCTCTCAAAGCTATTGTCCCATATAGTACAATAAACCGTACTGTTTGCATAAATTGAAGGTGATCCTCTTTTGTATTTAGGTGTGTTAACCTTACCCAGCCTTGCTGAAAACTGTACACATTCTAAACTGTTGTGCACATTCTAACATGTTGTGCACATTCCAAACTGTAGAGCAATTCTAAAATGTGTCAATCCAAACTGTTGTACACATTCTAACATGCTGTGTACATTCCAAACTGTTGTGCTCATTCTAACATGTGTACATTCTAAACTGTTGTGCACACTCTAAACTGTTGTGCAATTCTAACATGTTGTGTACATTCTAAACTGTTGAGCACATTCTAAACTGTTGTACACATTCCAAACTGTTGTGTGTATTCCAAACTGTTGTGCACATTCTAACATGTTGTGTATATTCCAAACTGTTGAGCACATTCTAACATGTTGTGTACATTCTAAACTGTTGAGCACATTCTAAAATGTTGTGCACAGTCCAAACTGTGGTGTACATTCCAAACTGTTGTGCACATTTTAAAGTGCTGTGTGCATTCCAAACTGTTGTGCAGATTCCAAACTCGTGTGTATTCTAAATTGTTGTGCACATTCCAAACTGTTGCACACATTCCAAAGTGTTGTGCACATTCCGAACTGTTGTGTGCATTCTAAAGAGTTGTGTGCACACCAAACTGTTGTGCACATTCTAAAGTGTTGTGCACATTCCAGAATATTGTGCATATTATAAAGTAGTGTTGTGGGCATTCTAAAGTGTTGTGCACATTCTAAGGTGTTTTGTGCATTATGAACTGTTGTGTACATCATAAAGTGTTTTGTGCACATTCTGAACTGTTGAGCACATTCTAAAATGTGCACAGTCCAAACTGTTGAACACATTCTAACATGTGTACATTCCAAAGTGTTGTGAACATTCAAAATTGTTGCGCTCATTCTAACATGTGTACATTCTAAAATGTCATGCACACTCTAAAATGTCGTGCATATTCCAAACTGTTGTGCACATTCTGACATGTTGTGTACATTCTAAACTGTTGAACACATTCTAAAATAATGTGCACATTCCAAGCTGTGGTGTACATTCCAAACTGTTGTGTGCCTTCCAAACTGTGGTGGGCATTCTAAACTGTTGTGTGCATTCCAGACTGTTGTGCACATTCTAAAGTGTTGTGCGCATTCTAAAGTGTTGTGCACATTCCAAACTTTTGTGCACATTCTAAAATGTCATGCACATTCTAACATGTGTACATTCTAAACTGTTGTGCACATTCCAGACTGTAGTGTGCATTCCAAACTGTTGTGTGCATTCCAAAATGTTGTGCACATTCTAAAGTGTTGTGCAGATTCCAAACTGTTGTACATGTTCTAACATATGTACATTCTAATGTGTACATTTTAAACTGTTGTGTGCATTCCAAACTGTGGTGTGCATTCCAAACTATTGTGCGCATTCTAAAGTGTTGTGCACATTCCAAACTGTTGAACACATTCCAAACTATTGTATACCTTCTAACATGTGTATATTCTAAACTGTTGTGCACATTCTAAAATGTGCACATTCCAGATTGTGGTACTCATTCCAAACTGTTGTGAACATTTCAAACTATTGTGAGCATTCCAAACTGTAACACACATTCTAACATGTTGTATGCATTCTAAACTGTTGTGCGCATTCTAAAATGTTGTACACATTCCAAACTGCGGCTTGCATTCCAAACTGTTGTGTGCCTTCCAAACTGTTGTGCACATTCCAAACTGCTGTGCACATTCTAAAGTGGTTACACATTCCAAACTATTGTGAACATTCAAAACTGTTGTGCACATTCTAAAGCATTGTGCACAGTCCAAAGTGTTGTGTGCATTCTAAAGTAATGTGTACATTCCAAACTGCTGTGCACATTCTAAAATGTTTGCACATTCCAAAATGTTGTGTGCATTCCAAGCTGTTGTGCACAGTGTAAAGTGTTGTACACATTCTAGTGTTGTGTGCATTTCAAACTGTTTTGCACATTCCACTGTTTTGAATATGCCAAACTGCTGTGTGCATTCTAAACTTTTGTGCACACTCCAAACTGCTGTACATATTTAAAGTGGTGTGTGCATTCCAAACTGTTGTGCACATTCTGAAGTGCTGTGCACATTTCAAAGTCTTGTGTGCATTCCCAACTGGTGTGCACATTGTAAAATGGTGTACACTTTCTAAATACATGCATTCCAAACTGTTATTTGCCTATTTCAAACTTTGTGTGCATTCCAGACTGTTTTGCACATTCCAGACTGCTGTGTGCATTCTAAACTTTTTTGCACATTCCAAGCTGTTATGCACATTCTAAAGTGCTGTTGTGCACATCCCAAACTACTGTGCACATTCTAAAGTGTTTTGCACATTCCAAACTAGTGTGCACATTCCAAGCTGTTATGCACATTCTAAAGTGTTGTTGTGCACATCCCAAACTGTTGTGCACATTCTAAAGTGTTTTACACATTCCAAACTATTGTACACATTCCAAACTGTTATGTGTATTCTAAACTTTTGCGCACATTCCAAACAGTTGCGCACATTCTAAAGTGTTATGCACCTTTAAGACTGTTTTGTTGTGGGAGTTCTAAAGTGTTGTTCACATTCCAAAGTGTGCATGCTCCAAACTGCTGTGCACATTCTAAAGTGTTGTGCATTCCATACTGTTGTATACCTTCCAAATTGTTATGTCCATTCCAAATGGTTGTGCACATTCAGTACTGTTGTGTGCATTCTAAAGTGTTGTGCACCAGGTCGGTTTCCACAGCAGCTGAAGGGGAGGCTGCAGTTACTAGCAGTGTGGAAATCAGAAGCATCCATTGCATTTACTAAGAGACCAGTAAAGAGGAAACAATAAGAAGAACTGCAACCTGTATTTAAAAATGAACTTCTACAGAAAGAAGTGACTTGCCGGTTCAGTGCAATTCCCCTTTGTCCTCCATCTGGCTCACTTAATCTCCCTGCACTTGACTGTAATGGCTAATGCAGCTGTTTTTGACTCGTAAAGTGCTTAAAGATACTGTGTGTATAAAAAGGCTCTGTATAAAAATTAAATTACCCTTTAGTCATCACCGTCCATCAGAAGTCATCCTACAGGCACAGCAGCAATGACTTGCACCGCCACTGGCCTGCCACACCAAGGTTTGGGTTTGAGCCCCAGGAAGCTGTCCTGAGGGGGTGGAGGTTGAGCATGTTGTAGACGTCAGGTACTCGGCTCTGCAGGAGGGGCACTTGGATCGCCTAACATTCACGCTAGTGATGCTCAGATAGTGGCTTTGGCTATCCTAATAGTCATCTGTCTGAATCCAGATTCATGATCCTGTCTAATCCCATTCAGATTTCGGATCTGACATTGAACAGTGGGATCTGAGGTCAGTCGTATGCTTTTCACCCCTTGGCTCCTCAGTCATATAGTGGGATCCAAGACTGGATAGTGAGATCTGACGTTGGATAGGGAGATCCAAGGTCAGGTGGTGGGATCTGTGGTTGGATGTCTGCTTTGGATCCTGGATAGTCACATCGGATAGCTGGTATCCGATCTGATCCTAGGTAATAGGATCCAGAAGTCAGTACCAACAGTATCAGATGACATTCGGGATCTGGGAAAATCGGGGATGTTCAATGTTATCCAGTTCTTCTGGATACTATCTGACCGACACTAATTCATGCACTTCCTGGCAGTTGACCACAGAATGCCATTAGGGTGTGTGGTAAAAGCAGATACTTGCCCTCTCCTGGCGGGAAGAAGGGAGCAGCTGTGGGGATCCGATGTTGGGGTGGAGTGGACGGGGGGAAAGTGTGAGGGGAAAAATAAGGAAAAAGTAGAAATAAGAAAACAAGAGAGGAAGCTCTGTCATTGTTACCTCACTCTGGTGAACTGTAGTACTAATGAAAGAACTTTGACTCGGTTTCTGACTTCTAGGTCGGTGACCGATCCTCGAGATGGGAAGCGTGTGGCGCTTAAGAAGATGCCCAATGTCTTCCAGAACCTGGTCTCCAGCAAACGGGTCTTCCGAGAACTGAAGATGCTCTGTTTCTTCAAGCATGATAACGTAAGTAGCTACTTTAACTGTTCTTTATTTTAACCCCTTACATGTGGGCATTGGAAGAGGTGGGGTACAATAAATTCAAAAAGCCAAGCACTCACCACCAATAAAAATGATACTCGGGCTCAAATATTTAGAAGAACTGCTAAAGAAAATCTTTATTCCCAATACATGTTGAAAGACAGATGTTCCAGTATACATGTGACACATTTTGGATCCATAAAGATCCTTCGAAAAAGGATGCCTGTAGCTCCGAATCACATTATGCGTATAGCAAGACGTCTGTCTTTCAACATGTATCGGTATAGGGAATAAAGATTTTTTAGCAGTTCTTCTAAATAGTGAGCCTGAATGTCATGTTTATTGGTGGTGAGTGCCTGATGTTTTGAATTTATTAGTGAGTTCTAGTGTCGTGGGCACCTTCATCCCGGCGCAGACAATTTTTTGTTTTTACCTGAGAGGAGGGGTATGTAGCTGGATTAGACACGTATTGTTACCCCTTACATGTGGGCTGAGAGAGATGGTTTATGTAGTCATGTTTGACTGTCCCTCATTTTTACTCTTACTGCTAAATTTCTCTCTCTTGGACTTTTCAGGTATTGTCAGCTCTCGATATTCTCCAGCCTCCACAGATCGAGAGCTTCGAAGAAATGTATTCCTTTTTTTAAAAGCAAGTGAGAAAACATCCACTCATTCATTTACCTGGCACACTTTATGAAGTTTCAAATAATTGTAGTCGTATTTTATGCTTAAATTGATTTAGCCCATCTAGTCAAGCTGGAATGGAGCATCACATTTTCTGTAGAGGTGTGCTTTAGCCATTTTCACAGCTTTGTTTTTGGGGAGAGCAGGCTGAAGGAGTAGTGAAACAAACTGGGGACTGCCACTTCGAATCCCTTCTACAGCGACTGTCACCTTTTGTGACCCAATCACGTCAGTTGATCTCCCATATGTTTCTATCCCTCCTTGTTGTCAAACATGGCAGAAAGAGAACCCCCCACCCACCTGGAAACAAGGGACTCTGCCTTGGTTTTAACAAGCAAAGGGTTGCAGGGACTTCCACCTCTAAAGGTGCTTCGGCTGCCATGCTGAAACTGCATTAAGACCAAAAACCAAAAAGAAAGCAGAACACTCACCAGCGGAGCTAAGCAAACTTTTTATTTAACATTCATAAACATTCAAAACTGTTTTCAACTCCAGTGATCACCCTGCGCAGTCTCTCACAGGCTAGGTACTACAGACCTGTAGGGGCAGTAGTCCAGAGATTTACCTGTCTAAACTTGTACTACCAAGACAGCAGCCAGTTTATGGAATCTTTTTTTTTTTTCTATTTTTATTATTCTTATATTTCTTTCCTTACTGGCTCACGAGCCTCCTTCCGGACCCCCTCCAGCCCAGGACATACGTCCCCCTGATACTCCCATGACTTACCCCTTGTGGTGGGGTCAGAAGGGCTCCCTTGCCCCTCTGAATCAGGATCCAGTCAGTGTGCTCAGTTGGTGGGGACAGGCCTGCTAGGGGCCACTGATCATCCTGCCCAGCGAGGGGATTTTCCACCTATTTTCTGCCCTGGGTGCAGTAGTCAGACATGCAGTGACACTGTGTGTCTGTCACAGGATCAGAATTAAGTTTTGCAGCCACTAGCCAGCAGGGCTAGTGACTGGGAAATCAACTAGCCCCACAGACTTTTCTACCGGCCCTACTGATATACCTATTACAATATTGCTTTCTCCAGTACAATACTGCAGGGCTACTTAAAAATTAGTTCACTAGCCAGATACAAAATCTACCAGCATTTGGCTAGTGGTCCGGTACCAATTTTGACCCCGTTGTCATTCTCCCACATCCTTCTGGGCCTCTTAACCGCCATGACTCCCATCTTCCACTAGGTGTAAGGAGCATTGTGGAAGACAGAACCACCGCCTTGAGAGGAGAGTAGTCCTTTGGATGCACGATCCTCTAGCCCTCAGCCGGGCCGACAGCTTGGGTTCAATCCCTAATACAGGTCACTGATGTAGTGAACGATAGTCCTATCACTGTGCTACCAGGCCAGCTCAAATTATAGAATCTTAAAACAGGAAGTGATGTCACAGTTAGGCAAGCAGTGCTTACCAACATACAGCCCAACAGTGACATCACTTCCTATCTCAGGGTTCCAGGAAATGGCTGCTGCCTAGAATAAAGATAGGGTATATTTAGACATGGATATCTGTAGACCACTGACATGCACAACTAAGCACACTACCTTGTCTGAAGGTCTTTACATCTGCTTTCAAACTTTGTGGGCCCCTCTACACCTACTTTCCCCTTTACTATGAAAAAAGGTGAGGAGAATAAGACATTCTTGTTAATGGCAGTCATTTTTTAGTTAGAAAGGGGCTGTTGTTTTTTTTGCACTCCTGTCTCTGCTCGACTGGTCCTAATGTGCAGCGTCCTCCCCAGCCCTGTCACCCACCGTTTCTAGAACTTACTTACCTCTGCCTGGCTCAGTGCTCCACAGTTTGCCCCCTGTGATGGAGCACTCCCCCAGGTTCGCCATGCCTCAGAGAGAATTTAGTCTGGATACGGTAGGCAAGGAAGCCCAGTATGCAGTGCGGGGCCTGCAGGAGAATGCCACATCATACTGCCTCCTTCGGCAGTCTTTTTCCAGGTTCTTCCCCTTCCCAGGAACCTCGAAGACATGCCCGCGAGTGATGTAAGCTTCGATCATGTGCAGTAGGAAGCCTGCCCTCCCTTCATGGCTCTGCTTGCGGGCTGACATCAGGAGCTGTCATCCTTCAGATGTCACAATTATTTTTTTCATGTAATTTGTCCCATTCGCCTCCCTGGAGTATTTATGTAAGCCTGCCTATGCCATGCCATTCTTGCACGATGGGGACAATTTCCAATGATCACCCACGACATCGGACTGCTCTCACCCCGTCTAAGAAGTCACTTTTGCAGTAGGAAGGGCAACACCTTCCTCTAGCGTCCAAGGACGCTGTTCCTGCACAGCTTTCCAATGACTCTTCAGGTCATGGGCAGGAAGCCACAGTCATAGAACATGGCAGCATAATACTCTGTGGCAACTACCATACAAGGTAGGGGAGGCAGTATAGAGCAGTGGTTTAAAGCTGCAAATCTGGTGACATCCAGCAGCCCAGACCTGGGTTTGAATCCCACAGCTTCCACTTATGTACTGTGTGACCCTGAGCAAGTCACTTAACTTCCCTGTGCTCCCAGGTCGCACCTGTAAAAAAGCTTTCAGCTTAGGATAAGGGAGGGGATGACCAGAAGCCCTCTCCTCCAGATGAGGGAGTAGCCTTCACGTAAGGGAAGGGGTAAACAGATTGGGGATGGAGTTTCAGGAGGAGCAGAGGAGGATGGAAGTATAAGGAATCTGGGTGGGGTTCGACAAAGAGAATCAGGGATAAGGGGTGGGGGTTGGTGTTAGTAAATGCCAGGAGCTTGGGAAACAAGTTGCCAGAGTTCCAGGCCATGCTGTTCGGGGTGGGGTGGGGTGGATGTGGCGGCGGTCACGGGAGCGTGGGCCAACAAAAACCATGACTGGGACCTAAACGACGGGGGTACACTATGCTCAGGAAGGATAGAAAGGAGGGCAGAGGGGTGGAGTGGCTATGTTCATTAGAGATGACATAGAAATTGCTAGGGTAGAAGAGGCAGAGGAAGCGTGGAGGCCTTATGGGTCACTTACTGATCCTCCAGCAGGAAATAAGGTCAAGCTGGGTGTAGCATATAGGCCCCCGGGATGAGTGAGGTTCTAGAGGATGGTTTGCTGGACAACATCATTGCCCAGTGTGGACCAAAAGGGAAGGAGTGGTGTTGATGGGGACCGTAATATGCCAGGTACAAACTGGGGAACCATGTCCTCTAAGGTGGCCAGGAGCAGAGGCTGCTGGATGGCTTCAGGATGTTTTCTTAACACAGCATGTGATGGAGCCCACAAGGAGGGGCATGTCCTGGATGTGGTTCTGGTATATGGGGATCTGGTAAGGGACATGGTTGTACAAGACCCCTGACTGGGAGGCGACCACAATACTGTCTGGTTTCAACTAAGCATGGGGGAGGGGTGAGATCTAGGACACTGGCAGTGGACTTCAGGAGAAGCTTCATGGGCATGGGAAATATTCTCAGGATCACTTGATGGGGATTACCTCAATGACAAGTGTGGAAAGGAGATGGGAGGTCATAAGCGGGGACTTCATGGGGCAGTCAGGATCTGCACTAGTTGAAGCGTAATGAGACAGGTCACATAAACCATGCTGGTGGTCAGTGAGGTACAGGTAGCAGTCAGAGAGAAGAAAGCGGCCTACAAAAATATAAAACAACAAGAGGGATAGGGATAAAAATGTACCAGCCTGCATCTAGAAAAGTCACCCGTATGGTGGGGAGCAAAGTCCAGTAAAGAGCAGCAGCTGGCACAGGGGATACATGGAGGGAAAAGGGTTCTTCGCACATTGGGAGGCGGAGAAAAACTAAGGCATCTCAGCAGATTGAGATCAGAAGGAGGGTGGGTGGAAGAGGCGAGGGACCAGGCAGAGGTATTTAGCAGTACTTTGCCTCTGTGTTCACTAGGGAGGGGATGGGATATCTACAAAGCAAGGCACGAAGGGATAGAAACATCAGTAAGTGGGATCAGGGAGCAACAAAAATGGAGCAAGAGGGAGAGAGACCCAGAGGTGTCACATCTGGGTAAAGATAAAAAGGCCAGTAAGGTGGAGGACGGATGATGCTATCTCTGCCAAAAGGTGTGGTTAGCCCTCAAGGCCCTAAAGAAAGACAAATCTCCTGGGCCAGATGGCATTCATCCGAGAGTACTATGGGAATTGGTGGACATACTGGCTGCACCCCTGGCGGAGCTTTTCAGCAGGTCACTTGAGACAGGGAGGGTACCTAGGGATTGGCGGGAGGCACATGTGGTACCAATCCATAAAGGGGGGTCGAGGGAAGTACCAGGTAACTATAGACCCATCAGTTTGACCTCGGTGGTGGGAAAATTAATGGAAGTATACTAAAGGAAGCGATTGGGGGTGTACTTGGAGGAGGTGGAGGTCTGGATAGTCTGCAACATGGGTTTGTGCCAGGTAGATCATGTCAAACCAACCTTGTGGAGTTCTATGAATGGGTAACATCAGAACTGGACAGGGTAAGCCTGTGGATGTATTATTCTTGGACTTCAGCAAGGCGTTTGACTCTGTCCCCACAATGGTCTGGTGGAGAAACTGATGGGGTTAGGAGTAGGCCCTTTGATGGTCAGATGGATTGAAAACTGGATAGCTGGGCGACTCAGAGGTAGTGGTCTGTGGGGAGCTCTCGAACCCTAGAGGGTTGGTAGTGGGGTCACAGGGCTCGGTCCTGGGTCCGATCCTGTTTAATGCATACATATCGGACATCAGGGAGGGTATAGGTGTGAAATGAGTCTCTGCGGATGACTCCAAGATGGGAGCAGTAGTTGAGGGAGAAGAGGAGGTTGGCCCTGCAAGGACCTGGACACCCTGGAAGCTGGGCTCACACATGGAAATTAAATTTCAATATCGCCAAGTGCAAGGTGTTGCATCTTGGTGGAAACTCTAAACACAGGTACACCCTGGGAGGAGGAGCTGGAGGCCTCAATAGGGAAAAGACCTAGGGGTCATGGTGGATGCATGTATGAATAACTCTGAGCAGTGCAGGGAGGCGGCTAGCAAGGCAAACAAGATGTTGGGATGCATCGTAAGGGGATCACCTCTAGGAGCAAGAAGTGATTCTGCCACTGTACAATGGACTGGTTAGACCACACCTTGAGTACTGTGTACAGTACTGGAGACCACACTTAAAGAGGACATACAGCTCCTAGAGAGGGTACAGAGGAGGGCAACAAAGATGATACGAGGGCTAGGGGATTTGGGTATGAGGACAGACTTAAGGAGCTCGGCCTGTTTTCACTGGAGGAGAGGGAGACAGGGGACATGATTGAGGTCTTCAAGTACCTCAAGGGAACACATAGGGTAACATGGAGGATCTTTAGACTAAAGCAGGGAGGTATCACCAGAGGCATGGTTTGAAGTTGGAAGGTGGAAGGGTGAGGGGAAAGAGGAGGAGGTTTTCACTGAGGGGTGGTGGACCCTTGGAATGCACTGCCTGGTGAGCTGGTTCAGAGATCCACAGTGGAGGGCTTCAAGAGAGGATGGGACAGACAAAGAAAGTGGATGTATCAGATGATGTCTTGTCCCAGGGGGGTTGGGATGGATGATACAGGTTTCTGGAGCACAAGTGATGGGAGGGTCTCGGCACCCAACTAAGGATCTAAAGTTCGAGCAGACTCGGTAGACCGTAAGGCCTAATCTACTGGCAAATAGTATGTTAGTATGTTAGTGTGCCACTCCTGGTTAAACAACTAACTAACAAGGAACATTTTAAAACAGCAATTTTAAAATGGATTCCATGCATATGTAATCATACTTGAACTGCCTTTTTTTTTTTAAATATACTTTCTGCACCCTGCACCGACGATATTGACGGATGTACCATCTGTCAGGACCGTCATGGCTAGCGTCCATCAGGATGCTGTGATGCTGGGGTATATACCCTTTAGTCTCCACCTTGCCCCTGAGGATGCTGACACAAGGAAGTAAGTCCAGGCTGGCGGCATGCTGTCGCACTCCTCAGCCAAGCGCCTAACAGCGTCCTCCCCTCCGTTACTCCGCTGACCATGCATTTCCACCTGTGTATCCACAGATGGCAGCGTCGGAGCAGTGTAGCGTCCTTCCCTGTCCTGGAGGAGAACGTCCCCTGAGACGCTCGATCTTCCTCCCCAGCCATCACCGAGCAACTCGGGCTCATTCTCAGACCCAGGTCACTGGTGTCATGAGGGGGTAGTGTTAGCACAGCGCCAACAATCTCTCTTTGTAGTTGAACTGTTGCACAGCTGATAATTATTATGGTCTGTGTTGATTATCTATGTTGACTGCATGAATGCACTGGTGTAACATTACGCAGGGTGACCCTGAAAACAGATGCACACCTTGTGCTCCTTATCTTGCTGAAATGTAATAAATTTGATTCATTACAATACTCGACTGCCCTAGTCACTGGGCTGGCTAATTGTAGTCTCCAGTGTCTCATCTGTAAGTGCCTGTGGAGATGTGTCACACTGCAGAGCCATGACTACAATACTCCATGGATTCACATGCCTGCCTTGGCAATGATTAACCTCTACAGGACAAGTTCCACAGTGCCAAGGTCACGGTCAACAGTTTGGCTTTTGCTGACACACACACGCGCACTCGTGCCCTCCCCTTCTTGTGGGCTAATAGATCATTTTGTACTCTGGCAAGCTCAAGAACTAGTTTCAAAATTCAGTTTCTAGGCACTGCTGGGATTGGAATCCAGGGCCCTTGCAGTAGTACAGCTGAGACTGGTGCTCACAATTTAGTAGAATGGTGTCTCCTACATGAGGACACTTTTGGGGTGAGTTGCTGTGATGGGATTGAAATTCAGGGCTCCTGTAGCAGAGGGCCTCCACACCAGTGCACTAGTATGGTGTGTCACTGTGCTGGGATTCAAACTCAGGGCCCTTGTATTAACAGAGAGTCTCCACACCAGTACACTAGTGTGGTGAGTCACTGTGCTGGGATTCAAACTCAGGGCCCTTGTAGTAACAGAGAGTCTCCACACCAGTACACTAGTGTGGTGAGTCACTGTGCTGGGATTCAAACTCAGGGCCCTGGTAGTAACAGAGGGTCTCCACACTAGTGCACTAGTGTGGTGAGTCACTGTGCTGGGATTCAAACTCAGGGCCCTTGCAGTAACAGAGAGTCTCCACACCAGTGCACTAGTGTGGTGAGTCACTGTGCTGGGATTCAAACTCAGGGCCCTTGTAGTAACAGAGGGTCTCTACACCAGTGCGCTAGTGTGGTGAGTCACTGTGCTGGGATTCAAACTCAGGGCCCTTGTAGTAACAGAGGGTCTCTACACCAATGCACTAGTGTGGTGAGTCACTGTGCTGGGATACAAACTCAGAGTCCTTGTAGTAGCAGAGGGTCTCTACACTAGTAGGGTTGAGTCGTTGCACTGGCATTCAGAACCTAGAACTCTTGTTTTAGGTTGAAGTTTCTATACTGGCCCGCTACCTTTTGTTTTTCAGATCCTGGTTTAAGACTGTGGGAGTCAGTTTTTGGCCTGGTGATTACACAGTACCCAGGGCCCTGGGGGCACTAGACACAAGGTGAGGAGCCAGACTATGTTCATTCGTTTAGGGGAAGGGGGAGGGTCTCAGGACTTATCCTGCCAGCCCTGCATCTGCACAAATGGTCATCACACTCTTCTGTCCGCATCTCACCACAGAAACATTGCGGATTCTTCGCAGGTGCCGCATTGATTTTTACTGATGGCACACAGGTGATACAAGCTCATATTTGTCACTGTCATGGCTGTCAAATGGTTCTCCGTGGCTCGCACCCACTAGTACCCCTCACTCAGTCCCACAGCAACTAACTTGAAGGTAACAGCTCACCCTTGCCTTCTCATGGTGGGTGCTCCCATTAGGGGTCCCAACCCTATGGCCTGTAGGGGCTATGGTGCTCATCGTTCCAGCCCCAACTCTCACTTGAGGGGGACCACCCTCACCTTTCCTTTGATGTGCCCCACAGGAACTCTTGCTGCGACTCCCCACAATGTCTTACCTGATGACCTTGGACCTCTAGTAGGATCCTTCCCCAGGCTCAGAAGCCCCCTCTGTGTCCTCTCCATGTGCTCCTAATAAGCCTTATCCCAGTCTTCCCCAGAATGCTGTCTCCTCAGGATCCTCTTTGGATGCCTAAGTTGCCTCTTAAAGTATTTCCGCAGCTGGGTAGACTAGCGCATGGGGAGTTTAAGTGACTCGCACAAGGCCACACAGTGAGCATTTGACTCTGCCAGGGTTTGAACCTGTAATCTTCTGGTTCACGAGCCAGTGCTCTAACTACTAAACCACACTGCCTCCTTAAGCATGTCTGGAGGCTGCAGTTAGCCTTCCACACCCACGAAGGGTATCACTGGACCCTTTTGTGGATTAGACTCTAAATGTCTTCCTTCTCTGTCCTCTTGCTGTCACACACTTCTGTGGCCGGAAAGGCAATGACGATTTGTATTCCTCCTTTCAGTTCCGTGTCCCTTCAGTTGTTCATTACGTTGTCCCGTTAATTGGATGGGGTCCGTAGCAATGGAAGGAATCCCAGTGTACTGATACGCTACTGTTTTTCATTGCCCCTTTAATTGGGTGGGGCCTGCAGCAATGGAAGGAAGCCCAGTGTACTGATATTCTACTGTTTTTCATTGCCCTTTAATTGGTGGGGCCCCACAGCAATGGAAGGATGCCCAGTGTACTGATATTCTACTGTTTTTCATTGCCCTTTAATTGGGTGGGGCTCACAGCAATGGAAGGAAGCCCAGTGTACTGATGCACTACTGTTTTTTCATTGCCCCTTTAATTGGGTGGGGCTCACAGCAGTAGGAGGAAGCCCAGTGTACTGATGCACTACTGTTTTTTCATTGCCCCTTTAATTGGGTGGGGCTTACAGCAATGGAAGGAAGCCCAGTGTACTGATGCTCTACTGTTTCTGTTTGTTTTTGTTTTACCTTAACCTGCTCTGTTCTACCAGCTATGTAATTACAGAATTGATGCAGAGTGATCTTCATAAAGTCATCGTTTCACCTCAACCTCTCAGCTCTGACCACATCAAAGTGTTCCTCTACCAGATTCTCCGAGGTAAGGGGCATTTATATATACATCAAGTCCACTAGGGAAAAAGAATCACCTGCTTGTGTCTGTCCTGTCACTGTCAGAAAAAGGTTGTGTGAGTTTGAAGCTTTGTGAGCTAGTGTGCTGGTGTGTTGATCCTACCGCACTCAGAGGCTGTGAGTTTCAATCCCGGTGCCCTAGTGTGCTGGTGTGTTGATCCTACTGCACTCACAGGCTGTGAGTTTGAATCCCGGTGCCCTAGTTTGCTGGTGTGTTGATCCTACTGCACTCACAGGCTGTGAGTTTGAATCCCGGTGCCCTAGTGTGCTGGTGTGTTGATCCTACTGCACTCACAGGCTGTGAGTTTGAATCCCAGTCCCCTAGTGTGCTGGTGTGTTGATCCTACTGCACTCAGAGGCTGTGAGTTTGAATCCCGGTGCCCTAGTGTGCTTGTGTGTTTATCCTACTGCACTCAGAGGCTGTGAGTTTGAATCCCACTGCCCTAGTGTGCTGGTTTGTTGATCCTACTGCACTCAGAGGCTGTGGGTTTGACTCCCAGTGCACTTGTGTGCCAGTGCGTTGCTCCTACTGCACTCAGAGGCTGTGAGATTGAATCCCAGTGCGCTAGTGTGCTGGTGTGTTGATCCCATTGCACTCAGAGGCTGTGAGTTTGAATACCGGTGCCCAAGTGTGCTGGTGTGTTGAGCCTACTGCACTCAGAGGCTGTGGGTTTGAATCCCGGTGCCCTAGTGTGTCGGTGTGTTGATCCTACTGCACTCAGAAGCTGTGAGTTTAAATCCCGGTGCCCTAGTTTGCTGGTGTGTTGATCCCATTGCACTCAGAGGCTGTGAGTTTGAATCCCGGTGCCCTAGTGTGCTGGTGTGTTGAGCCTACTGCACTCAGAGGCTGTGGGTTTGAATCCCGGTGCCCTAGTGTGTCGGTGTGTTGATCCTACTGCACTCAGAAGCTGTGAGTTTGAATCCCGGTGCCCTAGTTTGCTGGTGTGTTGATCCCATTGCACTCAGAGGCTGTGAGTTTGAATCCCGGTGCCCTAGTGTGCTGGTGTGTTGAGCCTACTGCACTCAGAGGCTGTGGGTTTGAATCCCGGTGCCCTAGTGTGCTGGTGTGTTGATCCTACTGCACTCAGAGGCTGTGGGTTTGAATCCCGGTGCCCTAGTGTGCTGGTGTGTTGATCCTACTGCACTCAGAGGCTGTGAGTTTGAATCCCGGTGCCCTAGTTTGCTGGTGTGTTGATCCTACTGCACTCAGAGGCTGTGAGTGTGAATCCCGGTGCCCTAGTGTGCTTGTGTGTTGATCCTACTGCACTCAGAGGCTGTGGGTTTGAATCCTGGTGCCCTAGTGTGCTGGTGTGTTGATCCTACTGCACTCAGAGGCTGTGAGTTTGAATCCTGGTGCCCTAGTGTGCTGGTGTGTTGATCCTACTGCACTCAGAGGCTGTGAGTTTGAATCCTGGTGCCCTAGTATGCTGGTGTGTTGATCCTACTGCACTCAGAGGCTGTGAGTTTGAATCCTGGTGTCCTAGTGTGCTGGTGTGTTGATCCTACTGCACTCAGAGGCTGTGAGTTTGAATCCCGGTGCCCTAGTTTGCTGGTGTGTTGATCCTACTGCACCCAGAGGCTGTGGGTTTGAATCCCGGTGCCCTAGTTTGCTGGTGTGTTGATCCTACTGCACCCAGAGGCTGTGAGTTTGAATCCCGGTGCCCTAGTGTGCTGGTGTGTTTATCCTACTGCACTCAGAGGCTGTGAGTTTGAATCCCACTGCCCTAGTGTGCTGGTTTGTTGATCCTACTGCACTCAGAGGCTGTGGGTTTGATTCCCAGTGCACTTGTGTGCCAGTGCGTTGATCCTACTGCACTCAGAGGCTGTGAGATTGAATCCCAGAGCCCTAGTGTGTTGGTGTGTTGATCCTACTGCACTCAGAGGCTGTGAGTTTGAATCCCGGTGCCCAAGTGTGCTGGTGTGTTGAGCCTACTGCACCCAGAGGCTGTGAGTTTGAATCCCGATGTCCCAGTGTGCTGGTGTGTTTATCCTACTGCATTTCAAGGCTGTGAGTTTGAAACCTGGTGACAGAGTGTGCTGGTGTTGACGAGTGTTTATTACCCATTTTATAATATTTCTTGTGTGTTGTTCTGTATTCATTTGTTCATGTGTGCATTTATATGTGTGTATGTTTTGTGTTGCACACGTTTGTGTCCGTAACTGCATCTGTTTGTTTCTGTGTGTGTGTGTGTTTGTGTCTCTGTTGAAATTATGTGTGTTGCTGTGTGTTTTCTTGTGTTTATGTGTGTTATGAGGTGTTCATTTAATCCAGTCCCAGTTCGCTGGACAGTTACATCCCGATAAGTTAGCATCTCAGGTTTGTGTTGGCGGCGGCCCTGCTGTTGTTTACCATATCAAGTTGTTGTGTGTCTCAAAGAGCTAATGTACCTGAAATTAATGTTAACTTTTAAAGGAAAGGAAGTCAATGACTGCTTATTACATCTGAAGTAATTTTCTTTCTTTTCTAATTAGAGGAGTTTCTACCTTACAGTACTTGGTGTGATGGAATAAACAGCACTCCGCCTGTAGACTGCCATATTGAGCGTTGCTCCCTTTTGTACCTCATCAGCACTGCTACCTCACTGACTGTGACTTGTGTCACAATAAGTGAAGTACGTTGCTGATGACGTGTGAAGAGCAACAGCACTTCATGTCCATAGCCAGGTAAAGTACTGCCCTCGGAACACACCTAGTGAGCAAAAGGAACAAGAAAGGACTTCAGAAATAAAATGTAGCAACTGCTTACCTTTTTTTTTATTCCATTTCTCACCCTGCCGGGTTGGCCCTTGTTCAGGAAGGCACACCTGTTCAGTCCCCTGATGTCCACCGGGACTTGCCCCGAGGCATGGATCCAATTTGGACTGGCAGCCCAGCTGGTCTGGAGCAGGAACTGTGAGCACCCACCACCGTCATTCAGCCTCCGGCATGTTTTTTTCTCCTCCATTTTCTTCTCAGCAGAGGAAGGGCGTGCAGTGACACCAGCGGCAATGCCGTGCATGCTCCAGTGCGTGGCACACTGGGTGTCCGTCCCACCACTGCCCCCATTCGGCAGTGTTGGTGTACCAGTCCCCATCCTCCGCTAGGGGCCAGGCTAGCACTGGTTGCTGAGGCCACTCCCTCGCCAGAGACGGTGAGCAGTTCTGGGGTGCTTGATCCTCCTCTCCCTGGCCAACCCCCGGCGGCCCGAGGTCGCTCCCAACCCTGGGTCGCCAGCGTGGTGGCAGGTGAGGCTGGTGCCTCAGCCCTCTGTGCCACCAGGCCGGCTGAACTGGCTACCTCTAAAAATTATGGGTTGGCTAAGTGGAAAGGTGGGCTAAGGCGCCCCATGTCACAATAATGACCTGGGTTTGGGAATGGACCACAGTCGCTTGGAGGCCATCCGGGGAAGGAGGATTGAGTGTCTGTAGATACTCTCCTACTTTGGAGGGGGGGCAGTACCTTCTGCTGCTTGACTGTCACCTAGCAGAGACTAAGTGATGCAGCAGCAGTTGCCTAGACCAAAAGTCAGCTGCGGGCGTTGAGGCATGCAGTGTTTTCAGGTTGTACATGCACGCCATAGCACGCTTTCCTCAGTGGGGATGCGAGGAGAGGCATCTCCATTAGCGTGAGGCTGGTGACCCCTCGAGGCTCTGCAGCACCCACCGAGGCACCCACTTACCCGTCGTGGTAACACAAGGAGGTGGGCTAGGTCCTGGGGGTGGGTCACGGGCTGGGGGTTATCAGGCAAAAGGGGGCTTACTAATGGAGAGGAACAGGAGGCATAAACATATGATGGAAGAAAACTGTTAACATTTTCTGCCTGCTAGTTTTGGCACTACGAGTCCTTTAATGTATTTTAATACCACCACTGAGATCACTCTTATGGTTGTAAGAGTGGTTTCATGCACATTCTTTGGGTAACAGAACAGCGAACTGAAGGGGCACAGTTCTGATACCCTCAGGATGTAAGTGATACCCCTCTTACCACCGTAAGAGTGGTCATGATGGCAGTATTAATATAATATTGATCAAGCAGTCAATATTATATTAGTTTTAAACATTACCCCAAGATGCCACTCTCATGCGCAGAAGAAAGGAGCACTCTGATTGGTCGGGAGTGCTTCCTTGATCTATAATACAGTGTGTCCTCTCTGGGGAGGAGGTGAAAAGCTGTGTGGGTAGATTGAGGAGGTAGATGTGGGTTGAATGGGGGGGTACATGGGCAAATGGCGTAGGAGGGAGTAGATTTCATAGGTGGAATAAGGGGGGAGGGAAGGAAAGGGCAAATTGTTTAACCAGGAAAGGCACACTAAGCCAGAGCTTGTTTCCAGGTGCAACCTGGGAGCACAAGGAAGTTAAGTGACTTGCTCAGGGTCGCACAGTATGTAAATGGGTCTGATGGGATTCAAACCCAGGTCTCCAGGTTTGCAGCTCAGTGCCCTTAACCACTACGCTATACTGCCCCCTAAGAAAGGAGACGGTGGGTTGCTTGATCAGAGTGGGGGGTGTAGGGGCACGTAGGGGAGGAAGTGGTGGGTTTGCAGGGCAGAATAAGGCTGAAGTGGTTTGTTTCATGATCTGATTGGAGGGGGGTTGTAGGGGCATGCAGTGGAAGAGATGGTGGGTTGTTCACGTGGGCAGGATATTGCATGTGTGGAAAAGTGAGGAAGGGTTTGGTTCTGACTATGGTGTCTCTCTCTTCACCTTTCCAGGTCTGAAGTATTTGCATTCCGCCGGCATTTTGCACCGAGACATCAAGCCCGGGAACCTCTTGGTGAACAGCAACTGCGTACTAAAGGTAGGAGATGGGGGAAGGAAGGGGGTTGGGGTGATCTGGGAGCAGGGACTGATTTTTCTAATGGGACTCGCAGCTGACTTGTTCTCAAGTGGTCTGAAATCTCCAACACTGCTTTATCTTTATTTTAGAAGAAGAAAAAAAGTTGTTGCACTCAAGGAGAACCTCAAAAATCAGAAAGCCGTCGCTAAATAAGCAAGCAGTGAAATGTTTTTTGTGAGTGATCATGCCAGAAAGATACTAAAACCAACATCCTTCTGGCATGATTGCTCACAATAAAAACTCACTGCTTGTTTAAAATGTGACTGCTTGGTGATGATTTAGTTTCTTCTCGAGCGCAACAAATTTGTTCTGTGTGTTCCTGTGGATTACCCATCCAGGTTTGCTACGAGTTCCCCTTCCTGGGTGTACTGTTTCCATGGATTTAGTTTTATTTTACTTTGCAGCCAGAAACTCTGACCCCCCCCCCAGATTGTGCAGGGCTATGGCCTGAAAGTATAACTTCTGTAAATTCCGTTGATGTACCACAAGCTCTGAGGGGGCTTATATTTGTCTGCATTTGGGTTTACGGATTGCCTTTCATACGATCAGTACCACCAAGCAGTATGTTAGGTCTGCAGCAGTCATTATGTGCGCCACACCTTCCCACATACAGCCTCGGGCTGTCAGAGAACCGGTCCACAACAGTGCCTACTTGGTTCGTTAATCACCACCTGAACCGGACAGTCATTAGGGCTGGGATGACGAGACCTCAGTTTCATGTCTCATCCAAAGGACGGCACTTCAACAGCTGCCTCGTTGACATGCTATGTATAACTAAGTTACTGAGGTAGCAGTTACTGTATGTCAGTTGTTTTTGTCAAGATCATTTTTTTATTAATTTTCAACAAAACTTTCAAAAAACAAAAGCATTAAATACAGATACAACATACATCTGTATTAATGCTAACAATTCATTCTAGGAAATTCGGTTGAGACACCGAAATGCGCCTAAATATGCAGCTGCTGTATGTTCGTACCACCACCCAGACCACTGTTACGGTTGTAAGAGTGGTCTCCCATGCATTCTAAGGCTACAAGAACTGCAAATGAAGGGGAGCAGTTCTGATACACTAAGGATGTAGTTGAGACCGCTCTTACAACTGTAAGAGTGGTCCTGGTGGCAGTATTAAAACATTATTGATCGAAATCGGTCACTAATTTATTAAAATTTTAAAAAATCTTACCCAAACGTTCCATGTTTCCAGGGCAGCTGCATGTGAGACACTCTTTACAGAATAAGAGTGTCTCATGCACCGAGGAAAGGAGCACTCTGATTGGTTGAGAGTGCTCCCTCAATGTATAATTATTAGTCGAGTTATACCTGTATGTAAACACTGAGAACGAGGACTTCTGCACTGACGTCCCATCCGGTTGAAGTGCACCGCTAGAAGTGAATCAATTAATGGCGCGCAAGTCAATTGTATGTGCACAGAAAGGGATGATGCAACACTAAGTGCAGTAGTCTTTGTTCTCCCAGTTTTCTTGCAGGTATAACTGGATTGCTGAGTACTTGACACCCCTGTAATCGAGTTTAACAGTGCATATAAGTGGCATCTATGAAATACCACCACTTGTAGTTGTAGTAGTAGTGTAGATTTTGTTTGATATGGTGCCCTTCCCCGGGAGCTCAGGATGCATAAATAAATAGACAATAAACAGTACATATATTAAATCAAGATCAGATATATCTGTATACAGCCACTTCGAGGGCCAGACCTGTCTACAACAGCTGACGCCGGGCCAGTGCACTGTGTTTCGGGAGGGATGGGCTGCACCACTGATGTGACAGTGACCCCTGAGGTGGGCCAAGTCAGCTTGCTCCCTCTGCAGGATGTCACTGCGTGCACCCGAGGCACGTGTTGCCACACGCTTGCCATGGGGAGGTGCGAGGTGAGGAGCGGGAAGAATTCAGGAGAGGAATAACCCAAGCACCGACTTAATGATGGCTTAGGTTCCTGGCTTCCCTGGGTCCTAGTACATGTTGACACAGGATCATAGCTTACATGGCTTAGGAGGGGCCATGGGAGACACAGGGGAGACCGGGGGTCAGCGAGCCTGAGCAGCGTGTCCTTGGTAGAGCATGGTCGGCAGAAAAATTAAATTAAAATAATATGTGCATAAATAAATTATTGTTTTCAATGTAATGTGAAAAGCCAAAAAAAAAAAAAAGAACAATAATTGGTGTCCTCCACATACCTCCCCACAGTTATACACAGAGTTGGTTTAGTCCATACGTTGGTCTCTTGTTGAAAGCATGGTCTATGCTGTCTGTGATGGTCGCCAGAGCGAGCAAGTCAACTACCAGAATGGAAACGGCAGATTCTTTGCTGTCTACTTTTCTGTGTGTAATAGAAGCTGAAAACACAAGAGAAAAGATGTAACTTTTGTTCGGATTGTTGTATGAGAGGCTATTGCAATCGGGGGTAGGAGACACTGCACCGGCGGGTAGTGGCAGGCTGACTGACAGGGGCAGGAGCCACCTGTTACCACGGTGCCAGAAGTTGGTGCAGGAGTGCACATCTGCACCAGTAATCAGATGTTTATGTAGACTGCGCTCTGATTGGCTGAGTGCTTCCTAGTGATTTGTAATGTGTTTTCCAGGGATGGCTCTTATTTCTGTGTAACCCCCCCCACAAATGGGGGTTCCTAAAAAGCCTCCTAGGAGCTTGCCTAAGTGCTCCCCCTGCCTGCTGGCGTTCAGTGTTTAAGCCGTTAGAATGGCACTGTGAGTGCTGGTAGAGCCTTCACATACTGTCTCTTTAAGAGCTGTCTGCTTACAGACATAATTAATGCTTTTCCAGAGGGGCTGGTGTTTCCCTGCTCGAATCCTGCCTGAGCTGGGAAGTAATCACTCCATTTTGTGGTCGCTGGAAGCGCAAAGGGAGCCCATCTGAAAGATGTAACTGTTTGCCTGTAATCATTTAAAGCATTAGTAAAATTGTAGTTTGTCTAACCTGCCTTTATTGCAGCTGGGACTCTGTGTGTGTTGCCCCTCCATTTTGGACCTAAACTGCTATGCTGGGCCAGTTGGGTTTAGGGGAGCTCTAAAATGGAGACTGCTTGGACCAACCAGAATTTGGACTCTCTCTGGAACCGATTTACAAGGGGAATATATAGCTAGTGATTCTGGGAAGTGTAGTTTGGACCTTGGAGCCTTTTTGCACCAACAGAGGGAACTCTGGAGTGATTGACAGCCGAATCCACCAACTGGACTTGTTGGAACCTAAGGGAAATGCCCTGTACTGAAGCTGGAGAGTCAGATCATTGTTGCCTGTGAAAGAAGTAAGAGCTCTGTATTTTTCTGCAGTGTACAGTTCACGCAGGAAGTGCATGAGAGGCCTTGAAGTTGACCTGCTGCCATCGTAGGCGTTAGTCAGACTGAATCTGAGTTTTCTGAGAGGAAGGAAGACTGAAAAGTGGAAGCCAGGCTCACCCTGTAGAAGACTGGAGATATTGCTGAATCACGCTCAGTCTGTCAGGAACTGAACTGCTGTGTGTGCTCCCGGGTATTTTGCACTAATTGCGATCGGGATCGAGGAGCAGCCTGCCTGGTATAGTACTTTCCTTTTACATATGAATGTGCGTGGAGCTTGTGGGGAATTGCTATTTCGTGTCTCCTGTACTGTGTGCTGTGTGGTGAAGCTGGGAGCGAACCCCAGCGTGTCTCTGACTAAATCCATGGGCTATCAGCTGCCTAGGGGTCCAGCCACAAGGACCCTGTCTCCATGCCTTGCTGTTTTTGCCAATCCAGAGAATATCCACCATCAGGTTCTCAACTTTGGTATTGTGAGTACAAATCAGGGTATTCCCTTGCAGCCTGTTATCAATCACAAGTGTGTCACCTAATTCCTATTGTTTCACTCTTCATGGACTGAGCCATCCGGCTCCAAATTACAATTGGGGGTTGTGCATATATTTTTCTACAGGGCCCCATCTATCCGCACCTGCCGGCCAACCCCGGGCAACGGAACTGGCTAGCTCCCCCCAACCTGGGTACCCAGAGTGTGACTTTTCAGACCCTGTATGTGTGCACAGTACTGTGATTTAATTCTGCCAATTAACCTGATCTCCCCCTCCCGTGTTTCATTCCCCCTAAATAAACCAGATTTGATGTTGTTGAACTTTAAACTGTCTGAAGTGTCAGTACCTATATATCAAGCATTGTATTAGTTTGTGTATGTTGAGTAACCTTATTTTACAGGGGGTCCTCAGAGACGAGCCTCAGAATCAGTCTCGAGGGTAAGTGGTACTTTATGAGTGAACAGTGTGTATACGTGGGGTATTGGGGCTGTAACTCCTGTGTACTGTGTGAGCCACTAGAGGGAACCAAATGGGGTCACGGTGTCCCAGAGGGCTGTGATCAAGCTAGTCTAACCCCTACAAACCCTGACCTCTGGGTGGAGGCATCCGTCGCAGAACCTAGTCCCCTCAACCTGTCCGTAGTCAAGCAGGCAGGGGTAGTAGCCCTTGGGATGGTGCTACCTGGGGGTTACATCTGTAAGAGTGTCTTCAGGCACATTCTAAGGGTGAGAGAACTGTGAACTCAAGGTGAGAGCATGGGTTTGGCACCAAGGATGAAAAGGTAGGCACTCTTATTGCCAGAAGAGATGCTCAAGGCGCCCCATAAACATATTAAAATGATCAATATGTAAAAAAGCATTTTTTACAACTCCAGAAATGAACACCCTTGTTTTCAGCAGTGGTACAATCCCCTTTTAGAAACACTGCAGGAGGGCCTCTTGTGGTTAAATGAGGTCATTACCTGCAGGCAAATAGTCTGTCCTGACTGGTTGAATCATCGCTGATGATTTATATAATTTTGATATTGGCTGTTCTTGTTTAACCCCTGCAGATCTGTGACTTTGGACTAGCTCGGGTTGAAGAGCCAGACGAGACGCAGCACATGACCCAGGAAGTGGTGACGCAGTATTACCGAGCACCCGAGATCCTGATGGGGAGCCGGCACTACTCCAGCGCCATCGATATCTGGTCGGTGGGCTGCATTTTTGCAGAGCTGCTTGGCAGGAGAATCCTCTTCCAGGCTCAGAGTCCGATACAGCAGGTACTGAGGAAGCTGCTGAAACTTGAGGGAGGGGCTGATATAGCACATACTGAGGGGGCTGCTGTAGCGTGAAGGAGGGTCTGAAACAGCAGGTACTGAGGAAGCGGCTGAGAACTTGAGGAGGAAGTCTGATATAGCACATACTGAGGGGCTGCTGTAACATGAAGGGAGGGTGGCTGATACAGCAGGTACTGAGGAACCAGATGAAACTTGAGGGAGGGGTCTGATATAGCACATGCTGAGGGGCTGCTGTAACATGAAGGGCGGGATCTGATACAGCAGGTACTGAGGAACGGATGAAACTTGAGGGAGGGTCTGATATAGCACATGCTGAGGGGCTGCTGTAACATGAAGGGCGGGATCTGATACAGCAGGTACTGAGGAACGGCTGAAACTTGAGGGAGGGTCTGATATAGCACATACTGAGGGGCTGCTGTAACATGAAGGAGGGTCTGATACAGCAGGTACTGAGGAACCAGATGAAACTTGAGGGAGGGGCTGATATAGCACATACTGAGGGGGCTGCTGTAACATGAAGGGATGGGATCTGATACAGCAGGTACTGAGGAACAGGCTGAAACTTGAGGGAGGGGTCTGATCTAGCACATACTGAGGGGGCTGCTGTAACATGAAGGGATGGGATCTGATACAGCAGGTACTGAGGAACCGGCTGAAACTTGAGGGGAAGGGGTCTGATATAGCACATACTGAGGGGCTGCTGTAACATGAAGGGATGGGATCTGATACAGCAGGTACTGAGGAACCGGCTGAAACTTGAGGGAGGGGTCTGATATAGCACATACTGAGGGGCTGCTGCAACAGGAAGGGCGGGATCTGATACAGCAGGTACTGAGAACGGCTGAAACTTGAGGAGGGGCTCTGATATAGCACATACTGAGGGGGGCTGCTGTAACATGAAGGGATGGGATCTGATACAGCAGGTACTGAGGAACCGGCTGAAACTTGTGGGGAGGGTCTGATATAGCACATACTGAGGGGGCTGCTGTAACATGAAGGGATGGGATCTGATACAGCAGGTACTGAGGAACCGGCTGAAACTTGAGGGGAGGGGGTCTGATATAGCACAAACTGAGGGGCTGCTGTAACATGAAGGGATGGGATCTGATACAGCAGGTACTGAGGAACCGGCTGAAACTTGTGGGGAGGGGGGCTGATATAGCACATGCTGAGGGGCTGCTGTAACATGAAGGGATGGGATCTGATACAGCAGGTACTGAGGAACGGCTGAAACTTGTGGGAGGGGCTGATATAGCACATGCTGAGAGGGGCTGCTGTAACATGAAGGGATGGGATCTGATACAGCAGGTACTGAGGAACCGGCTGAAACTTAGGGGGAGGGGTCTGGTATAGCACATACTGAGGGGCTGCTGTAACATGAAGGGACGGGATCTGATACAGCTGGTACTGAGAACCGGCTAAAACTTGTGGGGAGGGTCTGATATAGCACATACTGAGGGGGCTGCTGTAACATGAAGGGCGGGATCTGATACAGCAGGTACTGAGGAACAGGCTGAAACTTGAGGGAGGGGCTGATATAGCACATACTGAGGGGCTGCCGTAACATGAAGGGACGGGATCTGATACAGCAGGTACTGAGAACCGGCTGAAACTTGAGGGAGGGGCTGATATAGCACATACTGAGGGGCTGCTGTAACATGGAAGGGATGGGATCTGATACAGCAGGACTGAGGAACAGGCTGAAACTTGGGGGAGGGGCTGATATAGCACATACTGAGGGGCTGCTGTAACATGAAGGGATGGGATCTGATACAGCAGGTACTGAGGAACGGCTGAAACTTGAGGAGGGGCTGATATAGCACATACTGAGGGGCTGCTGTAACATGAAGGGATGGGATCTGATACAGCAGGTACTGAGGAACCGGCTGAAACGTGAGAGGAGGGGCTGATATAGCACATACTGAGGGGCTGCTGTAACATGAAGGATGGGATCTGATACAGCAGGTACTGAGGAACCAGCTGAAACTTGAGGGATGGGGTCTGATATGCACATACTGAGGGGCTGCTGTAATATGAAGGGACGGGATCTGATACAGCAGGTACTGAGGAACCAGCTGAAACTTGGGAGGGGGTCTGATATAGTACATACTGAGGGGGGCTGCTGTAACATGAAGGGACGGGATCTGATACAGCAGGTACTGAGGAACCGGCTGAAACTTGAGAGGAGGGGGGCTGATAGAGCACATACTGAGGGAGGCTGCTGTAACATGAAGGGACGGGATCTGATACAGCAGGTACGGAGGAACCGGCTGAAACTTGAGGGGAGGGTCTGATATAGTACATACTGAGGGGCTGCTGTAACATGAAGGATGGGATCTGATACAGCAGGTACTGAGGAACCGCTGAAACTTGAGGGAGGGTCTGATCGCACATACTGTGGGGGGCTGCTGTAACATGAAGGGGATGGGATCCAATGCATCGGTACTGAGGAACCGGCTGAAACTTATGGGGAAGGGGTCTGATATAGCACATACTAATGGAGGCTGCTGTAACATGAACGGATGGGCTCTGATACAGTAGGTACTGAGGAAGCAGCTGAAACATGAAAGGAGGAGGTACGATACAGCAGGTACTGAGGGGGCTGACACATGAGAGGAGGCGGTCTGATACAGCAACTACTGAGAAATTGGCTGCTGAAACATGAGGGAAGGGGTCTGATTCAACAGGTGCTAAGGAAGTGTCTGCTGAAACATGAGGGTGGTTTATGTAGCACATACTCAGGAAGGGGCTGTTGAAAAATGAGGGGAGGGAGTCATGAGGAAAAGGCTGCTGAAACACGAGGAGAGGGGTTCTGATACAGCAGATGCTGAGGAAGGAACTAGAGAAACATGAGGGGGTCTGATACAGCAGGTACTGAGGAAGGGACTGCATAAACATGAAGGGGGGCTGATACAGCAGGTACTGAGGAAGGGACTGCATAAACATGAGGGGAGTAGGTATGATACCGCAGGTACTGAGGAAGGGACTGCATAAACATGAGGGGAGTAGGTATGATACCGCAGGTACTGAGGAAGGGGCTGCAGAAACATGAGGGAAGGGGTCTGATATAGCACATACTCAGGAAGGGGCTGTTGAAAAATGAGGGGAGGGGGTCGTGAGGAATGGGCTGCTGAAACACAAGGAGAGGGGTTCTGATACAGATGCTGAGGATGGGGCTGCAGAAACGTGAGGGAGCGGTATGACACAGCAGGTACTGAGGAAGGGACTGCTGAAACATGAGGCGAGGGGTCTGATACAGCAGATAATGAGGAAGGAACTGCAGAAACATGAGGGGGGTCTGATACAGCAGATAATGAGGAAGAAACTGCAGAAACTTGAGGGGGGTCTGATACAGCAGGTACTGAGGAAGGGACTGCATAAACATGAGGGGAGTAGGTATGATACCGAAGGTACTGAGGAAGGGACTGCATAAACATGAGGGGAGTAGGTATGATACCGCAGGTACTGAGGAAAGGGCTGCAGAAACATGAGGGGAGTAGGTATGATACCGCAGATACTGAAGAAGGGGCTGTTGAAAGATGAGAGGAGGGGGTCTGACACACCAGCTACTGAGGAAGGGGCTGCTGAGGAAACATAATGGGAGGCGAGGGTGATCCTTCCCCTACATTGCTGCAGTGTCTGTCTATGACTGGCTGCTTTAACCCGCAGGCACCTTGCGAACCAGCACTAGCTCATGCCTTTTGTTTTTGTTTCTGTTTCTTCACCTCAGCTGGACCTGATTACTGATTTGCTGGGAACCCCGCCACTCTACGCTATGCAGTCTGCCTGTGAGGGGGCCAAGGCTCATATCCTACGAGGGCCACACAAGCCGGTAAGAACACCACTGTTTATTGTCCCTTGATCCTCTTCCCCCAACTTGCATTCCATGGTACTGTACTGATGAACACTGGTGATGCCAGGGCTCTTTAAAGGGGAAGAGGCACCACCAAGGGCCTGACACCCAAGTGTGGGGCTGGTCCCAATGTGCAATTTGTGTGCAAAAACATTTTGGTTTACTGACTGTTTACTGTAGTATAGTAGATAGTGTCACTAATTTTGCTTAATTGTAGGCTGACATCTTCTGTTACTACAAATCCCAGAATTCCTTGCAGATGATATCAGAACAGTAGACAGCAGTGAGAAGATTCAATAGCCTGCAGTGCATGTTAGAGTTTATATAAGCTTTGATCTTTTGTTTGCTGGTTCCGCTGTCCTCTGTGGGCCATGTACAGTCAAAGGGGACTGTATTTAGCACCTGGAGAAAAGCAGTCCCGGAAAACGTCTAATTGGAGATTATAAACGCTCTAACATGCACTGAAGGCTATCTCCCACTGCTACCTACTGCTCTGATGTCATCTGCAGGGATCTTTAGTAACAGTCAGCCTACAACTAGACAAAATCATGCCAATACAATCTCCTGTACTACAGTAAACAGTAAGTAAATCAAAATGTTTCTGCCCACAGAGTGCACATTGGGACCAGATGCACACTTGAATGTGGGGTCCTTTGTGCTGACTTTCCCCCTTTAAGTTAAGGATGTATAACCGTATTGGTCCTTTCAAATATCATCCATGGACTGTCTTGCTATCCCAGGCTAAATGTGTTTGTTGACGGCACGTTATGTTGCACCTACAGCCCTGGTATGATGGTGGGGTGTTGAGAAGACAGCTGTCTGCCCCCACCACGATTGACGCTGTGGTGTTAGTGCTCTGAGAATACTGGAGTGTGTGGTGGGGATGGAAGTATGAGGAAACCATTAACCCGTAACCTACTGCACTGCTTCATTTATTTTGTTCAGGGTTGGAGGATAAAAGCTAATGCAGGTTTTGGCTGAAATACTTGATTAGGGATGGCACAGTGGTGAAAGTAGAGCACTGGTTTGGGGGTGCACTGTGGGATATACAGTGTTGTAATTTGGATCTTTTTTCTTTTGTCTAATTTCTGTTCTCCCGCAGCCTTCGCTCTCGGTCCTCTACATGCTGTCTGATGAAGCAACTCACGAGGCTGTTCACCTCCTCTGCAGGATGCTAGTGTTCGATCCTGTAAGTATATTCTCCTCCACCCCCCTTTTATGGACTGCCTACTGTAAACATACCTAATCCCTTCCACCTCCTGCTCCCATCTGAGTAATGCTATTACTGCAATACTGGCTCCTCTCTGGCTGGATGGGGTACCTTCACAGCCAACGCCAGGGTTGTGCCTTGATATGCAGGTGGGAAGGGGGGTAGCAACAAGAACCCCAGCAACCACTCCTCACCTGCTCCTTCCCCCCTTCCCCAATGGCACCTCTTACCTCTGTCACTGTCGTGAGTGAAGGTCACCAGTACTGGATTTAAAACCATGACACGTGTATCCAACCTTTCCTCCACCAAACGTAGGACAGGATGTTGAAAAATGAACCAAATGTGGGATACAGTATGACAAAATGGAGATAGGAATATGGAACATTTTAAAAACACTGTAAGTTCATTCATGCTTATTGTTGCGTATGAGAAAAGGCAGTCTGTGTAAAGCAGCAACATTTAGTGGGGAAAGCTGTAAATTTGTGTATTTCTGTTTTTGGAGAATAAATAACAGTTGAAAGCAGGGCCATCTACTGGTGAAAGCTGTGAATAACAGCCAAAAGCCATACAGGGTTCACAGGTAACCAACCACTCAACCGTTGGCCACTGAAATGAGGGACACAGACACTCAAAATGAGGGACAATGTGGGACATTGGCCCTCAGAACGAGGGACACCTCATCATACATGATGATGTAAGCTCAAAACACTATGGAAGCCAATGCTTTCATTTGCTCAAAGTTTAATTTGTGAGGAATTTCTGCTTTAAAGTCTGAGTTTACAGCATCCCCTCAATATGGGCAGTATCTTTTTATTGTAGAACGGATGTAGAGGTGGGCAAGCCAGACCAGGCTTCAGCCTGGCTCGAGCTTAATGTTTGGCTTGGCTTGGCTTGACCTCTGTGACACTGAAAGCCAAAGTCAAGCTGAACCAGTTAGCTCGAACCAAGTATTTTTGTAAGCCTGAGCAGTTAGTGCAGTGGGTAAAACTTTCAACTTCTCTTGTGCAACTTATGAGGGACGGTGTCAGTAAAGTAGAGAAGAGCCTGCAGCAGCAAGGGCTCGGCTTGTGCTTTGGCTCGTAGAGTCAAACTAGACTCCAGGCTCAGCTCTGGCTTGGCCCTTGCTGAACATTTCCTGGCTTGCCCACTTCTAGACGGATGTGGGACAGAGCACTTCTGAGGGGTAAAATGAGGGACAGTCGACAGGTACGGGCTCACATGAATTGCTGCTTTAACATAGCGTACAATGAGGGAGAGCGCCTCCTATGCGGAGCATCCAGTTTCTGAAGGGTAAACGTCAGGCCTGTCCAGGACTGGTGCAAATGTCCAATGTCATTGGGCCCTTGGATTTTTCACCTTCCTCCTCACTAAGTGGGACTGTCTCGACTCTCTGGCTTCAAGATGTCTCCATCTGGATAAACCAAACAGTGCACCAGGACACTTTTGGGCTCAGGGACTGCTGAGTTGGTGGTTCACAATACATAATCCTAATAAGAGAAGCCCCGGGGGAAATTGTTGCTGCTGGGGAGAATCACTATGGTAGCTGCAGCTGGGTACTGTTACTCAGTGGGGTGACTGGCTTTAACATTATTTCCCAATATCAGTTCTCATTGCATAATCACTGATGACGTGTAAACATTCACTGATCACCAACATTAGGCTGGCAAAACAGGGTGCTTAGACGTAAACGTAGGATCCGCAAGCAAGATAATTTACAGAAGCTTTGGTGCACACAGGCCTGGAGTGAGCGCCATAGATGCTACTACAGTACGTCTCTTTAAGATGTACAGTTTGGTCTCAGTGGAAACATATTTCTGCTCTCTGGCCATCTTACCAAGGCTGATACTAATTTGTCACGTTCGGCAGTTTAAAGACTGATTCCGCTGCAGCCACACAGTGAAGGTCACACACCCAGGAGGGTGTTAACCTATGGTCCAGGTTGGGTTCCTGCCATATACATATTCACATATACATTATAGACAGACATTACCCAGGGATAATCTGTGCACATTATGTCTACATCTGGCAATACCTGCCTGGGCACATGAGAGGATGGTTTTAGGCATATCTTCACCCTTCTGTCCCAAAGGGTAATAACTGAGGAATGGGAACTATCATGGTGACCCAATACAAGCACTCTTTGCTCCATCCTTTTGATGCTTGCATGGCCCCATGGGTGCTGCAATGGGATAACTAGTGGACACCATATGACAGTACTTGTTGAAGGAGAACCAGCCCTGTCACTCCCAGTGATGGTCTTCAGAGCCTCCGGATACCCAGCCTGGAGGCAACAGGTGCCATTCTCTTGACCCCTGACCCAGATGCCACCTCTCTCCCGAGCCTGGCAAGTCTCCTTGGGAGGGGGGGCATTGGTTAGGACTCCAGGTGGCAAAAGAGAAGCATTCCCTCCTAATGTGGTACAGGTTAGAAGTATGAATCCCAGTGTACAGTGTGGGACAGCACATTCTCCCATGTGGGATAGTAGAGTTTTGAGAGGTAAAATGTGGGCCATCTCTCCTAATGTGGGATAGTTGAGAGGTATGAATTCCCAGTGTACAATGTGTGGCAACACCTTCTCCAATTGGGACAGAGGGGTTCTGAAGCATAACATGAGGGACATCCTTCTTAATGTGGTACAGTTGAGAGGTATGAATCCCAGTGTACAGTGTGAGACAGTACCATCTCCATGTGGGACAGAGGGGTTTTGAGGGGTAAAATGAGGGACATCCCTCCTAATGTGGGACAGTTGAGAGGTATGAATCCCAGTGTACAATGTGGGACAGCACCTTCTCCATGTGGGACAGAGGGGTTCTGAGGAGTAAAATGAGGGACACCCCTCCTAATGTGGGACAGTTGAGAGGTATGAATCCCAGTGTACAGTGTGAGACAGTACCATCTCCATGTGGGACAGAGGGGCTCTGAGGGGTAAAATGAGGGACATCCCTCCTAATGTGGGACAGTTGAGAGGTATGAATCCCAGTGTACAATGTGGAACACCACCTTCTCCTTGTGGAACAGAGGGGTTCTGAAGGGTATAACGAGGGACATCCCTCCTAATGTGGGACAGTTTTTTTTGTTGACTTTATTTGTGCATCCTATCCACACTGGACTCTCTCCAGCAAGGTCATGGGGCTTACCGGCTGATTCCATCCACCTGAAGTCCCACTGCTCCTCCGATTTCGGGCACTTCCCACACTCCATCGTCGATGCTCCACCAGATCTGAGTCTCCCGGGAGCAAGGACCGCCAACTCCAACCAGTGCTCTATCTAAGTGTCTGGCAGAGACGGATGCGGGGAGACCAGGAGAACACCTCAGCCTGGCACTGGATGTGGTGCCGGCACCACTAGACCCACCTTTGCCTACCAATGGGAAGGGGGTATTTTTGTGCTTTCTATGCCCCCATTGGCCTGGTGGTGCAATGTGCTTCAGCACGGCATGTGAACACTCCCAAACACGCCCGCATGAAGTGCCACCGAGGCCAATCTCCTACAAGCTGGTTCCTGACTGCCGATAGCCCCCAGTCTCCACTAGGGGCTGCTAGATGGTGAGAACTGGAGCCCACTTTCTCCTAGGAAAGGAGAGCTGTCCTCTGGACGCTCAATCCTTTCCTCCCCTGCCAACCCCCGATGACCCGGGTCCGCTTCCGAACCTGGGTTGCCAGTGTGGCGTCCAGCGCCTCAACCCTCAGCGCCACCAGGCCGGCCTAGTGTGGGACAGTTGAGAGGTATGAATCCCAGTGTACAATGTGGGATGGCACCTTCTCCATGTGGGACAGAGGGGTTCTGAGGGGTAAAATGAGGAACGTCTCTCCTAATGTGGGACATTTAAGATGTATGAATCCCAGTGTACAATGTGGGATGGCACCTTCTCCATGTGGGACAGAGGGGTTCTGAGGGGTAAAGTGAGGGACATCCCTACTAATGTGGGACAGCTGAGAGGTATGAATCCCAGTGTACAATGTGTGACAGCACCTTCTCCATGCGGGACAGAGGGGTTTGGAGGGGTACAATGTAAGACGTCCCACCTAATGAGTCATTTGATGTTTATCAATTTCTTTCTCTGTCTCTGCTCTAAAAAAATCTGTTTTCTGTGCATAAATCTTGAATGTGCATATTTTTTCTTTCTGAATTTCTAATCACTCTATTCCTCTGCACCACTGCTCCCACTCTATATTTTTATTGGCAGTTGAAACGGATCTCGGCAAAGGATGCACTGGCCCACCCCTACCTGGATGAGGGGCGACTACGCTACCACACCTGCATGTGCCGCTGCTGTTTTACCATCTCCTCAGGAAGGGTCTACACCAACGACTTTGAGCCCATCGCCACCCCCAAGTTTGACGACTCCTATGAGAAGAGCCTTGCTTCTGTTTGGCAGGTTAAAGGTCCGTTAACTGTTAACACCTCACCTCTTCCCCCTTTGAAATGTATTTCTGTGGTTAAACTTAAAAGGATGTCTATGTTCTATTTTGTCTACAGTCATACACCCCTTATTGTTCCATGCAGCACTTTGAGGTCTCGTCTGAGACAAACACAGGGCAAATTGCAGTTCAGTGCAAGTTCTTCTGTGTTTGTCTGTGTGTAACCCCAACATGGTGCTACCCCAAGGGCTACTACCCCTGCCTGCTTGGCTAATAACAGGTTACGGGGCCTAGGTTTGACCCTGGGGACCCCCTGTAAAACAAGGTTAAACAGAGCAGACAGCAACAGTACAGTACTTTTAACATAAACTGGAACCACAGTCAGTTTAAATGCAGAAAAAGTAAGATCTGATTTATTCAGGGGATGTAAACAAAGAAGGGGGGCGTAATCAGGATGATTGGCTTACAAGCTGCATTAATCAAACAGTTATGCATGCAGTTCAGAACCCCCACATAGTCTCACACTCTGGATACCCAGGTAGTAGGCAGATGGGCTAGCCAGGATTGTTGCCCTGGGTAGGCCGGCGTCTCAGCTGGTGGGGCCCAGTGATGGAAAAACAACATGCACAACACACTATTTGTAATCCGGAGCCTGATGGCTCAGTTCGTGAAGGAAAAGAAACATCAAAGCAATCAGATGACACACTTAAATTAAACTGTAGTTGCAAAGAGCTACCCTGGTGGTTAGTCACGATACCCAAGACTGGATACAGGATGGATGAAATTGAGACAGCAGGTGAAGTCTCTGGAGTGCCAGGAGAAGCACGGCCCACACGATTCACCAATGCGTCGTTCCTGTTCAGGCATGGAGCAGGGGGGCTGATCCCCGGGCAGGTCTCTCATCGATGGCTTTTCTCTGTGCAGCAGGGTAATCTGGAAGGGCCCTCGTGGCAAGGCCCAGCCGCATGGAGCTAACCGCGGATTTAGTCCATTTTGTGCTGGATACAGCTTCCAGCAATCAGTTCACACAAAAGGGAGACTAAATCGCGACCCCCATTCAGTACACAGCACATTTATATGCAAGAAAATATTACTGTACCAGGCAAACTGCTCCCCGGTCACAATCGCAGTCACTGCTCACAACCAGGAGCTCAGAAGCAGCTGGAGTTCCTGACAGGCCGATCGCATTTAGCAAAATCGTCGGTCTTCTATAGGTTGAGCCTGGTTACACTTCGGTGGCGTCTTCGTTCCCACAAGACTGGATTTATTTCAAAAATAATCCTCTTCTTCCTCTCAGGGCAGAAAACAGGCAAGCAGGCCAGAAGTCAGGCCTTCCACAGTTCTCCCGCGCGAACTACTGTGCAAACAGCTGCTCGAACTATACGAGCTGTTGCTCTCTCAGCTTCCAACTTAGATCTGGCTTGCCAGCAGACAGCTCGGGGGATTTCCCACAGATCCAAAAGGTTTGATTGGTCGGTTCGGCTGTCAGTCACTGTAAGAGCTCCCCTTTCAGTTACAAAAAGGCACCAACAGTGCCAAACTACAAACCCCAAGCTTGTAATCCACACAGCCCCATTTCAGCAGACTCCATTTTAGAGTCCCCAGGTACTGATTAGTCCAATTCGGCAGTTCGGGACCAAAATGGAGGAGACAATCAGAACAGTCTTTGCTGCAAAGAAGGCAGATTAGAACAAACTGCATTATCATTATTGCTCTAAGTTATTTCCAGCAAATAGTTACATCCTTCAGCAGAGCTCCCTCTGCATAATTAGCGATGGCAGAAGTGGAGCTATTTCCAGCATCCCGGGCGGGACTCGAGCAGGGAAGCACTCAGACCCCCCCTCCGGAGAAATTATGACTGCAATTAGGCAGCTCTTAAGGAGACAGTATGTAGAGGCTTTACAAGCACTCTCTATCAGTGTCAGTGGCTCAGTAGGTAGCACACTCGCCTCTGAGGCCGGGAGATCAGAGGGCTGTGGGTTCAGTTCCCACATCTGGCACTTGGGTTAATATCCCAGTACTGACACTGTAATGCAGCATGAGAGGGGTGTTGCATTTCTGAGGTGCCGTCTTTCGGATGAGACGTTAAACCGAGGTCCCATCTGCCTGGATTGGTGGTAGTTCAGGTGGATGTTAAAGATCCCATGGCACTTATTGAAAAGAGTAGGGGAATTTCCCCGGTGTCCTGGCCAAATTTCCCTCATTCACTAAAAATACCACTAACAGCTTAATCTGGTTCAAGGTCAGTTGGCATTCATCTGTATCCCCCTCCCCCGGGTCGTGCCTGAAAATAGGCAGGATTTGTCTAGTGCACTTACCCGGTCAACAAAAGCTAAATAAAATAAATAAAAATATCAATACCATTTGAAACGGCTATAGCGCCAGACACCAGCCTGGCAGTGAGCAATTAGGCAGGCTCAAGGAAGACTTTTTGGGAACCCCCATTTGTAGGAGGGTTACATATGTAGCCCTGAATGTTGTTATTGCAAAGTACGTGAGCACATGATCCCTGTATTCATTCTCGTCTGAGACCCCTGCATATCCTGCTTGTAGCTCCACCAGTAGGGGGTGCTGGAGAGAGGTGCTCTATTACCCTATCTCCCTGCACAGTGATTACATCCTCTCTGTCCTACTTGTATCTACCACTGGTGCAGGAGCCTGAAGGTTGCTCCAAAAGGATATGAACACTTTTGGTTTTTATATCTCTTCCCCCCTTCCCTTATAGGGACAGCTGCCTGCTTCATTCTGACATTCTGACTCCCATCCATGCCATGGAGTTGTAGCCAGTCATGTGCTGAGGGCAGGAGAAAGAAGCAGCACCTCCCGGAGTGAGGCAATTTGAAGCTGACATTCCGAGCCTCACTGCTCTCGACTGTCCCGCTGGACCTCCATACACTAGATGGACTCTGGAGGTTGTGGTTGTTGACACTCCCAGAGGATCCCATCAGGGAAGAAATGTCCTCCGTGGACCCCCTACCTTGGGGGATAGGTAAGTGATAGAGAAGGGTAACAGATGAGGTTGGGAGGTAGCCTGGCAGAGATGGGTGGGGGGGGAAGGAAAATACTGTGAATAAAGAGATTTGATCGATCAGGTTTCAGGTGAAACTGTAAAGACTGTTTTCACCAGTAAGTTCTGGTAGCCTCAAAATGTGACAACCAATAAGTTCTGGTAGCCTTACAGTGTGGTCACCAGTAAGTTCTGGTGGCCTTACAGAGTGGTCACCAGTAAGTTCTGGTAGCTTCACAATGTGGTCACCAGTAGGTTCTGCTGGTTTCACAATGGAGTAAGTTCTGGTAGCCTCACGGTGTGGTTACCAGTAAGTTCTGGTGGCCTCACAGTGTGGTCACCAGTAGGTTCTGGTAGCCTTGCAGTATGATCACCAGTAGGTTCTGGTAGCCTTACAGTGTGGTCACTAGTAAGTTCTGGTAGCCTCACAATGTGGTCACCAGTAAGTTCTGGTAGCCTTGCAGTGTGGTCACTAGTAAGTTCTGGTAGTCTCACAGTGTGGTCACCAGTAAGTTCTGGTAGCCTCACAGTGTGGTCACCAGTAAGTTCTGCTAGCCTCACAGTGTGGTTACCAGTAAGTTCTGGTAGCCTCACAGTGTGGTCACCAGTAAGTTCTGCTGGCTTCACAGTGTGGTTACCAGTAAGTTCTGGTAGCCTTGCAGTATGATCACCAGTAGGTTCTGGTAGCCTTACAGTATGATCACCAATAGGTTCTGGTAGCCTTACAGTGTGGTCACTAGTAAGTTCTGGTAGCCTCACAATGTGGTCACCAGTAAGTTCTGGTAGCCTTGCAGTATGATCACCAGTAAGTTCTGGTAGCCTCACAGTGTGGTCACTAGTAAGTTCTGGTAGTCTCACAGTGTGGTCACTAGTAAGTTCTGGTAGTCTCACAGTGTGGTCACCAGTAAGTTCTGGTAGCCTCACAGTGTGGTCACCAGTAAGTTCTGCTAGCCTCACAGTGTGGTTACCAGTAAGTTCTGGTAGCCTTGCAGTATGATCACCAGTAGGTTCTGGTAGCCTTACAGTATGGTCACCAGTAAGTGCTGGTAGCCTCACAATGTGGCCACCAATAAACTCCGGTAGCTGATAATATCTAGCACTGCCCATTGATCCATGCAGTCTGCCCACCCTACCTAACTGTTCTGCACTGGCTCTAGTGGCCATTCCCCCCGCCTTTGTTTCTGAGACCCTTTTTCTGACTAATCCCATTTGCTTGCCCCATCCCTGCTTGTAGCTGCTCGCTGAGTTCGCCTCCACCACTTCCTTGTAGATGTCCTGTTTAAATCTCTCCCCAGTTTTAAGGAACTTAATCTAGAACAGCCGTATCAAAATAGTTGGAAAGGAGGCTTACGAGGGAGCCCATGCTGTGTCCACCCAGAGTATATGCAAGTGTAACCCCCCTCCAATTTGAGGTTTACCTTAATGTCTTCCTGGGCTCCTTCAGTGCTTACTGCCAGGCTGGTGTCCTGTTTTGGTGTGATTCTGCTTATTTACGTGTGAGTGTCATGTTGAGCCTCTGCGCCTGTCCCTTTAAGAGACTAGCTAATGTGTGTATAGAGAATAGTCTGAGCTGGGTCCGAGTGATTTATTGCTTGTGACCAGCCAGACACCGCTCTAATCTGCTCCATTCGGCAGTCGATACTTGTGCAGAGGGAGCCTGTATGGGAACTGTACCTATTTACTGTTTATATGCTGTAATAGTAATATTTGAAATAGAGAAGTTTGATTAACCTGGTTTCCTTGCAGCTTATGCCTTTGGAACGGGAGCCACTATGTTGGGTCCAGGACTTCCAGTTACTGGACCAATAGGATCCTGACCCAAGTGTATCGTGGGAAGTAAAACTGTAGTTTTTGTAGTTTTTAGGTTGACGCTAACCTAATCTGGAGGGGGAGCCCTAACTGTGACTGACAGCTTCCCCAGCCAACCTAAACCCTGGATTACAAGGGAAATCCCCAGTGCTATATGAGACAGTGGATCAGTTACAGTTGAAGGTCGGAGTGTGAACAGCTCGAGCTTTCGAGCAGGTGCTCCCTGAACAGCGTGTAGGGGAAACAGCGGGAAGAGGCCTAACTTGCCTCCCTGCCACATTTCTCCTGCTTTGAACTGCCTAATTGCAAAAGTTGGATTGTTCTGATTTAAGCTTGGAACTGCAGCAGAACCGAGAAATAAGTTTACCAGCATCATTTGCATTTTGGACCAAAGATTTGCCCCTGTGAAGCAATCGGCCCAGCTAGTGTGTGAGACAAACTTTGGATTGAAAGGTTTGCTCAGTGAATCTACTGTATTAGCAACCGGACTGAATCCAAACTGTACAAAGTTAGTGCTGCGTATTTGAATGTGCTGAATGTTTTTCATGGGTCGACACTTGCTTGCCTACGACCCATCCTGTTGTACCAGCTGGAGGCTTCACCAACAAGAAACAAACGAACTTTGGCAATTTGCTCATCCAGACTGATAGCCCTGCACCAGAGACTGTTTCGGCCAGAGACCAGCTTTGGGATCCAGCCGCTGCGCAACAACAACTCGCAGGTTGCGGCCACCTGGAGGGAAAGGCCATGAAGAGGAGGTGCGTCGTGTCTGCCCTGCTTCCCCATGCTCATCGGTGAAAACCACAAGGTCGCCATATCGCCTTCCACCCTGCAGAAATCTGGTAGCGTGAGTACACTCAGGGTAGCTCCCTGCTACGGGTATTTAAATCATCTGTGGCACGATCTGATTTCATTTATTTTCTGGGTTTTCAAGAGACTGAGCCAACCAGCAAGGATTACAAATAATTATCTTGTTGTTTTGCATGCTAACTACTTTTCTTTCATCAAGGGCCCCAACATCAGCTGCACTGCTGACCACCCTCCAGGCAACACCTCTGGCTAGCCAACTTTCCATCCTGGGTACCCAGTGTTGTTGACCTGTATATTTGGGACTTAAACTACATGCCAGAAAAACCTGATTTAAATCAGAATACAAATCATTTGACTAAATTCAATCCCCTTCCTTGTTCACATTCCTTAAAGAAACCTAATTGTCTTCTTTCACGTTTAACCTGGCTAGTGTGCATATTATTAGTTGGGTTACAGTACTGAAAGTGTGCCATTGCCTTGCTAACCGTATTTTACAGGGGGTCACCAGGGACATTGCTGAAAGTCCAACCCTGGTGGTAAGTGTGAAGGGAGTGTGCATATTGTTACTGTTATATACTGTGTTAACTGCTGTTATAGGTACAGAGCCACTAGGGGGATTGGTGGGTGGTTATAGCTTCCCAGAGGTTTATAGCAGGATAGGCAGACACCCCCAATACCATTATTCTGGGTGGAGGCATCTTAATACTGAATCCATGCCCCTCAACCTGTGCTTAGATATACAGGCAGGGGTAGTAATGTTTGGGTAGCACCGCCTAGGGATTACATTACAGCGAACCCCCCCCGTCTGTACTAGGGCCAATGCCCTCATTGCTGAGTCTCGAGCTGACTCCATCTTGATAGAAGAAATGAGGGAGTTGCAAGCTATGGTGAGAGACCTCATTTATACCACCCGACCATCTGCCCCCTGGAGGGGCTACAGACGAGCTGAGCCAGAATCTAAACTGAAGGAAGAGGGTAGCGCTTCACCTCCTGACCACTACAAGCCTTGTGAGGACACGACCCATTCTGCTGACCCCAGAGCTAAGGTATTTTGCTACCCAGCTTGCAACACTCCAGGAGATCTATGGCAAGTCACCGCCAAGTTGCTTAGCCTTGTCCGACAGAGCAATATAAAGTCTCAACAAGGCCCATCACGTAAGTTCTTTTCCTCCGAAACTGCCATGGACAAGCCCACCAAGCCTACACCTCCAGATTGGTCCGAGATGGTGGGTCCCTCCATGGGGACCATAGTAACTGTTAATGGCATTTCCACCCAAGTTGTGCTGAACAGTGGCTCACAGGTCACTACTGTATTTAAAGATTGGTATGACCGACACTTGTCTGACCTTCCATGCCTACCCCTTGAAAGACTTCATGTGTTGAAGTTGAGCGACAAATCTTACCCATATCTGGGTTATGTACTACTGTGGCTATCATTTTCTACCGCTGTTGCTGGCATGGATGAACCAGTAGAGACCTTGACCCAGGTATGCCCACTGACTGGTGTAACCCCACTACAAAGGGGGGTTCCCAAAAAAAAGTCTTCCTCGAGCTTACCTAAATGCTCACTGCCAGGCTGGTGTCCTGCATTTTAGCAGTTTAAATGTGATTGCCAGACAGTGCCTGTATAGCCTCTCTGTAATGTCTCTTTAAGAGCTGCCTGGATTGCAGTCATAAATAATCTGAGAGGGAGCTCTGTTGAAAGACGTGACTATTTGCTGAAAATCAATTAGAGTGATAAAGATAATGTAGTTAGTCTAACCTGCCTTCTTTGCAGCAAGGACTGTTTTGTTTATCTTCACTATTCTGGTCCTGGACTGCGAATTGGACCAATCAGTACTGCTGGGACCTAAAATGGAGCTGGACTACAGGTGCTGTCTGGAGCCAAAATCTGTAGGAATTGTAGTTTTGGGCTTTGTGCACCTTTTTGCACCTGAAGGAGGAGCCTTTGTTGTGACTGACAGGAGGATCAGCGAACCAAAACTTTTGGATCTTGGGGAATTTCCCAGGCTGCTGCAGCTAGTTTCAGTTTTTGAGCTGAGAAGTGAAGAAGTAACAGCTCAAGTGATTCTGAGTAGCAGTTCTGTGTAGTTTTGCATGGGAGAACTGTGAAAGGGCTGAGTTGTGGCCTGCCTGTCTGCCTGCCATCCCTGAGAGGGAAAATAAGAGTTTATTCAGACTGAATCTGAGTTGTGAGGACTATTTAAGCCACTGGACTGTGACTAGGCTTTAACCTGAAGAAGACCGAAGATTTGCTGAATGCGATCGGCCTGTCAGGATTTCCAGCTGCTTTTGAATCCCTGGTTTGTGCAGAGACTTTGCGATTGTGACCAGAGAGCGGTTTGCCTGGTACAGTAGAATTTCCTGACATGTAAATGTTCTGTGTATTGAAAGTGGGTCATGGTTTGGTTCCCCACTGTATGAACGGTGTTCTGCTTGCTGGAAGCTTTATCCAGCCTAATCGGACTGAATCCACGTTCATCTCCATTCAGTCTGGGTCATGCCACGCTGGCCCTGCCAGACTACCCCACTGCACAGAGAAAGCCACCGACGAGAGACCTGCCTGGGGATCAGCCCCCTGCTCCACGCTTGAACAGGAACAGCGCCTTGGCGATTCATGTGGGCCCTGCTTCTCCTGGTGCTCCAGATTAACCACCTGCTGTCTCGATTTTCGTCCAGCTTGTGTCCAGTCTTGGGTATCGTGAGTAATCATCAGGGTAGCTCCCTGCAACAACAGCCTAATCTAAAAGTGTGTCATCTGATTGTCTTGTTCTTTTCTTTTCACAAACTGAGCCCTCTGGCTCTGAATTACAAATAGTGTGTGTTGTGCATGTTGTTTTCTTCCATCACAGGGCCCAACCAGCTGCAATGTTCCTAGCGGAAGCACCAAGTTTTGTCGGCAGCGACAATGCCGACCTCCCCCACAGCGATGGCACAATACCGACACAGGTATTGTGCCGCTTATTCCATGGGTGTTTTCCCCCAGACTTTAGGATTCCAACTCCAGGTTGGAGTTGGTCCGGGGAGGAGCGAAACACTGGGGGAAGGCGAAACACAGAAAAAGGACCAGTACAGCGAATGCCGCTGTAATGGTCTTTTTTCCTGTTTTGCCATCGGGGTGTCACCGTAAAGGGGTGCACCGGTTCCTGGTAGCTTGACCACTACCAACCCTGACCTCTGGGTGGAGGCACCCGTTTCAGAACTCAGGCCCCTTAACCTGCTATTAGCCAAGCAGGCAGGGGTAGTAGCCCTTGGGATAGCACCACATAGGGGTTACACTGGAAGGTATGATGGTATCCCGTTGTTAATCGGCAAAAGCAAGTGAGAAAGACTGGACTGGCCTTACATATCCCTGCCATGCTGCGCAGAGCATATGACCTACAAAGAATTTGACATGGATGACTGGTGGGAGTGGTGTGGAAGAAAGATCCGGCACCACTTGCATTGCCACCCAGTGCTCAATGTACCATCAGTGGCAAAGTATGAATTAAGAAAGATGTCAAGAACAAGCTTCTCATGCTGAATGCTGTGGAAGAAGGGAAGTTGCCAAAGGGGCTACTGGTTAAGCCTAGCATTCTGCCTGCCTGAGCTCACACCTACGCTTGGCGCATGTTGGTGCAAATCCAAAATATGTCTGACCAGGATATTAGAGTCAACCGAGGCTGCACCCTGGCTACTGTGTATTGTGCAGGTACTGCTGTACTGCCAGCGAGCGACGTACCGACAAGAATGAAGAGGTAACTCCGGACTTGTTTGACTTTGGGGAATCTCCCATTCCTGAAAAGTGGAAAGTGAAGGTTAGCAGGAAACTACCACAGTGGAGCAAAGTATTTTCCTTGAGAGAATGGGATGTCAGATGCATCACTGGTGCAGAACATTACATCAGACTTCATGATGAGAGGCCATTCCATGAAAGATCTCGCCAACTGGCACCAGCAGACACTGATGATGATGTTTGAAGCCACCTCCAGGAGATGCTAGCAACTGGAATTATACAAGAATCTCGTAGCCTGTATCCCTCTCCTATTGTGGTGGTCCGGAAGAAGAAGAACGGCTTGGTGAGAATGTGTGTGGATTACCAGACACTGAATCGGAGAACCATACCAGACCAGTATACCATGCCACACATTCAGGATACGCTTGACTACCCTAATGAAAGCCAGTGGTTTTCTGTGTTAGACCTCCAGAGCAGGTATTACCATATCCTAATGGCATCCAAAGATAGGGAAAAAACAGTATTCATCTGTCCTTTGGGTTTCTACGAATTCTTATGCAGGCCTCAGGGCATTTTGGGAGCACCTACCACTTTCCAGAGATTGATGGAGCGAGCTGTGGGAGACATGAATTACTGGAATGTCTTGTTTACCTGGATGATATCATTGTGTTTGGCAAGACCCTCGAAGAACATGAGACCTGCTTGTTTCAGGTTTTGGACCGGTTGGAGGACTTTGGATTAAAACCGTCTACTGACAAATGTCAATTCTTCCAGCAATCTGTGAAATATGTAGGCCACATTGTATCCTCTGAGGGAATTCAAATGGATACAAACAAAGTGGAAGCTTTGACCACCTGGCCACAGCCTAACAATCTTAAGGAACTGCAAAGATTCTTGGGGTTCTGCGGATACTATCACTGATTTGTGAAAGATTATACCGAAGTCATCTGCCCTTTGCTCAGTATAACTCGAGGGTACCTGCCAACAAACTGAAAATGTAACAAGAGTGCTGTAAAAGAGTGGCAAAAGTCTGTTTCTGAACAAATTAACCTTTTGGGACAAGGTGGACTAAGGAGTGCGATGTGGCTTTTTACGACATCATTCACCAGCTCACCCATGCCCCTGTACTTGCTTACGCAGATGCAACTAGGCCTTACATGTTATACACTGATGCCAGCTTAAAGGGACTTAGAGCTGTGCTTTACTAGGAGTATGAGGAAGGATTATGCCCAGTGGTGTTTGCCAGCAGACGCCTGACCCCTTCCGAAAAGAACTACCCAGTACACAAACTTGTAATCTTACTTCAAGAGGGTTTCTGCAATAGGTCTTCACAGATAGGACTGTGCCCCCTGGCATCAGGACCACACAGCAAACTTCTAGCTAGCAATCTATTGTGGGGGATCACCCCCAGCGTCACATGATGGGATGTCAGCATGACCGTATATAGGGGGCGGTCCCTACGCCTGCCCTCCAGTTCTTTCCCGCTGTCTACCTGAATTTGTCGGACCTCGCGGTGAACTCAGCTTCAGTCGACCGCCATTTTCATCAGAATTTTTTCTGATTTTTTTTCCATCTTTACCTTAGATAATTTTGTTGCATGTCTTCGCACAAAATTAAAAAGAAGTGCTCACAGTGCGGTGTTCAGATCCCACATGGGGACAATCACTCCTGCTGCATCCTTTGCCTGGGCCCCAAACACCAGGTGGTTGATTGTGAAATCTGCCAGTCTTTCAACCAGGCCACGTGCTTCTGACGCCAGGAAGCCCTCAATGCCCGTCTCCTAAAACAACACCTTGCATCGATGGAAAAGGAGCTTCAGGAGCTGTGGGAACATTCCTCTTCACCCACCTCAGAGAAAAAGAAGAAGGAGAAGCGCCGGGGAATGGGACTGGTCTCCCTCTATGCAGCGTTGCCAGACAGTCAACACCACTTCTGCTGGGGCCTCCACATCGGTGAGTACTCCTCCACCTAGGTCTCCATCCACCCGGTGGATCGGATGCCCCCCTGTCTTGGTCAGTGAGCGGCAAGGGGATTCCTCTCCGGAGGACTTAATTTCGGAACCCGTAGACAACTCAGCCGATAAGCCTCCCTACGGCTCCACCGCTGGATGCATGGCCTTGGTCAACAAGTCAAACTTCAGCTCCTCTGCCATTGTTCGCTTGACCATGACCAATAAGTCAGATGTCGGCTCCTCTGATGCCCGCCTGGTCTCAGCCGATCAGTCGGTCGCTTGCTCGTCCAACAACCGTCCAGCTGAAGCTCTCCCGTTGGACACCTCCTTGGCCCCCGATGTTGCGCAGGGCTAGCTTCCAGGTTCCCCTACGTCCCGTGGGGGTTCTCCCTCCTGGGCCTCACTGACCCAGCCTGACCTCTCGTTGTTCTCGGACTTCTGGGATGCGAGTTCTGCTGTCAAGGAGATCTCGTCTGCGTCGGGCCTCACTACTGTTTTCTTTGCTTCTCTAGCAGACCCGATGACAGGGGTATCGATTCCCTTACCCCTCTCACCTTTTTCAGACCAGTCGTCGGGCGGCCATAGTAGTTCAGTTTCACAAATACCTTAATGGTGCAAAGATTCTGGTGAAAACTGACAACAATCCCCACACATATGTTCAAACCTTAGCCAAGTTAGATGCCACTGGGCACCATTGGTTATCAGCACTTTCAACCTACGACTATTCAGTAGAGTACCGCCCAGGCCTGAATCACATTGATGGTGATGTCCTCTCTAGAAGACCTGAATCAAGCTCTTAGTGGGTGAGGATGTCCGAACAATCTGTTAAATTTCATTGCCAAAAGTTTGCTAAAGATGAACATCCATCCACTGAAACAGTTGATTGTTTGGTCGATTGCTTGGGTCCTCCTGACACCTGTGTTCCTGCAGCTTACTGCAATTTTGCAACCTTGAATTTCAGTACTCTGCCCCAACTTACTCCCATGATATCCAGTGGGCACAATCCCATGATCCTATGATTAAACCTGTGTTGGATGCCATAAATGCTGGAGGAAACATGTCCAAACTTCACTCCCTAGGTCAAAGAATTGCCTTGCTGTTTCGAGAGGGGCCCAGGTTAAATCTGCATAACAAACTGCTCTACCGAGAGACCACGAATAGACAAGGTCAAGTTGTCAAACAGCTAGTGCTACCTACGGCCTTCAAACGTGTGGTTTTACATGCCCTCCATGACCAAATGGGACATCTGGGTTGTGACAGGACTTCAGACTTAGCCCGTGCCCATTTCTAGTAGCCTAAAATGGGTGCTGACATCAAGGCTCACATCAAAACCTGTAGCCATTGCCTTCAGGGAAGCACTCAGCCTCAGAGGGCTGCACCCCTGGTTAACATCTACATCAATGCACCCATGGAACTTGCATGCATTGACTTTTTGTGTTCAGAACCAGACCAAAAGAACATTGGAAATGTAACTGCCCATATCACCCGCTACACTCAGGCCTATCTAGCCAAGGACCAAAAGGCATCCCCTGTAGCCAAGGTACTGGTAGAAAAATTCTTTGTCCATTACCGTGTCCCCCCAGAGAATTCATTCTGATCAGGGGAGAGACTTTGAAAGACGTCTGATTAAAGAAATGCTCTCACTCTGGGGAGTGCAGAAATCCAGAACCACCCCCTTATCACCCTCGAGGGGATCCACAGCCTGAATAATTTAATTGAACATTACTAGACGTGCTGGGCACTCTTCATCCCCCCAGACAAACCGAGATGGAGTCGGCAAATAAGTACTTTAGTTCACGCCTATAACTGTACTCGTAATGATGCAACTGGATTTTCCCCCTACCACTTGATGTTTGGTCGAGAATCCAGGTTGCCAGTAGATCTCTGTTTTGGAGTATCTCCTGATGGAGTCAAGGCAGACGGCTATCTCCAGTATGTGTAAAAACTCAAAGCTCAGCTCAGCCATGCCTATCAGTTAGCACACGTTGTGGCTGCCAAGAGAAACCTAGCAAACAAAGAAAGGCATGACAAATGTGTTAAGGCCCAAGAGCTGCAACCTGGAGATCAAATTTTGTGAAGAAATTTGGGATTGCACAGGAAGCACAAGATAGCCAACAGGTGGCATCGCACCCCCTACATTGTTGTCAACAAGCCGGAGCAACTGCCCGTTTACAAAGTGTGTCCAGAAAATGACCCATGAGCTGTAAAGACAATGCATAGAAATCATTTGTTACCAACTGGGCAAATCATCATTGATTCTGCACCCCAAGACAATGCCCCAAATGGGCCTGTGACTGAGCTACAGCTAAAAAGAGACAGTTAAACTCTTCTCCTGCTGTTCAGAGCCCAAAGCCTACCACCAGTCATGCTCTCCTTGAAACTGACTGCAAGTCTGAATCTGATGATAGCGAACGTGGGATCACTTATTATCCTTCTTACGAACTGAGCCAGTTGGTCCAAGGAAACCCCCTGTGTAATATGGGAGATGAGGCTTCGACCCTCAGGACTGCCAAATCCTCCAGCCCTCTCCACTACTCCTGTGCCCTCTGATAGTGAGGTGCAAAGTGTGACTTCTGACAGAGCTGACTCTCTATGTATCATGGAACTAACTGAACCTCTAGAGGCCAATCCTGACCACGAACACACGCGTGGTTACATACCAAATGAAACCGAAATGTCTGAACACAGTGACTCTGGTATCATGATGACCAATGATGCTAATGTGAATGATGATTCTGACAGTATCAGTAATGTGTTACGAGATTTAAATTCCATAGAATTTCCTTCTGATGTTGAACCTGGAATTACAGAACACATTAATGCAAGTGTTCCTTCTGTTTCTGAACAAGCAGCCAGTGCAGAGGTACCCCTTTTGTCGGAAGCCAACTTATCGCTGGGCAATGAGCTGGGACTGATTCACCCAGATGCCAGTGTTGAAAGGTCTAAGTCTGTGCCTGCCCCTCCCAGAAAGTCTGGAAGAGCCACAAAGCCTGTAGTGTGCCTTAGTTATGATTCCCCAGGAAGGCCTGTAGATCTTCCCATGAATGTTGTTCATAAAGGGGTTTACATTTTTGAGAATTTTCTTCCAAAACGAGGTTACACTGCAGCTTCTAAGCTGATAGTAAACTAAAGCCCTCCAGTCAGCATGCTAGTGACCTTTCTCTACGAAGCCCAAGCTTAGCTGATAGGGTCAGGTCCCAAACCATGTGGGTTAGTGTAAAGGAGGTAATAAAAACAAGGGTTGTACAAACATAGAGGATAGTGTGTGGGCAACAGTGAACAACAACAGTGTTGTTCACGTCGAGAGGTTGTCATGACAACCGTTGAAACCTCGAGAGCGAAGCTCGAGAGGTTTGAGGGTGTCATGACACCTCGAGAAGTGAACGGCACTGTTGTTGTTCTCTGTTGCTCATACACTGTCTTTTATAGTGTATGGGCAAAAGTAACAGAAAACAACTTGTGGCTTTTCGGTTGCGCCAGATGTCGGGATCTCTCGCCGAAACGCCCCGAGTCGGTGACAACACTCCTCTTACTCCGGGTCCACATTTTAAATTAAATAATTGGTCTCTGCTGTGTGCCAGTTAAGATATAAACAAAACGGCACTTACATTTACATTAGGATGTCCACCAGTGCCTACGCTGAAGTATACTGCCCAGTTTTTCGTCGCCACGAACCGCGAGTCACACACGCGCAAACATGATCAAATCTGTTGTACCATTGATGTGACGTAATCACGAAGGTACAACAACATCATGACATCACACCAGTGGTACAATAAGACTAGGGAACGTTAGATTTTTAATGAATACAACGTTCTAACATACACTATAATGTGTTTAGCTACTTGAACAAGTTTTATGGAAGATAACATGTTCTTATACAATAACTACTGCAAAATGCAAAGGGTATAGTAATACTGTTGCTATAGCCAGGTTATTTTTCACTGATGCATCAGAAATGAACATTTATGGTATACCAATGAGAAGATTTATGGTTGCAACCTAAATCCATGTGTTTACGTATAGTGTTTTCTATATAGAATTGTGTATTATGTGTAGACTTGACGTGGATGCTAAGTTTTTCCAAGCAGGAAAGAGTGTAACCTCCCCACCAAATTTAGGTTTACCTTCATGTCTTTCTGGGCTCCTTCAGTGCCCGCTGCCAGGCTGGTGTCCTGTTTTTGTGTGATTCTGCTTATTTACCTGTGAGTGCCATGTTGAGCCTCTGTGCGTGTCCCTTTAAAAGATTAGCTAATGTGTACAGAGAATGGTCTGAGCTAGGTCCGAGTGATTTAGTGCTTGCAACAAGCCAGACACCATTCTAATCTGCTGCATTCTGCAGTCAGTACTTGTGTAGAGGGAGCCTGTATGGGAACTGTACTTATTTACTGTTTATATGCTGTAATATTTGAAATAGAGAAGTTTAACCTACTTTCCCTGCAGCATATGCCTTTGGAATGGAAACCAACGTGTTACATCTGGGATTCCAGTAATTGTACCAATAGGACTGTGGGGGCCTAAAATGGATGCTGGCCCAAGTGTATCGTGGGAAGGAAAACTGCAGTTTTTGTAGTTTTTAAGTTGGTGCCAACCTGACCTGGAGGGGGAGCCCTAACTGTGACTGACAGCTTCCCCAGCCAATCTGAATCCTGGATTACAAGGAAAATCTCCAGTGCTATATGGGACAGTGGATCAGTTACAGTTGGAGTGTGGAGTGTGAACAGCTCGAGCTGTTGAGCAGCCGCACAACTGAAGGGAGTGTAGGGGAATCGGTGGGAAGAGGCCTAACTTGCTTCCCTGATACATTTCCCCTGTTTTGAACTGCCTAATTGTAGAAGTCGGACTTGTTTGATTTAAGCCTGGAACTGCAGCAGAACCGAGAAATACATTTACCAGCATCACTTGTGTTTTGGACCGAAGATTTGCTCCTGTGAAGCAATCGGCCCAGCTAGTGTGCGAGACAAACTTTGGATTGAAAGGTTTGCTCAGTGAATCTACTGTATTAGCAACTGGACTTTATCCGAACTGTACAAAGTTAGTGCTGCGTATTTGAATGTGATGAATGTTTTTCGTGAGTTGAGACCTGCTTGCCTACGGCCCATCCTGTTGTGCTAGCTGGAGGCGTCACCAGCAAGAAACAAACTTTGTCAATTTGCTTATCCAGCTTGGGTTTTTTCCAATCCAGCTCAGATCAGTTGCCCTGCACCAGAAACTGTTTCGGCGAGAGACCAGCTTTGGGGATCCAGCTCCTGTGCAACATCAACTCGTGGGTTGCGGCCACCTGGAGGGAAAGGCCGTGAAGAGGAGGTGCGTCGTGTCGGCCCTGCTTCCCCATGCTCTTAGGTGAACACCACGAGGTCGCCATATAGCCTGCCACCCTGCAGAAATCTGGTAGCGTGAGTACACTCAGGGTAGCTCCCTGCTACGGGTATTTAAATCATCTGTGGCGCAATCTGATTTCATTTACTTTCTGGGTTTTCAAGAGACTGAGCCAACCGGCTCGGATTACAGATAATCATTTTGTTGTTGCGCATGCTAACTGCATTCCATTCATCAAGCGCCCCAACCACAGCTGCTGTGCCGGCCACCCCCTGGCAATGCCTCTGGCTAGCCAACTTTCCATCCTGGTTACCCAGTGTTGTTGAACTGTATATTTGGGATTTAAAATGCATGTCGGAAAAACCTGATTTAAATCAGAATATAAATCATTTCACTAAATTCACGCCCCTTCCTTGTTCACATCCCTTAAATAAACCTGATTGTCTTCTTTCACATTTAACCTGGCTAGTGTGCATAGTATTAGTTGGGTTACAGTACTGAAAGTGTTCCACTGCTTTGCTAACCTTATTTTACAGGGGGTCTCCAGGGACATTGCTGAAGGTTCAACCCTGGTGGTAAGTGTGAAGGGAGTGTGCATATTGTTACTGCTATATACTGATTGTGTGTTAACTGCTACAGTACTGTGACAGGTACTGAGCCACTAGACGGGTTGGTGGGTAGTTATAGCTTCCCAGAGGGCTACAGCAGGATAGGCAGACACCCCCAATACCATTACTCTGGGTGGATGCACCTTAATGCTGAATTCAGGCCCCTCAACCTGTGCTTAGACATACAGGCAGGGGTAGTAACCTTTGGCATAGCGCCACCTAGGGGTTACACAAACATGTGAAAAAACAAAGAAATTGGGAGGGGGGCTTTCATTGCTTAAGCTCTGGGGGCATTGAAGCTGAAGGGCACTGGCCTGAGAAACCATTACATGACAGCAGCACAGCACTGAGAAATTTCTGTTTTTTTTTTTCTTTCCAGAGCTGATCCACCGGTTCATTATTGAACACCAGCATGGCAAACGGGTCCCACTCTGCATCAACCCCCAGTCTGCAGCCTTCAAAACATTTATCAGGTCAGTTAAACCTGGAAGGAGGGCGGTGTGTGCAGGGGTTGGGAGTGGGGGTGTATAAGAAAGTGTTAAAGAAATACAAAATCTTTTCTGTAATACAGTCCCTACATTACTAAAATCAAACTCAATGTCTTATAGCGTTTTGGGGTACAGTATGTATGAAAGGTGCTATAGAAATCCAAAATATATTTTATTCTACAGTCTCTGCACTCCCACTACCTAACTCAATGCCTTGTGAAGCACTTTGGGATGCAATGCATATGAAAGTTACTATATAAAATCTACATTCTGTTCTATTCTAAAGTTCCTGCACTACCAGTATCTAACTCATTGTTTTAAAGCACTATGGGATGTAGAGTATATAAAAGACACAATAGTGATTTATTAATTTATTGATTAACTTTATTTATTTTATTTATTAATTATAAACCGAGTAAGTGCACTAAACAATGCAGTGCCTATTTTCAGGCACGACCTGGGAGATTACAACCAAGGCGACATTAGGCAAATGAAAGCGAGTACAAACACAGCTATAGTCGAGCATCACAGGTAAAGCACAAATACGGCGAAACTGATAATGTTCTAGAGGAATGAAATACAAAACAAACATCAGGGTAAACCCAGAATCTAACTCACTACTTTGTAAAGCACGTTGGGATACACTGTGTACAAACAGCACTATATAAATCCAAATTATATTCTACAGTCCCTGCACTACCAGTATCTAACTAATTGCTTTGTAAAGCACTTTGGGATACAGTGTGTATGAAAGGCACTATATAAACCCAAATTCTGTTCTATTCTACAGTCCCTGCACTACCAGTATTTAACTCATTTCTTTGTAAAACACTTTGGGATATAGTGTGTATAAAAGCACTATATAAATCCAAATTTTCTTCTAGTCTACAGTCCCTGCACTACCAGTATCTAACTCATTGCTTCATAAAGCACTTTGGGATACAGTGTGTATGAAAGGTACTATATAAATCCAAATTCTATTCTATTCTACAGTCCCTGCACTACCAGTATCTAACTCATTGCTTTGTGAAACACTTTGGGATACAGTGTGCATGAAAGGGGCTAAATAAATCCAAATTCTATTGTACAGTAAATGCACTAACAGTGTCTAACTCCTTGGTTTGTAAAGCAATTTGGGATACAGTGTGCGTGAAAGGTACTATAGAAATCCAAATTCTATTCTATAGTAACTGCACTACCAGTATCTAACTCATTGCTTTGTAAAGCACTTTAGGATACAGTGTGCATGAAAGGTGCTATATAAATCCAGATTATATTCTATTCTACAGTCCCTGCACTACCAGTATCTAACTCACTGCTTTGTAAAGCACTTTGGGATACAGTGTATATGAAAGGTGCTGTATAAATCCAAATTCTGTTCTATTCTATTCTATTCTACTCTACAGTCCCTGCACTACCAGTATGTAACTTATTGCCTTGTAAAGCACTTTGGGATACTGTGTGTATAAAGCAACTGTATAAATCCAAATTATATTCTATTCTACAGTTCCTGCACTACCAGTATCTAACTCATTGCTTTGTAATGCACTTTGGGATACAGTGTGTAAGAAAGGCACCATATCAATCCAGATTCTGTTCTATTCTATAGTCCCTGTACTACTAGTATCTAAGGCATTGCTTTGTAAAGCACTTTGGGATACAGTGTGTATGAAAGGCACTATATCAATACAGATTCTGTTCTATTCTATAGTCCCTGTACTACTAGTATCTAACTCATTGCTTTGTAAAGCACTTTGGGATACAGTGTGTATAATAGGCACTGAGGGCACCTATCCCCACCCCCAATGACAGACTAAAACCCACCATCTATTTCAACAAAATAAACCAGTCTCAAATTAAGTTCCTCAAAGAGCTTGATACCTCTAAAAGTGCAGTTTCTGGTGGAATTGAGTCTTGATTGCATACTGCTGCTAAACGGTTCTGTGCACCTATAACTATTCTCTTCAAGTCACTCCCTCTTTACTGGGACGGTACCAAAAATCTTAAAAAAAAAAAAAAAAAAGTGATCGCTACCCAACTGTTGGCGCAGCAGTAGCATTATCCCTTATGCCATTGGCAACCCAGATTCAGAAGCGAAGCTGGGTTCTCGGGGGCTGACCGTGGGAAAGGAGCAGCATCGAGTATCCTGGGGTGCCCACTCCTCCAGAGAGGGGAGCAGCCAGCTGTGTATTTAGTTCAATCAGATGAAAGCAGAAAAGATTACAAAAAAAAAAAAAATTAAACAAATTCTTATGGGGTGGGGGGAGAGAGACACTTGAGGAAATGTTTCTATGTATTTTTAAGAACTGTATAGTATAAAAAATAACAGAAAACCAAGCACAGACAAGGCTTGTGATTCCATCTCAGGGTTCTGGCATCGTCAGAGATCTCTTGAGCTGTGCTGTCATGGTCTTGATGATGTCAGCAGAAGAGCATGGTTGTCTACATATTTCTCAGTGAACATGCCATCCACCTCAAGTTCTGCCCCAGACTTGGTGTGCTCTTACAGGAAGGTGTACAGTGATGTGGGCGAGTATTACTGAGCATCTCGGTTTGAGTGATTCGGTCGTAGTGCTCGTACTGCTGGTGAGTGGTAAAGAACACAGCTAAGCAGGTTAGAGTGAGTGTCGCAGTGAGCTGCACTGGCTGGAACAAGATATAGCCATTCGTTTGGCCAAGCCCTGCCGAGTTGGCCATTTGGTGTAGTGGCTAGAGCCACCACTGCTTGAGCTGGTGGACCTGGGTTTGGGTCTTGAGTCTGGCTGCAGGAGAGATTTTTTTTTCTGCTCTTCCTGGAGATGATAATCTTTAATGCATAAAAATCATTTTGGTTTTGTGTCAGGAGGAAGAGTAAGCAACCGTCACTGTTTGTGGCGACTGCTGTTATCCTGCTCGCCTTTTTGACGTCGGGTGCTCTTTGATTCGCGGTATGTGGTTGACGACATTAAGGAATCTCTGTTATCCCATAAAACCTTACAGGAACAATCAAATATTCTGCTTCCTGCCTGCCAAAATATTGTCTCGAGGATGATCCTCCCTATCTTCAACTACGGCCACATCATCTACAGCGCCGCACCCAAGTCCACCCTTACAATACTGGACTCCTCTTTCACTCCTTCTGTCACGTTGCCTTGGACTGTCCCCCCCTCCTCACACCCACCTCCCTCTCCTTCCTCGATGCCAGGCACCTCACTCACTGTGCCTCCTTCATATCTAAATTTTGGCTTGGCTTCCTCCCCCCCTCCACTCTGTAATACTGTTTCCCATTTCCTTTACCCTCCCCCAGGAAATCTTCTACTGGCAAAGTTGCCTTTTCACATTGCTTCCCTAAACTCTGGTTTTCCCTTCCCCATCCATCCATTCTGCCTGTCCCCTCGTCCCTTAAATCTCTTCTTCATGACTTCACAACTCTCTCCTGCAACTACCCTTGATCACTGACCTTGGTGCCCACTGTTCATCCCCCCCCCCACCCATGGCTCGGTCTAGCCCTGTTGTGCTGGGAGTCCACCCAGTTTGGTTTGCCCTTATTTTATCTACCTCAGGCACCGACCTCTGTACCCTCCCTGTTCAGGTTATTGGTTAGCACATCTGTAATGTTTTGTACTTTGCACTGTATTTTGTTTGCACTAATTGTATTGCTGTTACAGTTTTCATCTTTTGTATTTTTACTCTGTATTTTATTGTATTTGCCTACCTCAACCTCACCGCAAGATGCATCTGGAAATGGGCTGTTATTATCTCAGTATGTCCTTCCTGGTAAAACTTTTAAAATAAATATATGAATAAATAAATAAGCAAACCAATCAATAAATAGTATTCTGTACATTACTCCAGCTTCACGCTCAAGGTCCCTATGATGTCCTCAGAACCCCTCGATGGACACACAGCCATGTTGTGCATGGTTGCCCATACGTTATTCTATACATTACTCCAGCTTCACGCTCAAGGTCCCTATGATGTCCTCAGAACCCCTTGATGGACACACAACTGTGTTATGCATGGTTGCCCATACATTATTCTGTACATTACTCCAGCTTCTCTCTCGAGGTCCCTATGATGTACTCAGAACCCCTTGATGGACACACAGCCATGTTGTGCATGGTTGCCCATACATTATTCTATACATTACTCCAGCTTCACTCTCGAGGTCCCTATGATGTCCTCAGAACTCCCTGATGGACACACAGCTGTGTTGTGCATGGTTGCCCATACATTATTCTGTACATTACTCCAGCTTTGCTCTCAAGGTCCCTGTGATGTCCTCAGAACCCCTCGATGGACACACAGCCTTATTATGCATTTTTTCCCATACATTATTCTGTACATTACTCCAGCTTCGCTCTCAAGGTCCCTATGATGTCCTCAGAACCCCTCGATGGACACACAGCCTTATTATGCATTTTTTCCCATACATTATTCTGTACATTACTCCAGCTTCGTTCTCAAGGTCCCTGTGATGTCCTCAGAACCCCTCGATGGACACATAGCCTTATTATGCATTTTTGCCTATACATTATTCTGTACATTACTCCAGCTTCGCTTTCAAGGTCCCTATAATGTTCTCAGAACCCCTCGATGGACACACAGCCTTGTTGGCATGGTTGCCCATACATTATTCGGTATATTTCAGACAGAAAGGGAAGAACTGAGGTCACTAAGATGGCGATCAGGACCCATCGATGGAAACTTGTTGTGCATGGTTTCCTGGTTTCCAATCCATTATTCTATATACTGTAAAATACTCACGTCCATACATTATTCTGTACATTACTCCAGCTTCACTCTTGAGGTGTCTATAATGTCCTCAGAACCCATTGATGGACACACAGACGTGTTGTGCATGATTGCCCATACGTTATTCTGTACATTACTCCAGCTTCTCTCTCGAGGTCCCTATGATGTCCTCAGAACCCCTTGATGGACAAACAGCCATGTTGTGCATGGTTACCCATACATTATTCTATACATTACTCCAGCTTCGCTGTCAAGGTCTCTACGATGTCTTCAGAACCCCTTGATGGACACACAGCCATGTTGTACATAGTTGCCCATACATTATGAAACTTGTTGTGCATGGTTTCCTGGTTTCCAATCCATTATTCTATATACCGTAAAACACTCGTGTCCATACATTATTCCGTACATTAATCCTGCTTCGCTCTTGAGGTCCCTATGATGTCCTCAGAACCCCTCGATGGACACACAACTGTGTTGTGCATGGTTACCCATACATTATTCTATACATTACTCCAGCTTCGCTGTCAAGTTCCCTGGGATGTCCTCAGAACCCCTCAATGGACACACAGCCTTATTATGCATGGTTGCCCATACATTATTCTGCACATTACTCCAGCTTCGCTTTCAAGGACCCTGTGATGTCCTCAGAACCCTTCAATGGACACACAGCCTTGTTGGCATGGTTACCCGTACATTATTCTGTATATTTCAGATGGGAAGAGAAGAACTGAGGTCACTAAGCTGTGATCAGAACCCCTCGAAGAAAACTTGTTGTGCATGGTTTCCTGCTTTCCAATCCATTGTTCTATATGCTGTAAAACACTCTCGTTTCCTAGGGAATATGTTTAAGCTGGGTTTCTATGTTATAAAAAATAAATGCCCCCCCCCCAGTGATGAACTGGAATGCTGCACTTGAAGTGCTGCATTACACATAAACTGTAAACTAGATATGAGTTGCTGCAGTCCTCAAAGCTGAGTGGCTGAAATCTCATAAGCAGGTTATAAATAATGACAACACTGGAATGACTTCCTAGATTGCAGGAAACAAATTAGCTAAACGTCTTGGTGGCTCTGCCTCTACTCTCCCACCTGCAGCTCTCATCTCATGGCTTCTGCTGCATTTTGGAAAAGCTGGGTGGGTCACTGTTGAGCAGAGCAAGTCAAACCTGCTCGGGTAGAATGCTCCGCCTCAGCTTTTCAGGGAGCGACCACGCCTGCTGCAACTCAACAGATGGGGAAGGGTCAGCTCTGCAGGGTAAACACCGTCTTTACATCGCCACGCAGGGTGCAGCAGCACAACCATCATGGAGAAACCATTGCTCTTTAATACATGCAGATCACTACTGATACTGTCTGCACATGACTCTGCCTCCTCTGTTACAAAAAGTTAAAGAGGTGGGTCCAGGGGAGCCTTCCTTTAAGATGTGGCCCAGCCTACTTACTAGTCCCTGACCCTGTTGGGCCACAGATGGGTGCGAGGACTTGTAAAAGTGGCCCTATGGGGTGTGCAGAGAAACTGCCTGTTAGATTCAATAGGCAGTAAAAATGCTTCTCCAAACAATTGTAAATCTTTGCATAAGCACATTGACAGAATCTTGCTCTTTTAATGTTTATCTTTGTGTTTTGTCCCCACCCCCACCCCCACTGCAGATCAACCGCATGGCACTCCTCAAAAGTCTCCAAGAAAGAAGAGAGATGATTGGCTAACAGAAAGGATACAAAAGTCTTGGAAAGGAAGATAAGGGGGAGAGCGAGAGATGGCAAGCCTAACAGAGTGAAGTTTCACATACGCCAAGCAAAAGGCGAAGACTGTTGGATAAAATGTAGACGCTTGTTCTGAAATTTGAAGAGTTGGGGTGGGATATGGGAGGGTGGGGGATGGGGCAAGGGTTAGGCTGAAGAGAGGCTTTCCGATGGTCGGTTTATTTTTAAATACTTGAATTTTATCTTTTTGTCGCTGAACACTGGAAATGACATAATGAAGAGACAGAGAACGGGGGAGAACTCCCACTACAGGCAGAACTTGAAAGGGACTTAAAAGTGAAATAAGAAAATAGGATAAAACGTGGCTTTGGATTGCATTTGAGCCTCTAACTCCTGTAGGATTTCTCTGTATTTAAGAAAATATATATATATATAAAAATAGAAAATCAAATCTGACAAAAAAAGGAGGGACTAAAGTTGCAGAGACAGGGGTTCAGTTTAATTTAATGGAGGAATGGAAGTCAAAACCTTAAAAGGGTCCAAATGTGGAAGCCATTCCAGTTTTTTCAGAAGCTAAAATACATTGCTTCTTGGGTCCCAAACTCTGGAAGTCAATGTTCTCAGATGGACCACATTTTGGAAATTAATCTGTAATATATTACTGCTAAAACAGAGCCCTTCTTTCAGAATAATTGACTGTCTTGGACTTCCAGTGCTGCAGAAATGGATGTTGCTTAATTAGTTGTTTTTTTTTGTTTGTTTTTTTGCCTTTTGGGAGTCAAAAATAGTGCTGGTTAAAATTTTTATTACATTTGTGATAGTGGACAAAATCGCCAATTTTGCATTCGCACCAAAATCTGGCATACTTTTCCTATCACTTTTTTATTAAAATATTGAAATTTATTTCCCTGAAATTGTGCATTTCTAAATATGTGAATTCTTAAAAATACACAATTTCAGTAAATGGCACCATGTTTTCCAAACTGCACATTTTTAAAAATGTGATTTAAAAAAAAAATAGAGAAGCGTAATTTTAAGCAAAATTGCCTGTTTTAAACATACTGTTCTAGTTTGAGAAATTGGACAAAATTGCACAGAACTGGTGCAATTTTGCAAAAAGTGCGCAAAATGGATTTTTCTCATTTTGTCAGGTGCTAGTCAACCCCCCTTAGTTTGGAAGAGGTTTTTTTTAATGTGCTTCCTGGAAGCCATACACATTTCCAAGAATCAAGTTTATTGAAGCCTTGGCACTGAAATATACTCTTAGATCGTGTTACAAAAGTGAAGCATGCAAGGGGCGTGGGAGAGGATAAACCAGATGACTAAGATTAAATAAGGATCTAGGTGTATAAAGGTGCGTTGAGAGCAGTAAAGGAATATTTCTCTGCCCACCCATTGAGTATGCCTTGCCAGCCTGGGGGAAGGGAGACAGAGGCACAGTCTTTATTTTTTATTTCTTCATTCTGGCAACAACCGAGGTCACCCAGATTTGGAAAGGTGTTATTTATGGTGGAGAAAAAAAATTAAAAGCTAGTGTCCAGCTGTAGGTCAGGTCAAGTGGCACTGTTTAAAGTTGTGGGGGCATATTGGTTCGTCTGTCAGCAGTTAGCCTGTCTTTACAATCCAGGGTCTCAGTGTTTTTTTGAGCATAGAATTGCCCCACATCCATCCCATTCGTTTAACAAGTCATGTGCGTACTTAAGCAGCTGTGTCAGTTCTGGTGCCTGGAGCCTGATGGAAACTCTGGCTATATGACAATTTGCGCCGGTCAATTCGGTCCACCACACGTCGCTCCGAACTGTGAGCTCTGGCATAAAGTGCACCCCTGTACAAATTGCCCCCTGACAATTTGCCCTGAGCAAAAATATAATAAACTGTACTCCAGGGGGCACAAAATGGGAAGCAATTGTGCAGGGAGGGGATTGAGGCCAGAGCTCACAGCCCAGAGCGAGTTGTCATGGAGCGGAATGACCAGCGCAAATCGATGTGCCCCCAGAAACTCTTGTTGCTGTACCTGAGAGAACTGTGATCTGGTTTGGACTGTGAGTGCTTATCCTAGAGCTGATCTAGGTCCTGACATTTTAGAAGCAAAAACATCATTCCCAGTTTTGAGTGGTTTGGGAATGCAAATGAGGGAGGTGGCATCTCATTTGCATCTAATTACTATGTAAATCTATGCAAATGGTTACACTACAAAAAGATGATGTTCGGAAACCAGAACAACTGTAAATATCTGTGCACTGTATACATGATGAAAACATAACACATAGAAACATAGCATTTGTAGGCAGAAAAGGAGTGGAAGGCTCATCTAGTCTGCCCTATTTTCCCTGCCTATTACTACACCCTGGACTCTGTTAGGTCACCGGCGTCTCTCCCTCTTCTCTTTCCTCTAAATATTATACCCATGTTCCTATCCCATGCATGCTTAAATCTTCCCCACTGTCTTTGCCCCAACCATCACCCCCCCGGCAGGCTGTTCCAGGCGTCCACTACCCTTTCTGTGAATATTTTCTCACATCCCTCTTAAACTTCACACCTCCCGTTCAAGCTTCATAGCATGCACCTGTGTTTCCCCTCCTGCACCTTGTTCCCCCTCGTGAGGTATTTATAGATCTCAATCATGTCCCCTCTCATTCTCCTCTCCTTCAGGGAGTACATGTTGAGCTCTCACATCCTCTCCTCATACAGTTTCTCATGCAGCCCCCGCACCATTTTGGTAGCCCTCTTCTGGACTGTTTCCACCCTGTCAGTGTTCTTGTGGAGGTGCATCCTCCAGAACTGGACACAGTACTCGAAGTGGGGGTCTCAACAGCGAGCAACATAGTGGCAACACCCCCTCTCTTCTGCCAGAAACCCCCCGTCACTATGCAACCGAGTAGCTGGTTTGCCTTGCTTACTGCCCTGTTGCACTGCCCTGCTACCTTGAGATCAGAGATGATTACCTCAAGGTCCCTCTCTTGCTTGGTGACTGTAAGAACCTCCCCGCATCTTATACACAGCCCCCCAGTTTCCCCTCCCCAAGCACATGACTTTGCACTTTTTGGCACTAAAACCCAGTTGCCACACCCTAGACCGCTCTTCAGGTTTTCCCAGATCCTTTTTTATTTTCTCCACCCATTCCAGGGTGTCCACCCTGTTGTAGATTTTTGTGTCGCCTGCAAGAGCACACCTTCCCCTGCAGTTCCTCAGCAATGCACCTATGAAGACACTGAAAAGGACAGGAGCCAGTACCAGTCCCTGTGGCACCCCACTGGTCACTCTCCCATCCCCCAAGTGGCTGCTGTTTACCACCACCCTCTGCCTTCTATCCTTCAACCAGTTTGATATCCAGTTTACCATGTTCCTTCCAACCCCTAGATTGTTAAGTGTTTTAATTAGCCTCCGGCATTGCACAATGTCGGAGGCCTTACTGAAGTCCAGATAGGCCACATCCACAGTCTTCCCCTGATCCACCGCCGTAGTCGCCCAGTAAAAGAAATCTATGAGATTTATTTGACGTGACTGCCCCCTGTGAAACTATGCTGATGGTGGTCTTGCAGCCCATTTGCCTCTAGGTACTCCATCAGTCTCTCCTTCAGCAGGGTTTCTATTAATTTCCTCACCACTGATGTAAGACTGACTGACTTGTGATTGCTGCCTCCTCCCTGCTGCCACTCTTGTGCGGCGGGACCGCATTGGCTATGCTCCAGTCCTCGGGAACTACCCTCATCTCCAATGAGGTGCTGAATTGTGTTGCCAGAGGGGCGACTAGCACCGTGCTCAGTTCTTTTAGAACCCTTGGGTGGATCCCATCTGGCCCCATGGCCTTGTTTTCCTTTAGGGCTTCCAATCCCCTTTGGACTCTCATCTCCAGAACTGGACTTGTGTCCGCTACTACCCCCTCCCCAGGTGCCTGCCGATACATGTTGGTCTGTCCCCTCCCCCCTCCACTGTGATGATTGAGCAGAGGTACTTTTTAAAATTTTAACCTTTTCTTGGTCTTCCTCTGCACAGCCCCCATTCTCCTGATTCTCACTATCCCACCCCTTGCTTTCCTTTTTTCACTCATGTACCTGAAGAAAGCCTTACACCTTTTTTGACCTTCCTGGCTATCCTGTCCTTTGTTTGTGCCTTAGCTGTCCTCACCTTCCTTCCTGACTTTCTTTATCTAGATATACTTCCCTGTCTTCCCCCATCTGTGTCTTTTTGTGCTTCTTAAAAGCTGCTTTTTTCTCCCTTCCCACATTTTTCTCCCTTCCTGCCTTAGCCACCTCCTTTGAGAACTATAGCAGCCTCTTTCTCCTCCTCCTACCTCCGCTTATTTCCTTCAAATAACTTTCAGTTGTCTTAGTTATTCTCTCCATTACCGTCTTCCATTGTTCCTCCACTCACCCCTTGTCAACCCCCTCTGGAGCAGGAAGTTATGACTAGTAAAGGGGTGTGACTCAAAGGTACAATCAGCAGTTTAAAAAAGTAACAAAAAAATCCTTTTTCTGCGGGGGGGGGGGACAGCTCTTGCCGCCAGTTTTAACTGCGTTCAGTCCTGTTCACCGGCAGCATTCAGCGATCGTGAAGTATAGATATGTTAAATTGTAATGCTCACAGACAGCACACTGCAAAAAGCACATCTAAAGACAACAAAGTCACCTGATGGAAAACTGTCACTTGAAGTCGTCGCGTACCCTTACAAATTGCAATGTGCAGCATTGCTTCCACCTGCTGGCCAGGAGGCAACACTACATGGACCAAACTGTCTCTTTTTTTTTTTTTTTAAGTGACATTGCAATGAAATTTGACCCTGCCTTTTTTTTCCACTATAAAAGGTTCCAGGCATCTTCCAGTTTAATTTGGTGGGAAAATTTTCTAGCTCCACCAAAATTCCAGTATTTTATTAATGTTTTTATGTATTTTTTTTCTCATGAAAAAAAGATGGCCACCACATTTGGCTTAGAAATACCATTGTAGATGTGGTAAGGGTTATGGATCCAGAAAAGTAAAACAAATCACACTGTGTAGCATAGGAAGTCCCTAGAAAAGTAAATTTGACGGGTATGCTAATATTTTTATTACCTGTAGCTGAAACTAGCTTTTTGGAAAACACATTTTTCATTGCACTTCTGTTTTAAAACATGTGGGTAACATGTTTTATTTTCATTTCCTATTTTAAATGGTACAAAATATTTATTTTTTAAATCTTATGTAGCAATGGGCCCATTTCATAATCGTAATAAGGCACTCCAGGGCGTGCATTATACTGGGATAACAGCACTTCTCGGGTGGTGGAAGAACTCTGCCTTCAGCGTTGTTCTTCAACCCACCCCAAGGTGTGCTGTTACCTAGCTCAACACACATCCTATCATGCCTTACATTGAAACATAGAAGTTGTCGGCAGATAAGCAGCTCTTGGCCCACCTAGTCTGCCCTAAATTCCCTGTCTACTGTGCTACCGCGCAGACCCTAGTCGATCTCCGGCCGGTTACCCCCCCTGCCCTATTACTATGGTCCCCTTGTGTCTATCCCATGCATGTTTAAATCCTTCTACCATTTTAGCACCCACCACCTCTGCTGAGAGACTGTTCCAGGATTTAAACAAGAAATACTGGAAGTGTAACTAAAGCAGTGCTTAATTCCCAATGTTTCCTCAGGGATACCACAACAGCATGGCTTGCAGCATTTTTTACCACGAGGGTGGGGTTTGTGATAATTTCACATTACGAACGTGGTTTGCAGCATTTCCACAGTAGGGTTGGGGCTTGTGATTATTTTGCGTACGGTGGGTGTGGCTCGCTGCATTTAATTTCCACGGTGGGGGTGGGGCTTGTGATTATTTCACATACAGTGGATGTGGCCTGCAGCATGTCCACAGTGGGGGTGGGACTTGTAATTATTTCACGTATGGTGGGCGTGGCCTGCAGCATTTCCACGGTAGGAGTGAGGCTTGTGATTATTTCATGTACAGTGGGTGTCACTTACAACATTTATTTTCCACAGTGGGGGTGGGGCATGCGATTATTTCACACATGGCGAACGTGGTGTGCAGTATTTCCACAGTGGGGGTGGGTCTTGTAATTATTTCATGTACGGTGGGCCTGACTCACTGCATTTCATTTCTACAGTTGGGGTTGGGCTTATCAGAACTTTGCAAACTGCGGGAATGGCTTGCAACATTTCAACAGTAGATGTGGAGCGTGTCAGAATTTCAGAAACTGTACGTGGCTTGTTGCATTCCCACCGGGGGGTGGGGCTTATAAGAAGTTCACAAACAGCGGGCTTGGTGTGCAGCATTTTTAGCACTGGGGTAGGGCATTTGTGAGCATTTCACAAACCGTGGCATGGCTTGCAGTATTTCCACCATGGGAGTGGAGTTTATGAGAATTTCACAATTGAGGGGTGTTGTTTGCAGTATTTTCAGCATGGGGGTGGGATTTGTGATGATTACACATACTGTGGGTGTGGCCTTTAGTATTTTCACCATAAGGGAGGTCTTGAGATAATTTCACAAATGTGGGTGGGGCTTGCAGTATGTTAAATGTGGAGGTGGGGCTTATGAGAATTTCACACATATGGGTGGGGTTTGTAGATTTTTGCCATGTGGGAGCAGATGTAGCTTTACTAGTATATCGTCTAGTCTGGTAGGTCAGGGAATATAGCCTCTGAGGCAATATGCAGATCAGTGGTATAATTTGTTTCAGATTCTCTGATGAGTGTGATGTTAGCAAGAAAATGAGAATAGATGATACTGACTGTTCCGTAGCTTAGTGGTTACCATATATAATACATATGTTTCACATTTTTTCTGAAGTCACATTTTGTTTTCATTTTGCTCACATCTCAGTTTACATGTCACTGCACCCCCCGAGTTTGCCCATCTGCCCACATCATTTGGCCACTACATTGCTGTCTTTTATCGGCCTCCCTCACCCTTCTTCTCTCACTTCCATGCATACCTCTCAGCTGTCCCACATTAGAGGAACAGTTCCTCATTTCACCCCAGAAAAGCCCTCTGTTCCACATTGAGTTGTATCGTCCCACATTTCACATTGACATTTTAGAGTAGAAATTCAACCAATAAATGTGTAAAAATGTGTTGGTCAATAACGAGAAGGCTTTGTGAACATGAAAATATACATTTACACATGTTCTGAGCTTCTCTTTTTATGATTTGAGAAGATGTTCCACATTTTGCCTATTTGTTCCACATTTGGGGGTTGAAAGGTTGAGAGGTATGCTTCCATGCCAGACCCCCCCCCCTCGCTTCACTATGCTCAATTTAATGGTCTCTGTTGGGGCTGGTGTGGCAAACCTCTGCTTGCTCATTCACTGCTTTGCCGTCGTCAAGGATGAAAATAGACTTGTCAGCGTGTGTTTGAAGCGCAAATGTTTCCATTTTTGGAATTCAGTAGTGCTGTGATGCTGGCAGAGAAAGCAGAACAGCTTGCTTGATGAGCTCTTCTCAGTAAAAGAATGACTTGATGCTTTCAGAGAAGACAAATGCAGCGAGAGAACTGATGCGTTCTCATCGCTGTATTTTTCTACAGTCACAGTGTAGACAAGGAAACAAAGTGTTACCTTCTACGATCACACTTTAAGTGTTAGTTTCAATGTAACTGCAGGGTAGGTAATCATTAATTACATGTAGCGTGGGTAATTACATTGTAGTTACATGTTTGTTGCATGTAACTGCATTGAAATTGCTTCTGCTGTGTACAGTATAAGTGACCTCTCCCCTTCCAGTCTGACCACTACCACTACTCTATTGGCTGATTGCTTATTAGGGTCTGCGCTACAGAAGTACAGACCCTCCTCCCTTAGAGAGTGAGCCCCCTCCACAAACCAGGGGTTAGCAAACTTTTTCACTTCTTTTTTTTTGGTTTTATTTATGCTGTCTACTCCGCACTGCGCCCCTCCCCCAGAGCCCCTCTACTCTCTATGGGTAACTATACAGTCCCATCATAGCTTCACAGTGGGTCTATCCCCACAGATTAACACCCCATCTCCCATGGCAGGGCCTGAGAGTAGCCCAGGAATCACCCTGCTAGGGTTTTTTGTTTTTCTCTTGTCCTCCCATCCCCCCCAACAGGATGCCCATACCCATGTAGTGCGTGCGGCCATGTGGCAGCAGCTGGTGCCCTTCCTCCGCCTGTAGTCGCTCTGTATTCACTACCACGCATGGTCACCCTCTGTCCCACATGGAGACGCACTACCCAACAGTTTATACTGGGATTCCTGCCTCTCATCTGTCCAGCATTACAAAGAAATGTAACCACCCAACCATCCTTCTTTCCACTGGAGGAAGGGGGGATTATACTGATTAGTTGTCTACCAGTACCGCTGGAAATTATGGGTTAGTTACTTTGGTAGCCTGTGACATTGGCATCTGAATGAAGGTGCCATCCGAAATGGCAACTCAATGTGGGCAAAAGCCCAAATGGCAGGTGGGGGGGGGGTGTGACTGGATGTGGTGGGGTGGGCGACTATAGTGACAGGATGTTGCTATATGTACATGCGTGGGGGAGGGAGTGAGCACGGCAAGCGTGGCCTGGGAGGGAGCAAAGGGGATGTAGGGGGTGGTGCTGCAGTCGGCTGCCGAACTGCACCGTGGTGTTGGGGGTTGTCCTCCGCTTGCAGTGCGTGGGTTCCAGGTTTGGGTCTGGGTCCGGTGCTACTGCAGTTTTGTTGTGCCTGGCCCAAAACTTTTTTTTTATCCCCAGGTTGAGAATGCTTCAGTAGGGGGTGTGGGAAGCAAAGTCCCCACATGGAGGCACAGCCCTCCCTTATAGAAAGCAAGTGATTTTAGTCCCCGGCGCCATTCCTCCGTACACCGAGGATGTCAGGGTGGTGAAATTGTTTTGGCTGCCCTGACGTCACGATAATGTGAGTCGCCTTTCGGCACTCGCCATCATCACAAAGAACCGTTACTTTTCATACAGGGACACTTGATCCCTCTCCCCCCTCAGTTGCTTGTGGCCCATTGTAACCTATTTTGAAAAGAACACTGATTCAAAATCTTAACATATAATTACATTTTGTGCTGCTTAACAAACTGTAGTACCATAGAATTACAATGGTAGATGGGATTTGGGCTCCATCTCATTCGCATCTCCTGCCGCATGGCAGTGATGAAACCCAGTTTGATTATGGACACACAACTAAGCTCATCAAGAAGAATGCAACTCCTAATCATGTTGTATAACCCCGCAATGTCATTCTCCCTCAGGATTCTGTCTAGTCCTGTGTTATCCCTACTCATGCTGTGTAACCCTGAATGCTATTCACCCTCAGAAATCTGTCTTCTCCTGTGTTACCCTACTCATGCTGTGTAACCCTCAATGTCATTCTCCCTCAGAAATCTGTCTAGTCCTGTGTTACCCTACTCATGCTGTGTAACCCTCAATGTCATTCTCCCTCAGAAATCTGTCTAGTTCTGTGTTACCCCTACTCTTGCTGAGTAACCCTCAATGCCATTCTCCCTCAGGAATCTGTCTAGTCCTGTGTTACCCCTACTCATGCCGTGTAACCCTCAATGTCATTCTCCCTCAGAAATCTGTCTAGTCCTGTGTTACCCTACTCATGCTGTGTAACCCTCAATGTCATTCTCCCTCAGAAATCTGTCTAGTCCTGTGTTACCCCTCCTCATGCTGTGTAACCCTCAATGCCATTCTCCCTCAGGAATCTGTCTAGTCCTGTGTTACCCCTACTCATGCTGTGTAACCCTCAGTGCTATTCACCCTCAGGAATCTGTCTAGTCCTGTGTTACCCCTACTCGTGCTGTGTAGCCCTCAATGCCATTCTCCCTCGGGAATCTGTCTAGTCCTGTGTTACCCCTACTCATGCTGTGTAACCCTCAGTGCTATTCTCCCTCAGGAATCTGTCTAGTCCTGTGTTACCCCTACTCATGCTGTGTAACCCTCAATGCCATTCTCCCTCAGAAATCTGTCTAGTCCTGTGTTACCCTACTCATGCTGTGTAACCCTCAATGCCATTCTCCCTCAGGAATCTGTCTAGTCCTGTGTTACCCCTACTCATGCTGTGTAACCCTCAATGCCATTCTCCCTCAGGAATCTGTCTAGTCCTGTGTTACCTCTACTCAGGCTGTGTAACCCTCAGTGCTATTCACCCTCAGGAATCTGTCTAGTCCTGTTACCCCTACTCGTGCTGTGTAACCCTCAATGCCATTCTCCCTCGGGAATCTGTCTAGTCCTGTGTTACCCCTACTCATGCTATGTAACCCTCAATGCCATTCTCCCTCAGGAAGCTGTCTGCTCCTGTGTCAGTCCTACTCATGCTATGTAACCCTGAATGCTATTCACCCTCAGGAATCTGTCTTGTCCTGTGTTACCCCTACTCATGCTGTGTAACCCTCAATGCTAGTCACCCTCATGAATCTATCTAGTCCTGTGTTACCCCTACCCATGCTGTGTAACCCTCAATGCCATTCTCCCTCAGGAATCTGTCTAGTCCTGTGTTATCCCTACTCATGCTGTGTAACCCTCAATGCCATTCTCCCTCAGGAATCTGTCTAGTCCTGTGTTACCCCTACTCATGCTGTGTAACCCTCAATGCCATTCTCCCTCAGGAATCTGTCTGCTCCTGTGTTATCCCTACTCATGCTGTGTAACCCTCAATGTCATTCTCCCTCAGGAATCTGTCTTGTCCTGTGTTACCCCTACTCATGCTGTGTAACCCTCAATGTCATTCTCACTCTGGAATCTATCTAGTCCTGTGTTACTTCTACTCATGCTGTGTAACCCTCAATGTCATTCTCCCTCAGGAATCTGTCTAGTCCTGTGTTACCCCTACTCATGCTGTGTAACCCTCAATGCCATTCTCCCTCAGGAATCTGTCTAGTCCTGTGTTACCCCTACTCATGCTGTGTAACCCTCAATGCCATTCTCCCTCAGGAATCTGTCTAGTCCTGTGTTACCTCTACTCAGGCTGTGTAACCCTCAGTGCTATTCACCCTCAGGAATCTGTCTAGTCCTGTTACCCCTACTCATGCTGTGTAACCCTCAATGCCATTCTCCCTCGGGAATCTGTCTAGTCCTGTGTTACCCCTACTCATGCTATGTAACCCTCAATGCCATTCTCCCTCAGGAAGCTGTCTGCTCCTGTGTCAGTCCACTCATGCTATGTAACCCTGAATGCTATTCACCCTCAGGAATCTGTCTTGTCCTGTGTTACCCCTACTCATGCTGTGTAACCCTCAATGCTAGTCCACCCTCATGAATCTATCTAGTCCTGTGTTACCCCTACCCATGCTGTGTAACCCTCAATGCCATTCTCCCTCAGGAATCTGTCTAGTCCTGTGTTACCCCTACTCATGCTGTGTAACCCTCAATGCCATTCTCCCTCAGGAATCTGTCTAGTCCTGTGTTACCCCTACTCATGCTGTGTAACCCTCAATGCCATTCTCCCTCAGGAATCTGTCTGCTCCTGTGTTATCCCTACTCATGCTGTGTAACCCTCAATGTCATTCTCCCTCAGGAATCTGTCTTGTCCTGTGTTACCCCTACTCATGCTGTGTAACCCTCAATGTCATTCTCACTCTGGAATCTATCTAGTCCTGTGTTACTTCTACTCATGCTGTGTAACCCTCAATGTCATTCTCCCTCAGGAATCTGTCTAGTCCTGTGTTACCCCTACTCATGCTGTGTAACCCTCAATGCCATTCTCCCTCAGGAATCTGTCTAGTCCTGTGTTACCCCTACCCATGCTGTGTAACCCTCAATGCCATTCTTCCTCAGGAATCTGTCTAGTCCTGTGTCAGCCCTACTCATGCTATGTAACCCTCAATGCCATTCTCCCGCAGGAATCTGTCTTGTCCTGTGTTACCCCTACTCATGCTGTGTAACCCTCAATGTCATTCTCCCTCAGGAATCTGTCTAGTCCTGTGTTACTTCTACTCATGCTGTGTAACCCTCAATGCCATTCTCCCTCAGGAATCTGTCTAGTCCTGTGTCAGCCCTACTCATGCTATGTAACCCTGAATGCCATTCTCCCTCAGGAATCCGTCTAGTCCTGTGTTACCCCTACCCATGCTGTGTAACCCTCAATGCCATTCTCCCTCAGGAATCTGTCTAGTCCTGTGTCAGCCCTACTCATGCTATGTAACCCTCAATGCCATTCTCCCCGAGGAATCTGTCTTGTCCTGTGTTACCCCTACTCATGCTGTGTAACCCTCAATGCTAGTCACCCTCATGAATCTATCTAGTCCTGTGTTACCCCTACCCATGCTGTGTAACCCTCAATGCCATTCTCCCTCAGGAATCTGTCTTGTCCTGTGTTACCCCTACCCATGCTGTGTAACCCTCAGTGCCATTCTCCCGCAGGAATCTGTCTTGTCCTGTGTTACCCCTACTCATGCTGTGTAACCCTCAATGCCATTCTCCCTGTAACCTGTCTAGTCCTGTGTTACCCCCACTCATGCTGTGTAACCCTCAATGCCATTCTCCCTCAGGAATCTGCCTAGTCCTGTGTCAGCCCTACTCATGCTATGTAACCCTGAATGCTATTCACCCTCAGGAATCTGTCTTGTCCTGTGTTACCCCTACTCATGCTGTGTAACCCTCAATGCCATTCTCCCTCAGGAATCTGTCTAGTCCTGTGTTACCCCTACTCATGCTGTGTAACCCTCAATGCCATTCTCCCTCAGGAATCTGTCTAGTCCTGTGTTACCCTACTCTTGCTGTGTAACCCTCAATGCCATTCTCCCTCAGGAATCTGTCTGCTCCTGTGTTATCCCTACTCATGCTGTGTAACCCTCAGCAATCTGTCTAGTCCTGTGTTACCCCTACTCATGCTGTGTAACCCTCAGTGCCATTCTCCCTCAGGAATCTGTCTAGTCCTGTGTCAGCCCTACTCATGCTATGTAACCTTGAATGCTATTCACCCTCAGCAATCTGTCTAGTCCTGTGTTACCCCTTCACATGCTGTGTAACCCTCAATGCCATTCTCCCTCAGCAATCTGTCTAGTCCAGTGTTACCCCTACTCATGCTGTGTAACCCTCAATGCCATTCTCTCTCAGCAATCTGTGTAGTCCTGTGTTACCCCTACTCATGCTGTGTAACCCTCAATGTCATTCTCCCTCAGCAATCTGTCTTGTCCTGTGTTACCCCTACTCATGCTGTGTAACCCTCAATGTCATTCTCCCTCAGGATTCTGTCTAGTCCTGTGTTACACTTACTCATGCTGTGTAACCCTCAATGCCATCTCCCCTCAGGAATTGGGCTAGTCCTGCTGTGAAAGCCTGAATGATGCCTGCTTCCACAACTCAGCAGGTATGCTAGCCCACATATTAGTAACCCCCCCTTCCCCCATGTGGGAAGCCATGCTTTTTGTGTGATAGGGAGGCACATAGTGTGGACTGTCCTCCCCTGCTAGCTGGGACAGATGGCAACAGTCTGAGAGAAGTTTTAGGACACGCCTCTTCCAAGACTCCCTCAGTCTATTTCAGTCCCCCTTAATATTCTACATTAATATAGAGGCTACAGATGCTAAATGTGTACTCTGTTGCGGACAGAAGGGACGGGGGATGTGACTGAGACATTTAAATACTTGAAGGGCATTAATAGGGTACGTCATGAGGGTCTGTTTAAAATTAGAAAGGAAGGACTTACAAGAAGGCATAGTCTAAAGTTGGAGGGGGGTTCAGAAGGGGGATGAGGAGGCACTTTCTCACTGAGAGGGTGGTGACAGCATAGAATGCTCTGCCATAGGAATTGGTTTGAGGGCATCGGTGGGGGATTTAACAGGGGGTGGGATAAACTTAAGGGCAGAACCAAAATGGGGAGGGAGAAAGGGTAAAACAGTGGGGTCAGTTGATGGGGGTGGGGGGGTCAGCATCAGTGCACAGCACTGAGAGCTGCACACTCAAACAGACTTGATAGGCTGTTAGGCCTTTATCTGCCAGCTTCATTGTATGTAATATTCAGAACACCGTGATCATATCCCATCTCAGCCTTCTCGTCTTTAGATGGAATAATTTGAAACTGTCCAATTCCCCCCCCCCCCATTTATGTGCTGACCACCTTTCATTTGATTTATTTAACATCTGGTATGTCCACGGCCTCAGTAGCCCCACATACATAGTTGAACAGAAACAGTGAAAATACAAGACAGGATTACGTAAAACAAAATAAAATTGCACATGCTTACTTTGTCTGTATGCTAACAATAGAAGTGCCCCATTTTAGAGGATATTCTACTTTTTTAAAGTTTATTTTAAAAAGAATGAATGGCGGGTGTTATTTATATGTTAGATGTGGAAGCAAGTCTGTGTTAGTTTTACTTAGGCACAAAAAAAAGGGATCAGATGGGGAGGGAAACAAATTAGGTCTGTTGGAAAGGGAGCAGACTGCGGACTCCTGTGAGAAATGTTGAAAAAAGATAAAAGCAAAGACATAGGCGGAGTGCAGTCTCCATTCTGTATAACATCGGTATTTCTGTTCTCCCGTGTCCTTTGTCTGCTCCTCCTGCTTGTCCCCAACTAGAGTCACAATGCTGCTGACAGCATTAGAATGATTTCCATGGCAGCTGGTTCTGATGCTGCAAGCAGAGGGAACAACAGAAGGAGGTGATAAAGTGCGAGATACAGAGATCCCGTTTTCATGCAACTGTCCTCCGTAGTAAAGACCATGGGCAGTTTATAAGGAAAACCGATGAAATGTATGCTGAATTCTGTGTAAATATTTTGAAGCATTTTCCTTGATACATACGGAGTAACTTGACAGGATGTCCAGCAGTGCAGAGATATATGGACAGTTCTGTAACATAGTGAGGCAGGAGACACAGCCCAGTGCTTTCAACCACCAGACATGTCCCTATATCTAGCTGGCCTGTGCAGAGTTGTCGAATTCTGATGGAACGAAATTTCATGGCATTTTGCAAAAGTCCACCAAATTCTGTGGAATTTCAAAATTTCGAAAACAGAATATTTTTTCATGGGTTACTACATAAACCACAGATTTGTTTTTCTGCCATCCGCAGAATATTATTCTGCAGTTTACCCATGAGGGACGTTATTCCAGAGTTTATGTAGAATCGATTTTCAGAATTCTGTGGAACTGAAATTCTGATATGCATTTCAGAAGTGAGATTACCATTCCTCATGAATTCCACCACCGGAATTTCCCATTCTGCACAGTTCTTATAGTTAGCAACTAGAGATGGGCGAAGTTGGTAAAATTCGCTCCATGAATTAATCCACAAATTTAGTGCACTTTTCAGTGTACTGGTTGATCCACAAAGTGCAAAGTTCCACTGCAAAGTGCAAAATGCAGAATTTCGCCTACGAACAATTAATTTCACCATTCACGGGTAAAATTCTGCTGTTCATGGGTGAAATTCCACACTTCGTGGGCAAAATTATGCACTTTGCGGGTGAGATTCTGCATATCGCATTGAAAACTGTGATTCGGGCATAGTCAAAGTTGCTGAGGGCAGGGAAAACTACGCAAACCTCTGTGAACGTGAATATCTGCCACTTCATGGCAATTTCACTAGCGAATTCAAACTTCAGCACATCTCTGTTAGTAATACCAGAATACCCTGAAGTGTGTTATTTCTCTTATAGTCAAAATATTAAAAAAAAAACAAAAAACTGTTATTTCTCTTATGGAATAGTCAGACTATTAAAAAAAAAAAAATTTAATTAAAAATCCTCCAGTGGATCTGAGGTGTCTGGTTGCACTGTGATAAGTGAACAGTCATATGATGCTGTCAGCCAATCAGATGGCTCGGGTCTCTTTACCTGTTTTATAATGGGAAATAAGAACACAGGTGAGGAAAAGCAGTACAAGAACATTGATAAAGTGTTGATTGAATTGTGTCAAAATTGTTCTGTTTGTTTTCTACGTCCCCTCCTGCCCCTTAGACTTCAGCAGTGCCACGGCATCATGGCATTGTTGTGGGCCTGAGAATTAAAGTGCCGGGTGTGGCCAAGGCAAAATGATCAGTGACTGCACGTTCACGAAAACAAGCTGACTTGCTGGTGGGGTGAGCTGTCAGAAGCCTGCAGCTTCAGTGGCTAATGCAAGACTGGGCACAGTATGTGAAAGAAATGGAGTCAGTTACAAGATTACATTGTTTTGTCCTGCTGAGCAAGTTCAGGCTCCACATTTGTAAGCCTACAAGGTCAACCTAATTTGGGAAATGTAGAACCCCTGCAGCAATCAGTTTTTCCCAGTTCCATTCTCCAGGGCGAATCACTCAGTGGTGCACTCGAGTTACCCAACATAAATCGCTTATGAATAATGTCTAGGCAGGTTTTACCAGAAATGACACTGGCCTGAGGAAATGCTCTTTTGGGGAACAGTGGGGCAACTGAGATAATTTAAATAATGTTCCGCTCTTCTGAACCACATTGTGTCCTGGGGTACAAACCTCTCATTTGGCCCACATTAGGAGGGATGTCCCTTACTTTACCCCTCAGGACCCTTCTGCCCCACATGCAGAAAGTGCTGCCTACACAGTACACTGGGATTCATACCTTTCAGCTGTCCCACATTAGGAGGGATGTCCCTCATTTTACCCCTCAGAATCCCTCTGTCCCACATGGAAAAGGTGCTGTCCTACACTGTACACTGGGATTCACACCTCTCAACTGTCTCACATTAGGAGGGGTGACCCTCACTTTACCCCTCAGAACCTCTCTGTCCCACATGGAGAAGGTGCCATCCCACACTGTACACTGGGATTCATACCTCTCAACTGTCGCACATTAAGAGGGATGTCCCTCATTTTACCCCTCAAAATTGCTCTGTCCCACATGGAGAAGGTGCTGTCCCCCATTGTATACTGGGATTCATACCTCTCAACTGTCCCACATTAGGAGGGATGTCCCTCATTTTACCCCCCAGAACCCCTCTGTTCCACATGGAGAAGGTGCTGTCCCACATTGTACACTGGGATTCATACCTCTCAGCTGTCCCACATTAGGAGGGACGTCCATCATTTTACCCCTCAGAACCCCGCTGTCCCACATGGAGAAGGTGCTGTCCCACACTGAACACTGGGATCGTATGATCGTACCTCTCAACAGTCCCACATTAGGAGGGACATCCCTCATTTGTAACCCTCAGAACCCCTCTGTCCCACATGGAAAAGGTGCTGCCGCACATTGTACACTGGGATTCATACCTCTCAACTGTCCCACATTAGGAGGGACAGCGCTCATTTTACCCCTCAGAACCCCCTCTGTCCCACATGGAGAAGGTGCTGTCCCATATTGTGTACACTGGATTCATACCTCTCAACTGTCCCACATTAGGAGAGACAGCGCTCATTTCACCCCTCTGTCCCACATGGAGAAGGTGCTGTCCCACACTGTACATTGGGATTCATACCTCTCAACTGTCCCACATTAGGAGGGACGCCCATCATTTTACCCCTCAGAACCCCTCTGTCCCACAAGGAGAAGGTGCTGTACCACAGTGTACACTGGGATTCATACCTCTCAGCTGTCCCACATTAGGAGGGATGTCCCTCATTTTACCTCTCAGAACCCCTCTGTCCCACATGGAGAAGGTGCTGTCCCACATTGTACACTGGGATTCATACCACTCAACTGTCCCACATTAGGAGGGACAGCGCTCATTTTACCCCTCAGAACCCCCTCTGTCCTACATGGAGAAGGTGTTGTCCCACATTGTACACTGGGATTCATACCTCTCAGCTGTCCCACATTAGGAGGGACGTCCCTCATTTTACCCCTCAGAACCCCTCGGTCCCACATGGAGAAGGTGTTGTCCCACATTATACACTGGGATTCATACCTCTCAACTGTCTCACATTAGAAGGGATGCCCCTCATTTTACCCCTCAGAACCCCCTGTCCCACATGGAGAAGGTGCTGTCCCACATTGTACACTGGGATTCATACCTCTCAGCTGTCCCACATTAGGAGGGACGTCCCTCATTTTACCCCTCAGAACCCCTCTGTCCCACATGGAGAAGGTGTTGTCCCACATTATACACTGGGATTCATACCTCTTAACTGTCCCACATTAGGAGGGATGTCCCTCATTTTACCCCTCAGAACCCCTCTGTCCCACATGGAGAAGGTGTTGTCCCACATTATACACTGGGATTCATACCTCTTAACTGTCCCACATTAGGAGGGATGTCCCTCGCTTTACCCCTCAGAACTCCTCTGTCCCACATGGAGAAAGTGCTGTTCCACATTGTACACTGGGATTCATACCTCTCAACTGTCCCACATTAGAAGGGATGCCCCTCATTTTACCCCTCAGAACCCCCTGTCCCACATGGAGAAGGTGCTGTCCCACATTGTACACTGGGATTCATACCTCTCAGCTGTCCCACATTTTTACCCTCAGAACCCCCCTGTCCCACATGGAGAAGGTGCTGTCCCACACTGTACACTGGGATTCATACCTCTCAACTGTCCCACATTAGAAGGGATGCCCCTCATTTTACCCCTCAGAACCCCCTGTCCCACATGGAGAAGGTGCTGTCCCACATTGTACACTGGGATTCATACCTCTCAGCTGTCCCACATTAGGAGGGACGTCCCTCATTTTACCCCTCAGAACTCCTCTGTCCCACATGGAGAAAGTGCTGTTCCACATTGTACACTGGGATTCATACCTCTCAACTGTCCCACATTAGAAGGGATGCCCCTCATTTTACCCCTCAGAACCCCCTGTCCCACATGGAGAAGGTGCTGTCCCACATTGTACACTGGGATTCATACCTCTCAGCTGTCCCACATTAGGAGGGACGTCCCTCATTTTACCCCTCAGAACCCCCCTGTCCCACATGGAGAAGGTGCTGTCCCACACTGTACACTGGGATTCATACCTCTCAACTGTCCCACATTAGAAGGGATGCCCCTCATTTTACCCCTCAGAACCCCCTGTCCCACATGGAGAAGGTGCTGTCCCACATTGTACACTGGGATTCATACCTCTCAGCTGTCCCACATTAGGAGGGACGTCCCTCATTTTACCCCTCAGAACCCCTCTGTCCCACATGGAGAAGGTGCTGTCCCACATTATACACTGGGATTCATACCTCTTAACTGTCCCACATTAGAAGGGATGCCCCTCATTTTACCCCTCAGAACCCCCTGTCCCACATGGAGAAGGTGCTGTCCCACATTGTACACTGGGATTCATACCTCTCAGCTGTCCCACATTAGGAGGGATGTCCCTCATTTTACCCCTCAGAACCCCCCTCTGTCCCACATGGAGAAGGTGCTGTCCCATATTGTACACTGGGATTCATACATCTCAACTGTCCCACATTAGGAGGGATGTCCCTCATTTTAGCACTCAGAACCCCTCTGTCCTACATGGAGAAGGTGCTGTCCCACACTGTACACTGGGATTCATACCTCTCAACAGTCCCACATTAGGAGGGCACACATGGGAACCAGAGATTCAAACCCACCTACTGAGCCTTGTCCAGTACTAAAGCAACATCACAGACACATCGGGGAACCAGGGATTTAAACCCACCTACTGAGCCTTGTCCAGTACCAAAGCAAGATCACAGACACATCCGGGAACCAGGGATTCAAACCCACCTACTGAGCACTGCCCAGTACTACAGCATCATCACAGACACACAGGGGAACCAGGATTCAAACCCACCTACTGAGCACTGTCCAGTACTACAGCATCATCACAGACACACAGGGGAACCAGGAATTCAAACCCACCTATTGAGCACTGCCCAGTACTACAGCATCATCACAGACACACAGGGGAACCAGGATTCAAACCCACCTATTGAGCACTGCCCAGTACTACTGCATCATCACAGACACACAGGGGAACCAGGGATTCAAACCCACCTATTGAGCACTGCCCAGTACTACTGCATCATCACAGACACACAGGGGAAGCAGGGATTCAAACCCACCTACTGAGCACTTTCCAGTACTACAGCATTATCACAGGCACACGGGGGAACTGGGGATTTAAAGCTCTGCCCAGCAGTTCAGCATCATAACAGACACAAAGAAGAAATGGGATTCAAAGCCACATACTGACACTGTCCAGTACTACAGCATCACCACACACAGGGGAACCAGGGATTCAAACCCTACTGAGCACTGGCCTCCCGTATAGCACAGAGTAGAAGCAGATTTTCCTCACTGCCTCTTTCATTAGTGGAAAGGTTTTCCCTGGATCAAAGGGTAGTGTGGGTATCGAGAGCATACATGAAAATAAATATGGACTGTATTTCTGACATGAAAGCATTTTTAATTTCATCTTTGTTGCTGGAGGGTAATGCTTTTCTTATACTGAAGATAAACTAAACTAGTACTGTATGTGTGTGTATGTATACATGCAATCTTGCGTGCGTGTAAAGAGAGTGTGTGTGATTGTGAAATTATTCGAGACTAAGTTCAGTAACCCTAGTTTTTTCTTGATATTTATATGTGTATATTTTGGAAATATTATTAAATAATTTTTCTTTGCTTCTGAATCTACCTCTTCCCCCCTCCCGTAAGCAGTGTTTATTTTCCCTTTTTCCACTTATACTGAATTTCAAAGACTTGAATTGTGTCACTTGCAATTGGGGTTTTCCATGTTTCGTTTCCTTCTCCCGCTTGGGAAAATAAATTATGCTGATGTATGTTTTAATCATGAATGTCTGTGTGTTTTGTTTTCAAGTTGAGAAAAGGAGCTTTGATCTGCAGTGCTGTCAGTCCCGCACCACACCTGCCCATGCTGTACCTGACCCTGTGGATGGACAGAGGGCTTCAGCCACTATCGATGCCATTACTTCACCTTTCACTAGCACTGAATTAATTAGTTAGGGGGGGACCTGCACTGCCCCACACAATACTGTCCATGGCCCTGGGGATAAGCACAAGGCAGTAGCGTCAAGTCCTGTCCCTTACTTTTATCTGCAATAAATATATCGCAGTGTGAGGGCGTCAGCACTGTGCCTGCCTCACACTGTACATGGCCTTGTGCACAAACAGGGGGCTTCAGTCTCCAGTGTTGTCAGTCCTTCACCTTTCACCAGCACTAAATACATCACAGTGTGGGGAAGCCTGCACTGTACCTGCCCCACACTGTACCTGTCCCTGTGGATAAACAGAGGGCTTCAGTCTCCAGTGCTGTCACTCCCTCACCTTTCACCAGCACTAAATACATCGCAGAGTGGGGAAGCCTGCACTGTACCTGCCCCAGTGGATAAACGGAGGGCTTCAGTCTTCACTGCTGTGAGTCCCTCACCTTTCACCAGCACTAAATACATCACAGTGTGGTGAAGCCTGCACTGTACCTGCCCCACACTGTACCTGTCCCTGTCCCTGTGGATAAACAGAGGGCTTCAGTCTCCAGTGCTGTCAGCCCCTCACCTCTCACCAGCACTAAATACATCACAGTGTGGGGACACTTGCACTGTACCTGCCCCACACTGTACCTGTCCCTGTGTATAAACAGAGGGCTTCAGTCTCCAGTGCTGTCAGTTCCTAACCTTTTACCAACAGCAAGTACACCACATCACAGTGTGGGAAGCCTGCACTGTACCTGCCCTGTGGTTAAACAGAGGGCTTCAGTCTCCAGTGCTGTCAGTCCCTCACCTTTCACCAGCACTAAATACATCACAGTGTGGGGAAGCCTGCACTGCACCTACCCCACACTGTACCTGTCCCTGTGGATAAACAGAGGGCTTCAGTCTCCAGTGCTGTCAGCCCCTCACCTTTCACCAGCACTAAATACATCACAGTGTGGGGAAGCCTGCACTGTACCTGCCCCACTCTGTACCTGACCCTGTGGATAAATAGAGGGCTTCAGTCTACAGTGATGCCAGTCCCTCACCTTCTACCAGCACTACATACACCACAACGTGGGGAAGCCTGCACTGTACCTGCCCTGTAGTTAAACAGAGGGCTTCAGTCTCCAGTGCTGTCAGTCCCTTACCTTCCACCACCACTAAATACATCACAGCGTGGGGAAGCCTGCACTGTACCTCCCTCACACTGTTCCTGGTCCTGTGGATAAACAGAGGGCTTCATTCATTAGTGCTGTCAGTCCCTCACCTTTCACCAAAACTAAATACTTCGCAGTGTGGGGACGACCACACTGTACGTGCCCCCACACTGTACCTGTCCCTGTGAATAAACGGAGGGCTTCAGTCTCCAGTGCTATCAGTCCCTCACATTTCACCAGCACTAAATACATCACAGTGTGGGGAAGCCTGCACTGTATCTGCCCATACTGTACCTGTTCCTGTGGATAAACAGAAGGCATCAGTATCCAGTGCTGTCAGTCCTTCACCTTTCTCCAGCATTAAATATATCACAATGTGTGGAAGCCTGCAGAGCACCTGTCCCTGTGGATAAACAGAGGGCTTCTGTCTCCAGTGCTGTCAGTCTCTCACCTTTCACCAGCACTAAATATATCACAGTGTGAGGAAGCCTGCACTGTTCCTGCGCCACACTGTACCTGTTCTTGTGGATAAACAGAGGACTTCATTCTCCAGTGCTATCAGTCCCTCACCTTTCACCATCACTAAATACATCACAGTGTGGGGAAGCCTGCTGCGTACCTGCCCCACACTGTACCTGTCCCTGTGGATAAACAGAGGGCTTCTGTCTCCAGTGCTTTCTGTCCCTCACCTTTCACCAGCACTAAATATATCACAGTGTGGGGAAGCCTGCACTGTTCCTGCCCCACACTGTACCTGTCTCTGTGGCTAAACAGAGGGCTTCAGTCTACAGTGCTGTCAGTCCCTCACCTTCCACCAGCACTAAATACATCACATCGTGGGGAAGCCTGCACTGTATCTGCCCCACACTGTTCCTGGTCCTGTGGATAAACAGAGGGCATCAGTATCCAGTGCTGTCAGTCCTTCACCTTTCACCACTACTAAAAACATCACAGCATGTGGAACCCTGCAATGTGCCTGCAGGGTGCCTTCCTCAAGCAACTGGTCATGGAACCAACTCGGCAGAAGGCAATACTGGACCTTGTGCTCACAAACAGGGACAGTGTGATGGGGGTAAGAGTGGGGGAGCACCTGGGGAACAGTGACCACCAGTCACTGTGGTTTGAAATCACAGAAAGAGCAGAACCAAACCACACAAAAACACGTATCCTGGATTTTAAGGGGGCAAACTTTGAGAAAATGGGGAGATACTTGAAAGAGGCATTAAGGGGAATGGGGCAGGAATCAGGGGTTGAGGAACAGTGGGAAGTATTTAAAATGGGGATTACAAGAGCAACAGAATTATGTATTAAGCAGGTTAGCAAAAGGAAAAGGAAGAGGAGACCATTATGGTTTTCCAAAGAGGTAGCAAAGAAAGTGAAAGTCAAAAAGATTGCATTCAGGCAATACAAAAAGACACAGGCAGAAGGGGATAGGGAGAAGTACCAGGAGAGGCAAAGGGAGGCAGGGAGGTCAGTAAGGAAGCCAAAGCTCAGACAGAAGAACACATTGCAAAATCAGTGGGTAGAGGGACAAACCTTCTACAGGTACATAAGTGAAAAAGAAAGGCAAAGGAGGGATAGTGAGACTGAAGGGGAGGATGGGGGCTGTGTGGAGGATGACAACAGTAAAGCTGACATATTGAACAGGTATTTCTGCTCAGTCTTTACTGAGGAAGAGGAGGGTAATGGGTCTGAATGAAGTACAAGGGTGAGAATGGTGCAGAAATGGACACAAGTCCCTTTACACGAGAAAGAGTCCTGAAGGAACTGAAGTAATAAGAGTTGATAAAGCAATGGGGCCAGATGGGGTGCACCCCAGGGTCCTTAAAGAACTAAGAGAGGTGGTGGCTGAACCTCTGGCTATCCTGTTTAGCCAATCACTAGAAACAGGGGAGGTACCCAAAGACTGGAGGATAGCAGATGTAGTCCCCTTATACAAAAGTGGGAACAAAGAGGAAGCGGGGAACTACAGACCAGTCAACCTCACCTCGGTAGTGGGGAAGATCATGGAAGTACTACTGATGGAGAGATTGGTGGAACATCTGGTTGTCAATGGACTACAGGACCCAAGGCAACATGGTTTCACCAGGGGAAGGTCATGTCAGACCAACCTCATTGAATTTTTTGACTGGGTGACTAGGGAGGTGGATCAGGGGAGGGCAGTGGACATGGCCTATCTGGACTTCAGCAAGGCCTTTGACACTGTGCCACATAGAAGACTATTGCACAAACTGGGGAATATGGGTGTGGGCAGGACAGTAGTGTGATGGGTAGGTAACTGGCTGGGCAGCAGGACACAGAGGGTGGTGGTAAATGGCTGTCACTCACAGAGGGAAGAGTGACCAGTGGGGTACCACAGGGATCAGTGCTGGGACCGGTACTATTCAATATCTTCATCAGTGACATTCGCAGGACCTAGAAGGCAGAATTTCACTGTTCGCTGATGACACAAAGCTCTGTAACAGAGTAGACACACCAGAGGGTGTAGACAGAATGAGAAGGACCTGCAGAAACTTGAAGAATGGTCAGGGGTTTGGCAGTTGAAATTCAATGCAAGGAAGTGCAAGATAATGCATATGGGCACAAAAACCTGGCACAATATATCAGTTGGGGGTGAGGATATAGCATGCACCAAGCAGGAAAGGGATCTTGGGGTTGTCATCTCTGATGGCCTCAAGGCAGGAAACAGTGTGACAAGGCAGCAGGTAAAGCAAATAGGATGCTGGGATGCATAGGCAGGGGCATCACCAGCAAGAAAAGGGAGGTCATAATTCCACTATACAAGACACTAGTGAGGCCGCACCTGGAGTATAGTGTACAGTTCTGGAGACCTTACCTATGTAAGGACATAGACAGGGTAGAGAAGGTTCAGAGGAGGGCAACAAAGATGGTGCATGGATTGCATCACAAGTCCTATGATGACAGGTTGAAGGCACTGAACAAGTACTCCCTGGAGGAGAGGAGGGAGAGAGGGATATGATAGAGACATACAAGTATCTTACAGGGAGGAACAGGGTGCAGGAATGCACTATTTTAAGCCGAAAAGATGTTCCAGGACTAGAGGCATGGGATGAAGTTGGAGGAGGACAATTCAGAGGAAACGTGAGGAAGAATTTTTTCACAGAACGGGTGGTGGACAAGTGGAACACCCTGCCAGAGGAAGTGGTGGGGGCTGAAACAATCACGGGATTTAAGAATGCATGGGATAGACATAAAGGAATTCTGGAGATCAGGGGTAAGGGGCAACAGACTTCCTGGAAAACATAAACTGAACTTACAAACTTAAATGGGCAGACTGGGTGGGCCATAGGCCCTTATCTGCCGACACTGTCTATGTATCTATGTATACTGGCTGAAAACAAGATGGCAGATTTGTGACAGTAACAGGGCCATTTGCGACAGTAAAAAGTGCATTTGCGACACTGTCGAACTTTTTGTTAACTTTTCCCATTGACTTATAATGGGAAATTGTTTTTTGAATAACTTTTGAACCGTTTAATATTTTTTCATGAAATCTTCGAAAGGCACATCAGGGAGATGTCATCTGCGTTCCACAAAATTTCAGCCCAAAACTCCCAAACCGTTCTTTTTGCGGTGGTCTAAAGAAGTACTGTTATTTTGGGCATAGTGATATGCAGCAAAGTAGTGTCACACCTATGAAAGCTTTCGCAAAATTGCTACACTTTCATGGAGTGCAACACTACTTTGTGAAAGTACTTTTCCAGAAATCTGAAAACATATTTCTGGGGTGTTTTACCCCAAAATAAAGACATGGCTAGCATCCTCAGGGCCCGACTAGGTGAATACAAAAAGAATTAGGTTGCTAGAGGGTCTCAATTTTAAATGCCATGCATTTTTCTGTCACTGACTGAAAACAAGATGGCAGATTTGTGACAGTAACAGGGCCATTTGCGACAGTAAAAAGTACATTTGCGACACTGTCGAACTTTTTGTCAACTTTTCCAATTGACTTATAATGGGAAATTGTTTTTTGAATAACTTTTGAACCGTTTAATAATTTTTCACGAAATCTTCGAAAGGCACATCGGGGACCCCGGCTGCACATTCCCTGAAGATTTTGGGCCAGTCACGCAAACCAGGATGTAACTGCAGGGCACGCACTACAGAATTCCAGAAAAAGTGTAAACGCCAAGACGAGATCACGCTTAATAACTCCACAGCCGTGATATCCTAATTAGCACGAAACTTGGCAAAACCCAAGGCCTATAGTTCTTGATCGTGTATTCCAAATTTCAGGCAAATCCAGTAAATGGTTGCAAAGTTAAGGTGCAAGTTTTGGGGTTTAGCATAGAAATGGTTCCTCAACCCTAACTATTGTAGCACTACCATGCACCATAATATATATATATATATATGTAACCCCTAGATGGCGCTATCCCAGGGGCTACTACCCTGCCTGATTTGCCACTCAACAGGTTGAGGGCCTGGATCCAATGGCGGTGCCTCCACCCAGAGGTCAGGGTTTGCAATAGTTAAACTAACTTGGTCACAGCCCTCTGGGACACTGCAACCCCTTTCTTCCCACTAGTGGCCCACACAATATATCAGAATTACCTTCACAGTATACACTTACCCCCAGGTCTGGTTCCGCACTGGGACCTCCGCAGAAATGAGATACAGTGCAACAATCACAGTACAGTACTTTAACATAGACAAATACCTCAGGCAGTATAACTTTGCTGAAACAAGCAGCTCTGATTTATTTAGGGGATATAACAAGGACAGGGGAAATCAGGTTAATTAGCTTATCACTCTAATAATTCTACCTATGGCTCTGTGCACAGGCCTATCCCTATCAGTTACTGTCCTGGTACCCAAGCCCTAGTGGCTAGTCCAAACCGTGGCAGCTGGTAGGGGCCCTTTCACACAGAGAAAAGGAGAATTAAACAGTCAGCAGTACAGTAATTCCATTTGGATTTAATGTGGCAATTCAACAGGGAGCAACCCTGAATTAGTACTCACGACCTCCAAATAAGATAGGGTCCTTCAATGTCAGCAGGGCTCACTTGAGGTACACAAACCTCTTCACACATCCATATAAAAGAAAGCACTATACCAGGCAGGCTGCATCTGTATCCCGATCGCAATTACTGCACAATACCGCGAGAACACACAGCAGATTCAGTTCCTGACAGACAGAGTGCAATTTTTGGCAATTCCTCCAGTCTTCTACAGGGTGAGCCTGGTTTCTACTCTTCAGAGATCCTTTGATTCTTTTCACAGGACGGATTCAGTCCTAACAAGCTGTTACACAAGCTGCAGACCGGAACTCTGGGCCCACACGTTTTTGACTAAAACTGCACACTGAAAAAGCACAGGGCTCCTTCCTTCTTCACTGCCAAAGCTCAACTGAAACTCCAACCACAAAACGGGCACTTCCTTTGAGTTCCTCCCAGTTCTTGACTGGATTGGCTGTCATCACAATAGACTGCTGCTGTTGGTCCAAAAGGCACTGAAGTCTAAACTACATCTCCCAGAGTCACTGCCCATACAATCCTCTTGTGGCTGGCTCAGATTATGAGTCCAAGTTCTGATTCGTCCAAGGCACCATTTTAGAGCTAGCTTACCCCACACTGATTGGTCCAGTTCAGCAGTTCAAAACTAGAATGGGAACTAGCAGACACAGTTCTGACTGCAAAGAAAGCAGGTTAGACAAACTGTAATTTCATTATTACTCTAAATAATTTCTGGCAAACAGTTACATCTTTCAGATAGGTTCCTTTGCACTCCTAGTGACTGCAAAATGAAGTGAATTGGCAGCAGCTTGAGTGGTACTCAATCAAAGAAACACACAGTCCCCCATACAAACTAATTATGTCTGCAAGCAGACAGCTCTTAAAGAGACAGTACCAGAGGTTCTAAAAACACTCACTGATAAATGGCTTAAATGCCAAACACCATTCAGGCTTGGAGCATTCAAGCAAGCTCCTGGAAGTCTTTTGGGAACCCCCATTTGCAGGGGGGTTACATATATACACAAAATACAGTGGACAGATAATACAGTTGGTGGTCAGACAACAGATAACAAGGTGTGTGGAGACACTGTGTTATGTATGCCTGTGTCCTATAAAGTGACAAAGACAGAGGAGTGAGATAATATGCTAGACCCAGGGAAGTGCTAAGAAGGCAGGAGTGGGGGGGGGGTAGGATAGGGCATGGGTGAGGAGGCGACAGAGTGTGTAGAGGGGTGTGGCAAAGTGCTGCCGAGAGATTATCCTGGAAGGATACGAATGGGAAAGTGCTGGGGGTAGTCCATTGCTGTGTGCGGGGATTTAGCGGTGACTAGTCCCTGTAACTCTCCTGGGGGGTCTCCATTTTATGGCTGTTGAAGTCTCATTGTCCCTGAGAGCTGCATTAGCATACGAGAACATGATGTGTAATCACCCTGTAGACTCCACAGTATGCCTGTCTGCAGCAGGGTGTGAAATACCACATGTACCTTCAGTTAGCGTTCCAAATTGTCTGAGTTGTAATACAGGGAGTTTCCCTTTAAATTGCTTTCAATGTCTTTGTTTCCAGAGGGTTTTTTTTTTTCAGGATATTTGCACTTTCTGCATAGAGATAGATGGTATAAATGGGTGATCCGACATCATGTTCTCATATGTTTATGCAGCTCTCATGCTCAATGAGATTTCAACAACTATAAAATAGAAACTCCCAGGATAGCTACAGGGACTAGCATGAACAGTGAAAACAAACTAAAGCAAACACATATAGCCCCGACAGCTACAGGAAAAGAGTTATCTGTTGACAAAGAAACAATTAAAGTTTATAAGATATGAGGGTGCAGTTTTCCTTTAATGTCTCATCTGAAGGTTGACACACTTTGACAGTACAGAATCTGTCTAGTACTGCATTCAGGTGCCTGCTTTTATGGAATGAACCCACTCCCAGTGTTTGATTAGAGACTGTTTATCTGTTATTGGTAGCTACTTACCACTTTATTGGTATATCTATAGATTTATCTGCCAATTGTTAATGTAACCCCTAGATGGCACTATCCCAAGGGTACTACCCCTGCCTGCTTGGCTAGTAGCAGGTTAAGGGTCCTGAGTTCTGAAACAGGTGCCTCCACCCAGAGGATAGGGTTGGTAGTGGTCAAGCTAACCTGGGCACAGCCTTCTGGGACACTGTAACCCCCCTCTTTCCTTACTAGTGGCTGAAGCAGTACACAATAATCACTTTCCTAATACTCCTGTTACATTACACAAGTACCCACACTGTTTGCACTTACCACCAGGGCTTTTCTTGGGCCTGGCCCCGGGGACCCCCTGTAAAACAAGGTTATACATAGCAAATAACAGCAGTCCAGTACTCTTGCACAAACTGGAACCACAGTCAGGGTAAATGCAAAAAAGAGTTAAATCTGATTTATTTAAGGGACTTGAACAAGGGAGGGGTGTAATCAGGTTAATTTGCTTAAGGCCTGTATCAATCAAACAGTTATGCATGCATTTTGGGGTCCATAAACAGTCACACACTCTGGGTACCCAGATGGAGAATGGTGGGCTAGCCAGGAACGTTGCAGCTGGTTGGGGCTCTGTGATGGAAGAAAACAGCATGCACAGCACACACTATTTGTAATCCGGAGCTGGAAGGCTCAGTTTGTGAAAAGAAAACAACAAGACAATCAGATGACACACTTTTAGATTAGGCTGTTGTTGCAGGGAGCTACTCTGATGATTACTCACGATACCCAAGACTGGACACAGGTTGAACGAAAATAGAGACAGCAGGTGGTTAATCTGGAGTGCCAGGAGAAGCGGGGCCCACAAGAATCGCTGAGGCATCGTTCCTGTTCAAGCATGGAGCAGGGGGCTGATCCCCAGGCAGGTCTCTCATCAATGGCTTTCTCTGTGCAGCGGGTAGTCTGGCTGGGCCAGTGTGGCAAGGCCCAGGCCAAATGGAGACAAATTCGGATACAGTCCGTTTTGGGATGGATGCAGCTTCCAGCAAACAGAACACAGTTCACACAGTGGGGAACCAAATCATGACCCACTTTCAAATCACAGCACATTTACATGTAAGGAAATTCTACTGTACCAGGCAAACTGCTCTCCGGTCATGACTGCAAAGTCTCTTCACAAACAGGGGATTCAAAAGCAGCTAGAAATCCTGACAGGCCGATCGCATTCAGCAAAATGTTTGGTCTTCTTCAGGTATGAGCCTGGTAAAAAATCAGTGGCTTACTTCGTTCTCACAAACTTAGATTTAGTCCAAAATAATTATCTTCTCCCTCTCAGGGGCAGCAGGCAGACATGTAGGCCACAACTCAGGCCTTTCCACAGTTCTCCCATGCAAAATTACTCAGATGGCTGCTTGATGGTCTCAAGTTCTTGCCTCTTCAACTCCCAACTTAGATCTGACTCAAACTGCAGCAAGCCTGAGAATTTCCCCAAGATCCAATAGGTTTGGTTAGCTGATTCATCTGTCATTCACAACAGGAGCTCCCCCTTCAGGTGCAAAAAGGGGCCAAAAGCCCAAAACTACAATTCCTACAGATTCTGGCTCCAGACAGCTCCTGTAGTCCAGCTCCATTTTAAGTCCCATCAGTACTGATTAGTTCAATTCAGCAGTCCAGGACCAAGATAGTGGAGATAAGCAAAACTGTTCTTGCTGCAAAGAAAGCAGGTTAGACAAACTACATTATTATTATTCTAAATGATTTTCAGCAAATAGTTACATCTTTCAACAGATCTCCCTCTCAAATTACGTATGACTGCAATCCAGGCAGCTCTTAAAGAGACAGTATACAGAGGCTATACAGGCACTCTCTGGCAATCACATTTAAACTGCAGGACACCAGCCTGGAAGTGAGCATTTATTTTTTCCAATTGTTTAACCAGGAGTAGCACACTAAGCTGAAAGCTTGTTTACAGGTGCAACCTGGTAGCACAGAGAAGTTAAGTGACTTGCTCAGGGTCACACAGTATGCAAGTGGGGGCTGTGGGATTCAAACCCAGGTCTCCAGATTTGCAGCTCAGAGCCTTAACCCACTGCACTATACTGCCTCCCTTTAGGCAATTTAGGCAAGCTCAAAGAAGACTTTTCGGGAACCCCCATTTGTGGGGGGGGGGGTTACATCAGTGTTAGCAAGTACACTTAACTTTGCCTCCTCTTTATAATAATGTGAAGAGAGATGCGGTGGGGACTGGTCATTTAAAATATAAAAATTAAAAACCTGGCTTTCAGGATCACCCAGTGACGGCCCTGACTTGGAGAGAACCTGGCCTGCAGGCAAACAGGCAGCCGTGGTTACACGGCAGCAGCACTTTCAGGACTGGAAGAGGATGGTTCTTTATTCTGGGAGCTGAACGACACCAGTGGCAGGCCACAGTGCTGGCTGCGGGTGGGAGCTGTGATTCAAGAAGCCACCAGAGGGCATGGCATGACACCATTGAGGATGTAGGGGAAGGGTTTGAGGAAAAATTGGGGACAATCCCAAGGATCAGCCAAATGCTGGCCACTACAGGGTGCTCTCAGGCCCTGCACAGCTCAAAGCAGGTCCTGCAGGTCCCATGGCAAGGGGGCTAGGAGGTCACCAGAGTCCAAAGAGAGCAACAGGTCAGGCGATGGAGAGAGACCTTTTTTTGGAAAAACAAGTTATGTCTCTCGCTTCCACAAAGAAACAGAATGGAACAAATCCACTGAGTCCTTCCTAATGTACTTCTGCATACTGACTGGGTTATTTCTTCATGTTACTAAGTACTGTTGCTGTCAGGATTTCACTAAAGTCTCAGGGGACACATAAATCGGTGTCAGTGGCTCTGTAGGTAGCATGCTTGCCTCTGTGGCCAGAAGACTGGAAGGTAGGTTGTGGGATCTAGCCACACACCAGGTACTTGAGGTAACACCTATAACTGACACTGTAGTGCAGTATAACGGGACACTTCACTGCTGAGGTGCCATCCTTTGGATGAGATGTTAAACCGAGGTCCCTTTTGCCCATCTCTGACCACTGTCCAGGTGGAAGTTAAAGCTCCTATGGCGCTTATAGAAGTAGAGTAGAAGAGTTTCTGCCGGGACAGTGGCCAACATTCACTCTGTAAGTAAGACAGGCACATGTAGCCCGCCCCTAGAATACAGCTGAAAATGAGCTATCACAGTTCTGTGTGCCTTTCCTATCAAACAAATAAACAGGTCCATGTAACAGCTCCTCCCCCCCTCCCACCTCAGGACAACCTGGAAATGAGCTGTCACAGCTCAGTGTGCCTTTCCTGGTTAAAAATATAAATAAATAAATTATATAAAACAGGTCCCATGTAACCCCCCCCCCGGACAAGCCGGAAAGCAGCTGTCACAGCTCAGTGTGCCTTTCCTGGTTAAAAAATAAATAAATAAATTATATAAAACTGGTCCCATGTAACCCCCGGACAACCTGGAACGAGCTGTCACAGCTCAGTGTGCCTTTCCTGTTACAAATATGAATGCCCAAACCAATCATAAAACCAAGTGAAAGAAGTCCCCTGTAACCCCCCCAGGACACACCGGGGAAATGAGCTGTCACAGCTCAACATGCCTTTCTTGGTCACAAATTACAAATGGATAAACAGGTCCCATGTAACCCCCCCCCTGGAAACTCCTGCAAATGGGCCGTCACAGCTTAGTGTGCCTTTCCTGACTAAAAATATTAATTAATTCATAAAGCAGGTTCCATGTAACCCCTCCCCACCTGGAACACACCTTGGAATAAGCTGTCATAGCTCAGTATGAGTTTCCTGGATAGCTTGATGTGAGTTTCCTGGATAGCTCAGTGTGAGTTTTTTGGTAAGAAATGATAAATTAATTATTTAATTTATTAATTAAACAGGTCCCATGTAACCCATCCTGAGGGACACACTTGGAAATGAGTTTTCACAGCTCAGTGTGCATTTCCTGATCAAGAATTACAAATTAATAAATTAATTAATTAAATAATAAAACAGGTCAATGTAACCCACCCGCAGGTACACTGGTGCTGGTTCGGGTCGCTTCCCTCCAACATTTCATCACTCCTCTCCCTCATCCCCTCCGCTTCCTGGTCCTTCTGCTCCGGGGATCCTCGCACCTTTGTCGTTCCACATTCCCGCTCCTCTGCTGGGCAATCAGTCTTTTCCTATCATCTCCCGTCACTTTGGAACCAGCTCCCCTCATCTCTCTGCTTCACTTCCTCTCTTAGCTTTCTCAGGTATTGGCTAAGACTCCTTCTCTCCCCTCCCTCTCCCTGACAGCTCCCCCATGCATCTGCCTCCTACCCCAGCGTTGGTGTGTCTGAAAGGCTTAATTTTTTGCCTTTTTGCCTTGTTAGCTCATTCTACACTTACTCCTGTATCATCGCGTTCCCTGATTGCACTTAACTGTAACTGTGAACTTTGTCTGTGCCATGTGTTTTATATCCTCTCTACCCCTTCCCGGGTCACACCCAGAAATGAGCCTCTCCTGATTACCAGTTTTCAAATAAATAAATCGGGACACACCTAGAAATGAGCTGCCACAGCTTAATGTGCTTTTTCTGGTTAACACTGACAGATAAATAAATATATTAATTAATTAATAAAATAGGGCCATAATGCCCCCCCCCCATTACACACTTAGAAATGAGCTGTCACAGCTCAGTGAGCCGATCCAGGTCATCATACACGCCAAATAGGTAAAACCGGTCCATATAACCCACCCCAGGGACATACATGAAAACGAGATGTCACAGCTCAGCAGGTCTTTCCTGGGTAAAAAATAAATAAATAAATAAATAAATAAATAGATAAAACAGGCCCGCATACCCCACCCCCACCTCCTGGGACACACCTGGAAATGAGCTGTCATAGCTCAGTGTGCCTTTCCTGGTTAAAAATCGACACGTAATTTAATAAAACAGGACCATAACTCACCCTCAGGGAGACACGTAGAAATGAGCTGGCACTACCCAGTATGCCTTTCTGGTTCAAAATGTCAAAAAAATAAATAAATAAAAGAGGCCCATGTAACCCGCCCTCCAAGGACCTGCCTGGAAACAAGATGCCATGGCTCAGTGTGTCTTTCTTGAGTAAAAACTGACAAATAAATTATTAAAATGGGTCACTATAACCCTCCCCAAGGGACACACCTGGGAAGCTGCCACAGCTCAGTGGGCCACTCCTGGTTAACAATGTCAAATTAATTAATGAAACAAATCCATGTAACCCACCACCCAGGAACAAGCTGTCACAGCTCAGTGGGCCTGTCCTGGTTAAAAATGACAAATTAATTGCTACTTTTTTATTTGAAATTTATTTTGGCTGGAAAAGACACACTAAGATGAAGCTTGCTTCCAGGTGCATCCTGGGAGCACAGGAAAGTTAAGTGACTTGCTCATGGTCACACAGTATGCAAGTGGTGGCTCTGGGATTCAAACATAGTTCTTCAGGTTTGCAGCTTGGGGCTGTTAACTACTAAACTATAGTATATTGCCTCCTAACAGACCACTCTAACACCCCTTACCTATGGAACACACATGCAAATGAGGTATTACAGCTCAGTGGGCCTTTTCGTGGTTAAAAATGACAAACATGTCCGTGCAACCCACCACCCAGGAACACACTTGGAAACAAGCTGGCACAGTACAGCTCAGTGGGTCTAGATAATAATTATATTTTTTTGTGCAGTATTAGCCACTGCTAAGCAGTTTAAATCACAAAACTGTAGCAAGAAAGGTAAAAATGTGACCTACTGGTAAATGACCCCCCCAAATTCCCAAATTCCGGAATTCCAATGCTCTAATCACTGAGCTACAGGCTCACACGGTTGGACCCGAGGTTCCTAGACACACTTGTTTTCTCTGGTATTGCATATCCTACAACTAGGAATAATCAAAATGATAATTAGATGTTTTTTGGTGCTGTATAAGCCACTGCTAAGCAATTTATATCACAAATTGTAGTGAGTAGCACTACACCCAGTTATTATTATTATTGGGAGGCAGTATAGTGCAATAGTTTAAGGCTCTGAGCTGCAAATCTGGTAACAGCCAGCAGACCAGACCTGAGTTTGAATCCCACAGCTTCCACTTGCATACTGCGTGACCCTGAGCAAGTCACTTAACTTCGCTCTGCTCCCAGGTCGCACCTGTAAAAAAGCTTTCAGTTTAGTGTACTACTCCTGGTTATACAACTAAAAAAAAATAAATAAATTGTTATTATTTGCTATGATTTGTGAAATAAAACAAATCCATGCACAGGTAACCTTATTCTCTTAACAGGTCTGTTCTTTAATCAGGTATTAGTCATGTCATGTGGGTTCTGCTCAGTTCATTTTTTTCTCCTCGCTCTCTAACTCTCTGTTGTCAGAACCCTGCTGCTACCCCCTGAGGGCATCCAGCCAGGTGGAGAGCATTCCTGTTGTCAAAGTTCTGACTCCTGCAGCCTCACCCTCAGAGAAGAATTTAGTTTTGGTTGCAGTTCCATCACGAAAGGACAGGGGACAGACTGTACTACTTACTATTCCAAGCTTCCGTACCCACAACCTTTCCGGAAGGGACTGGGGGATCAGCAGGGAAGGGACTCTAAAACTGAAACAAGGTGAGTAGAAATGTGTTGTCTCTTCAACTAAATGTTAAAAGAAAGTTGACACTCTGCAGGTAGTGCCACTCTCTCTCTCCCTCTCTCTCCCTCTCTCTCTTTCTTCTTATCCCTCTCTCTCCTCCTCCTCTCTGTCTCGCTCTCAAGCTCTCTTTCACTTTTCTGAAAATAGAGTAGCAGAGAAGATATAAACAGAGTGAGACAGAACAGGAAGACAGACTAAAACGTCTCTGAAAATAGTCATTCTTGTGGCTAGTGCACCTTACCGAGTAAACAAAAACAAAATAAAATAAAAAGAAGAGAACACAGCTGTGAAGTAGAAGATTTGGGGTTCAAACCCTTCCATAGCCATTCTAGCTTACAACATGACCCCGAGTAGCCACTTGACCTCCCTTGTCTCTCAGCTACAAAACATGGAGAATAATGGGTGAATAACTAAGAAGAAGAAGACTGTGTGTGTTACAGCGAATAGGGGCCTCGAGAGGAAAGCATGAGTAATGTACAGGATAAGGTATGGGCAACCATGCACAACAAAGCTGTGTTCCCAGCAAGAGTTTTTTTTTTCTGTATAGATTTTGTCCTCCTGGGACAGGATGGTCAATCAATCAGTCCCCGTTCCCGTCTGCTGCAGCCACCTCTGGGGACAGGGGCTGTATCCTCTATTGGTTACCCCCCTATGGCAGGGCCAAGGGAGGAGGGCCATCCTCACCCCTGCTCCTGGTTACATATCGAGACTTGCTCTGGACCTGCAGCGGTGGAGCAGGCTCACAGCCTGATGGACAGGGCTTCATCAAGTCTGTCCCCCACTTCTTTCCTTCATTTTGTTTTCCATGGCCTACCACGAGCGTGCAGTGAGCATGATGTGTCAGCTCCACCTCGTGGAGACCCTCTGAACATGGGGCCCTCCCACCTTATGCGACCTCACGTGCCTCCACCTGGATTCCTCCAAGTGGGGGGTAGAGTGGTAGACCACAGAGTCCTCCCTTCCCTGAGGGAGGAGAGCGGTCCTCTGGACACTCAATTCTGGGGGGAGGCTGTATTGTCAGAGTGTGCTATCTCTCAGGATGAGATGTTAAACCGAGGTCCCTTCTACCCATCTTTGGTGCTGTCCAGGTGGAAGGAATAGTACTCTTTACAAGAGGGTTTCCCCTGGTGTCCTGGCCAATATTCCCCTTTGCCAAAAATGTTTTTCATGCAATTGTCCAAGGCTGTGTGTGGGTGTTGATGTGCCAAACGGCTACCACTACACATTTACAGTCACTTCACTACCAGTCTTTCATTGCTTGTAAATTGCTTTTGGATACAATGTGTATGGAAAGCATTATATGAATGCTGATTCTTCTACTAATATGTACTCCATACAGTTATACTGATTGCTTATGTGCTCATGCCATTTCCATGTTTTTCTTTCTGTTCCATCTTCCTTGTACTTTTTTAAGTGCCTGTTTTCAGGAGTGACCTGGCTGTGAGCACTGGGGAGGTTGCTCAGAAACACACAGTAATGCAAGTGGAGGTTGTGGGAATCAAACTCAGGTCTACTGGATGTACCAAGCTCATTCTCAGCTCATTACTGCCAGCCCCAATACTTTTCAAGTTTACTGCCTTCTTCCATTTGTGTGTTCCTGCCAGAACCAGTTTGCATTCTCTTTCATTAAGTGCATCTATGCTGCCTCTCTCATATGAATGTCTCTGCACTTTCTAGAAAGCCATCCTTACAGTAGCTGAACTATCCTGCCACAACTTATTCTCAAATAACTTGAAATGAGTACTACAGTTAACATTTGCAAAAAGATATATGTTGTGCAGAATTTTTTGATTTTTGTGCATAGTCCTGGTGTATCCCTCCCTTTGTTTGCTATTAGGAGTTATTTTCTAAATTAGCCTGCTAGTTGTATGGTAGTTTTTTGGCCCCTTGGGAGTTCCAGCTTAGCAAGGTTCATTACTCTTCTTTTTCTCACAATGCATCCTGTCCCATGTGACAGTGATGCATCCACAACCACTGATTCAGCAGGTACTAGAGATAGGAGCCTGACATTCTAGCCTCCACTAAACAGCTCTAATTCAGGGTACCCCCCATGCTCCTCATCTAAGGGCATAACTTATCATCACAGGTGGTCCAGGGGGCATGGGGGGGGCGCTACACAAGCGCAACACTCCGAGCCAGTGCACCACCAATAAAGATAGGAAAAAATGGCTGTCCTACCTCTCGATAGCATCATCCCCATGTGCACTCTTGATCTCACCTCCAAAACCCGGATTCACCCTGAACTCTGGCCACCAGGTACAGGATCTCCAATCTGCAGCCTCCTGCCTCTTCTGAACCCCCAAGCCTCTCGATCCCGATGCAGCATGATGGACACCTTCTGGAATTGCAACTTATGAAATAAATCAGACACAAGATGACTTTCCATTTCATTTATCCCCCCTTCCAACTCAAAGAAAGAAAGAATCACTACCAAGTTTCTTCTCAGCCAGCTTCTTTATTTTAGCTTCTGCACCCTAAATGATTCCAGAAGTGCAGGTGTCCCATCGTTCACTGGATAAATAAAGCAGCTCAATGGGGCTATTTGAACTTTTTACAATTTACCCAGGCTGGATATTTTGAGCAGCATAAATATTTTACTGGCAATGCAGCAGATTATCTTCACTCTAACTTCTTGGATGACGTACCCAAGGAACCCTCCTACTTGAAAAACCCCATAGGCTCCTGGCTCACTGGTGCTGGTAAGCCAAACTTCTCTCCCACTTACTTCTTTGGGTTACCATTTTCTCAATCTCTGTCTGGTCTGGCACTGGTCGGATGCCCTATCTCCGGCATGGAAAAGCGTGCTGCTTCCCCCACCTGGCCCCTGGACCTTGGCCCAAATCTTGAGGGGTACCATGATTTTTCCTCTCTGACTCAGGCCCTGTAACCCAGTCTCTCCCACTTTACATGCAATCTAAAGCTGCCAGTGCTCCCAGCCTCACAGCACCAGTCCCCATGGCCACAACTCAGCGCTCTCTCTCTCTCTTCTCTCTTCTGGTGCAGCAGCTCTCAAATCCAGCCTTGCTCCAGTGCCTGAGCTACCTTATTTGGGCTACATTGCCATGGGAGGGCACTGAGCCCTGCCACCACCCCAGGTCCCCTGAGCAGCCCACTCCTCCACAGATAGTGCCCCAAGCTCCTCTCTGTGCTCCCAGATGACCATTTGTGAGGGTACTCAGCCTCTGGCCCACATCCCTGCCAACACATCCTGGGCTTGTGGTAAGCTCCTGCCAGAGGCACCCCCCAAGGCCTGTCCTAAGACCTGAGACCTGCCCAGCTCTTTAATGCCAGCACCCCAGGACCTGCTCCTCCATGCAGGTGCCCTGAAATGGGTGACAGGCCCCCTGGCTCCCTCTATTCTCAGACCACCCTACCACTCCGGGTGCAGAGGAGAACCACTGCCACTGGCCTCCCCCCCTGTGGGGACCCTGCCACTGCCCCCACAGCCCTGGTGGCCCAGGCCACCACTCCACAGGAACACATGGGCTCCTGCCTATCCTGGCATCCTCCTACCACCTGCATCTCCCTTCTCCCAATGATGCAGGCACGTGGCTGACTATCCTCCCCACAGATCTTCCTTCCTGGCTCCTGTACACCACATAACTGCAGAGGCCATCCCTATCTGCCACTGTTGGGGGGAGTTCCCCACAGGCCCACCTGGACCACCGAGCTCCCTTCCTCTATACCTATTCTGCTCCTCCAGCCACCCCCTCCAGCTCCAGACCTAGTGCCTGGGCTGGAAAATGCCATAAAATTTTCTGTCTCCAGCCTTATATACCTTCCCTAACCTGTCCACTGCTGCCACCTTGAGGCGTCCAGCAGGGATTAAGCCCCCATAGTACTAATAAATTCCCTAACTCTGGGGGAGGGTAGGAGGGGGAAAGGGGTTCCTAATGGGAGCATAAGCCCCCCCCTGCAAGGGGGTTACATCAGTGTTTTTGTCTACTATGTGTGTGTCAGGTCTAGCCAGCCGGAATAAATGTTTTTCTTTTAAAACTTTTTATGTCCTCAAACTATACAAAGCCATAAAAAGCACACACATCACCCTAGCTCATCAATGCTAGAATTAGTGAAGACTCTAGTTGTTTTCTTACAGAATAACCTACTCAATTAGCCCTCAGGTATTTGCTAAACTGTTAATATAGCCATTAGTGCTCACTGGATAAGGAAAGTTACTTAATATCACAGTTCTGTTGTTGTAAAACTGACCCTAAACTCTTTTCTGAATCCATGGCCCCAGCTATATCACTGTCACATGGGGCAGGAGGCGTAGTAGGAACAAGAAGAGCAATAAACTTGCTAAGATGGAGATCCCCATCGGCCATAAAACTACCCTAATACTAGGAGGCTAATTTAGAAAAAATTCCTAATAGCAGACAGAGGGAAGGATACATTAGGACTACACATGCAAATCAAAATACTCTGCACAATGTACTTTTTGCAAATTCTGACTCTAGTACGTCTTTAAGTGTAAATTCAGCTTCTTCTATTCCGAATACTGTTGTACCTAATGAAGGGATCTGTGTGGCCTTGAAAGTCTGAGTAACATACCATCTTTGTACGAGACATGCTGGTCCAGCAAAAGGCACAAAACTACCCCGTGACTGCTGTTTTCCAAGGGCGAGCACGACTAAAAGTTACTACAGTTTCCAAGATATAGTAGAATCCTGATTATCCAAACTGCCTGGGAGACATCGGATCTGTTCGGATAACCGGGGGTCCGGATGATCAGAGTTTCAGCATCAGTTACGTTATCTGTACTGTACTGCAGTCACTGTAGCCACTAAAATCATTAAACTGACAAAAGGGAACCCTAATCAGCCTTGCGTGATCTCCCCCTGCTGTAGACACCAGCACTGAGCGACTGTTACGTTATACAGTGATCCCACTTGACCTGCAATAAAACATGCTCCCGCTATGCTTCACTCACTACAGTATCTCCTCACTGGGCTTAAGTGTCGCTACAATGGCTCAGCTCGCTATCACCAACTGGCGACCGTGGAATGACTCACTGTGCTCCGCAACCTTCTCCTGGTGAAGAATCCTCCTTTCCATTACAGTGAGTGTAGATTTCTATCTCTAGGTGCAGTACAATAGCAACAGCTGAGATGGCATGACCGAAGACTGAAACTTCTATATATAACTGTAGCCTCCAGGATCCCCAGTAGATCTGCAGGCCTCAAAGGGTTAATACCTATAATTCCTGATTAATTGTAATGTTGTTGTTTTTGTACTGTCCCAGGTCGTACCTGAAAAAAAGGCATTTATGTGTTTAGTGTACCTTTCTGATTAACAAAAGTTAGATAAGTTACATAAACAAATCTCCATGGAGGTCTTGGAGCCATGAGTTAGCTGGTCTTACTCTTACTCTTACTGAGGGTTCAGAAGGGGTGGAGTCAGAAGTTGGAGGAAAGGAGCTGTTGAGTCACAGTGTGCTTGACCCCCTAGTTCCTCTGAAGTAAGCATTTGAAAAATCTTCAGGATTGTGGAGGTGCTCCCCTGCTCCTGGACTGAGAGATTCCCAAGAAGAAAGTAGCATTCTATGAGAGAAGCTTTCTCGAGGAGGAGGAGGAGGAGGAGAACTAAGGCAAACTGTATGTTGTCTCTGGGTAACTTCTGGTGCCCATCTCCCTGCAGCCAGGCGGGGGGGGGGGGCTTGAAATAACTGCAGAAAATGTTTTAATTTAGACTGGGGACCCTCTGCCCGGGGCGAGGGGTGGTGGGTAGGAGAGAGGGTGTGGTGGCAGGACCTGTTCAGATGGGTCAGTGATTTGTTATCTTTACTTTTTTACCCACAAGATAAAGGGAGCAAGCAATCGAGAGTCGGCCTTTGCAGTATTTTAGGGTAGGGACCTGGCTGGAGTGCTACCAGATCTAAGGACATATGCTGCCCGCCCAAGTTATACGCTACCCCTTAATGCACGCAATATGCCTACTTATCAAACTTTTAAATCTGCTTTATCGGACTCTTATTTGTATAAATGTACTTCTTATCATTGAATTTTACACAAATTGTATTTATACTAACATGCTAACATACTAAAATGCCAGCAGAATAGGCCTAAGGGTCTTTCGTGTCTGCTCGTTTGGTCAGCCCCCACCCTGGGAGCTGACCTTGCTGCCCCCCTCGCCCTCTCTGGCTTCTCCCTTCCCAGTTCCAGATATTCTCGCTGCATTGGATTTTGCTTCCAGAACCCTTCCCCTGTACCTGTCCCACCCCTTCTTGAACTCCTCCACTGTCTCTGCCTCCACCAGCCCCCTGGGCAGCACATTCCATGGCTCCACAACCCTCTCAGTGAAGTAGCACCTCCTCCTTTCTCCCCTGAATCTTCCCCCCTCCAGCTTCCACCCATGCCCTCTAGTTGCCCCCTCCTCCTTCCTTCTAAGCACCCTGACTGCTCCTCCCCTATTTACCCCTTCAAGTACCTGAAGACCTCTATCATGTCCCCCCGGTCCCTTCTCTCTTCCAATGTGTACATATTTAGCTTTTCGAGCCTCTCCCCTTAGGTCCTGTTCCCCAGGTCCCAAATCATTTTGGTTGCCCTCCTCTGGACCCTCTCCAGGAGTTCAATGTCCCTCTTTAAGTGTGGCCTCCAAAACTGCACACAGTACTCGAGGTGTGGCCTCACCAAGCTGTTATACAGTGGGAGTATCACTTCCCTCCTTCTGGAGGTGATCCCCCTAGCGATGCATCCCAGCACCCTGTTGGCCTTGGCTGCTGCCCTCCTACAAGTCTCAGAGTTGTTCATCTTGACATTCACCACCACCCCCAGGTCCCTCTCAGCCATCGAGACTTGTAGCATTCCCCCCCCCCCAGGGTGTACACTTGGCCTGGGTTTCTGGCCCTCAGGTGCAGTACCTTGCATTTCCCTGCATTGAACCTCAGCTTCCACTTTCTAGACCACCTTTCCAGAGCCTCCAGGTCCCCCTATAGGGCCACCCTCCTCTGCTCCCCTTCCACCACCATCCCCAGTTTTGAGTCATCCGCAAAGAGACTCATCTCACTCCTGATACCTGTCCTTATGTCAGAGTCATAGGCGATGAACAGGAGGGGCCCAAGGACTGATCCCTGTGGGACCCCACTAATGACCCTCCTTGGGGAGGAGACTATCCCACCAACTATGACCCTCTGGATCCGGTCCTGGAGCCAGTTGCCTATCCATCTGATCATCTGGTTCCCCACCCCCATTTCTCCCAGCTTATCCAACAGGCCCTCGTGAGGAACAGAGTCAAATGCCTTGCTGAAGTCTAGGAAGAGGACGTCCTCTGGTCTACCCAGGTCCAAGGCACTCGTCACCCAGTCATAGAACTCCACAGGGTTTGTCTGACGATTTCCCTGGACGTAATCCATGCTCATCGCCCAGGCACCTGACTTTTCCAGGCCCCCCCCAGCCTCTCCTTGACAATGCCCTCCATCACCTTGCCCACCACCGATGTCAGGCTGACAGGCCTGTAGTTCCCTGCCACCTCCCTTGATCCCCCTCTTGTGGATAGGCACTATATGCGCCACCTTCCAGTCCTGGGGGCACCCACCCTGTCCTCAGAGAGATGCTGAAAAACTCCACCAGGGGTTTCGCCAGAAGTGCTACCAGATCTAAGGACATATTGTGCGTGTGCTTTATTGTTATCATTGAATTTTACACAATTTGTATTTATTGTGCGCATGCTTTATTATTATTCTTGAATTCTACAGAAATTGTATTTATTGTGCATGTGCTTTATTGTTACTGTTGAATTTTACACACATTGTATTTATTGTGTGCATGCTTTATTGTTATTGTTAAATTTTACACACATTGTATTTATTGTGTGTGTGTGTGCTTTATTGTTATTGTTGAATTTTACAAATTGTATTTATTGTGTGTGTGTGCTTTATTGTTATTGTTGAATTTTACACACATTGTATTTATTGTGTGTGTGTGCTTTATTGTGATTGTTGAATTTTACACAAATTGTATTTATTGTGTGTGCTTTATTGTGATTGTTGAATTTTACACAAATTGTATTTATTGTGTGTGTGCTTTATTGTTTGTATTGTTGTATTCTTACCTGTTTTTTTTAATGTTAAATGTTGAAACCATGTAAGCAGGACGGCCCTGAAGACAGGCCTTGCCTAGTGCTCATCCCAATGAAATATAACAAATAAACAAACACGAATGAGCTGGAGGTGGGGAGACCCTTTATTTTTTTTTTTCACAATTTTTGGCTAGAAAAAAACACATTAAGCCAAGGCTTGTGTTTAGGTGCATCCTGGGAGCACAGGGAAGTTAAGCGACTTGCTTATTTCACACAATGTGCAAGTGATGGCTGTGGGATTCAAACCCAGTTCTCCACATTTGCAGCACTACGCTATACTGCCTCCTGTTCTGTAGCCCCTGTGCCCTTGCAGGCAGTCGGTAAGCACACTTTCAACAGGCACGTGTGTAGCAGGTCGGTGGGGACACATAACCTGCATTTTCAGGGCAGCTTGACAGGATCATTTGCTCCTCGTGGTTCAGATTCCCAGGTGCGCCAGCTATGCCACCTGCAAAGATAAAAGGCAAACGTTGTGAGACACAAACCATAGTATTTGGAAGTCCAATCGACGTTTAAATGTGGAAATGATCTGTGAGAAACCCAGTTGCCAACTATATGAGAACTATGCCAGTCTGCCCTCTGGGTTGCCTGTAATGCATAACTTTTGATTCTGAGCCTTTAGGACAATCGTATTTATACAGCTGGGACTTTTCCTGCCTCGGGGACATGGACGTTACATTTGGACACTGGGACTCTGAGTTATGAATTTGCCCCTGCCTGCAGATATTTTGGTTCACAAGCAATGATATGCTCATGGGCAGGGAAATAAACCTGGATCCAGGTGTTGGACTCTATAAGATCGGGGGCTTTCACAGGTATTGTTTTAAGGCCCTTGTTTGCTAACACACTTGCTTTGCGGCCATGCATCTGTCAAAACAGTGTCTGAGGCCGGGCCGTCGGCACAGTGGTAGCACTTCTGGTTGTGATGTCAGCAACCCAGGTTCAGGAATGAGTCTGAGTCATTGGCGCATCAGCTGGGGGGAGGAGTACTGAGTGTCTCACAGGGCAGTTTCCTCCTCCAGGGAGGGAAGGTTCCCACCATTGCCGCACGACTGCCATCTGGGTATCCTTGGTGGCAGTGCAGGTGGAGTGTAGATAAAGGAGAGTAGGTGGTGCTGATTGGTTGGAGCAGGACTGCTGATGCACGCTGCACTTATGCCCACTCTCTTCTTTGCTTCACCAAGGCGGTGGGAGAAAAAAGAAGGAAAGCAGAAGAAACCTCGGCTGGGTGATAGTCCCGCTGCATTCCCAGACTCCGCACCCTGTCAATCAGGGCTCTCCCCTGACAACTAGAGGTAGTTGCCCAAGGGATTTGGGGTGGCCCAAGGGCCTCACCATGGGGTGCAAGCCACAGAAGCAACACGGGGTGGGGAGTAAGGTAAGTCCCAGGAGATGGCAGAGGGGACAGGGTCGGTATGCTGCAGGGTCCTGAGGGGGACATATGGTCAAAAGTCAAACAGAAGGAGATAAAATAAAAAACAGTGTCTGGTATCCTGGGAGGTCACCCTGAGTCCTGGAAGTCAAGTAAATTGGTTATTGTTTGCAATATCCCCTCCCTAGTATTTCCCACCGGAGTACGCCAAGGCAGGGGAGGGGGGGTCTACAAAATCGTTTCAGAGCCACGGATCCATCGAGGGTCCACCAGAGGTCATGAGGGCCAGTGAAGTTGCCCTCCCTCACCCCCTGAGACAAGCACACAAAGCCACGGATCCCATGAGGGTCCACTAGAGGTTGTGAGGGCTGGTGAAGTTACCTTCCCACCCCCCGAGACAAGCACACAGAGCCACGGATCCATCGAGGGTCCACCAGAGGTCGTGAGGGCCAGTGAAGTTGCCCTCCCCCTCTCCCCAAGACAAGCACACAGAGTCACAGATCCATCGAGGGTCCACCAGAGGTCGTGAGGGCTGGTGAAGTTGCCCTCCCCCAACCCCTGAGACAAGCACACAAAACCACGGATCCATCAAGGGTCCACCAGAAGTCATGAGGGCCGGTGAAGTTGCCCTCCCCCTCTTCCTGAGACAAGCACACAAAGCCACGGATCCATCAAGGGTCCACCAGAAGTCATGAGGGCCGGTGAAGTTGCCCTCCCTCTCTTCCTGAGACAAGCACACAAAGCCACGGATCCATCAAGGGTCCACCAGAGGTCATGAGGGCCGGTGAAGTTGCCCTCCCCCTTCCCCTGAGACAAGCACACAGAGCCACGGATCAATCGAGGGTCCACCAGAGGTCATGAGGGCCGGTGAAGTTGCCCTCCCCCTCTCCCTGAGACAAGCACATAGAGTCACAGATTCATCAAGGATCCACCAGAGGTCATGAGGGCTGGTGAAGTTGCCCTCCCCCACTCCCTGAGACAAGCACACAGTTAATCGCCGACTGAGCCAACACCAAACTGAGGTGATAAGGCCTCCAAACTGCTCCTGTGAAATCTGAATTCGGACCTGGAGCCATTTTTGAACTCTTTGAAACCACCGCAGTATTAACAGTCGGCGTGGTAGTGGAGATAGTTTTTTTCCCCTAAAATTGCTAGCTACCTAATTGCATTGCTACTGTCTACTGGAGGTACTTCGAATAGTTTCTGGCAAATGCTAGCTGTCTTACTGCATGCAAGGGTTACTTTTGTAACCCCTAAGTGGCGCTATCCCAAGGGCTACTACCCCTGCCTGCTTGGCTAGTAGCAGGTTAAGGGGCCTGAGTTCAGAAATGGGTGCCTCCACCCTGAGGTCAGGGTTGGTAGTGGTCAAGCTAACCTGGGCACGGCCCTCTGGGTCACTGTAACCCCCTCTCTTTCCTTACTAGTGGCTGGAACAATACACAATAATCACTTTCACAATACCCCTGATATACCACACAAGTACCCACACTGTTTGCACTTACCACCAGGGCTTTCCTCTGGCCTGGCCCTGAAGATCCCATGTAAAACAAGATTATACACGCAAACAACAGCAGTACAGTACTGTTGCACAAACTGGAACCACAGTCAGGGTAAATGCAAAAAAGAGTTAGATCTGATTTATACAAGGGAGGGGCGTAATCAGGTTAATTTGTTCAAAGGCTGTATCAATCAAACAGTTATGCATGCACTTCAGGGTCCATAAACAGTCACACACTCTGGGTACCCAGATGGAGAATGGTGGGCGAGCCAGGAACGTTGCAGCTGGTTGGGGCCCTGTGATGGAAGAAAACAACATGCACAACACACACTATTTGTAATCCGGAGCCGGAGGGCTCAGTTCATGAAAAGAAAACAAAAAGACAATCAGATGACACACTTTTAGATTAGGCTGTTGTTGCAGGGAGCTACCCTGATGATTACTCAGGATACCTAAGACTGGACACAGGCTGGACGAAAATCAAGACAGAAGGTGGTTAATCTGAAGTGCCAGGAGAAGCAGGGCCCACACAAATCACCAAGGCGTCGTTCCTGTTCAAGCGTGGAGCAGGGGGCTGATCCCCAGGCAGATCTCTCATCGATGGCTTTCTCTGTGCAGAGGGTAATCTGGCTGGGCTGGTGTGGCAAGGCCCCGGCCAAATGGAGACAAATTCGGATACAGTCCGTTTTGGGCTGGATACAGCTTCCAGCAAGCAGAACACAGTTCACACAGTGGGGAACCGAATCACGACCCACTAACAGCTCACAGCACACTTACATATTTGGAAATTCTACTGTACCAGGCAAACTGCTCTCCAGTCACAATCGCAAAGTCTCTGCACATTCAAAAGCAGTTGGAGATCCTGACAGGCAGATCGCAGTCAGCAAAATCTTCGATCTTCTTCAGGTATGAGCCTGGTAAAAAATCAGTGACTTACTTCATTCTCACAAACTTGGATTTAGTCCGAAATAATTCTCTTCTCTCCCTCTCAGGGGCAGCAGACAGACATGCAGACCACAACTCAGGCCTTTCACAGTTCTCCTATGCAAACAGAACTCTTGCCCAAATTACTTGAGCTGTTCTTCTTCACTTCTCAGCCCAGAACTAACTGAAAATTGCAAGCAACCTGGGAAATCCCCCAAGATCCAAAAGGTTCGGTTGGCTGATCTGTCTGTCAGTCACAACAAAGGCTCCCCATTCAGGTGCAAAAAGTCACCAAAAGCCCAAAACTACAGTTCTTACAGATTTTGACTCCAGAGACAGCTCCAGAGTCTGGCTCCATTTTAGGTCCCACCAGAACTGATTGGTCCAATTCGCAGTCCCGGGCCAAATGGTGGGGATAAACAAGGTAGTCCTTGCGGCAAAGAAGGCAGGTTAGACAAACTACTTTATCATTATCACTCTACATGATTTTCAGCAAATAGTTACGTCTTTCAACAGGGCTCCCTCTCAGATTACTTATGACTGCAATCCAGGCAGCTCTTAAAGAGACAGTACACAGAGGCTATACAGGCACTCTCTGGCAATCACATTTAAACTGCTAAAACACAGGACACCAGCCGGGCAGTGAGCATTTAGGCAAGCTCAAGGAAGACTTTTCAGGAACCCCCATTTGTAGGGGGATACACTTTAATTTATGTCTTTGGCTCTCGCTGCTTCAGCAGCATAGCGATGTTCTTGTGTACTTAAATAGAATTAACTTGAGCTGCATAGACTGGTTTAACTAGCCAAACTCTATTTACTTAATGCAAATTTAAATTGTGCTGCTTAGACTGGTTTTAACTAGCTGAACATGAAGTAATTATTGCAGATCTCAATTGTGCTGCTTAGAGTAACTGTACCTGGCTTTACTTTACTCTGCATTAGCTGTGCTGATTAAAACAAGCTGCATTTCTCAGACCTCTTCCCTTGCCAGCGCAGGCCCCTCACCCCCAATCCTATCCTATCTCCTCCCCCTCTTAACATTATTTAAACCCTTACCTGCCTTTCTGTTCTCTACAGAGCCACGGATCCATCGAGGTCATGAGGGCTGGTGAGTGCCCCCCAAGACAAGCACACAGGTAATCGCCAACCAAGCCAATGCCAGACGCGGTGATCAGGCCTCCAAACTGCTCCTGTGAAATCTGAATTCGGGCCCCGCTGACGCGTTGCCACCTCCCCCGCCACCACTCTTGCTCAACTTGTCTTTATGTAGGCAGATTGGTTGCTGGGCTGAACCAATCAGCCCACTTTTCCATCTGCAGCCTATACCCCATCACCACTAGAGGCAGCATCGATTGTTTTTTGTTTTCTTTTCACTTCTTTCCCTTACTACTGGCTATTCCTCATCCCCCCCCCCACTCCCTCCTCCTCACCATACTCCTTTTTGTACTTATGCTCTCTTCTGCACTGTCCCCTGTGCTCATTCTCCCCTCCTCAAATTGCCCTATGAGTTGAGCTTCTGGAGCCACTGACTACCCTAGGGCCGACTGGCTACCACCCCCCTTCCTGCACACCGTTTGGTATCCAGAGACTCCAGTGAAACTCATTAGGGAGAACTCCACCTGCACTGTGATACCGCCCTCCCAGATGATGGGACCTTCCCCTGCCCTCCCCTACTACTTGCTGCTATGACCACTGCCATAGATGGACCTCTCTATCCCACCGGGAGCTGTACCCCACGAAACCCTTGAATCTGTCACCCCCCCTCTTCTCACCCTCTCCTCCTGTCTGCCCCATGCACTCTATACCTCCCTATTCCCTGCCTTTTCAACACACCTGGAACCACTGTTCGCATAGCTCATTGTCTCAAAAAATTGGCCTGGAACTCCGTACTCAGGTCCCTCCTTTTACTGCTCCTCCTTATATCCGTTAATATCTACCCAAACCCTGGCCCGCTTGCAACCTCAACGCCAAATCATACCCCCATCAGCGGGCTTCGCATTGCCAGTCTCAATGTCTGTAGCCTGCTAGAAAATTTGGACTTGTATCAGGGATGGGTCCACCAGCATCAGCCTGACGTCTTTGCCTTGAATGAAACCTGGTTCTCCCCCCTGACTCCGGACTTGAGGGTAGCCCTGCCTGGGTTCAACCTCTTCCGAGCCGATCGGCATGGAAAACATGAGGGAGTTGAGAACTCAGTTAAGGACTCAGTACACTGTCAGCTACTCCCCCCTCCCCTTTGCTGGTATCTGGGCCACAGGCCCTTACACTCAAAGTCACCATGGATCACTCTCAAACCCCCCTTCTTATCACGGCAGCCTACATTCCTTCCCCCCCAGAGACTAGAAAGTAGCCTTCCACTTGATCCTGTCCTATCTCGCCACCCTCCCACAACAAAATGAAAAAATTATTCTTGGAGACTTCAACACCAACTGACTGGCAAAGACCACCACCCCGCTCATAGACGCAGCTACAGCCCAAGCCCTCACGCAAGTAGTCCCCTCCTCTCCCACTTATCTGGATCCTCGTACCAGATCCTCCTCCCTACTGGACCTGGTCTTCACCAACCATCCCCATAAGATCACTAGCACCATAGTGCTACCAAATACACTTAGTGACCACTCCCATGTTCTCTGCACATGGTCCTGCAAAGTGCCCAAGATCCCTCCCAAGATAATTTTCCAGCACAAACTCAGCCCTGGTAAACTTGCTCTCCTAAAAGCTCATCTCAGGTCACTGGACTGGTCCTTCTTAACTAATACTCTTGACCCTGACCTAGCTCTTAACCTTTTCATTCGCATCTTCAACACCATCTGTGACCAGTTTGCCCCGCTTTCCAAAAGGATGGTCAAAGGCAACCCTGTCACTTGGATCTCTGACCACCTCCTTGCCCTGGTGCATACTCGCGACTCGCTTTGGCACCTCTCCAATGAGACTGGCCTTCCAGATGATAGGCAAAGGTATAGGGAGGCCCGGAACAAATGCACGTCGGCATTACGCAAAGCCAAAGCCGAGCAGTATAAAGCTGCCCTCACCGCTATCTGGGGCATAGGGCGCAAATTCTGGAATAATATCAAGGAAATCGGAGGCAAAGACCCTAACACCCCCCCAACCAGATAGCTGTTGATGGGCATTTGACCTCCAACCCCTCTCGTATAGCCTCGGCCTTTAATTACGCTTTCACAAACCTCAGCCATGTCCTCCCTCCTAACTTCTTCGACCCTCCCTCTGTCCGGTCCCCCTCCTCCCAGCTTGCCCCTCCATTTCTCCTGTGGTGCATCACCCTCAAGGCTGCTGAGCCTTATCTGAAAAATGCTCTAAACCACTCTCACTACAGTAGTGACTCCTTGGATCTGAGGCTTCTCCAGCTCACCCTCCATGATGTACTCTACCCCCTCACCCACATTCTTAACCGCTCTCTCTGCCAAGGTAAATTCCCCTCCCTTTGGAAATCTGCTTCCATTACCCCCATATTTAAGAGTGGGGACCATAGTGCCACCAATAGCTACCGGCCCATCTCTATTCCCCCATCTAAAGCACTCGAGCGCATTGTCTATGATCAGCTTACTGACCACCATAACAGACATGATCTTCTCTGTAAACAGCAACATGGCTTCCGCAAAGGGCACAGTACTACTACAGCCCTTCTGGAATTCACCGCACACATCCACTCCACATTAGACAAAGGCCACACCACTGGCACTGTATTTGTTGACCTTACTAAGGCATTTGACACTGTCAATCACTCCCTCTTGCTAGTCGCTCTCTCCAAGATTGGCTTCTCACAGGATGCCCTACACTGGTTCACAGACTACTTATCAGGCTGGTTCCAACAGGTCAAAATCGGCACTACCCTATCCGACAGGCTCCCAGTTCACTCAGGGGTCCCTCAGGGGTCCATCCTTGGTCCCCTTCTCTTCAGTCTTTACCTTAACTCCCTCCCTACCTCCTGCTCTGGCAACCTACTTCTATATGCGGATGATGCTGTCTGCTATGCATCCAGCCCTGACCCTCTGCAACTCCACCAAACCCTCCAGTCCTCCTTTAATGAAGCCGAACAGTGGTTCTCTGCACAATGCCTTATATTGAACTACAAGAAGACCAAGTTCACGATCTTCTCCCACCCCAGAACTCTAGGAAGGAACTTTGCCTCCAGATTCTAACTGTGGATCGAACCCCTCTCGAGCAAGTGGACTCCTTCAAATATCTAGGCATCACCCTTGACCCGGCTCTCAATTTCCACCAGCACATACACCACCTGTCCACTGCCCTTAATATTCACCTTGGCTTGCTCTATCAGTTTAAACACTGCCTTACCCAAGATGCCCTCCGACTTGCAGTCTCATCCTCTATCCTCTCTCTCCTCGACTACGGCATACTCATTTACAGTGCTGCCACCACCTCGACCCTTAGCAGACTCCATCTCTCCCTCAACAAAAACTGTTGCCTTATACTGGACTGTGACCGTCTCACCCATACCTGCTCACTATATAACTCCACAAACTGGCTTAACTTAGACAATAGGATCAAGTTCGACACCTGTCTTATGGCCAAAAAAATCATCCTTGGTCTTCCCCCCCCCGGTCTCACCTCCTTAATCTATCCGTCTACAGCCCAAAAAGTAACCCGTAGCTCCAGCAAGAAACTTCTCACAGTTCCCCACTATCAAACCTCCCAATTTCAAAGATCCTTCAGCTTCAAGGCCCCCTCATGGATGAATGGCCTACCTAGCTCCATCACAAACGAAAATTCTATCGGCCTCTTCAAAACCCATCTTAAGGGACATCTCCAGTCCTTAAACTGCTGTGACTGCTATTGAACCTGTCAATCGCTCTTCCCCCTACCATGACAATGGCCTCTGGCTGGCTTACCCCCCCCCCCCTTTTTGTTTATCCCCTTACCTCCAATCTTGAGCATCTCTGTATAAATGTCTATATGCTTATCTGGTCTGGCTATCATCCTAAGTTTGTTAGGTCCTGACTGCGACCCTACAATTGTATTTTTACCATGTACCTAGCTTGTCCTGCTTCCTGCACTGTATTTACCTTAATACTGTATTGTCCTATCTATGTGACATGGAACCTTTGTAAATGAGTCTTTGACTCAAAAGTACTTTCCGAATCCTGAATAAATAAAATAAAAATAAATAAAATACATTTCTAGCTTTATAAAATATCATAAACAATATTTTTCGAAATGGTTAAAAGATATATGTTGTTGTCCTGTTTTAGAATAAAACATGCTTTTTTATTTAGACTTTGCTAACAGGGTAAAGCCACTGGGACAACACCCTCTTAAAGGGGCGGCACATGGCAAATAGAGGAAAGGGAGAAGGGATGGACACTGGGAACCAAATAAGGTCCGGGGTGTAATAATAGGCAGGGAAAAACAGAGCAGACTAGATGGGCCTACTGGTCCTTTTCTGTTGACAAATTCTATGTTTCTATGATATGCTTTCTTAGTTCTCTTTTATATTTCAGCCTGGTGTTCCCGTTTTCCTGAAAAGCCAAACTGGAGGTTGAAAGTAAAGAACTGCCAGATGAAGGTAAGGCCGTCAGCTACAGTGGAGGATTCAGTAATCTACAATGCGTTTCTGAGTTTTTACAAGCTCTAATCTTTTGTTTGCTGGTCCCTTTCTCTGCCATGGGTTAGGTAGCCCCAGTAGAACAGTGGGACCGGCAAATGCCTGACCTGAGCTTATAAAAGCTCTAACATGCACTGCAAGCTGTTAAATTTATTTTATTTATTTATTGAAATGTTTCACCAGGAGTGGCACACTGAACAACAAGATGCTCGTCTCATGGTGCGACCTGGGGGGGAGGGGTACAGAGGAGAAGGAGCGTACATGTAGCAGTTGAGTTGTACATTGGAGTCATGAAATAAGAGTGTCATTGCATGCTTTGTTACATGAATAAAAGTGGCATTACATACTTAGTTTACATGAATGAGAGTGACATTACATATTTTGTTTACATACCTACATACATACATACATGCGTGCTTACATGTCTAGCATTAAATTGAATTATTGTTACACAGTGTTGACTGTTTAGAACTAGAAGCCAAGAAGTTTTAGGACAGGGAGCAGGGACTAGGTCTGGATAGGTTACACAATACATAGACGACTATACTGGCTAAGGGAAGACATTTGACAGGGAGATAAGCAGAAGTGCAGAATGGGGCAAGTGCGTGGGTTGGTAAAACAAATATAAGCCAGCCTTTGTGGTCGAATGCCAAGCCACTGGTCAGGCTGTGTAAGGTGAAGTGGGAAACGATAAGGGGAGGGGTAGAAGCAGGAAGGGGGGAGGAGGTCAGAGGCATGTGTAGTTTGCCGTGTAGAAATTAGTGAGGGCAGAGGATAGAGAATGCTTGGAGAAGGAATGGCAGATTTGGGCCGGCAGGTCATTCCAGAGCTTAGAGAGATGGTAGGAGAAGGCTGATTGGCCTGCAGAGTCCGTCGGTGAGGGATTACCAATAGCCGGGAGTCAGTAGACCTGAGGGCATGAGAAGGGATTGGTGGAGAGGATAGGGAGGTGACGAGGCAGGGCGGAAGGGAACACAGCCAGAAGTTTGAAGCAAATTTAGCACTGTGAAGTAGTCGCCGGTTGCTCAGGGATGGTAGGGCCAGCGAATGGAAAAGCTCACAGTGGTGGGTACGGGGGGGGCATCGAGGGCGAAACGGCAGAAAGCATTGAAGAGGGGGTCCAGTCTGGATAGGGTGGACTTGGGGGCGGAGCTGTAGACTATATCGCAGTAGTCGAAGGATGCAGTATCATTTTCAGAACGATTTCACGTCTCACAGGTAACGGGAGACAGCTGCGATTTCTATAGAGAGTGCCAAGCTTAGGGCACAGTTTTTTCAGGATAGCATTCACGTGGGTGGAGAAGGTAAGGTGACGGTCAAGCCAGACCCCTAGGTACCTAAAGGAGGATACGTCCTCTAGGTCTGTACCATCAAGGGTATGGAAGATCAGTGGTGAGGTAAGTCTGGGATAGCCTCTGTCTAGTGCCGAAAGTCAAGGAGATTGTCTTCTTGGCATTGAGGGAGAGTTGGTGGGAGTTAACCTAGATTACTTAGACTTGGTGCCTCACTCCTAGCTACACCGGTTACTCTGCTTTTTAATTTGTCCATTAACATCTCCACAGTGCCTTTGGCATGGAAATCTGCCAGGATCATTCCTGTCTTCAAGAAAGGAGACCCTAAAATCCTGTCCAATTATCACCCCATCGTGCTTCTGCCTACCCTCTGTAAGACAATGGAAAAACTTATTCATCGCCAGATCTCTGTCCATTTATCAAACTTCAATCTTCTGTCTCCAGCTCAACATGGTTTCTGGGCTGGGCACAGCACCACAACAGCACTCACCCTGCTCACTAGTAAGGTTAAGTCGAACATGGAGGCTGGCCTACTTACTGGGTCCCGTGTTCATTGACCTCACAAAAGCCTTTGATCTGGTTAATCACCCGCTGCTTGTATACAAAATGCAATCTATTGGTGCCTCTGGTCCCACCTTATCTTGGATCAGTAGCTACCTCTCAAACCGTTCCCAATCCGTTTCCTTCAACAAAGTCCTCTCATCTCCAGCTCCCATCTCCTGTGGCGTCCTGCAAGGATCCATTCTTGGACCCTTGCTTTTTTCCATTTTTGTCAATGATTGCCCCTCTGCCTTTTCCAACTGTGACTCCATCATGTATGCTGATGACTTGGTGCTCTACTCGGCCGCTCGCTCTGTAGCTGACCTTAATGTTCACCTCTCATCTGCATTCCAAGCGACTCAATCCTGGCTCCAGTCCAGCTCACTGATCCTCAATCTACTTAAGACACAGGCGATGCTCTTTGGGTCGGCAAGAAAGGTTCATACCGTGACCCCCAAGTTTTGTGTGCACTGCCGTGATGGGTCTGTTATCCAGTCCACTGACTCCCTAAGGTACTTCAGAGTGACAGTCGATCCTGCTCTTGATTTCTCTTCTTATTTAAATGAGGTTTGTAGATCTGTCAATATTAAGATTGGTGCTGCTTACCACGTGCGTCACTCCCTAACCCCTGCTGCAAGGATCTCAGTGGCCAGAGGAGTCTTGTTTCCTAGGCCTCTGTATGCCCTCCCCATCTTTTCCCACTCAAATGCTGGTATTCTCCATAAGTGGGATACGACCTATAATAACATTTGTAGATTTGCCCTGTCGGCCCCTCGACTGACTCACCACTGTCTACTGTACTCCTCCCTCCACTGGCTGTCCCCCAAAAATATGCACTTATACACTCTGGGCTGTTTCATGGACACCATGTTCCGACTACCCCGGCCCGACAGCACTGGGGCAATGCTCACCCCGGTGTCTCACTCACGCCATCTGAGATCCTCTAACCCCTCTTCACTCTCTGTCCCGCACTGTTCTACAAAAATGAGAGAGCAAGCTTTTGCTCACTTTGCTCCCAAATTCTGGAACTCCCTACCCCCCAGGCTTAAATGCCCTTCCTCTCACTCCTCCTTCAAATCTGCACTTTTCTCCCACCTACTTGCACTTGATTCCTGTGAATGTCCCGAACCCCTCACCTCTTTTACTGCCTTCTATAGGCTAGCTTACTGATTGTCACTGTAACAATTGATTGCTTTGTATTGTGTTGATAAATGATTGCTTTGTATTGTGTCACTGTTGATAATTGATTGCTTTGTATTGTGTCACTGTTGATAAATGATTGTTTTGTATTGTGTCACTGTTTATAAAGGATTGCTTTGTCTTGTTTCCCATTCCCTCCTGCCTTCCATCCCTGCGTGGATAGCTACTGCTAAGCTTATGTTTCTGATTTCTCTACTATCCCTACGAGGATATCCATGGGTTTTTGTATTATCTACTGCTTTGTACCTTTACCTTTGTCCTGTTTTTTGTAAAACTGTATACTGTGCTCTCCTGGGTCGTGCTTGAAAATAGGCAGGGTTTTTGCCTAATGCACCTACCTGGTCAACAAAAGCTAATAAATAAATAAATAAACCAGTGCTGTACCTTGTTGAAATCAGCCTGGAGACTGGAGATGACTTCCTCTTGGGTCCAGCCGGAGGTAAAGAGGACTGTGTTATCTGCATACATATATATTGAGGTAGTACAGCAAGTTTTTGGCAGATCATTTAGTAAGATGGAAAACAGAATAGGGCCAAACACTGGGGAACACCAGTGGTAATAGAGAGTGGGGGTAAGGTAGAGTCAGCTATTTTTACAGACTGGGTTCAGTCTTGCAGGTAGACTCTGAACCAGTTAGTGGCCGTCGTGGATAACCCAGTGCCAGTTAGGCAAGATAATAACAGAGAATGGGATACCATGTCGAAAGCTTTGGCTAAGTCGATGCAGATTGCTGATGTAATTAGACCTTTGTCCATCCCCGAGAGGATGGAATCAGTGAGTCTTAGTAAGGAGGTGGTGGTGGAGTAGTTTTTCCTAAATTCGGACTGGAAAGGTGTGAAGAATTTGGATTCAGAGAGAAAGTGGGAGAGTTGTGAGAGCACGTGGTGTTCCTGGAGTTTAGCGAGGGCAGGGAGGAGGGAGATGGGGCGGTAGATTGCAGCGGTAGTGGGGTCTCCTCCTTTTGGTAGTGGTAGAACTGTGGCATGCTTCCACTCCTTGGGAATAGATTCAGTGGCGAATGAGAGGTTTAGCAGGGTGGCGAGGGGAGCAGCTATGGCAGGGGCAGATAGGAAGAGGAGTTTGGTGCCTAGACCGTCAGGCGATTTTCCCTTAGCGAGGCTCAGGGTGAGAAGGGCATCTAAGGTTTCCATGGGAGAGATGTGCCTGAAGGAGAAGGAGTTCAGGCCTGGCGGTGTAGGGGTTTCTGTCCGGTGACTGGGCAGAGTTTCTGCTGGAAGGGAGGCCAGGAGGGTCGTTGCACAAGTGGTGAAGTAGAAGTTGAACTCGGAGGCAACTGACAGGGGTCGGAGAGGAGAGTCCCTTGTTAGAGAAGGGGGGGGATTTGTTATGGGGGAGAAAAAAGGGAGTTGATGACTTTCCAAAATTTAGATGGCCTACCAAGATTGACGTTTAGGGTGTTGTTAAACTATTCGGCCTTGGCTAATCGGGTGGCCTTGAAGCACTTGTTTTGAAGCATGCAGTAGGTGATGTCACCCGGGAGGAGTGCAGTTTTGTAATTTCGCCATGCCTTGTCATGGGCTTTTTGGCATGCTAGTAGCTCAGGGGAAATCCAGGGAAGGTGATTCCCTCTGACCCTGATGCGGCGCAGGGGGGGCATGTTTATCCCAGGCGCTAAGGAAGGTGTTCTGGAAGTGTGTAAGGGCAACATCCATGTTAGTATTTCTAAGGATAAGGTCCCAGTTAGAGTGAGCTAGTTCTTCCAGGAGGGGGAGAAGTTTAAAGTTTTATATGACTGTTGGAATAGAAATTTGGGAGGGGATTTAATCTGATGGATTTTTTCGGATGAGGTAGGTATTATGATGGTCGCTTATGAAGTCTAGAAGTAGGCCGGAGTTGACGACCCGGTGTGGATGAGAGGTGAGAGCCCAGTCAAGTAAGGTGTGATTGCCAGTATTTGGGTTTGAGCACGTCAGTTCTGAGATGGTTTGGGTAAGATTGAGAGCTGTTATTTTGGAACGAGCTTTGTTAAAAGTGGGGTTGGCCAATTGTGATTAAAGTCCCTCATAATATAAAGTTTGCCCGACTGGGCTAGGGACGCTAGGTGGCTTAGGAGGCCAGTGACTGTTGTGGTCGGGGTGCAGGGGCAGCAATAAATACCAACCACAAAGATAGGGAGTGAGAAAGGAGGGGACAGTTTGAGCATAAGCAGTTCATAGACTTTGGGCTCTGATTTAGTGAGAGTGACAGTAAAATGTAAGTCTGAGTTGGTGTACATAGCCACTCCTCCGCCTCGGGTGGGTCAGTCTTGCCAAGTGACATTAAAACCTGGGATGGCGATGGCTGGGTCCTGAAAGTTTGGGTTTAGCCAGGTCTCAGATACGATGATAATGTCGGGGGCATGGTATGTGGCTAGTACCTGGAGCAGATCGAGCTTGGGGGCTAGGCTTCGAATGTTTAGGTGGAGTAAACATAGTCCCTGGGGGAGGGAACCAGCCCGAGTATCAGTGGTGGCCTTGGCAGGGGGGCTAGTTGTTGGGTTAGTAGGACATGGGGCTGGTGCTGGGCCGGGGTTTGGGTGTATGTCCCCCGCTGCAAGAAATAGTAAGGCTAGGGTTAGGTGATGACGAAATATGAAAGACACCATGATTTGGGCAAGCGCCGCTTGAGAGTAGCTTTAGGGCAGACAGCATGGGAAGCATGGGAGGTAATTTGGTGGAGGGTAGCCAAAAGGCAGTCATAGGTGTAAAGCGAGGGGGGGGGGCTCATAGGGAAGTAGGACCAGGTAGTGGATGGAAGAGATGCAGTGGCCGTTTGGGGGAGTGGGTAGGATGGGTTATTTCAGCCGGGGAGGGGGGAGGAGCAGGATAGCAACTTATAGGAGGTGTTGGGGGGATAAGCAGAATAGGAAGGAGGAGATCAGGAATAGGTTCCTTCCTGTCTGTGCCATAACTGAATAGCGCACAGGAGGCACAGATTATGCCAGTGATGCATAGGGGAGAAGAGGAGCGGCTGCAAGGACCACTAGGATGTCAAACCCCACTAGACCCAAATACTTGTGTGACATTGGACTGTGACATTGGACAGGTCCCTTAAAGGGGAACTGTTAACAATAAGAGTGTCACACCCAAGTGTGAGACATACTAATTAGCCCTTTGTGTGCAGCAACACTTTTATTTACTCACTGATTACTGCAGTGTAATAAATAAATCCGGCTAATTTCACTGACTTGTAAGATGCCATTTTGTGTAACCAGAGATCCTAGAATCCCCTGCTGCTGACATCAGAGGAGAACTGCAGAGCTGGGAGATTCAATTGCCTTCGATAGCCTGCAGTGAATGTTAGAGTTTTTTGTAAGCTGTAATCTTCAGTTTGTTGGACTGCTGCTTTCCTGGGGCTAGGTACAGTCATAGAGGACTGTACTAAGCCCAGTGAGCACAGCAGGACCAGCAAACATCTGATTTTAGCTTACAAAATCTTTAACATGTATACTGCAGGCAATTGAAGGCTACTGAATCTCCCAGTTCTACTGTTCTCCCCTGATGTCAGAAGCAAGGGATTCTGAGATGTCTGGTTACACAAAATGGCATCTTAGAAGTCAACAAAATTAACCTAGTGCATTCTACTATGCTGCAGTAAACAGTAAGTAAAAAAAAAAATGCTTTTGCACACAAAGTGAAAATTGGGATCAGCCTCACACTTGAGTGTGAGGTTTTTATTGCTAACAGTTCCCCATAACCTCTCAGGGCTTCAGTCTACCCAGCTGTGGAAATGAGTACAACAAGCAGGACTCTACTGAAAACAAGATGTTGCGCCTCAGCTGGGCTAGCCGGAGGAACTACATTGTAAAATAAAAAAATGCTTGTATGATGCCCTTTTCATGCTATTCTGAGTCTGCATTGACATTGTTTTAAGGTTTGAGATAATTAATGGTGCGTATCAATAAAAATGGCCTCCACAAGGTTTCATCACTATTCTCTCAAATTGTGGCATGCATAGCCTCCTCCTGCTTATTTACAAGAAGTAGTCATTATTGTCTCATATTCCGGCATGCACAACCTCCTCCTGCTTATGTACAGGAAGTAGTTACTATTCTTTTATAATCTGGCATACACAGCCCCCTCCTGCTTATTTACAGGAAGTAGTCACTATTCTCTCACATTCTGGCATGCACAGCCTCCTCCTGCTTATTTACAGGAAGTAGTCACTATTCTCTCACATTCTGGCATGTACAGCCTCCTCCTGCTTATTTACAGGAAGTAGTCACTATTCTCTCACATTCTTGCATGCACAGCCTCCTCCTGCTTATTTACAGGAAGTAGTCACTATTCTCTAACATTCTGCCATGCACAGTGTCTGTCTGCTTATTTAAAGGAAGCGGTCACTATTCTCTTATATTCTGTCATGCACAGCCTCCTCCTGCTTACGCACAGGAAGCAGTCACTATTCCCTTATATTCTGGCTAACACAGCCTTCTCCTGCTTATTTACAGGAAGTAGTTACTATTCTCTAACATTCTGGCATGCACAGCCTCCCCCTGCTTATGCACAGGAAGTAGTCACTATTCTCCAGCATTCTGCCATGCACAGTGTCTGTCTGCTTATTTAAAGGAAGTGGTCACTATTCTCATATTCTGGCATGCACAGCCTCCTCCTGCTTACGCACAGGAAGCAGTCACTATTCCCTCATATTCTGGCTTACACAGCCTTCTCCTGCTTATTTACAGGAAGTAGTCACTATTCTCTGACATTCTGGCATGCACAGCCTCTGTCTGCTTATTTACAGGAAGTAGTCACTATTCTCTCACATTCTGGCATGCACAGTCTCTGCTTATTCACAGTAAGTGGTCACTATTCTCTCATATATATTCTCTCATATTCTGGCATACACAGCCTTCTCCTGCTTATTTACAGAAAGTAGTCACTATTCTCTCACATTCTGGCATGCACAGGCTCCTTCTGTTTATTTTACAGGAAGTAGTTACTATTGTCTCACATTCTGGCATGCACAGCCTCCTCCTGCTTATTTACAGGGAGCAGTCATTATTCTCTCACATTCTGGCATGCACAACCTCCTCCCTTATATTTAATGGAAGTAGTCACTGTTCTCTCATATTCTGGCATGCACGGCCTCCTCCTCCTCCTGCTTATTTACAGGAAGTAGTCACTATTCCCTCATATTCTGGCATGCACAGCCTCCTCCCTTATATTTAATGGAAGTAGTCACTATTCTCTCATATTCTGGCATGCACAGCCTCCTCCTGCTTATTTACAGGAAGTAGTCACTATTCTCTCACATTCTGGCATGTACAGCCTCCTCCTGCTTATTTACAGGAAACTACTTATTTACAGGAAGTAGTCACTATTCCCTCATATTCTGGCATGCACAGCCTCCTCCCTTATATTGAATGGAAGTAGTCACTATTCTCTCATATTCTGGCATGCACAGCCTCATCCCCTGCTTATTTACAGGAAGTAGTCACTATTCTCTCACATTCTGGCATGCACAGCCTCCTCCTGCTTATTTACAGGAAACTGCTTATTTACAGGAAGTAGTCACTATTCCCTCATATTCTAGCATGCACAGCCTCCTCCCTTATATTGAATGGAAGTAGTCACCATTCTCTCACATTCTGGCATGCACAGCCTCCTCCCTTATATTTAATGGAAGTAGTCACTATTCCCTCATATTCTGGCATGCACAGCCTCCTCCCTTATATTTAATGGAAGTAGTCACTATTCTCTCATATTCTGGCATGCACAGCCTCCTCCTCCTGCTTATTTACGAGAAGTAGTCACTATTCTCTCATATTCTGGCATGCACAGCCTCCTGCCTTATATTTAATGGAAGTAGTCACTATTCTCTCACATTCGGGCATGCACAGCCTCCTCCCTTATATTTAATGGAAGTAATCAATAGTCTCTCATATTCTGGCATGCACAGCCTCCTCCTCCTGCTTATTTACAGGAAACTGCTTATTTACAGGAAGTAGTCACTATTCCCTCATATTCTGGCATACACAGCTGCTGCCTGCCTATTTACTGGAAGTAGCCACTATTTTTTTTATTTCCTACAGAAAGTAGCCTGCTAGTCAAAACAGAAATAGAGAATTCTGGATGGGCAACCATGCACCATAAGCTTATGCAGCCACAGAGGGGTTCTTTTTTTCCAGACATATGTTTTCCTCTTTAGGCAATAGACTAGGACCTCTTTCCTCTATCTCCCTTATGTACTACTTACTTGACCTAGGCTCCATTACTGCTGCAACTGAGCCCCCTCCATCCACCTGCAACACACCTCTGTGCTGACGCCCCCCAGCTTACCCTCTAATGCTGAGTACGCCTTCAGCAACTTCAGCATTTCTTTCCCAAAGACAGATGGCTACCAGAGGCAGAGGTGAAGGTGAGGAGATTCTGCCAGGATCGAGGCAACTTGAACCTGGTGTGGGTGTGAGGGTACCAGTGGTGCATCATCCTCCCCCCTGCCCAATGTGAATTGTTTGCCTTTTTCACTTCACTCCCCCTCTCCACTAAGAGCGCATAACATGATTGGCTGCTGAAAAGGCTTAAGGCAGCTGATCTGCTGGTGTACTTTAACAGTCCCATTCTCAATCAAGATTCTATTGCACCACTACCTGTGGTCACCCAGGTGTGGGTGGAGTAGCGGCAAACAATAACCTCCCCTTCCTGGAGGAGAGTGTCCGCTGGGACACTTGATTCTTCTCCCACTGGCCAGCCCTCCAGAGAGGTTCTAATTACATCACTGACCTCTAGATCGAATCTCGAGAGGTCTGATGTACTCTGAAACCTCAGGTGGCATATCAGTCTGGTTGGGCATATGGTTGCCTATCCAGTATTTGTTTATAGTGTATAGCTAAAAAAATCATTAATCCCAAATGCTTGCCCCACCCCAAAAGACCCGCTGTACACTCCCTTTTCTGAAAGAAACGCTGTCCCACTCTGCCATGCCGCTCCGCTTTTTCTGAATGCCCCGCCCTTCCATTGCGGATTCCTTTCTGGGAGTGTAAAGGCTTACCATAATGTAAGTACCTTTTCATGTTGTTTAAACCAGTTACCCATCAAGGGTACAGTGATGTTCTATGACCTTTGAACTGTGGTAGAACAAAAAATCTATGCTGACCAAGCATTCACAATACACTATATAGCAGCTACGTTCTGAGGGCAGTGATCTGAACTACTGAATTTATCAGTGTAACCCCTAGGTAATGCTACCCCTAAGGCTACAACCCCTGCTTACTACCCGGGATGTAGGTTGGGGGGCCCAGGTTCCCAAAATCAGCTTTAAACTGGTTCTTATCCAAGATATTACATTTGCGCAGTGTCTCCACCCAGAGTTTAGTTTTATGTGGGCTAGCTTTAACCTGGCACAACCCTCTGGGATGCTGTACCCACCCACATTAACCACAAGCCACCCCAGACATGACCAGATAATATTTCCCCACATTTAATACCATTTAATAGCTGGAGTCTAATAATATGCACATGACACAGATATCTGCAAAACAACAATAACAACGTTTATTTACAGGTGGAGGGCTAGGATGGGTGAAGCAGGAATAGAGGTTAGGCATTTACAAGATTTACATTTGGTTTGAATGATTTTAAATTTAGATCAACAATTTACCTTTTAAATCACATTTTGTTGTCCACATAACCCACGGTCCTCTAGAATAACCAGAGCCCTGGCTGTCTGACTAGCTGCAATAAATCAGTTGACACGAATATTTATTAACACCCACACTGGTACCAGACCCCATATTTCACGAGACCCCACAATCCCAACCTTAACCTGGGTACCCAGTGACCAAAGTCCAATGAATGGTGCAGCTGTACATTGGCCGCCTAATTAAGAAGATTAAGGATTATATTTGAGCTTGAAACATTAAACACTTGAACTATGTGCAGTCTCTTCAGATGGTGCAGAGGAGGCCCTGCATTTACTTCCAGCAAGCTTTTCTGTAAGGAGGTTGAGATTAAGTGCTTTCAGCAAGCGGGCACAATCCCTGAAGGTTAAACTGCAGGCAAGCCAACAGCCAGTGCCCCTAAACTGACTGCCGAGATTTTAAAACTTGACGATGGAAACAGCAGTTTAACATTGAAAGACTGAGCCCCACTTCTGGGCTAAAAGCACTTGCGGTGTAACCAGGCAATCTACATTACGTTTAGTACATTTATATTTTGTTAAGTCCACAGCCATCACATTTATATTTTGTTAAGTTCACATTCAGCACATTTATATCTTGCTAAGTTCACATTCAGCACATTTATATCTTGCTAAGTTCACATTCAGCACATTTATATCTTGCTAAGTCCACAGCCATCACATTTATATCTTGCAAAGTTCACATTCAGGACATTTATATCTTGCTAAGTTCACATTCAGCACATTTATATCTTGCTAAGTTCACATTCAGCACATTTATATCTTGCTAAGTTCACATTCAGCACATTTATCCATTCCTAGGACATCTTTCCTTTCCTGGGCCGGTTTGAGACAGAGCTTAAGGTATAACATTTTATAACCACAATAGATTCGAGCTTAAGGCTTGGCTTGCTACCAATTAAGAATCCTGAAACTTGACTGGGCTATGACAAAGCCCACTACCATTTCTCAGACTTGCTGGCTACCAAACAGATGCAGTAGCCCCTTTCGACACAAACCTTGCTCTTGGCAATAAAGGTTCCCTGTAGCTTCACGGGCTATTTCACTACACACTTGCACTCAGCAGCAAACAGTTTCCGTAACTTTCTAAGCTCAGATTCAACAAGCAATCCTTGTGGCTTTCTGCTGGCTCTTGCAGCTCCCACATACAAAACACTGGACCTCCCAGGCAAAGTGAGAAAGAGCCCCGGCTTTGAGTACTCTACTTTCAGTCCCATAGGCACTTAACAATTCAGACACATTTCAGACACATTTATATATAATCACCGGATCATCCACAATCACTCACTCGATAGGTGTTCACCCTTTCTATGCTTTGGTTAAACTTGGGGTGCAGACGGCAAACAGTTTCAAACACTTCTCTAGGGCTTTGCTGCCCCATAAAGTTCTTTCTTTAGTTGCACTCGCAGGTACAAGTTTACTCACTTAGGCATCCTCATGGAATGGCTCTCCTTCACCTGAGGTTCCTGAAGACATCAGCACTCTCGTTACTGAGGCAGATTCAGCTCTCTCACAGCTGGCTTGGCATCAAGGTGCAGGACCCACATTTTCCCTAAACGTGGAAAGATTGGAGCTAGCCCCTGGAGGACATTTTTCTGGCAAACCCCAGGCTAACAGGTTCTTCTTTAGTCTACCACTGATTTCCCCTTTTGGCAGAGGAAAATGACTCACTCCACTGTGGAGGGCTTGCACTGGATCACAAGGCTCATTTAGTTTGCTGAGGGCCTCAGCCCCCACACCTGTGGGGGGCTTCCGCTCGAATCTGAAAAATCTGCTGAAACACTGTCTTTTATGGGGCTCTCCTGAGGCTCCCTATTGGCTGAGGCTTTGTGAGTTGCATTGGCTCTAATTGGCTGGTAGGCTTGTCAATTTCAGAAATCATTTATTCATGAACCTCCCTTGATGTACATGTAACCCCCCAGGTGGCGCTATCCCAGGGGCTACTGCCCCTGCCTGCTGGACTACCAACAGGTTGAGGGGCCTAGGTTCCGTGGCAGGTGCCTCCACCCAGAGGTCAGGGTTTGTGATGGTTGGTCTAGTTTGGTCACAGCCCTCTGGGACACTGAGACCCCCTTCTAATCCCTCTAATGATTCACACAATGCACAAGAATTACAGTACCAATACCCCACATGTACACACGGTTCAACCATAAGATACCACTTACCCTCGAGACTGATTCTGAAGTTCGTCTCTGAGGACCCCCTGTAAATTAAGGTTAGTCAACATACACAAACCAATGTAATGCCTGCTATGTAGGTACTGACACTTCAGACAGTTTAAAGTCAGTAACATCAAATCTGGTTTATTTAGGGAGAATGAAACACGGGAGGGGGAGATCAAGCTGATTTGCTGAATTAAATCACATTACTGTGCACTCATACAGGGTCTGAAAAGTCACACTCTGGGTAACCAGGTTGGGGGGGGGGGCTAGCCAGGTCCGTTGCCCGGGGTTGGCCGGCAGGTGCAGATGGATAGGGCCCTGTAGAAAAAGATATGCACAACACCCAATTGTAATCCGGAGCTGGATGGCTCAGTCCCTGAAGAAATGTAATAAAGAAAATCAGATGACACACTGGTGATTGTTAACAGGTCGCAGGGAATGCCCTGATTTGTAATCACACTACCCCAAGCTGAGGACCTGATGCAGATGATAGTTCTGGATTGCCAGACAAACAAGGCATGGAGATGAGATTCTACTGGCCAGACCCAACTACTTTGACTAGCAGATGGATTTAGTCCGATTAAATTCAGTTCGGCTTTCCGCTTACACCGTATGGTGAAAAGAGAATTGGAATAGCTATCCCTTGCAAACATTCAACACATTTATATGTAAAGGAAATTACTATACCAGGCAGCTGCTCCTAGATCCCGATCACAGTTACTGCAAATACCCGGGAGTTTAGCAGCAGTTTCAGTTCCTGACAGACTGAGTGCGATTCAGCAATTTCGCCAGTCTTCTACAGGGTGAGCCTGGTTTCCACTTTTCAGCCTTCCTTCCTTTCAGCCACCTCGGATTCAGTCTGATTCAAGCTTGCAACGGCAACCAACCGACTGCAGGCCTCTCACGTGCTTCCCACGCGAAACTATACTCCGCAGAAGCACAGAGCTCCTTCTCTCCTCACGGTCACAACTGATCTGACCCCCCAGTCGCAAGGCAGAGCATTTCCTTTGGGTGCCACCCGATCTAATTGGCGGACTCAGCTGTTAATCATTCCAAAGCTCTCTCAGTTGGTGCAAAAAAGGCGCCAAGGTCCAAAAACTACACTTCCCAGAATCACTAGCTATACATTCCCATTGTAAGCCGACTCCTAGGAGAGTCCGAATTCTGGTTGGTCCAAACAGTCTCCGTGTTATAGCTTCCCTTAATCCCATTGGCCCAGCACAGCAGTTTAGGTCCAAAATGGAGGGGCAACACACACAAAGTCCCATCTGCAATAAAGGCAGGCTAACAGTTATATCTTTCAGATGGGCCCCCTTTGCATCTTCAGCGACTGCAAAAAGGAGCGATTACTCCGCAGTTCAGGCGGGATTCGAGCAGGGAAACACCAGCCCCGAAAAGCATTAGTTATGTCTGCAGGCAGACAGCTCTTAAAGAGATAATATGTGGAGGCTCTACCAGCACTCACAGTGCCATTCTAACGGCTTAAACACCGAGCGCCTGCAGGCAGGGGAACACTTAAGCAAGCTCCTAGGAGGCTTTTAGGAACCCCCATTTGTGGGGGGGTTACATACAATTGGTTTGCTATTTTGGCGCCTGAATTTAGGTCCCCATAAGCACTTGGTAATTTCCCATGCCCTCTGGCAAAAGTCCCACAAGGCCTGGCTTAAAGGATCCCAGCCTTCTGATTGGCTGTTGCTGCTCTGCAATGGCTGCTAGTCACACAGTCCCTTAAGCAGAATTAACACAGTCCCAAATAAAGTCCTGGTGCAGCCAGGATAATTAATATATTTGCCCACTTGCCCCACAGTTTCATAGCCACATGTGTGTCCTTGAAATCATCACCCAGCTTTAAATTGTGCTTTCACTCCTGAGCCTGTCACTGCTGCCAATATTTTATAACCCCCTCTTGCAGCAGGCAGGCTATTATCTGAGTCCCAACATTCACTAGTGCAGGCAATTCAAACATTTATTTTTCATTTGAAACTGTTCCCCCTTTTAAACATTTGTCCCCAAACGTCCTTGGCAGTGGCTGCATTTATTTGCAGCTTTTGTCCCTTGCAGCAGCCACTGAGAAATAGCACTGCAGTATCCCCGGGGGCAGATGCAGCCTCATTAATATTCATGAGGATCGAGGCTCTGGCTCATTGGTATTCGAGAGCCCCGATCACTAACGCTCCTTGGATCTTTTTAATTTAAAACTAGGAGAGGGCTATCATGGCCCTTGTTTTGGTCACCGGTCCCCGCTCTGACTAACTTGAGGACCAGGACCGCTGCAGCGCTTAAAGATCGACCACAAAACCAGCCGTCACAACATCAAAGATGCCGCTTGTGCCTGCGCAATCCCTGCTGCACCTCAGTGCATTTGCAAGAGCGGGAGATCGCGGTTCAAATTTTGGAGCCCGAAATGGGCTAAAATCACACTGGGGCTAAGTTGGGAGGCAACAGGGCATATAAGGTAGGTTGGACTAGGGGGGCATGGGGCAGACTAGATGGGCCAGGAGGTCCTTTTCTGCGATTCTGTGATAAGGACTTTGGGTGGAGAGGGGACAACAGGGGAAAATGGCAGGCATTTGGAAGGCGCTTTAAAGGAGGAGCAGAACGAGAGAAATGGGCACAAGGTAAGCCCCCAAATTGGGTGGAGGGGGGGGGGCGTTACACCAGGGATATAAAAATCCACTGGTAAGAAGATGTTCACTACAGCAGCTCATACCCAGAGGTGGTGTTTGACATAAGTGAGCCAAGTGACCCCCTCGGGGTGCCAGCACAGAAGGGGCACAGTAAATTAAAAAAATATAAGTAGAGATCAACTTGAAATACAAAAAAATGTCAGCATAAAAAAACAAAATTCTAGTGAATGACAAAACAGATTTATGCATCTTCAGGTGGACTCCGTGGTTCATTATATCATGGAAGTAGACAGAAATGGTGTCCTATTAATGCTCATCACCTGCAAACATTAGGAAATGATTCATCACAACTGCAGCAAATAAACAGTCGAACCTAGGAAAAACTAAATGTAACCCCCCTGCAAATGGGGGTTCCCAAAAGACTTCCAGGAGCTTGCTTGAATGCTCCAAGCCTGAATGGTGTTTGGCGTTTAAGCCATTTATCAGTGAGTGTTTTTAGAGCCTCTGGTACTGTCTCTTTAAGAGCTGTCTGCTTGCAGACATAATTAGTTTGTATGGTGGGGACTGTGTGTTTCTCTACTTGAGTACCACTTGAACTGCTTCCAATTCACTCCATTTTTGCAGTCACTAGGAGTGCAAAGGGAACCTATCTGAAAGATGTAACTGTTTGCCAGAAATCATTTACAGTAATAATGAAATTACAGTTTGTCTAACCTGCTTTCTTTGCAGTCAGAACTGTGTCTGCTAGTTCCCCATTCTAGTTTTGAACTGCTGAACTGGACCAATCAGTGTGGGGTAAGCTAGCTCTAAAATGGTGCCTTGGACGAATCAGAACTTGGACTCATAATCTGAGCCAGCCACAAGAGGATTGTATGGGCAGTGACTCTGGGAGATGTAGTTTAGACTTCAGTGCCTTTTGGACCAACAGCAGCAGTCTATTGTGAGTGACAGCCAATCCAGTCAAGAACTGGAGGAACTCAAAGGAAGTGCCCGGTTTTGTCGGTTGGAGTTTCAGTTGAGCTTTGGCAGTGAAGAAGGAAGGAGCCCTGTGCTTTTTCAGTGTGCAGTTTTAGTCAAAAATGTGTGTAAGGCCCAGAGTTCCGGTCTGCAGCTTGTGTAACAGCTTGTTAGGACTGAATCCGTCCTGTGAAAAGAATCAAAGGATCTCTGAAGAGTAGAAACCAGGCTCACTCTGTAGAAGACTGGAGGAATGCTGAAAATTGCACTCTGTCTGTCAGGAACTGAATCTGCTGTGTGTTCTCCGGTATTGTGCAGTAATGCGATCGGGATACAGATGCAGCCTGCCTGGTATAGTGCTTTCTTTTATATAAATGTGTGAAGAGGTTTGTGTACCTCAAGTGAGCCCTGCTGACATTGAAGGACCCTATCTTATTTGGAGGTCGTGAGTACTAATTCAGGGTCGCTCCTGTTGAATTGCCACATTAAATCCAAATGGAATTACTGTACTGCTGACTGTTTAATTCTCCTTTCTCTGTGTGAAAGGGCCCTACCAGCTGCCACAGTTTGGACTAGCCACTAGGGCTTGGGTACCCAGGACAGTAACTGATAGGGATAGGCCTGCACAGAGCCATAGGTAGATTATTAGAGTGATAAGCTAATTAACCTGACTCCCCTGTCCTTGTTATATCCCCTAAATAAATCAGAGCTGCTTGTTTCAGCAAAGTTATACTGCCTGAGGTATTTGTCTATGTTAAAGTACTGTACTGTGATTGTTGCACTGTATCTCATTTCACAGGAGGTCCCAGTGCCGGAACCAGACCTGGGGTAAGTGTATACTGTGAAGGTAATTCTGATATATTGTGGGCCACTAGTGGGAAGAAAGGGGGGTTGCAGTGTCCCAGAGGGCTGTGACCAAGTTAGTTTAACTATTGCAAACCCTGACCTCTGGGTGGAGGCACCCGCCATTGGATCCAGGCCCCTCAACCTGTTAGTGGCAAATCAGGCAGGGGTAGTAGCCCCTGGGATAGCGCCATCTAGGGGTTACATAAACATTTGTAAGAAATAATAAAACATTCCGAAACACTCAAATAATTACCCAACTGAGCTGAGGAGACAAATCCCCCTGGGCCACTTACGCCCCTCCCTCCCTGTAGCTAAGTTCTTTGTACCCTCCTCCCATCACTGTTCACCCCTTATCTAGAATGGTGACCGTTACCACCACCAAGTTATCATAGTAACCAATAAAAGAACAATAATGCTGTTTTATTTTCTGCAACAATATGCCAGGAATACGTCGGCAAAAGGGAGTGACCAACAGTTTGAAAGTTGATTAAAACAAAAGAGTTGTAATTCCAAGGATGGATTTATTTTAAACCCCTCTGGCCAGGTACCCCTATATTGCAATGTAATCTGAGACGCTGAAAAACAACAAAAAACTTACATAAAAAAATAGAATATGAAAGTACAGTTCAGAAATTTTCACCACTATCATGCACTGCCACTTTAAATGTTTAAAAAAATTACATAGTTAGGTCGCAATCTCGGAGACCAGGGCCTCCATGCAATCCCCAGAATCCCTCAATGAGAGCTAACTGGGGAACAAGCACATTGTATTGGTGAGGTCTATAATTGGCAAACACCTAAAACTATGGTGTTTTTATGGAAAATGCTGTAAATCGTGGTATTGTCATGGAAAATGCCATAAATCATAGCATTGTCATGGAAAACTCATGGAGTGTTCATAAAAATGGAAAGAATTATGGAATCCATGACTTTTGTGACTTCTGTGGCAAAGGTACAGCCCTACTGATGGCATTCAACCTTTGGTTTCTTGCACCGGGGGTGTGTATGTAACTCAGTATGGTCACACACCCTGTTGTGTCTTATCTGGTGATGCTTGGATAGTGCTTTTGACCATCCTAATGGGATCTGATTGACAGTCCATCTGTCCAACTCTGGATCTGAGAACCTTTCCAACCCCATTCAGATTTCTGATCCAAGGTCAGATAGTGAGATAGTTAGATACGGGGATTTGAGGTCAGATGTCTGCCTCGGATCCCTCGGATTCCTAGGATGCCAGCTAGTGACGTAAGATAGTTGGTATCCCGTTGGATCCTAGGTGATAGGATACATCAGTTGGATATCAATGGCGTAAACTGGTGGGTATCCACTGCTATTCAGTTCCATCAGCTACTATACGCACAACAGTAGTCACCCCTTACATAGATGATAGACCTCTGAGGACAAAATAAATTTTGGTGAATAAATACTGAAACCTGTCGAACATGACATGCCAGCAGTGAGCAGAGACATGTTACTCTCATCCTTTAGACATGCCACTGACTTGTACACATGCATGCCAACTGTGGCCTGTGGCTAAGAATGCCACCAGTCACCCACAATCACCACGGTTTGTGTCACTAACAAATGGGGCCTCTGTTTCAGGTGGAAGTGGCCGTCTGGCTTGCCCTGGTAGTCCTCGATGTGCAGCAGTGGTCAGCAGCAGGTATGTATTAACAGTACCCAGCATCCTATTTGCGTAGGCCAAAAAAGCACTCTGTTTTCCAGGGAGATAATTAACATTAAGGAATGGGTGTCCTAATTAGGACCTCAAAAGGATATAAGAAATGAACACACATGCTGTTTAAAGAACACCAGTTTTGGTCCTTACTTCAAGACCCCCAGTAGCAGCTTACCTCTAAAGGATCTCCAAAGTCCACGTTTCTGAAATTTTAAAGGCTTCTGTTTCTAAGGGGAAGAGATTATAATTCCTTGGTCAGAGGAGTTGGACACTTGATCCCTTCCAGGGCTCTGATTTTAGCATGTGCTGCCCCCACATGCTCAGGTTTTGTGATGTATTAGTTTGGAGAGCATGGGGGCATACTTTATTGATAGCAATGGGGGCTGGTTTTTAAATCCTATTTTTTCATTCTTTAGTGGGCCTCAGGAGTTAAATCAAAGCCAACACTAAACTAAATCGGAGACCAGGAAGGGGAGTGAACTGGCCAACTATCTCCTCCGACTGAGGAATTACAATCCCTTCCCCCTTAGAAACAGAAGCCTTAGAAAAATTCAGAAAAGTGGACTTTGGAAACCCTTTACAGGTAAGCTGTTGCTGGGGGTCTTCAAGAAAGCACCCAAGCTGGTGCTCCTTAAATGAGGTATTGGGCTTCTCTGCAGCTGGCAGCTGCCCAGAGATGTCGATGATTAAGTCTACCCCATATTGATACAACATTGCCTCCATTTATAGACCATTATGATGTCATTGAGGGTGAAGCAGTGTGCAACTGCAATATGTTTTAGCCCAGATTCCCCCCTCAATGACATCGCAAAGTTCTAAAAATGGTGGCAGTGTAGTATTAATATGGGGCAGACTTAATCATTGGTATCTCCAGGCTGCTGCTGGCCACAGGGAAGCACAATACTGTATCTCATCTGATGAAGTTTTTCATGGACTTTCCAACGGTATGAAAGATGCTGTTCATAAATGTTACGCATTATTATGTTATGTTCAAGCAGTGGACCCTGCAATACAAGCAGACTTGATAGACCAAGTGGCCTTCTTCTGCTGGCGTCTTCATATGTTTGTATGTATGTAATATGGAGGCAGTGGGCTGGATTCACAAATCATTTTGGGACTAAGTCCCACACTGCAGCTCCAGTTATGGATCGAAATCTCTGCAGCTGCAGAGATTGCTATGCACAGCGCTGCAGTTGCGGAAGATGTTATGGCTGGTCCCACCGGCTGTTAACAGTTTTCTGCAGCTGCAAGGATGTCCCAGTCAACACCACCTCCAAGCAGCCATAAATCATGAAGCCGGTCGTAGTTCGGCTCCACCTATGTGAATACCCGCAGCTGTGGGAAACCTGTGGATCCGCAAGTGGCAACCCACTTGCGCTGGGATTTTCCTGTGGGAATTTCGTGGGTTTTGTGAATCCAGCCCAGTATTGTTAACCGACTCCCTATAGCTCAGCAGGTTATCAGAGTTTTTGGTAGAAAATTTGCTTGAAAGTCAGGGGAGCCTCCCTTGAAGATTTTCAAGGGTCCCATGCAAAATTTTGGGATTCTGATTCTGGTACGACATGTCATTTTCATGAAAATGAGGGACAAGAAAGTACATGGGGGTGAGGACGAACTTCAGGAGGACCTGAACAAGCTAAGCAATGGGCTGGAGTCCTGCAGTATCAGATTAAGTTTATTTAGTTGAAAATTGGCAACCCAGAGACGCACACTGAGCCAATTCATTCCAGGTGTGACCCAAAGGAGGTGGGCAGCGGGAGACCAGCAGCACAATACAGAATACACATTGGTAGAAACACAGCTGGTGAAAGTTTGTAGAAGATCAGGATTAAAAAAAATGCTTGTACAGTGCAGCATAACTCAATACGAGACACCTAACGAGAGCAAGTGTAGAAGTGGCAGCACTGTAGGGTGAGCAAGAAACACAGCTGATAACAGGTGAAGGATCTGCAGGTGAGTTGAAACCTGATGTAGTAATGGAGGGAGAAAACCGTAGTAGTGAGGAAATGACCAAGGCAGGAGCCAGGACCGATCTGGATGCTTTACCAGGACAGAGAGGCAGTATAGTGCAGTGGTTTAAGGCTCTGAGCTGCAAATCTGGTGACATCCAGCAGATCAGACCTGGGTTTGAACCCCACAGCTTCCACTTGCATACTCTGTGACCCTGAGCAAGTCACTTAACTTCCCTGTGCTCCCAGATTGTACCTGTAAAAAAGCTTTCAGCTTAGTGTGCTAGTCCTGGTTAAATAACTAACAAAAAAAAAAAAGAAGGCCTGACTGGAGAGGTGTTAGGAGGAAAGATAACAGGAGTAGGTGGGGACGGGTTCGAGTTTCAACTGGTGCCTGAGGGAGCCAAGTGATGGGGCGAGGAGGGTAGTTGGTTCCAGAGTGAGGGAAGTCTATACGAGAAGGCAGACTGTCCAGTAGAGGAGTGTAGTTGAGGAGTGTTAAAAGTGCGTTGGTCCCTAGAATTCAGGGAACATGAGTCAGGGGAGACTTGTGAAAGGAGTGAGAAGAGGTAAGAGGGCAAGGAACTAAACCAGTATTTAGATATAAAGGAGATACAATGAGCCTGGCGACCAGAGGGCAGAGGGAAGATGGATAAGGATGAATACAGTGAATAGTGGTGGGTGTGAGGAGGGGGAGTTTGTAGCAAAGCAGCAGAAGGAGTTGCAGAGGGTGTCCAGTCTGGCGAGGGAAGTGGAAGGGGCAGTGCCACAGACCACATCCGCATAGTCGAAGACAGGTAACCCCATTTTGGTTACCAGCTCCATGTGGAAATGCAGAGATAACCAGCCTTTGTTATGGTACATGGCACTGAGCTTCGGAAGGAGTTTAGCATAGATGGCATTGATATAGACTAAGACGTCCACCTCGCTGTCAAACCACACAACAAGGTGCTTGAAGGCCTGAACTGCTTCAAGAGGCCAGCCATCCAGAGTGGTGAAAACTGGGGGGGGGGGGCGGTGAGTCTTGTCACTTTCTGACTGGTACCAAAGGCCAAAGGTACACTGTTTTTTAGTGCTGACTCTGAGTTGGTTGGATTGTAGCCAATGGAGAATGTTGCTGAAGTCCCACTGTAGCTGGTCTACCACAGCTGCAGTGGAGGGACCACAGATGAAGATCACTGTGTCATCTACATACATGTGTTTATGTGAGTTGTCATGTGGGGGGGGGGGCGGTAATTTAGGAAGATGGAGAATAGGATAACACCCAGAATGGAGCCCTGTGAGACCCCAGCCTGGATGGGAAGAGGAGGAGACAGGGCACCTCCAACTTGTACTGATTACTATCAGCCCATGAGGGAGGAATTGAACCAAGCAAGAGCTGAGAGGCCAGGAGAGCTTAGTTTGTCCAGAAAGAGTAGATTGGATACTGAATTGAAGGCTTTGGCCAAATCGATGAATATTGCGGCTGTAATTTGCCCCTGAGCCATCCCAGAGAAGATAGAATCTGTGACTCTCAGCAAGGAGGAGATGGTGGAATGGTGCTTCCAGAACCCAGACTAGAAAGGTGAGAGTAAGTTGGAGTATGAAAGAAAGTTGATGAGTCTAGAGTGGACCAGTTTCTATTGCAGCTTATAGAGGGAAGAGAGGAGGGAAATGGAATGGAAGTTGTCAAGGGAGGAGTGGTTGCCTCCTTTACGTAGTAGTGGAATAACTTTAGCCGGTTTCCAGGATTGAGGAACAGCACTGAAGGAGGCTGAGCAGGTGAGTAAGGGGAGCTACAATAGTGGGAGCTGAGAGATGGAGGATTATGGGGTCCAGACCGTCAGTGCTGGGCTTTCATGGGTTGAGGGAGGAAAGGGCAAGCAGTGTTTCCTGGATGGTGATTGGGAGGGAGTGAAAACCTGGTGAGGGTTTGGGTAAAGAAGGAAGGGAAGGAGAAGAGAGGGGAGGGCACAGGTTGTGAAGAACTAATTGAAGTGAGCAGCAACAGAGACAGGGTCAAACACAGGGGAACCATTAACTATCAGGATAGGGTGAGCGGATTGGGCAAGGGGGATTGAAAAAAGAGTGGATAACCTTCCAGAATTTAGCTGGGGCATTAAGGTTTTTTTGGAGGTTGGCCTTGAAATAATGCAATTTCATGGCCTGGACAGCCTTCGTATAGCTGTTCCTCAGCACCCTGTAGGAGATGAGATCAGGAGAGGAGTGGCGTAGTGTGTAGTGGGCCCATGTGAGGTCTTGGGACTGGCACAGATCAATGATATTGGTGATAATCCAGGGTGGTGGGAAGTTTTTATTCTGTATTTCCTGGGGGGAAGGGTGTGCTTGTCCCAGAGGAAGGAGAATTTGAAGTGGAATAGTGTAAGGGCCACATCAATATCCGAGCCAGAGCAGATGGCTGACTAGTCTGTTGCATTGGTGTTGTTCAGTAGAGCATCTATGTTTAGCGACTGGAGAGATCTGACAGATACATTTTGGTGAGGAGGGGGGACGCCAAATTTTTCTGATGCAGAATATCATGTATTGGTTGAGAAATGAGTCCAGCAAGATACCTGCTTCAACACTGTGGTGGGGTGGGAGATTAGAACCCAGTCCAAAAAGGAATGGTTGATGGAATGGGGATTGAACCGGGTGGGTTCTGAGATAACCTGGGACGAATGAAGAGACTCAGTCCTGAATGGTAGATTTTGAGGATGGGAGAGGCAATGTATATTGAAATCCCCAAGAGGGATGAGTTCACCTGTGGAGGAAAGGGGGTCAACCAGGGAGGAGTGTGAGATTTTAAGAGAGGTGTTAAAAAGAAACCTTAGTGAAAATGGGGAGAGTATTGAGAGTATGACTCAAGAAATATGGGGGAGGTGGGTATGACCTCCCTAAAGTGATTTTCCAAGTTTTGGGTATCACTTACTTTATAAGGTATCTTATGCTGGCAATAGTACATCCCTGCCATTTGCATCAAATGATGCTGCATCTGCATTTAGGTGGAAGAGATCATAACTTGGCCCCAACAAGGTGACAAGCTGATCCCTTCCACTTCCTGACTCCTCTGGCATGCCCCTGCACTCTGCACATAATGTAGTGAAGAAAGGGAGAGCGTGGGGATGAGCCCCATTGAAGTCAATGGGGACTGAATTTTCATTGCTGTGTAATGCATAATGATGGCGAGTTGGAGATTGAAGAAGGCCACCACTCGATTAACAAGGCCCTGGTCAGGGGAAGTAATCCTGTCACTTTACAAGACCCTGGTCAGGGGAAGAAATCCTGTCCCGAGATGGCTTTTACATAGAGAATTTTGGGCAGACTGGGTGGACCTGGTGATCCTCTTCTGCTGACACATTCTGTGTTTTTATGTCACTTTACGAGACCCTGGTCAAAGGAAGTAATCCTGCACCTTTGCAAGGCCCTGGTCAGGGGACGTAATCCTGCCCCTTTTCAAGGTCCTGGTAAGGGTAGGGGAAGTAATTCTGCTACTTTACAAGGCTCTAGTCAGGGGAAGTAATCCTGTCACTTTACAAGACCCTGGTCAGGGGAAGTAATCCTGTCCCTTAAGGCCCTGGTCAGGGGAAGTAATCATGTCACTTTACAAGGCCCTGGTCAGGGGAAGTAATCCAGCCCCTTTACAAGGTTCTGGTCAGGGGAAGAAATCCTGTCCCTTTACAAGGCCCTGGTCGGGGGAAGTAATCATGTCCCTTTACAAGTGTAGCCCAGGCGCCGTAAGCCAGTGGGCTACTACCCCTGCTTGTTGACCTGCACACACAGGTTAAGAGGCCTGGGTCCTGCTATGGTGGTATTCGGGGGTTCTATCCTAGAACGTGAATGAAAATAACATGGTGCCTCCACCCAAGGTAAGTTGCAGTGGGCCAGGTGTGTGACTGGTACAATCTCCTAGGATGCCGTACCTACCCACATCCCCTTTCAACCACCTCACACACTGGGTGCCAAACAGTTTCCCAATATCATATACCACATACACTTGTTAGCTGATTCCCACAAAACACCCTTCACATAGCAATTCCAAACAACAAACACAGCTTTATTAGGGGGAAGGGCTAGGTCTGGGGTACCTAGAACCAGATAGCTGTGGAAGGAAGATTGGTTAATAAATTTGCTAAGCACAGTTAGGAACATATAAGCCCATAGGCCAAAACACCCCAGTTGCCCACCCCCACTGGTACCACTGTTACACTTTGTTCATTCTGGGTACCCAGGAGGTGTAGACCTGCCCAGTGCCATGGGCTGGCCAGCGCTGGGGCCCTAAAAATGATGTAAATGGTTGTAACAATTAAACAGATACTCCCCCTGATTGCCAGGGCAAGCCCTGAGTACAAACGTTCCTGGATATCTGAAGAGTTCCTGGGCAGAGGGCGTCCACCAGTTCGAGTTCGGAGGTCTCAGATCAAAGGAGAGAAAAGCAAATGGGCAGCAGAAGGTATCCTGCAGACTTGGGCTTGACTGAAGGTCTGGCCGCTTGTCACCTTCAGCCTATTCAAGCCCATTGCAGAGCTACTGCGCAAGGCCCACCAAGCCACAAAGGACCCAGACCTAGGAGTGGCTCCACAGCCCAGCTCCCTCACAGGTCAGAGTGCCTTAGCACTCGGGAGTAAACCCATGATCCCCTGCAGCTATCAGACCCCATTTGGTGGGGATTAGCAGATTCTCCACCTGGCTCTGTAATTTAGCTGGGACCCTCCTGGATGATCTTTGACTCTTGAACTTAAGATCAGCCCCGCTGTGCAGCCAGACAATTCCACAGACTCTTTACTTTCCAGTGACGTTTGGCAGCAGATTCCACAGTTCACAGCAACAATTTCTTTCCACACCTGAAACACAGCAGCAGCGACAGGGTCCTGGAGCATAGGACACTTGCTCAACTTTTCCTTTACAATCTCTCACGGTTCAGAACAACTTCCACCTTTGCTCTGGCTGGCACAGCTCTCAGACAGGCTCTCTGCTTCAAACAGCAACTGTCTCTGCTCTGGCTTGCACCCATTTTCCAGCAAGGTTCTTTCTCAGCAACACAGTTTCTCTCCAGTCCCCAAACTGGTGCAGGAGAGCTGCGGCAGAAATCTCCTCCAAACAGCAAAATCCAATTAGATGCTTGGATCGCCTGTCACAACAGCACAGTTCCTCTCAAACAACAAGACTTCTGCTCGAAATCAACTCTGGTTTAAATCCTGAGAAAGGCCTTACAAGTACTCCTTCTCACTGCACGGAGCCCTCTTGACTCAATCAGAGCCCAGAACAGACTGACTCCACTGCCCCAAAGTCTCTGGGATTTCTCCACAGATTCCTACCCTCTGATTAACTGCCCAACGTTATCAGTCACAATATCTTGCCCTCTTTGATTATTTATTGGACAAGTCTCTTGGCGCCTGAAACTAGTTAACACCCTCTCCCATAATCCTTCGGTAACAGTTTTGGGTGCCTAGTTATCTCATTGGCTGTCTCTGAGGGGTCAAAGCATCACAAATATGGCTGCTCCCACTCAGTCCCATAGCAGTTCATATAGTGTCCCCACTTTCTAGTCCCCCTGCAGCCAGTAAAAACACAACTATTTATTCAATCCCCACAGTTCAGTAGCCTCTTTGGTACCCTGTAAAGTGATCACATCATGACACATTTATTTATAATATTTTTCCTGTCGCTGCTGCCGAAATACTATCTCCCCAGGCGGCAGCAGCTCCCTCATTAATATTCATGAGGGCTCATTAATATGCATAAGCCTGAGTATAGCCCTGTGCTAGCACTTCTCGGCGCTCCTTATTTATTTCAAAAAGAGGCCTCTCAGTGGTCTTGCTGTGGTCACCGGTCCGCAATTAGATAAATGGGGGCACCGGGACCACTAAATTAGCTTTTGTTTGACAGCAATGGCGGTCGGAAGATAGACTGCACCCCTGCCCATGTGCGAGTGCCGGCCAGCTCTGAGGAGCAAAACAAGATAGCAGCAGCTCGCAATTCCAGCTTTTAAGCCCAAAATGGGCTTAAACAACCATGGGAGCTGCTCAGAGGATCAGGGGTGCACACAAGGACTCAGGCTATGGCTGTGAAAATTTGGGGAAAACCAACAGGGGACACAAGAGGAGGAATGAGCAGATGGGAGAAATGGGGGTAATCCTGCCACTTTACAAGGCCCTGGTCAGGGAAAGTAATCTTGCCCCTTGACAAGGCCCTGGTCAGGGGAAGTAATTCTGCCTCTTTACAAGGCCCTGAGCAAGGGAGGTAATCCTATCACTTTACAGGGCCCTGGTCAGGGGAAGTAATCCTGCCATGTTACAAAGCCCTGGTCAGGGGAAGTAATCCTGCCAGTTTACAAGGCCCTGATCAAGGGGAAGTAATCTTGCCCCTTTACAAGGCCCTGGTCAGGGGAAGTAATCCTGCCATGTTACAAAGCCCTGGTCAGGGGAAGTAATCCTGCCAGTTTACAAGGCCCTGATCAAGGGGAAGTAATCTTGCCCCTTTACAAGGCCCTGGTCAGGGTAAGTAATCTTGCCCCTTTACAAGGCCCTGGTCAGGGGAAGTAATCCTGCCATTTTACAAGGTCCTGGTCAGGGGAAGTAATCCTGCCACGTTACAAGTCTCAGGTCAGGGGATGTAATCCTGTCCCTTTACAAGATCCTGGTCATGGCATGGGAAGAAATCTTGTCCCTTTACAAGACCCTGATCAGGCAAAGTAATCTTGCCACATTACAAGGTTCTGGTCAGGGAGAGTAATCATGCCACATTACAAGGCTCTGGTCAGGCCCCACCTACACGTAGATCTGGGTACTCAATACAAACAGGACATTGAAGCAGTCAAGAGGGCAAAACACAGGTCACCAAAGTGAGCTGTGGTACAGGGGACAAAAACTATGAGGAGAGGCCACAGGCCCTTACCATGTTCACTGTAGAGCTATGAAGGTTGAGGGGGACATGATCAGTGTCTTCTGCATGCTCGAGGGTATCGACAGGGTTGAACAGATGGAGATGTTTGATCTGTGGTGCTCCTGCAGGATGTGATGACATGCCCTGAAGCTCAGATATGCTAGTACAAGGATGACATTAGCAGGCACTTCTTCTAACAGAGGGTGGTGAACCTATGGAACATCAAGGGATGTCCAGATCGTCCTAGTCACCAAACAAACTCACATCAGGGAGAAGTCATTTCCTATGAAAGCCATGATAAACAGTAAGCGAACATAGGAAAATAGTGACCTCTCACCCATTTAATTATAAAATAGTGACAAGTACTCATCGCCCACGCTAGTGTATACATCTTTACATATACTGCAACCATAGCACTCTATTTTTGCTCTGAAGCTAGATGAGAAGCCATGTAAGAATGAAAAATTGAACCAGAAAGTCTTAAATAAGACAAGTGGAAAGAAATATAATCTTTAAAGCAAAAACAGTGTGCGAGTGTATGCAAAGACAAGAGCGTCACCTGCCACCCTGAGGAGGGGGTATTAAGACACCCCTGAAACGTTGGTAGGTTCAAGTGATGAGTCTTTGTATAAATAAATACGCTATTTTATGACTAAATAGTGAGTGGTCACTTTTTTCCTATGTCCATAGGCTAAACCTATGGGACAGTGTACCAGTGGAGACATTAACTATACAGACATTTCAAGCTGGACCATTTTTTTTGCTAATAAAGATTTTTATCCGCTTTTGGCTGGAACCGGGTCGGCAAGCCGCCCAGTTACTGTGTACTTCTGGCAGACCACCTACCTCGTCCATCTCCTCCTGTTGTCCATTTGGCAGTCTGACAGGGTGGGTCTCAGCACTCCAGACAGGGCTTCATTAATGCTGCAGTTCCACCTTTTTTCCCCTCCTGTTTTTCCCCCCCTTACACCCTGGGGCTTTGGCGACACAACAGTACATGCACCCGGAGGTGCGTATGCTCTCTGGAATCAGTGATTCCATTCTACTCTTCCCTGCCCTAGCACCAGCCCCTCCCCATCTGCATGATGCTGCCTCCACTCGGTGGCAGTCAAGCATACCGGGTTATAATGTCGCACGCTTAATAGTGTACGGCATCATGGCGAAAATCTGGACCTGTCGCTCCCGAGTTGGACCTCCCCGGGTTGAGAATCTTTAGTGAGGGGAGTCTGAGGGCCTAGCCCCCTGTAAGGGGGGGGATATGGGGGGCAGAGCCCCCCACAGAACAAAGACATGATGCCTCATGGCATTAACTGCGCAGTGTGATAGTGCCATGCGGCATTATGTCTTGCGACATGATGACCCCATGCCGCAGTCAAGCACCGGGAAGACTTCACCTTCCACTCTGGGAGAGGAGAGCTGCCAAGCAGCCATGTCATCCTCTCCAGGCCCCCCCCCAGCCGACCCAAGGCAACCTGTGCTCATTCTCGAACTCAGGTCGCTGGTGTGGGAAGAGGTAAGGTGCATAGCGCCTCATCCCTCTGCACCACTGGGTTGGCGGCTTGGACTCAATTACGATTGCAAAGGGAATCACAATGGCGGGTGGTGAAGCGTACGCCTATAAATTAATTGCATGTTGTACTCAGAAACTAGAATTAGAATCAACGTTTCCACCATACATCTTTTTCAGCAATTATCTATTAAAAGAATTGCAATTGCAATTTTTTCTTTATGGATAAGTCCTGTAGAAGATTTATGGTTGAAACGTTGATTCTAGCTCTATTTTCTGTTTTCGGTGTGCATTTAAAGAGCTGATGACAAGTTCAGCAGAACTTTAACAAAACCTAATGTTTAGACACCGTCCAACATTCCTGCTGCTTTCTCCATACCTGAAGTCTTAGAGCACTGCGTGTAATATCACAGTTACTCTCAGAGCAACAGACTGTGGTGTCACAACAGAGGATTATGACTTGAAGTAGGGAGTAAGCTATAGAGGCAGATGGACTCTAAAGGAACTCTAAGGGATAAAGATGATATATTTATGCAAATTTCCTTAGAAATAAATAATGGGGAGGAGAAATATATAAAATAGTTACGTAATGCAGGCAGAATTGTACCTAATTATTATGCTTTTTAAAGTTTTCTTTGAGGTGTCAGTAGCTCTTTAAAGAGCTAGTGTACTGGCTGGAATTAATAGCACTTTTCAGAAGTTGTTGGCTGTCATGTCTTGCTATTTCTGAAGTATTTGCTTCTTCTTTTGTTTTGCTAATTAGAGGATTTTCTACCTGACAATACTCGGTGCGATGTGTGGAACAGCAATCTACATGGAGGTTGACACAATTAGTTCTGTTCCTCCCTGTATAACATCGGCACAGTGACCTCACTGACTGCAGCATCACTGGTAATCAGGAGGAGTCTACCTCCTGCTGCGTGACTGGTAACTTGTGGCACATGTTACCAATCAGGCAGCAGGGCTTTTGAAGCAACAATAAGTGAGGTCACATGCTGATGATGCAGTGGGAGGACTAGAACTAGATATGTCTGCTTCCGGGTAAAGCAATGCTATGTGAAACTGGCAAATTTTGTTACGCAAAATATTTTGTGAAATTCGCCTGTTTCGTGAAATTATTTGCAGAAACAAAATTCAGAATTTCACCCGGGAATGTGAAATTTCATCAGTGGAAGGTGAAATTTCGCATTTCGTAGGGAAAATTTTGCATTTCACACCCCACAAAATATTTATCGTAATGGGTGAAGTTCACAAAATATTTACCACGGTGAAATATAATTTTGCAACATCGCTACTAAAGGGCGCATAGGAAGAGAAAAACACTTCAGAAATAATCAGTAATAAGTGAATGTAGAATAAAAGCTATTAATATTTTCTGTTACTTTTTGGTTCTACTAGTTCTTTACTATTGACGTTTTGTTTAGTTTTCAGCCCACATGCTGACACAGCACCATTTTTTTTATCCCTATAAATTACTGCATCTTTGCACGACATACATATTAGTCTGTTTGTATGAAGTGGAGGGGAAGGAAGGACCTAATGGACCTAGAGACCCTTCTGATCTTAAATTTCTATGTTACTATATGTATTTGTAATGCTAGTGGGAAAAGGATGGTGCATCTTTAGACCCCCCAACTGGTTTTCAGATCAAGAGTCGGGGGGAGGGGGTAGTCAGGTATCCCGATCCCTCTCTGCAGGGTTAATAGAAGCTCTGAAGTTATAGCACTTTATATCTACTTGCAATATTTTTAGCGTAACATGCATTGCTGTTTTAAAGGGAACAGTTGCTACAAAAGTGTATTAGGCTAATTCTGTTGACTTGCAAGCTGTCATTTTCTGTAACTACAAGTCCCAGACACCCCTGCAGCTGACATCAGAGGAGGGTTGCAGCAGTAGGAGGCTCAGTAGCTTGCAGTGCATGTCGAGAGTTTTTATAAGCTCTTACCTTTTCTTTGCTGGTTCCACTGTCCTCCCTTGGTTTCGTAGTCGCAGAGGACTGTGCTTAGCCCCCAAGACAACAGCGAGATCTGCAAGCATCTGTTTGAAGCTCATAAAATTACTAACACGCGCTGCAGGCTGTTGAATCTCCTACTGCTGCATCCCTCCTCTGATGTCAGCTGCAGGGGATTCTGGGATTTGTAGTTACAGATAATGTCAGCTTGCAAGTCAACAGAATTAGCCCAATACAATTTATTATGCTGCAGTAATCAGTAAGTAGAAAAATATGTTTTTGCATACAAAGTGCAAATTGGAACCAGACCCACACTTGGGTGTAGGGTTATTAGTGTCGACTGTTCCTGTTTAAGTGTTTCACCCACTGCATCATGCTGTCTTTGAACGTAACTGACATTCATCAGCTCTCCACTGTCCCTTGATAACTCATTTTTTTTTTCATTTCAGCCATACCTTCTGTTGTGGTCCCGGTCCCATTCATCCGTGCCCAGCTGGGGGACAGTACAAACATAGGTTGTATATATAACAAGGGACGGGAGAGCAACGCAGACCAGCTCCGAATAGTCTGGTACTTCTACCAGGGTGATGCAAAGAAGGTGGTCCACAGCTATTCCCATGGTGGGGATCGGGTCGAGGCACAGCACCCAGACTTCCGAGGCAGGGCACATTTCTTCCAAGGGGAGATCAGCAATGGCAATGCCTCTCTGCGGCTCTCTAATGTACGGTTATCTGATGCTGGGCGATACCAGTGCCTTGTTGTAGAAAACGAGGATGTCTCCCATGATGATGGAAACATAGAGATTTATGGTAAGCAAAACTTTATGCTCCTTCTGCAGACTCTTTTTTACAATTCCAACTTCTTGTTCTACATGAGAAAAGACATTCAGTGTAAAGCAGCACCATCTAGTGATGAATACTGTAAATAACAGTCAAAGCAATGACATCTACTGGAGAAAGCTGCAAATAACAGAAAACGCAGTGCCATCTAATGGTGAAAAATGTGATTAACAGTCAAAACAATGCCATCTAGTGGGGAACATACATATGAACATAAGGAATCTGCCAGCAGAAACAGGCCTTACGGTCTGTCAAGTTAGTCTGTTTGAATGTGCAGCTAGCAACCTTATATTGCAGCTGCTCCCCTCCTCTCCACCCCTCACCTTTACCCCCCCTCGCACCCTGTCCCATGCCCTTTTAAAACTGCCCACTGTGCTACAGGATACCACCTTCTCAGGTAGAGTGTTCCATTTCTCCACCACCCTCTCTGTGAAAAAATCCCTCCTCATCTCTCGCCGATATTTTCCACCTTGCAATCTGAGACCATGCCCTCTGGTGTCCCTTCCTCTCCTGAGCTTAAATATCACTTCTGTGCCCATTCTGTTAATCCCTTTCAAATATTTGAAGGTCTCAATCATATCCCCCCCCCGATTACTCCTCTCCTCCAGGGTGTACATATTCAACTTAGTCAGCCTGTCCTCATAGATTTTGCCCTCCATCCCCTGGATCATCTTAGTTACCCTGCGCTGCACCGCCTCCAGCAATCTGATATCCTTTTTCAGAAAGGGATGCCAGAACTGCAAGCAGTACTTCAAATGTGGCCTGACTAGCGACCTGTACAGTGGCAAGATCACATCCCTATTTCTGGATGAGATTCCTCTCGCAATACACTCCAGCATCTTGTTGGCCTTAGCTGCCACCTTCCTGCAGTGAGCGGAGTTGTTCATGTCACCCATTATGATCGCCCCAAGGTCCTTCTCTTCTATGACCTCTATCTCAACCCCTCCCAACTGGTAGCTCCTTCCTGGGTTCCTTGCTCTGAAGTGCATAACCTTGCACTTCTTCACATTGAAGCTCAATTGCCACTTTTCCGACCACTCTTCCAGTTTGATCAGGTCCTGCTGTAGCCCCTGCCACCCCTCTATGTCGTCCACCCCTGCCCCTATCTTGGTATCATCTGCAAACAGACTGATCTTGCTCCTAACGCCATGTGAGACATCTGATATGAATAACCCAAACAACACCGGACACCAGACCCAGGACTGAGCCCTGTGGCACCCCGCTTGTCACCACCCTTGGGGAAAAGAATGCTCCCCCCCCACCATCACCACCTGTTGCTGCCTCTCCTGCAAGCCAGTTCACAATCCAGTTTACCATCTTTGTCCCTGCTCCCACATATTGCAACTTATCCCCCCAGCCTCCCATGAGGCACTGAATCAAAAATCTTGCTGAAATCTAAATACAGCATACCCACTGCATGGCCTTTATCCAGTTCCCTCGTTACCCAGTCATAGTATTCAATTAGATTGGTCTGGCAGGATCTTTCAGAGATGAATCCATGCTGCTGACTGTCCTGGAGTCCATTTTCCTCCAAAAAGTTCACCAGCCTCTCTTTCAGGATTGCTTCCATAAGTTTTCCTACAATGGATGTTAGGTTTACAGGACTGTAATTGCCTGGTTCATCCTTTGGACCACTCTTGTGGAGGGGAACCATGTAAGCCATCCTCCAATCCTGTGGTGTGCAACCTATGTCCAGGGAGGTATTGAACAGGTCCACCAGTGGCCCCGCCAGTTCTTTCAGCACCCTGAGATGAATGCCATCTGGACCTGGTGCCTTATCCACCCTTAGTGCCTTAGTGAAAGCTGTGAAGAGCAGAAATGCGGTGCCATCTGGTGGTGAAAGCTGCAAATAACAGTTAACGCATCGCCTTCTAGTGGTGAAAGCTGTGAATAACAGTCAAAGCAGTACTATCTAGTGATGAAACCTGTAAATAGTAATCAAAGTAGTGCCATCTACTGTCGAAAGCTGAGAACATCAGTCAAAGCAGTGCCATCTAGTGGTGAAAGCTGTGAAGAAAAGTGAAAGTAGAAACATGATGACAGAAAAAGACAATTGTTCCATCCAGTCTGCCTGTAAAACCCTAACAAACAAGAATCTATTGTCCATACAGGGTAATGACTCACACTATCCACCCCTACGCTCTCTGCCGTTCCGCCACCACCTTGAGCAACCACTAAGCCCTTCACTCTCAGCCATGTTTGAAACCACTGATAGTTTTGGCGCCAACCACATCAGCTGGCAGATTGTTCCATATCTTTACCACCCTTTCTGAAAAATAAAACTTTCTCACTTCCCTCTTGAATCTCCCCCATCAGTTTCCAGTTATACCCACTGTGTTCTTGGTCCGCTACTTATGCCAAATAGTTCCTCTGCAGTTTACCTTGGTCATTCCTTTCAGGAACATCAAGGTCTCTGTCATATCTTCCCTCTCTCATCTGGCCTCTAATGTGTACATGTTCAGTGCTTTGAGCAGATCCTCATAAGATCTGCCCTGCTGGCCCTGAATAATTTTGGTCACCCTACGTTGCACTGTCTTCAGCCTGTCCTTATTCTGTAGGTGAGGACTCCAGAACTGAGCATCGGACTCCAGGTGGGGCCTCACCAGTGATCTAGAGAAAGAGAGAGGTAGTAATACCTCCTTCCTTCTGCTGTTTCAGTACCCCATCCTATATACTCCAGCATTCTGTTTGCCTAACTGTAGGCCTTGCTAAACTAGTTTGATTGTTTAGGGAGACACTGATGATTACCCTAAGTCTCTTTCCTCACTGGTTGTGCCCAGCTTTGCCCCCCCCATTCCAGTACTTCATCCTGGGGTTCTTGTTCCCTATGTGCATCGCCTTGCACTTTTTGGCATTAAATTTCAACTACCAAACATCTGACTACCTCTCTAGCCTTTTCAACTCTCTGTGCATTTCTCTAACCCTTCCTCGCTATCTGCTCTGCCACAGAGCCCAGTGTCATCTGTGAAGAGGCACATCTTACCCTGGATTCCTTCTCCCATGTCGCTGATGAACATATGAAAATGACTGGACCTGGGACTGATCCTTCTGGCACCTCACTGGTGACCTCTCTCTCTCTCTTCTGATTTGACTCTGTTAACCACAACCCTCTGCGGTCTCCCTTCCAACTAGTTTCTCACCCATCTGTGCCTTTTGCTGTACCCAGATCCCCTAGCTTGTTCAGCAACCTTCAGTGAGCCACCGAGCCAAAAGCCTTGCTGAAAGTGAAGTTGAGTGAATCCACAGCATGGCCCTTATCCACCAGTATAATACTACTGTTATAGGCGAAGAGGGTGGTGTTAAATGGAGTGCACTCCAGGGAAGGGAGGGCGACCGGCGGCATACCGTAGGGCTTAGTACTGGGACCAGTCCTCTTTAATGTCTTCGTAAGTGACACTGCAGATGAGCTGGAGGGGAAGGTCGCCTCTTTGCAGATGACACCAAAATCTGCAGTAGGGTGGACACTCCAGAGGAGGTGAAAAGAATGTGCAGAGACCCAAGAAAACTTGGAGTAGTCAAGCGCACGGCAGCTGGGTCTCAATGCATAAAAAGTGCAAAAAAGAGGTATTGACAGTCACTAAACAGGAGAGGGACCTGGGAGTGATCATGTCTGATGACCTCAAGGTGGCGAAGCAGTGTGACAAGGCAGTGGGTAGTACCAATGGGATGTTTGGGTGCATAGGGAGGGGTATCCACAGCAGAAGAAGGGTGTTCCCACTGTAGAGGCCACTGGTGAGAACCCCACCTGGAGTACTGTGTCCAGATCTGGAGACCACATCTTAGTAAGGACAAAGACAGAGTGGAGGCAGTCCAGAGGAGGGCAGTTAAAATGGTGCAGGGTCTGCATCAGAAACCTTATGAGGAAAGACTGAAGGATCTCAATATGCACACCCTGGAAGAGAGAGGGGAGAGGGGGATATTATAAAGTAATATAAATACATCACGGGGGGTAAATAAGGTACAGGAGGGGACTTGGGGAGCATCTTTCAGAGGAAAAGATGCACAAGAACATGGGGACATGCAATGAAGCTGGAAGGGGGTAAATTCAGGAGAGATGTGTGGAAGTACTTCTTCACTGAAAGAGTGGTGGATGCCTGGGACAGTCTTCCAGAAGAAGTGGTGGAGGTGAAAACAGTGGTGGACTTCAAGCATCCATGGGTAGGTACAAGGGAATCTTAGTGGGAAGCAAGGGAGAAGGAGCCTGAGAGCACGTAGTGTCTGTGGTGACAGTATACAAGGGGGGGAAAATGGGAAGACTGGGTGGACCAATCGGTCCTTATCTACTTTCACATTCTGAGTTTCTGTTTTTTCTGTTACCCTCATTACCCAGTCAAAAAATACTATCAGGCTGGTCTGACAAGAGCTCCCTGCCACAAACCTGTGCTGTTTACTTTCCTGGAGTCCATTGCTTTCTAGGTAGTTCACAAGGTCCTCTGCGACTAGCGTCTCCATCGGTTTACTCACGATAGAGGTAAGACTGACAGTGTCTCCCCCTTATTGAGTAGGACTACATCTGCTACCCTCCAGTCTTTTGGAACTACCGCTGTCTCAACTGAGCTACTGAATAGCCCTACTAGGGGTTCACTTAGTTCTGTTGCCAATTCCTTGAGCACTCTCGGGTGCATCTGCTCTGGCCCCCGGGGCCTTTTCTTTCTTTCTTTTGGGCTGCTAGCCCTTTCTGAACCCTTTCACTGGTAAATACTTGCTGCCTCATCTCAGGGGTTCCCCCTTACAGCTGCCTTAATGCCACTCTCTGGTAGAGGCCCTCTGTACTCCCTTGTGAATACAGAGCAGAAGTAGTCATTAAGAATGGCTGCTGTATTCAACGGATGGACAGATAAGTTTGATAGACAGTGGGGACCTTATGTAGCCTCATTCTCCAAAGGTGGGGCCAGCTGTAATTAGATTAGGAGGTTAGACCTGCCAGGTGATGGGTCAATGCAGCACTGCTAAAACAGTGCAGCAATAAACCCGTGGTATAAAGAACGGCTGGATTTAGAGCAACAGGGGTCTAATAGCAGTAGGGAACTACCACCACCCCTGTCACTGACTGTGGAATACAGGAAGTGCTCAAGAAGCCTCGGGTGCTGTGCCTGGCTGAGCTGCTCCTGTGGTGGAGTGGCCAAGATATAGGCACCTGAAGCAGTATAGACCTGGGGATCAGGGTTTGATTCCTTGTCCCCAGATAGTTTTATTTTTCTTTCTGCCGTCAGAGTCTAAGTTTCCCCCCTCCTGAGTTTCCTCTTATCCCCTCAGTCTACACCTCCTTGGAATTAGTTAATTTAGTTTCAGAAGGTGTGTGTGGGGAGGGAACCAAAGCACCCCCACGTCAGGGGGTATGGATGGCAGAGCCCTCCACAAAAACATGAACAATTTGTATTTGTTTCTGTGGTGTGTGCTATTTATGTGTTGGTTGTTGTTTTAAATGACTGTGTATGTGGCACGTGGTATTTTGACTGCTGCATTGTTTGCCGCGCTGTTTTTGGCGTGACATTATGACCCCATGCCGACCTGGCATGATTAACTCCCCTTGGCCTTGGTTAAATGTTGGAGCTCCAATACTCACGTTACTGAGCAGGGATCACCCCAACAGTACTGTGCATGGAACGCAGCTGTTATCTAATGAATCTGATATATTTTCCTCATCACGTCAGTATGATTTATTAAACACATGTGTGCCAAGTGTGCTGGGTTGGACTTGTTTGTAGAGTAGGTTGGTTCGTTGCGCCATCATTTTCTGTATAAAGTAATGTGTTTTAATTACCCACATGACTTATGTATTGCTGAAATGTGATTTGAGTAATTAGGTGGGTGTGACGCTGGTACTGTTTGTACTGTTGACTGCAGTTAAATAACAATTTTTAATAAAAAGGATTTAAAAACAAAGGCTGCTTTCTGCCCCTCCTCCTCAATTACCCTACCTCCATCTAGCCTAGCAATTCCTCCTCCCTTCTTTTTTTTTCCCTAATATATCTTAAGAACTATTTCTCCCCTCTCTTGACCCCCCTTCTGCAATATGCAGCTTTGCGTCTGCCTTTGCTTCTTTGACCGCCCTCTTGGTTTCCCCTCGTTCTCATTTGGTACGCTCCCCATCTTCCTTTCCTTGTTTTTCCTTGTACCTGGTGGAAGCCTTTTTTGGGGGGGCTCTCACTCCTTTCCTGACCTTTACAGAGAACCATACTGGTGTCTTGTACCTGTTTCTTTTGGTTACCATTCTCATACACGACTTTTTTTTTCTTCTGGCTCCGACACCCTGGGGAACTCTCTCGGGCATCCACCTGTTCCTCCAGCTCTACCTCTGGGCCTGAAACTCCTCCTTACTCCTGGCACTAGCCTGGCTATCCCCCCGGCTCTAAGCCCCCCGAGGTGGGTCTGCCCTATCCTCCCAGGGCACTCTATCTACAATTTGGGCTGGGCTGGGCTTGGCCCAGGAAAGGAGGGAGTCTGGCCAGTGGAGTGTGGCGAGAGGCAGGTGGTGCCATCGCCTATCCCCGGGGCGGGGATTTTCTGCTTAGGATTGCCCTCCCCCCACCCCCAGGGAGAGCCATGAGCATGCAATGGCGCCAGGGGATGTCCGTCGTGGTTCTGCGTCCCTTTCTGCATGTCCTGAGTGGTGCAGTACCTCCGGTCTCCAACAGAGGCCACTGCGGTGCTGAGCAGCCCCTGGAACCCCCCCCCGAGAGAGAGGAAAGCAGTCCTCCGGACGCTTGATCCTCTTTTCTCCTCTGCTGACCCCCGACGGCCCGGGCTTATTCCCAAACCCGGGTCGCTAGCGTGGCACGAGGTATGGCGTCCAGCGCCTCAACCCTCAGCACCACCGGGTCAGCGTCATACAAGATTTTGTTGCCTCCTTGATTGTCCCATCTTTCCTCTACATCCGTGATGCTTTCCACTCCAACTAACTTGTCCCAAACCAGCTCCCTCATCCAGCTGAAGTCTGCCCTTCTGAAAACTAGTACTTCAGCCTTTGAGGAAGGCTTACTTCTCTGAGGGCCAGGTCGAACCATATAGAGTGATGGTTGTTGGACTGTAGTGGCTCCCCTACCCTAACTCCTACCACTTCCAAGTGGGTGAGCACCACATTGAGAATGGCAGCCTGCCTGGTGGGTTCCTTAACTAGCTGTATCCAACAAGCAGTCCTGCAATGTATCCTGCAGGCAGTGCTGCAATGTATCCAGCAGGCAGTCCTGCAATGTATCCAGCAGGCAGTCCTGCAGTGTATCCAGCAGACAGTCCTGCAATGTATCCAGCAGGCAGTCCTACAATGTATCCAGCACGCAGTCCTGTACTGTATCCAGCAGGCAGTCCTGCAATGTATCCAGCAGGCAGTCCTGCAATGTATCCAGCGGGCAGTCCTGCAATGTATCCCGCAGGCAGTCCTGCAATGTATCCAGCAGGTAGTCCTGCAATGTATCCAGCAGGCAGTTCTGCAATGTATCCAGCAAGCAGTCTTGCAGTGTATCCAGCAGACAGTCCTGCAATGTATCCAGCAGGCAGTCCTGCAATGTATCCAGCAGACAGTCCTGCAATGTATTCAGCAGGTAGTCCTGCAATGTATCCAGCAGGCAGTCCTGCAATGTATTCAGCAGGTAGTCCTGCAATGTATCCAGCAGGCAGTCCTGCAATGTATCCAGCAGGCAGTCCTACAATGTATCCAACAGGCAGTCCTGCAGTGTATCCAGCAGACAGTCCTGCAATGTATCCAGCAGGGCCTGACTTCTGGAGCTTCCAACTGCTGGAATGACCCAATCAGTATCTGTCAGGTTTAGATCTCCCACCATTACCCCCTCCCCCTTTGCCAGCCCCCTTGTTTAGTTCTGCCCCAAGCTCATTATCTCTCTTTTCCCTGCACTGGAGGTCTATAGAACACCCTATCCACAGATTCTTGTCTGAGGAGGCTGTGAGCTGAACTCACAGCAATTCTGTTTCCCCATTACCGCCTCAAATGTTTCATCCTACACTGTCTCTATGCCTTCCCTGACAGATAAGGTTATGCTTCCACTTTTGCCTTTTCCTCTATCATGTCTAAACATGGCGCAGCCTGGGACTGCCGGGTCACAGTCGTTATTCTCTGTGGCCCAGGTTTCTGTGATGGCCACTGGTTCCATCGCAGTGTCTGCCACCATTGCCTGGAGCTCTCTCATTTCATTGCCCAGACTCTTGGCATTAAGGCAGACCCCTTTCCATCTTTCTCCTGATCCCCTCTTGCTTTTTCCTATTTCTTCTCCCTTATTCTTTCCCAGACTCCTTTTTTTTTTAATTTTCATGCTGAATGTAGGCTTTGTCAGCCCTCCCTCATTTGCCTCTTCCTCTAACATAATTCAGATTTCAACCTTACTGTTACCCACCTTGCTGCTACTAGTTTCCTGTACAGGGAGAACCCTATCTAGGTTCCCCACCTGCTCTCCCTTCTCAGTGGTTCACCTAGCCTCTGTCACCCCCACAGTCAGTTTAACTGTCCAGTGTAGATGTCAAACATCTACCCCAGAGCGCTGACCCCCCTCTCTTGTCAGGTGAAGGCCATCACCCTTGAAGAGCCTCCTGTCCTAGAAGCGCCCCCAGTCCTCCACATAGTGGTATCCCTCCTCCTGACACCATCCCTTCCACGACCTCATAAACATCTCAGTCTCTCCCTTCCTTACTCTATAGTTCCCATTTCCCCTATTCCACACAGGGAACACCTAAGAAAAAGCCAGGGAAGCAGAGTGCCCCTTTGATCTGTCCCCGGCCTCTTAAAGTTCTGCTTCACTGTCTTCATGGGCTGGTTCACCAGATCATTGGTACCCAAGTGTACCAGCACCCCCAGTTGCTTCTCCCCCCTTCTCCACCATCCTCGCTAGCGTGTCTATGTCCCAGATGGATGATGCACCAGGAAGGCTTCTGACCATTTCACTCCCCCTTCCCTCCCCCAGGCCCTGTGAGAGGAATTCTGGGCCCCAGGAGAAGTTCAGACTTTGGGGCCATGACCAGCTCACAGCCCCATCCTAACCTTTTGTTGTTTATTTTCTGGTCAGCCCCGGAGTGAGCTCAGACCTGCCTGCGCGCCACCTCCCCATGCCCATGTTCACCCCGAGCAAGGCCGTCGGGTGGGTGCCTCCTCCCCACAGTCCTTCATAATGTGCCGTGGCTTACCCCAGGGTGGGGCCACAGGAGCGGGAGCCACACCCTGGTGGATACTGTTGGCAGTGGGGATGGTTCAGAACAGGGCATCATGCTTCTGGGGGCCGGCATTTTTGAGACTTGTGGCAGTACCTGGGGGTGGGGACATGCAATGATGACCTCTGTCCACCCCCCCCAGATGATGGCGTCTACACAATGGATCCCCGCAGCCTCCACCAGAGGTCCATGGTGTATTGGACACTCAACCCCCCTCCCCCCAGAGAAAGAGAGCAGTCTCTAGGATGCTCAGTCCCTCTCCTCCGTGCCGGCCCTCCGATGTCTCGAGTCTGTTTCTGAACCTGGGTCGTCAGCGCTGCAGACGGATGCCCTGCCTCTGCACCAGAAGGCCAGCTCCTTCCTACCCTTTTTATATCTATGAGTTCTTACGCATGCAAGAAGTACATAATAGTAAATAAAAATAAATGACTGGTACACAGTAAAACAGCACTGCAGCAATAAAATCTGTTTTCAAGACGATACATTTTTTTACATAATTTTGAAATGTACACAAAGGAGAAGTCAAGTGAGTGATACTCAAAAGGTACTCACCTTTCTGCAGGAAAGCTGAGGGAAGTAACTTGTCTGGATTCAACAGACATGAGACAGTGACCGGAGACCCTCCTCACTGACAGAAATACTGCCTGCTTGCACCTCAGACAGATACTGATGCTGCCTCACCGACTGAATGTTGGCTACTCAACTGGGCTTTATTTTTGATGATGGTCTGACCCTAAAATCTCAGGTATCAGCTGTCGTTAAATCCTCCTTTTACCATCTGAGGAATATCACCTGGGTGAAACACCTGGTTCCTCTGGATGATCTTCCGACACTGGTCCATGCCTTTGCCACTACCTGTCTTGATTACTGCAATTCCCTCTACCTAGGGCTACCCGGGGTTGATATGCGTCGCCTGCAGCTGATGCAGAATGCGGCGGCCAGGCTTATGGCTGGGACTTCAAGAACGAGTCATATTATGCCTGTGCTCCGCGAGCTGCACTGGCTGCCTGTTTAGTGGCGGATCACCTTTAAGGTTGGCTTGCTAACCTTCAAAGCCCTATATGATCAGGGACCTGGTTACCTGAAAGATCTCCTGGTACCCTACTGCCGCCTCCGTCCTCTCCGTTCCACCAACAAGGGATTGCTGGAGATTCCCAGGGTACGATTGAAGACATCTGGATCTCGTGCCTTCGCTTTCTCAGCGCCAACCCTGTGGAATTCTCTACCTCATTGTCTAAGAGAATGCCCAACTGCCAATAGATTTAAAATTGAGTTAAAAACGTATTTATTTAGCTTAGCTTTTCCTAGTCGTGGATGATCTGTTTTAATGTTCTTGTTTTAAATTTTTATTTTTATGTATTTGGTTTTATGTACAGCTCCTTGGTTTTGAAAGGCACTATAAAAATAAAGTTGATTTGATTTGATCCACTAACTGAATTGAATGCCGGATTCCACGCCGGCATCAATGAAAACTCTTGGCAAGGATCCCACTCCAAAGTCCTTGGCTTAACAGGAAAGCAGGCCAGCAGGGCTAGACTGGGCTCAGTTTCTACAGCAGTCACCATGATCGATCTGACTCTTTCTTACCCTGATTTCACTAAGCTCTGCTCAACCTAACTGCTCTGGGCTGGCTCCTGTCCCCTGACCTGCCTGAGGTGAACCCAGCGACCTCCTCCTTGACATGGAGAATGACAGAAATGTTGCCAAAATCTGCAGACGTACGCAAATGAAAGCCAAATGACACTGCGGATGGGTGGCAGGGTTAACTGTTGATGTCAAAATGATGCTAGTAGTTCAGATCGAGCCTCCCCCCCGAGACACAGTGACACACACAGACCAAAAGCACCAACAACAAGGGAATCCAAAACACTGTGCAAGAGGTCCGGGCCCCTGCTGACGCCCAGGCCCAGGGAATTATCCCTGGCTCCCCCACCCTCTCACGGACACTGACCTCCCCTTCCCACCACCCTCTCTGCTCCCCTAATCATTGAGTCCCCAATCACTAAGACTCTCCTTGCTGACTTCTTTCTGCTCAGCCTCAAGTGCCAGCAAGACATCCTGCCCATTTCCCCTGACTGACTCAGTCACCCGATGGAGTCACTCCAACTAGTGGTGAAACCTGTAAATAACAAACAGAAGCAATACAGCCATCTAGTGGTGGTCCATTGGATAGCAAATAAGAAAGTTAAAGGAGCTCTTTAAACTCACAGCTCGAGGTGGCGGGGTTAAAGCTACTGCCTTTGGGACTCTGGGTCCCTCATTTACTTTCCTGCTGAGGCTGCAGATGCATCTGTCCAAATAGAGAGAATGATTCCTTTCACATGTAGCGAGAACTACAGGACCTGCGCTTACAGCTCAGCGATACTGAGACACTGCTACCCCTTTATATACTCTGAACAACCTCTCCCCATATCTAGTGATCTTGTACAAGCACTTAACAGCTCAAAGGTAATGAGGCACTCCCCCCTCTCTTTATATCCTCAGCTCCCACTCCCCCGTGTCTAATGCTTTTGTATCAGCACTCACAACTCAATGGTACAGAGAAACTCCTCCCCTTTTATGACCTTGAACCCCCTCCCCTGTATCTAGTGCTCTTGTACCAACAGTCACATCTCAGTGGTACTGAGACACTCCTCCCCCTTTATATCCCCTGAACCCCCTTCCCTGTATCTAGTGCTCTTGTACCAGCACTCACAGCTCAATGGTACTGAGACACTCCTCCCACTTTATATCCCCTGAACCCCCTCTCCTGTATCTAGTGCTCTTGTACCAGCACTCACAGCTCAATGGTACTGAGACACTCCTTCCCTTACATCCCCTGAACCCCTCCCTGTATGTAGTGCTCTTGTACCAGCACTCACTGCTCAATGGTACTGGAGACACCTCCCCTTACATCCCCTGAACCCCCTCCCCTGTATCTAGTGCTCTTGTACCAGCACTCACATCTCAATGGTACTGAGACACTCCTCCCCTGTATCTAGTGCTCTTGTACCAGCATTCACAGCTCAATGGTACTGAGACACTCCTCCCCTTTATATCCCCTGACCCCCTCCCCTGTATCTAGTACTCTTGTACCAGCACTCACATCTCAGTGGTACTGAGACACTACTCCCCCTTTATATACCCCGAACCCCCTTCCCTGTATCTAGTGCTCTTGTACCAGTACTCACAGCTCAATGGTACTGAGACACTCCTCCCCCTTTACATCCCCTGAACCCCCTCCCCTGTATCTAGTGCTCTTGTACCAGCACTCACAGCTCAATGGTACTGAGACACTCCTCCCCTTTACATCCCCTGAACCCCTCCCTGTATCTAATGCTCTTGTTCCAGCATTCACATCTCAATGGTACTGAGACACTCTCCCGCTTCATATCCCCTGAACCCCCTCCCCTGTATCTAGTGCTCTTATACCAGCACTCACAGCTCAATGGTACTGAGACACTCCTCCCCCTTGACATCCCCTGAACCCCCTCCCCTGTATCTAGTGCTCTTGTACCAGCACTCACAGCTCAATGGTACTGAGACACTCCTCCACTTTATATCCCCTGAACCCCCTCTCCTGTATCTAGTGCTCTTGTACCAGCACTCACAGCTCAATGGTACTGAGACACTCCTCCCCCTTTACATCCCCTGAACCCCCTCCCCTGTATGTAGTGCTCTTGTACCAGCACTCACTGCTCAATGGTACTGAGACACTCCTCCCCCTTTACATCCCCTGAACCCCCTCCCCTGTATCTAGTGCTCTTGTACCAGCACTCACATCTCAATGGTACTGAGACACTCCTCCCCTGTATCTAGTGCTCTTGTACCAGCATTCACAGCTCAATGGTACTGAGACACTCCTCCCCTTTATATCCCCTGACCCCCTCCCCTGTATCTAGTACTCTTGTACCAGCACTCACATCTCAGTGGTACTGAGACACTACTCCCCTTTATAACCCGAACCCCTCCCTGTATCTAGTGCTCTTGTACCAGCACTCACAGCTCAATGGTACTGAGACACCTCCCCTTTACATCCCCTGAACCCCCTCCCCTGTATCTAGTGCTCTTGTACCAGCACTCACAGCTCAATGGTACTGAGACACTCCTCCCCTTTACATCCCTGAACCCCCTCCCCTGTATCTAATGCTCTTGTTCCAGCATTCACATCTCAATGGTACTGAGACACTTCTCCCCCTTCATATCCCCTGAACCCCTCCCTGTATCTAGTGCTCTTATACCAGCACTCACAGCTCAATGGTACTGAGACACTCCTCCCCCTTGACATCCCTGAACCCCTCCCCTGTATCTAGTGCTCTTGTACCAGCACTCACAGCTCAATGGTACTGAGACACTCCTCCCCCTTTATATCCCCTGAACCCCTCCCTGTATCTAGTGCTCTTGTACCAGCACTCACAGCTCAATGGTACTGAGACACTCCTCCCCTTTATATCCCCTGAACCCCCTTCCCTGTATCTAGTGCTCTTGTACCAGCACTCACAGCTCAATGGTACAGAGACACTACTCCCCCTTGACATCCCCTAAACCCCCTTCCCTGTATCTAGTGCTCTTGTACCAGCACTCACAGCTCAATGGTACTGAGACACTCCTCCCCTGTATCTAGTGCTCTTGTACCAGCACTCACAGCTCAATGGTACTAAGACACTCCTCCCCCTTTATATCCCCTGAACCCCCTACCATGTATCTAGTGCTCTTGTACCAGCACTCACAGCTCAATGGTACAGAACACTACCCCCTTTATATCCCTAGAACCCCTCCCTGTATCTAGTGCTCTTATACCAGCACTCACAGCTCAATGGTACTGAGACACTCCTCCCCCTTGACATCCCCTGAACCCCCTTCCCTGTATCTAGTGCTCTTGTACCAGCACTCACAGCTCAATGGTACTGAGACACTCCTCCCCTGTATCTAGTGCTCTTGTACCAGCACTCACAGCTCAATGGTACTAAGACACTCCTCCCCCTTTTCATCCCCTGAACCCCCTTAAGACACTCCTCCCCCTTTTCATCCCCTAGACCCCTCCCTGTATCTAGTGCTCTTGTACCAGCATTCACAGCTCAATGGTACTGAGACACTCCTCCCCTTATATCCCTGAACCCCTCCCCTGTATCTTGTGCTCTTGTACCAGCACTCACAGCTCAATGGTACTGAGACACTCTTCCCCTTACATCCCCTGAACCCCTCCCTGTATCTAGTGCTCTTGTACCAGCACTCACATCTCAATGGTACTGAGACACTCCTCCCCTGTATCTAGTGCTCTTGTACCAGCATTCACAGCTCAATGGTACTGAGACACTCCTCCCCTTTATATCCCCTGACCCCCTCCCCTGTATCTAGTACTCTTGTACCAGCACTCACATCTCAGTGGTACTGAGACACTACTCCCCCTTTATATACCCCGAACCCCCTCCCCTGTATCTAGTGCTCTTGTACCAGTACTCACAGCTCAATGGTACTGAGTCACACCTCCCCCTTTACATCCCCTGAACCCCTCCCTGTATCTAGTGCTCTTGTACCAGCACTCACAGCTCAATGGTACTGAGACACTCCTCCCCTTTATATCCCTAGACCCCTCCCTGTATCTAGTGCTCTTGTACCAGCATTCACAGCTCAATGGTACTGAGACACTCCTCCCCCTTTATATCCCCTGAACCCCCTCCCCTGTATCTAGTGCTCTAGTATTAGCACTCACAGCTCAATGGTACTGAGATACTCCTTCCCCTGTATATCCTCTGAGCCCCCTCGCTTGCATCTAGTGCTCTTGTACCAGCACTCACAGTTCAATGGTACTGAGACACTCCTCCCCCTTGACATCCCCTGAACCACCTCCCCTGTATCTAATGCTCTTGTTCCAGCATTTACATCTCAATGGTACTGAGACATTCCTCCCCCTTTATATCCCCTCCCTGTATCCAGACAGCATGCATAGCAGGGCACCTTATTTCAGAGAGTGCGTTGGAGGGGAGAACATAGCGGGGCACCTTATTTCATGGAGTGTGTTGGAGGGGAGGACATAGCAGGGCACCTTATTTCAGAGAATGCGTTGGAGGGGAGGACATAGCGGGGTACCTTATTTCAAGGAGTGCATTGGAGGGGAGGACATAGCAGGGCACCTTATTTCAGAGAGTGCGTTGGAGGGGAGGACATAGCGGGGTACCTTATTTCATGGAGTGTGCTGGAGGGGAGGACATAGCAGGGCACCTTATTTCAGGAAGTGCACTGGAGGGGAGGACATAGCAGGGCACCTTATTTCAGAGAGTGCGTTGGAGGGGAGGACATAGCGGGGTACTTTATTTCATGGAGTGCGTTGGAAGGGAGGACATAGCAGAGCACCTTTTTTCAGGAAGTGATTTGGAGGGGAGGACATAGCAGTGCACCTTATTTCAGGAAGTAAATTGGAGGGGAGGACATAGTAGGGCACCTTATTTCATGGAGTGCGTAGGGAGGGAGGACATAGCGGGGTACCTTATTTCAGAGAGTGCGTTGGAGGGGAGGACATAGCGGGGTACCTTATTTCATGGAGTGCATTGGAGGGGAGGACATAGCAGGGTACCTTATTTCATGGAGTGCGTTGGAGGGGAGGACATAGCAGGGCATCTTTTTTCAGGAAGTACATTGGAAGGGAGGACTTAGCAGGGCACCTTATTTCAGGAAGTACATTGGAGGGGAGGACATAGCAGGGCACCTTATTTCATGGAGTGCGTAGGAGGGGAGGACATAGCAGGGCACCTTATTTCATGTAGTGCGTAGGGAGGGAGGACATAGCAGGGCACCTTATTTCATGGAGTGCGTAGGAGGGGAGGACTAGGCAGGGCGCCTTTTTTCAGGGGGTGCATTGGAGAGGAGAACATCATCTGGTTTCTGAATCAGTGTGCAAGGGGGTGCATTCTGGGAGCCCTTGCCAGTGCCATCTTTGTGGCAGAGGAGGAGGTGATGGTGGATGGTATAGAAAATGTAAAAGGAAAATGTCCATCCACAGCACAATGGTATTGGTACTCTGTAGTCCCCGCAGGTGCAATCTGGATTTCCCCCGGAGGTTATAGGAGACAAGCCAGAGAGGGCAATGGGTACCAGGGAAGGGATGTTTCCTGGGCAGGGAGATGCTGGGTCAGACCAAGGTAAGGCAGCAGGCCAAAAGTAACCAACTATCTTGACTAAGAAAAAGCTTGCACAACATTACAACATGGCCTAATACCTTTCAACTTTTTGGGCTGGCAATATAGCCTAAAGGTAAGAGTAATGAGCTGTGAATGAGCTTGGTGCACCCAGCAGACCTGAGTTTGATTCCCACAGCCTCCACCTGCATACTGCATGACCCTGAGCAAGCCACTTAACTGCCCTATTCTCCCAGAAGACCCTTGGAATTGCTGCATTGGACACCGTTGTAAATGAGTCCCTGGCTCAATGGTGTATCTGATTCTCATGAATAAAAAAAAATGTTAACTGTCTCTTATTTGAGGGATTGTCCTTGATTTTGCCTCAGGAATCTCCTAAGTCCCCCTTAAATTTGGAATTTCTGTTACCACAGTGTAGGCATTTGAAGCATAAAATATTTCCAGACATTAATGCTACAGTCCTGTTCTCTTTCAGAAAAGGGCGTTTCATGGGTTAGCTCGATTGGGCAATGGTAGCGATACCACTTGCTACTCCAGTGTCCTTGGTTGGTGGTCAAGCCTAGGTTGCTGGAGGTCCATCTGGGATTAGGATGGTTGCGCGTCTCATTGACACCTCGGGGAGGGAGGGCTCCAGGTCTCCCCCACAATACTGCCACGTGGGTGACCAGGCAGCAGTGCAGAATGGAGCCAGTAATAGGAAGGGAAACATCATTGCTCTGACGCCTCAGTGTCAGACGCAACACCCTCACAATGTTCTGGGCAGGGCAGAAAGAAGTGAAAATCCCACGACCGAGCAGGATATCATCCCTGTCCTGCTGCTGGTCATGCGCTATCAACCGAGGGTCTTGCTCTCTCATCGAGACTTCAGTTCTGTGGGGTGGGGGGAGGGTCTGGGGTAACTCCAGACAGCCTTTCCTGTTGGGGGTCATCTGTGGGGCAACACGCTGTGAGATACGTCCCAGGGATGGCAGGTGATGGGGCAGGGTAAAGCAGAAGGACCAAAGTGGGCTGGTAGGGAGAAATGTATACTAAATTTAAAAAGAAAGAAAGAAAATGCTTCTCACACTAAGCCACAGAATAAAGCTGACTTCGTAAGCTGATATTGCCATTTTTTGAGACATGCTCTTGATTTGGTTATTTGTCCCTGATTTTCAAGGCTGGAAGTTGAGAGATATGCATGGCATACATGATGAAAATATTTTTACGCCCATCTTAGACTGTAGGCATATGAAATGGGAGACAGGAAACAGGTCAGCCATCTTGTTCTTCTGTTTTTCCAGCCCCCTACAAGAATGGGAAGCTCTCCCTCACCCAGAAGGGTGAGGTCCTGTCGGCCACCTGCAAGTTCTGGGATGGCTATCCGGGCAGTGAAATAGTGTGGCGCTACAGTGATGGACGGGAAGCTGAGCAGCAAGGGAAGACACAGCTGGGGAGCACCTTCATGGGAACGTACGACCTCAAGAGTAGCGTGCTCACTCCCATGACAGCAGATGGGGCCCTGTGCTGCTCGCTGAAGGACTATCTCAACCAAAATGGCACAGTCTGTAAAAATGTGGCAGGTGAGTTGGTATACAGAAGAGGGGTCTTTTGGTAGACTGTTGTCTGCCGCGGTGGGGATGGGGGTGCTGGGGGCTCACAAAATCTGTGCTGACTCCAGCCATTGGAAATATAGTGGTTGCAAACTCAGTAACGGTCTGATTTCAGCACACTAGTGTGGCGACCCACAGCACGGGGATTCAAACTCAGGGCCCTTGCAGTAATAGAAGGTCTCCACAATAGTGCACTGGTGTGGTAAGTCACTGTGCTGGGTTGTAAACTCAGGGCCTTTGTAGTAACAAACAGTCTCCACACCAGTGCACTAGTGTGGTGAGTCACTGTGCTGGGATTCTAACTCTGAGCTTTCGTAGTAACAGAGGGTCTCCACACCAGTGCACTAGTGTGGTGAGTCACTGTGCTGGGACTGAAACTCAGGGCCCTTGTAGTAACAGAAGATCTCCACACCAGTGCACTAGTGTGGTGAGTCATTGCACTGGGAATGAAACTCAGGGCCCTTGTAGTAACAGAGGGTCTCCACACCAGTGCACACTAGTGTGGAGAGTCACTGTGCTGGGAGTGAAACTCAGGGTCCTTGTAGTAACAGAATATCTCAACACCAGTGCACTAGTGTGGTGAGTCACTGTGTTGGGAGTGAAAGTCAGGGCCCTTGTAGTAACAGAGGGTCTCCACACCAGTGCACTAGTGTGGTGAGTCATTGCACTGGGAATGAAACCCAGGGCCCTGGTAGTAACAGAAGGTGGCAGTAGTAGCAATGTTTATTTATATCTGTTGCCTCTCCCTGGAGGCCCAGGGCACCATTACAATAAAAGAAAAACACTATCAATAATCCAACGCAAAGCTAATAACCCCTCACTTCATAAAACTACTATAAAAGACCCTAAAACCTAAATAGATTAAAATATAACAGGATTAAAATGCTGCCCCTATACAATTATGAAGCCTCTCCAAATGTGTGATGGAAAAGGTAAGACTTGAGCCCTTTTTAAAAAAATATCAACCCAAGGGGCCTCCCTCAGGGACCTGGGTAAAGAGTTCCACAGTACCTGGGATGCTATCTCAAAGGCCCATTCATCAGAAATTTTCAGTCTAGCCCTCATAACCTTGAGGAGACCCAATCTGGCCGAACAGATTTCGCAAACTGGGGCGTACGAATGCAGGAGCTTTGCCAGGTGGGCTGGACCCAGTCTGTGTAGGGCTTTATAGGTTAAGAGCCCTACCTTAAATGAGCTACACCACTTCACCGGCAGCTAGTGCAGGTCACACAACGCCGGGGAGACACGGCACGATCTTGGTAAGCACATGAGTAGCTGATCTGTCGCGTTCTGCAGCAGCTGTAACCACTGCAGCATACCCTCCTAATCCTGAGGTAAAGAGCGTTACAGTAGTCCAGCCTACCTGTCTACACCAGTGCACTAGTATGGTCAGTCAGTGTGTTGGGATTCAAACTTTGGGCCCTTGTAGTAACAGAGGGTGTTCACACCAGCACACTAATGTGGTGAGTCACTACACTGGGATTCAAACTAAGGGCCCATGTGGTAACAGAGGATCTTCACACCAGTGCACTAGTGTGGTGAGTCACTGTGCTGGGATTCAAACTTAGGGCCCTTGTAGTAACAGAGGGTGTTCACACCAGCACACTAATGTGGTGAGTCACTACACTGGTATTCAAACTCGGGGGCCCTTGTAGTAACAGAGGGTCTTCACACCAGTGCACTAGTGCTGTGAGTCACTCTGATGGGATTCAAACTCAGGGTCCTTGTAGTAACAGAGGGTCTCCACACCAGTGCACTACTGTGGTGAGTCACTGTGCTGGGATTTCTAACTCAGGGTCCTTGTAGTAACAGAGGGTCTTCACACTAGTGTACTAGTGTGGTGAGTCACTATACTGGGATTTGAACTCAAAACCTGTAAGGTCATAAGAAGGGATGGAAGAACCAGTTTGGACAAGTTCAGAATCTTCCAGAACCTGTGTCATTTTCTGGTGAAAAGTCTTATCAAAACTTTTCTCAGATTTTGATAATTTCAAGAAACATTGGCTTTATTCTGACAGAAGACCATGGTGGAGGGGACTCAGAAAGAAGGCTGGTGGTGGAGAAAGGACCCAATGAATCAGATCTGTTATTAGGTGGTCATACTCACAGTGCTGTTACAAGCTATATTGCACTCATTTTATTCACTGAAGAAGAACTCCCAGTAGCTTTTAGAATCCATTGTTACTTTAATTACAGTATAGCAAGTGGACAGAATGAGGGTTAAAACAGTTTTTGTATATTGAACTAAAAAGTGTTTGAAAGTTCTTACAAGGCTTGGGTAACCATCACAACTTTTCATGGCTTCTCAGAACCTTTTAAGGTTGGTCCATGGACTCGGTGGTAGGATTACCACATGTGACATTGATGATCCAGATTCGGGAGCAAACTCGAAGTGAGTAGACTGGAGGGAGGAGGACTGAGCATCCATAGGACAGCTCTCCTCCTGCGGAGAGGGAGGGCTGCTGCACCAGGTGCATTCCTGACCCCTAACAGTGGCTGGGGGTTGGTCGCCTGTGATAGCAACAGAGGGTGGGAGCAGTGGTGACTGCCACCGTCCTATGCATGGGAGCATATGTGGGAAGTATAAGGAGACACTGCATGCCACCCTCTTGGGGGAAGCAACAAAATGGAGGAGAAAGGCATGGATGGCCAGCATGATGGGACCGACCCCTCGCATGTCCCGCACAAGGCTTGTGGGGCACTTCCCATCCAAGGATACACTTTGTGGCCTTGGGGCTGCCCCCATTATGGGAAGGAGAGCTGTTGAGAAGGCCAGGGTGATGGACTGCGGGGTCAGACTCTGATGATGGGGCCATTTGGGAGGGGGGATAGAAACTAACCACGAACAAAAAATTAACCCTTTAAAACCTTTTGTAATTCTCCCATCCCTAGTCAAATGCAGACATTAAGTCACATGTCGGCAGGGGTCAGTCATGGAGTAGACGCGTTTTTTTCCACGCAGCAAAACAGAGGCAGACCACGAGGCACAGTGGTTGCAGAATGGGCCAAAGAGAAACTAACATATCTGATGATATTATTTCAGAGACCCAGAAGCACAATCACATTTGGCTCGGAACAACCACTGTATGCGTTTTTATCATCATTGTGGCTGCTGCTATCTCCTGCCATGGCACCTGTAACTGCTGTAGTGGAGGTGAGTATTATTTATTTAATTTACAATTTTTTTTTTCATTCTTTGTTTACCCTCAAGTCACCCGGTCTGCCCCCAAGTGCCGGTACCCTCCAGCTCCATTACCTATATCTCCAGGACTTCCCTTCGCCACTTGCACAGGACCAGTTTCTGGTGGGTAAGTGCCATGGTCAGTGCGGCAAGGCCTGCAGAGATGCTGGCATCACCCTGCCAGTTATGAGTCTTTCCACTAAGTTTCCCCCAAAGACGCACATCCATGCGAGTGGAGACCATTTGGTAATAGTGCTGACTACTGTCACCCATATGTATGCAGATGGTACAGTGCCAAGCACATGCATGTGTGTGTGTGGTACATACCCCACCACAGATGACCAATACCATGGTGCCACTTCAGGCCCTGTGATTAGGCCTTGCATTCTATTTGCCAAGTCTCGCTGGTGGTCCAGTGATACCTTCTCCCCAACCCTGTTGCCATGCACATGGCATTTTTTCTAAGAGGTCCCACAATAATCTCAGCCCCCCCCTTCGATGTCCGTGTGCACCCGTGCAGCACTGATACGATGCCCTACTGCCAGTTTTTGTTTGTAGTATTTGGGAGCCTTTGCTAAAGTACTGTGCCAGGTGCATTCAGCAAAACCTGGCAGTGTGAATGCATGCCATTTACATGTCCACTCCACCCCCCCCCTTCATGCCTCCACACATTTTGATATGGGCTGGTGCAGAGGGGACCCCTGACCCCTTTGAGCTTAACTTAAGAGGGTTTCAGCAAAATCAGTTTACACCAGTTTTTACAGTGATCCCTTGTGACTGTAAATTGAGCGCAGCTCCACAAATACATGCCCCAAATATTAATTTCCTCCTTAGTCACTTTAGTCAAGCTTGAGGCAGTCTGAATTGTTTTTTACTTCTATGGTTTCTTCTGTCAGGTCCAGCCAGCACCCCCCTATCAGCCAAACCCCCAGCGCAGCAACCTTTCCATTCCCAGGGCTTGCCTGCTGCAGTTGCCTCATGGCATATCCACCACAGTGAGGCCACCAGGTAAACCAGTTTAGTGGCCCTGGCTGAAACTGCGATTGCAGCAGAGCCTGGTTGGCAGGTGCAGGGCTGGCAGGATGTCAGAATCATCCTACACCCTGACTGACTACTGATTCCATGGTTTTCTCCTCTCCCAGGAGTCGGCAGCATGCACACCCACGGGCCAGCATGTAGTGGGCATGTGCTGGAACAAGCCCGTCAACCCCACCACCTACTGGCTGGTTACATGAACTACACAACTTGTCTACCACAGATGGTGCTCATACAGAGGCAAGACCACCACCCTCTCCCAGAGAGAGGAGCATCTGCTGGGACGCATGAGTTCTCTCCGCCATGCTGGCCCTGCAGTGAGTCAGGCTTGTGTTTGAACTTGAGAATTCAGCACTGTAATTGATAGACCCTTCTGATGGGCTAATGGGTTAGCCTTCTATGTACCTTGACTTTCTGATTAATCGGGTCAGCAGCTATTAGTGCAGTGTGTAGGATCAATGCAGGATGCAATGGGAGCAGTGTGTAGGATCCATGAAAGATGCAATGGGAGCAGTGAGTAGGATCCATGACAGATGCATTGGGAGCAGTGTGTAGGATCCATGAAGAAAGCAATGGGAGCAGTGTGTAGGATCCATGAAGGAAACAATGGGAGCAGTGTGTAGGATCCCTGACGGATGCAATGGGAGCAGTGTGTAGGATCCATGAAGGAAGCAATGGGAGCAGTGTGTAGGATCCATGAAGGATGCAATGGGAGCAGTGTGTAGGATCTATGCAGGGTGCAATGGGAGCAGATGTAAAATCCATCAAGGATGCGAGGAAAGCAATATATAGGGTCCCTAAATGATACATGGGAAGCAGTGTGCTGGATCTGTAGAGGAAACCAAGACAGCAGTGTGTAGGATCCTTGAAAGATGCAATCGGAGCAGTGTATAGGATCCCCATAGGATGCAAGGGGAGCAGAGTGTAGGATCCATAAAGGACGCAAGGGGAGCAGTGTATTGATTCTCTGAAGTAGATGAGAGCAGTGTGTAGGATCCATAAAGGATGCAAGGGGAGCAGTGTGTAGGATCCATAAAGGATACAAGGGGAGCAGTGTGTAGGATCCATAAAGGATACAAGGAGAGCAGTGTGTAGGATCCAAGAAAGATGCAAGCGGAGTAGTGTGCAGGATCCATACAGGATACAAGGGGAGCAGTGTGTAGGATCCATAAAGAATAGAGGGGGAACAGTAGGATCCATAAAGGATACAAGGGGAGCAGTGTATAGGAGTTGTAAAGGATGCATAGAGAGCAGTACCTAGGACCCATAAGAGATGCAAGGGGGAGCAGTGTGCAGGATCCATAAAGGATACAGTGGGAACAGTAGGATCCATAAAGGATGTGAGGGGAGCAGTGTGTAGGAGTCATAAAGGATGCATAGAGAGCAGTACGTTAGACCCATAAGAGGTGTAAGGGGAGCAGTGTGCAGGATCCATAAAGGATACAGGGGGAACAGTAGGATCCAGAAAGGATACAAGGGGAGCAGTGTGCAGTAGCCATAAAGGATACAACGGGAACAGTAGGATCCATAAAGGATACAGGGGGAACAGTTGGATCCATAAAGGATACAAGGGGAGCAGTGTGCAGGATCCAGAAAGGATGCGAGGGGGAGCAGTGTGTAGGAGTTGTAAAGGATGCATAGAGAGCAGTACATAGGACCCATAAGAGATGCAAGGGGGAGCAGTATGTAGGAACTATAGAGGGTGCAATGCGAGTAGTGTGTTTGCTCCACAAAGGATGTATAGGATCTATAAAGGATGAGAGGGGAGAACAGATGTACAAATTGTTTGGTTTGTGTGTCCGCAAACCATATCCATAGAGTACACTCTAAAGTTTGGATGAAACGCAAAGCATCATGGGTAGTAGTAGGCAAATCTTTACATCGGATAGATTGACAAGGCTTAAGCAGAACAAACGTTGCCACCCCACAAAAGAAAAACAGGACCAGGATAGATTTAGCAAAATCCCTTTTCATAGCAGTACATAGGCATCAGTGTCTCAGGACAGTGAGAGAGTATTGTGTTGCTGTCATTGTCACACTAGGACTTTCCTTGTGCAGTGGGGGTGGTGCTAGTAAAATCCTCTGAATGACACAGCCAGAAATTAAAAGCTGATGTTGCCCAAACTCCCTTCCCTCCTCCTCCCCAGGTATGAAAAGGGTGCGGCGTTTCACACCAACAGTGTGTTTGTAATTCACAAGAAGAAAAAGAAGACACCATTACTGGATGGAAGATAAGCCTACGTGCAGGTCAGCAGCACATAGAACGTGGAGTCCCCAGTCCTCCCAATAACAAGGGCAATACTTTGGACTGTCTTAAAACAGCAGTGCATGTTATAGTGGAAATGTACCAATTCCATATTATTCCGTGTCAGATTGTCCTTTTTGTCCTGTCTTGGAAGATGCCTTTTTTTCCTCGTTTTGAGTCTGTTTAAGCATTCTTGTTATAGTGGAAGTAACTAAAGGAGACTGCCTTTAAAGACAACTGCTCCCAGTTTTGTGAGTAGCCACAGCTATTTAATAACTGCATTATTTAGCATGGCTTTTCTCTAATGGATATGTAGCCTTATCACCTTGCAGCTGGATCCTGTTGGACCTCAGAAGCTAAGCAGGATTTAACCTATAATACTGCCAATAAACAGCTGGTGCTAAAAGAAATGATGTTTGCAGCTTTGTAGAGGGCATCCTCCCCTCCGTAGTAACCATACAGTGGTCGGCCATTTGAACATTAGAATGGCTACCACTCGAGTTGACGATGCACCAGGTTCAGGAATGGGCCATTTTCAAAAACAAATTTGGGTTATCGGGGGGCCAGCCAGGGGATAGTGGACAGCCCCTCCAGGAGGATGCTGCCCTTCTCAGGGGAAGGAGACTAGATGAGACAGGCGATCCTTTTCTGGCAACAAACTGTGTTTCTGTGGTTCTACGAGGGCTGCCACTCTTCCTGTGATATTGCAACCTGGATGTCCACAGATCACAGTGTCTGTTTGCCTGTCTACCTATAGACAGTATCTATCTGTCTGTCTGTCTGTCTGTCTATCTATCTATCTATCTATCTATCTATCTATCTATCTATCTATCTATATCTATCTCTCTCTCTCTCTACAGACAGTATCTATCTATTGACAGTATATATTTATCTGTCTATCTGCCTGTCTGTCTGTCTTTCTATCTACAGACGGTATCTGTCTGTCTGCCTTCCTGACTGTCTATCTACAGTGTCTATCTCTCTCTCTCTCTATATATATATATATATATATCTTGCTATCTCTCTATTTCTGTCTTTCTGTCTATAAGTGTGTCTCCTGACAAGGGGCAGAGGGCCACAGGGAAAAAATGACTAGGTGGGGCTGAAAATCAGCCTCTAATGGATCAACTTGTTCTAGCCCAGTGATTTTGCATTCCCATCCTTTTCTTTCTTTTGAAATAGTTTTCACATTTTTATTTAAGTAGCTCTGTAAGGTTCCAGAGGATTATAAAATAGATTGGTAAGGCTCTAAATGATTATAAAGGTCCCCTGCAAGATTCTAAAGGATTATAATTTAGCTATGTAAATTCCAGAAGAATATAAAGTAGCTACATCAGTGCCAACCAGGATGCAAGTAAGTACTGCTGAAGTATATCACAAAAACATCTGCAGTATGCTGCAATATATCACAGAATGCTGTAGTATATCACAAAAACATCTGCAGTATGTTGCAGTATATCACAGAATACTGCAGTATAGCACAAATAAAAAATCTGCAGTATGCTGAATTATATCACAGAATGCTGCAGTATATCACAAAACATCTGCAGTATGCTGCAGTATATCATGGAATGCCGTAGTATAGCACAAAAAATCTGCAGTATGCTGCAGTATATCACGGAATGCCGTAGTATAGCACAAAAAATCTGCAGTATGTTGCAGTATATCACGGAATGCTGCAGTGTAGCACAAAAAAATCTGCAGTATACTGCAGTATATATCACAGAATACTGCAGTATATCACCAAAAATCTGCAGTATGCTGCAGTATATCACGGAATGCTGCCGTATATCACAAAACAATCTGCAGTATGCTGCAGTATATCACAGAATGCTGCAGTATATCACAAAATATCTGCAGTATGCTGCAGTATATCACGGAATGCTGCACTATGTTGCAGTATATCACAGAATGCTGCAGTATATCACAAAAAAACTGCAGTATGTTGCAATATATCACAGAATGCTGCAGTATATACAAAAAATATGCAGTATGTTGCAGTATATCACAGAATGCTGCAGTATATCATAAAAAATCTGCAGTATGTTGCAGTATATCACAGAATGCTGCAGTATATCATAAAAACATCTGCAGTATGTTGCAGTATATCACAGAATGCTGCAGTATATCACAAAACATCTGCAGTATGTTGTAGAATATCACAAAAAATCTGCAGTACGCTGCAGTATATCACAGAATGCTGTAGTATATCACAAAAATCTGCAGTATGCTGCAGTATATCACAAAAATCTGCAGTATGCTGCAGTATATCACGGAATGCTGCAGTAGATCACCAAAAATCTGCAGTATGCTGCAGTATATCATGGAATGCTGCAGTATATCACAAAAAATCTGCAGTATGCTGCAGTATATCATGGAATGCTGCAGTATATCACAAAAATCTACGGTATGCAGCAATATATCACAGAATGCTGCAGTATATCACAAAAAATCTGCAGTATGCTGCAGTATATCACAGAATGCTGTAATATATCCCAAAATCTGCAGTATGCTGCAGTATATCACAGAATGCTGCAGTATATCACCAAAAATCTGCAGTATGCTGCAGTATATCACGGAATGCTGCTGTATATCACCAAAAATCTGCAGTATGCTGCAGTATATCACAGAATGCTGCAGTATATCACCAAAAATCTGCAGTATGCTGCAGTATATCACGGAATGCTGCAGTATATCACCAAAAATCTTCAGTATGCTGCAGTATATCAAAGAATGCTGCAGTATATCACAAAAATCTGCAGTATGCAGCAGTATATCACAGAATGCTGCAGTATATCACAAAACATCTGCAGTATGCTGCAGTATATCACAAAAAATCTGCAGAATGCTGCAGTATATCACAAAAATCTGCAGTATGCTGCAGTATATCACAGAATGCTGCAGTATATCATAAAAACATCTGCAGTATGCTGCAGTATATCACAGAATGCTGCAGTATATCACAAAAAATCTGCAGTATGCTGCAGTATATCACAGAATGCTGCAGATATCACCAAAATCTGCAGTATGCTGCAGTATATCACAGAATGCTGCAGTATATCCCAAAATCTGCAGTATGCTGCAGTATATCACGGAATGCTGCAGTATATCACCAAAAATCTGCAGTATGCTGCAGTACATCACGGAATGCTGCAGTATATCACCAAAAATCTGCAGTATGCTGCAGTATATCACAGAATGCTGCAGTATATCACCAAAAATCTGCAGTATGCTGCAGTATATCACGGAATGCTGCAGTATATCACCAAAAATCTTCAGTATGCTGCAGTATATCACAGAATGCTGCAGTATATCACAAAAATCTATGGTATGCAGCAGTATATCACAGAATGCTGCAGTATATCATAAAAACATCTGCAGTATGCTGCAGTATATCACAGAATGCTGCAGTATATCACAAAAAATCTGCAGTATGCTGCAGTATATCACAAAAAATCTGCGGTATGTTGCAGTATATCATAAAAACATCTGCAGTATGCTGCAGTATATCACAGAATGCAGCAGTACATCACAAAAAATCTGCAGTATGCTGCAGTATATCTCGGAATGCTGCAGTATATCACCAAAAATCTTCAGTATGCTGCAGTGTATCAGAGAATGCTACAGTATATCACAAAAATCTGCGGTATGCTGCAGTATATCACAGAATGCTGCAGTATATCACAAAAATCTCAGTATGCTGCAGTATCGAATGCTGCAGATATCACAAAATCTGCAGTATGCTGCAGATATCACAGAATGCTGCAGTATAGCACAATATATCCAGTATGCTGCAGTATATCACAAAAATCTGCAGTATGCAGTATATCACGAATGCTGCAGCATATCACAAAAAATCTGCAGTATGCTGCAGTATATCACGGAATGCTGCAGTATATCAAATAATCTGCAGTATGCTGCAGTATATCACGGAATGCTGCAGTATATCACAAAAAATCTGTGGTATGCAGCAGTATATCACGGAATGCTGCAGTATATCACAAAAAATCTGCAGTATGCTGCAGTATATCACGGAATGCTGCAGTATATCACAAAGACTCTGCAGTATGCTGCAGTATATCACGGAATGCTGCAGTATATCACAAAGAATCTGCAGTATGCTGCAGTATATCACGGAATGCTGTAGTATATCACAAAAAATCTGCAGTATGCTGCAGTATATCACGGAATGCTGTAGTATATCACAAAAAATCTGCAGTATGCTGCAGTATATCACAGAATGCTGCAGTATATCACAAACATCTGCAGTATGCTGCAGTATATCACAGAATGCTGCAGTGTGGCACAAACAAATCTGCAGTATGCTGCAGTATATCACGGAATGCTGCAGTATATCACAAAAAATCTGTGGTATGCAGCAGTATATCACGGAATGCTGTAGTATATCACAAAAAATCTGCAGTATGCTGCAGTATATCACGGAATGCTGCAGTATATCACAAAATCTATGTATGCGCAGTATATCACGGAATGCTGCAGTATATCACAAAAATCTGCAGTATGCTGCAGTATATCACGGAATGCTGCAGTATATCACAAAAATCTGCAGTATGCTGCAGTATATCACGGAATGCTGTAGTATATCACAAAAAATCTGCAGTATGCTGCAGTATATCACAGAATGCTGCAGTATATCACAAACATCTGCAGTATGCTGCAGTATATCACAGAATGCTGCAGTGTGGCACAAACAAATCTGCAGTATGCTGCAGTATATCACAGAATGCTGCAGTATAGCACAAACAAATCTGCAGTATGCTGCAGTATATCACAGAATGCTGTAATATATCACAAAAAAAATCTGCAGTATGCTGCAGTATATCACAGAATGCTGCAGTACAGCACAAAAAATATGCAGTATGCTGCAGTATATCACAGAATGCAGCAGTATATCACCAAAAATCTGCAGTATGCTGCAGTATATCATGGAATGCTGCAGTATATCACCAAAAATCTGCAGTATGCTGCAGTATATCTCGGAATGCTGCAGTATATCACCAAAAATCTTCAGTATGCTGCAGTGTATCAGAGAATGCTACAGTATATCACAAAAAATCTACGGTATGCAGCAGTATATCACAGAATGCTGCAGTATATCACAACAAATCTGCAGTATGCTGGAGTATATCACAAAAAACTGTAGTATGCTGCAGTATATCACAGAATGCTGTAGTATATCACACAAAATCTGCAGTATGTTGCAGTATATCATAAAAATATCTGCAGTATGCTGCAGTATATCATGGAATGCTGCAGCATATCACAAAAATCTGCAGTATGCTGCAGTATATCACGGAATGCTGCAGTATATCAAATAATCTGCAGTATGCTGCAGTATATCACGGAATGCTGCAGTATATCACAAAAAATCTGCGGTATGCAGCAGTATATCACGGAATGCTGCAGTATATCACAAAAATCTGCAGTATGCTGCAGTATATCACGGAATGCTGCAGTATATCACAAAGACTCTGCAGTATGCTGCAGTATATCACGGAATGCTGCAGTATATCACAAAGAATCTGCAGTATGCTGCAGTATATCATGGAATGCTGTAGTATATCACAAAAAATCTGCCGTATGCTGCAGTATATCACGGAATGCTGTAGTATATCACAAAAAATCTGCAGTATGCTGCAGTATATCACAGAATGCTGTAGTATCTCACAAAAAAATCTGCAGTATGCAGCAGTATATCACAGAATGCTGCAGTATATCACAAAAATCTGCAGTATGCTGCAGTATATCACAGAATGCTGCAGTATATCACAAAAATCTGCAGTATGCTGCAGTATATCACAGAATGCTGCAGTATAGCACAAACAAATCTGCAGTATGCTGCAGTATATCACAGAATGCTGTAATATATCACAAAAAAATCTGCAGTATGCTGCAGTATATCACAGAATGCTGCAGTACAGTACAAAAAATCTGCAGTATGTTGCAGTATATCACAAAAAAATATGCAGTATATGACAGGGAACACTAATTCAATAGCAATTAAGTCCTTTTGATATGCAGTATTTTGTGATGTCATTCACTGCAAGTTGCTGTGTTTTACCATGGCTGGTTCCACTGTATGTAAGGTTCTAGAGGATTCTAAACTTACTGTGTAAGGTTTCTAATGATTATAAATTTGGTCTACATGGTTCTGAATGATTACAATGTAGCTCGGTGAGGTTCTAGAGTACTACAAAGTAGCTCTGTAAGGTTTTAGAATATTACAAAGTAGCTCTGTAAGGTTCTAGAGTATTATAAAGTAACTATGTGAGGTTCTAGGGGATACTGAAGTAGTTCAGATAGGTTCCAGAGGATTATAATGTAGGTATACAAGGTTTTAAATTATTATAAAGTAGCTCTGTAAATTCCAGAGAATTATAACATAGAAATATAGAATCTGATGACAGAGAAGGGCCTCTCAGCCCACCCAGTCTACCAATATGATTCCCTTATTCTTTTACCTTCATTTTTGCTGTAGGCACATTGATCTATGGTGCTGTCTCTCCCCCCCTTACCCCTATGATTCCATTGTGCCTATCCTATGCATCTTTGAACCCCACCACTGTTTATACCCCCACTACACCAGCTGGAAAGCCATCCCATGAATCCACCACTCTTTCTGTGAAGAAGTACTTCCTCTGACTTTCACTTAAATTCAAAATAATTTGTGATTGCTTGCCTGCTGCTGTGTGGTACGGCAGTCACTCCAGTTCATCTACTGCATTAAGCTGAGTAGAAAAATCATTCCCTCCATATCATGAACCCTCACTATGAAGCACAAATTGGTTAGACACTGAGGCATTCGTCATAAAGAAGGATAACTACATATATATATATATATATATATATATATATATATATACACACACACACACACACACACATATCGGCTGACTCAGAATGCAATTTCTGTTCATGTGTGAGGAGGCAGGACCATAACTTATGAGTGGAAGATATAGTGAGTTATGAAAGTCCAGCCCCCTCCCAAGTGATGGTAAACTAATGCATCTTGAGTCAGACCATTGCATATCTGATTTATACAACATCAGTGTACTAGCTATAGCTTTTAAATCTGCTGTTTCTATGAAGATTTAACTGTTTCTCTTTGATTTCAGCTGCTAGCTTCAGTGTTGCACATGGCTATTGTGACATGAATGTAAGAACATATAAAAATAACCAGCAGATAGGCTGGCCTGGTGGCACTGGATGCCTTACCTCGTGCTTTGTCGGCAGCCCGGGTTCTGGAATGACTTTGGGTCACCAGGGAGCCAGTATGGGGGGAGGGTAGGAGCAGGATTGAGCTGCAGTAGGGGTGGTTGTCCACTCCCCCGTAGTTCTGCTCCCACCGGGTGGAGGTTCAGTGGGAAGCATAGACACGGGGGAGCGGTGGCAAAAATGCCAGTGGTTGGGCTGATGGGGCTGAGCCAGTGCCTGGCATATGCATACGCCTTCATGCACATGCATGTACGTGTCTGCTGGGGTCCCGGGTCTGGGGCACAAAAAACAGGAAAAATCAAAAATGTATACAGCAAAAAAAATAGCCAGCAGATAAAGGCCTTCTGGTCTATCAAGTCTGCTTAGTTGTGCAGCTAGCAGCCCTTATTCTGCAGCTGCCCCTTCCCCTGTGACCCTCCCTCTTATACGAACATATGAAACTAGCCAGCAGATAAAGGTCTTATGGTCTATCATGTCTGCTCGATAATGTGATGTCATCAGTATTGTGAAAGCTGCTCTCTGATTGGTTCAGTATTCAACTGTGTTATACACCACAGAGCAAGATATAATCTGTGTCACATATAGTTCACAAGAAAGCATACCCATCCACAGTCCGGGTCTGAAGCCACCAGCCCCTCATAGAAGTCCAGGTGGTCCGAATGCCACAGCCATGGTTCTCTGACGAACCTGACCTGCCAGACTGCCATCTGCAGTCTGGGTCTGAAGCCACCAACCCCTCACAGAAGCCCAAGTGGCCCGAGTGACAAAGCCGTGGTTCTCTGATGAACCTGACCTCACAGACTGCCATCCACAGTCCAGGTCTGAAGCCACCAGCCCCTCAGAGAAGCCCAAGTATGGACTCTCCCTCAGGCACTGATTACCTCCAGGAAGGGAGCCCTAGGTGCCTGATTTTGTGGCCCATCCACCCAGTTCTGGTCCTGTTTAAATACACTTAAACCCCACCCCGGCTTACTAGCTCACTCCTACAGGCTACTGCCAGCCAGCTCCTCAAGCTTAAAGTGACAGCAACACTGCCTCTTGCCAAGCACGTCCCCTATCTAGTGTTAATGGATCTCTGCGCACCACCTCCAATACTGTACTTGCATCTCCCCTGCACCTTTCCACACCCCTTATCTCATGGTCCCACTCATATCAAGCATTCATCCCCCGGCACTAGCTCCCTTGACCCATGCCCTTCTCTCCACTAGCATGATCATGACCTCATTCCCGCTTCTAGGACCCTTGACTAAGCCTGACCTCCAGGCTGCTGCTACATGTTCTGCACTGTGCTCCCTTAACGCTCATCTCCTGATAGATGTCAGTAACTGGTTGTTCTTTGATTTTTTTCTTCTACTCGCAGAATGTATGTTCACCTTTACTTAATGTGATATTGTAATCACTAAGCATTGTTGAAATAGTTATAGGAGTCTTGCGATTTGTTTTTGTACTAATTGTATAGCATTTGTTGTATTTTCTGTCTATTCCTGTAGCTTGATTGTATGTTGTTGTACAGACGTGGAACCTTTGCAAAAGAGCATTTGCTCAAAGGTGTTTTCTGAACTATTGAGATAAATAATAAAAAAAAAATACCTTGTGAGTTGGGTATACATTATTCATTATCTTGTCATTTAATCGCCACATGTAGATAAACATGCATCTGAAAATTCTGTCTCACAAAAATCAAAAAGCTACCTGTTTTTTTACAAAAGTTGGGGTGTGAAATAAATGATGGATAAATGAGGTTGTGTGCCTCTTTTTTTTTGATTAATAACAGACAGGCACTAAATGGAGGTGAACGGCTCTAGCATGCTGGCCACCTGGATCCATGCTCCGAGTCCAGGATGCCAGGAGTGGGGGCTGGCGGGGAAAACTTGGAAGATTTGATGGATGCTCTTCTCTGGTGGGGGGGAGGGCAATGATGCACTCACCTCATAGTAGCTCAAGTTTCAAGTTTGTTTATTTGGGATAAATCTGTGGCTGCAGAGGTGCCACAGATTGTGTTTCTGTGAGCCTACGTGTCACTGGGTATGCACCTAGAGCTGCTGCAGGCACGTACGTGAATAGACGTGGGATGAATAGTGAAAAATTGTGCTCTGCTGTACCGAATGATGGCCCTGAAGCCCCTCCCACACCACCTGACCCCCCCCCCCGCCAGCACTGCCACTTTCCAAGAATCAAAGGCATTATCCTTCCCTGACAACCACAGGTCCCTCCCCACCCCCGACAGGGACAAACCAGCCCCCTGGTAGGGGCAAACCAGATCCTCAGGATAATGGAGGCAGCTGACAGACCCTGATGCCAGGAAGTCATGAGTCTTGCGGGGCAGTGGGGATGCTGGGTCCCAAGAAGTGAGGTGCCATGGGGGATGGACAAAAAAATAGCAGATGGTATTGGGATCACTGCATTGTTCTCAGTGAACCACAGTGTTATCCAATGAGTTGGGGCATGCACGGAAACTGAACGAAGGAAATTTCAGGAAGGATGTGAGGAAATACTTCTTCACAGAAAGGGTGGTAGAAGCGTGGACCTGACTGGCAGTCAAAGTTGTGGAGGCTAGAACTGTGGAAGGCTTCAAAGATGCATGGGACAGACACAGGGGCATATTACAGAAACAGTGAGAGAGGAGCAGCTCCCGGAGACCAGTTTGAGTCTGTGGAGATACATTAGGCTGGCAACCCTTGGGCAGACTGGATGGGCCTAGCAGTCCTTTTCTGCCAATGGTTTCTTAGCTGTCTATGTGATTGAAGCTCAGAACGTAGTGGATATAAGAGTTTGTACATCCATAAAAGTTTGTTCAGCTAGTGACTGGAATTATTATGAATTTCTCTTTTCGGCAAGGCAAGGCAACCTTTACTTTTTATTTTTTTATTTAACGTTTTATGTCCCATTTTTTCTTGGAGCTGGCAGACAGGCTCTAGCCCCTCTCCTGGGGGACTTGTATCCATTCCCAGTTGGCATCCCATTACTGGGATTGCTGCCAGAACTTTCATAGAGCCTGCCAGTTCCTCTTTCTCTGTCTGCGGCCACGGTTGTGCATGCGCTGCGGGAGGTGCCACCTCAGATCCGCAGCTCCCGCCCTACTTGCCACTTTCTGCTTGCACTACCTCAGGTCTCACCTGGGGTAGCCATCTGGCAGGAGCATCCCGAACCTCCCTGAGAGGAGAGCTTGCCTTGTGGCACTCAATCCAACCCTCGCCCCCAGCCAATCCCTGACAACCCTGGTTTGTTCTTAACCGAGGTCGCGGGGTAGTACAATGCAACCTTTAATTTTATAGCCCTGGTTCCAGGTGCTTTACAGTACAAGGAAACCTAATAGCAGCAGATACCCTATAAATACAAAACAGAATGGACACAACTCGGATAATCACGACAGATAAATTATGAAAAACAGCCTATAATGGAACAGCATCAACATCAGTAGGGGAAAGCTTTAGAAAACAAGTTGGATTTCAGATTCCTTTAAAATGCCTCCACTGAGGGACAGCAGGCAAGGATGCCATGGCAGGAAGTTCCACTAGACAGGGGGCCACCACAGCAAATACGCTATCGGTAAAATACCTCCACCAAGGGACAGCTGGCAAGGATGCCATGGCAGAAAGTTCCACTAGACAGGGACCGCCGCAGCAAATATGCCATTGTTAAAATACCTCCACTGAGGGACAGCAGGCAAGGCTGCCATGGCAGGAAGTTCCACTGGACAGGGACTGCCACAGCAAATACTCCCATCGTCAGCTGATTTCAGATGCGAATGTGGAACTTCCAACAGGTTGCCTCCAGGTTTCAATACAGCGGAGGAAGGCCATCCTCTGCCGAAAGATGGATCCACGGGGGAGTCAAGGAGAAACTCTTCAGCAGCAGTCACTGAGATCACGCCAGTTGTGGGGGGGGTGCACATCTGTGCCCGAGTGTGGCCAATCAGGTATGTGGCTGTGCCCCAGGGGTCCATGAAAGTTTGCCTCACACTGCACTGCAGCGGAGGGTAGGTGCCATGGAAGCCTGGGGAGAGTTACCGCATTAATTAAGACCTCCCAGGGGAAGGTAACAGCAGTTCCCATGTAGCATCAGAAGGGTGGTGGCTGTATGACTACAGGACTAGGCCCACTCTCGGGATAATGTCCTGAAAGAGTTCCACATAGAAAATAACATCAAAGGCAATATTTATATAGTGGGTTCCCACCACCACATGAGACCCTGTTGGTGTGGATACCTGGGTGCTCTGTATGGGATTTAGCTTTTACCCCTATCTGTGGATGTAGAGTTTAATAAGTCAAAACTGCAGCAATTGTTAGCATAAAAGGCCTTTTTTATCATTAAAATACAGTAATTCTGACATACTTAAAATTAATTTTCCTCTATTTTTATAGCTCTCAGATATCTTTAAAACAGCTTTTACTACTAATTTTTGACTCAAGTCATCAAAGATGGCCACCATTAGCAGTGTTTTAAAATCCCTTTCTTCAAGGTTACTTTTTGACTTTACATATATCCAATATGATATTGGATTCAGTGTGTGGCTGCATTAGGAGGGTGCCAGCACACATTTCTGATGGTAAACAGCACAACATCACACACATTTCTTAATTTATTCATAGTAGGCACAGAGAACATGGTCTTTTGAAAATTTCCACCTCCACAGTTCAGTTTAGGAGAGAAACACACTAAACAGAAAAATGGACATATTGCTGTTTTTGCTAGAAATACATTATATTACCACAAAACTATATGATGATTTTTTCCACTACTAACAGATACTGCTGCTTTAAGTTACTGCTTGACTCTACTGCCCTCATGTGGACAGTGGCATCTGTAAATGTGTGCACGCTGCAGTTATTGTCTGTGCTAGCAGCTCAAAGGGACCTAGCATGAGTATATCTAAATTCATAGATAGACAGACAGACAGACACAGACAGACAGACAGATACTGTTGCTTGATAGATAGTGTCTGAAGATAGATAGATACAGTCTTTAGATAGATAGTGTCTGTAGATAGATAGATAATGTCTGTAGATAGATAGATAGATAGATAGATAGATACTGTCTGTAGATAGATAGATAGATAGATAGATAGATAGATAGATAGATAGATAGTGTCTGTAGATAGAGAGAGAGAGACAGACAGATATAATTTTGTTAGAGCTATTTCTTCACAGCCATATACATCAGGGATATACCCTGTTTGGACTGACAGAACCAAAAAGAGTTTGTGTTCTCCGGTGCAAAGTGGGTGCAGGCTAAGGGGTTGCTGTCCCCTAAACGTGAACATACAATAAAGCAGGATATCCAGCTCTCAGTAGGCCTCCAGTGACGGACAGTGAACCTTCCGACACAAGACTGTGGCTGACAGTCAATGAAATTTATGTGTGAAACACATGACATTGCCAGCGCGCACCACCACGCCAAGCAGGTGCCCCAGTGCTTCGCTTGGTAGAGCTTGTACCAATTGAAGTGCCTGGACACCTGCTTTGCAGTGTTGGTTAGTTTTACACACTCCAGCAGTAACAGCATTGTCATGTATTTTCACACACAAATTTCCACTGACTTTGTCAACCACAGTCTTGTGACGGAAGGTTCACTGTCACTGAAGGCCTACTGAGTGCTGGCTGCCCTGTTTTATTCTATATACCTTGTTCAGGCCTGCAAACTCTATCCCCCCCCCGATCTTCTTCCAGTCCAACGTCCCTCATGGTTCTTCTCTACACAACAGGGACTGATGGGGGAGCCCCCCCCCCCAAAGCAGTTCACTATGCAGACTAGGATCTGATGTTGCCTGGGACTGGGACCTAGGGGAGTTTTCAGAGCTCAGGCCATCATATTAGTCCTTTTTGGTTTTCTCCCCCATTTTCTCCATGATTACTCGCTTCTCCCCTAGTGGGGGCAGAGTCATAATGGTGGCCTTGGTACCACACAACCACATCTTGTAGAGGGAGAAAGCTCCCTTAGACTACAACAGGTGTTGCTGTGGCACCGCTGCCCAACACTGACTTTTCCCGATCACGGCTACAATCTGCCTGGCTTCCCAGTGCGGCAACCCAAGCTAGTTCCTCAACTCAGGTCACTGGCAAAGCCAATGGGGTACCCACACGTACATATTTAAATACCTTTCCATCTCATTTCTCTATGTATAGTGTACCATTTATAAAAACTCATGTCTTAAAGAGCAGCTGATGCCTTGGGTAAACTTTGGAATGCATCATTTTTAGACACAATTCGGCTTGCATTTTGTATATGTTCTATAGATTCTTGCTCTACATTATTTATTACAGAAGAAATTCCCACCAGAACAAATTATTCATCCCTTGGAGTTCATCTACATCTATAGCTTAGTCCCTACTTGAAATGATAATGCTCTGTTGTGACATCACAGTCTGTTGCCATAGGAACAACTGTGATGTCACAGTCAGGGTATTATGACATGAGGTTGAGAAGAAGCAATAGGGACTGATGAACTCTCAGGGAACAGCTACCCTATTTTCATGCATATGATCTCAGTAATAAATACTGAGGATCAGAAATACAGCATTAATGAGAAATATAAGCTGCTTTGTGTCCAAATATTAAGTTTCTCAAAGTTCTCCTTGAGGTGTCAGTGGCTCTTTAAAATGCTTTCCAATGCAACGCTATTTATTTTATTTGTATTTTTTCACCTGGAAAGGCCCACTGAACTGTGACAGCTCTGTCCAAGTGTATCCTAGGGTGCTGGATATATGGATCAGTTTTATTGATAGAGGTAATACTGGCCAGGACACTGGGGAAACTCTTGGACTCTTCTTTTCCTTCTTCGCTCTCTTCCACATGTTCTGTGTTCTTTCCATTCGTTCTGTATTTTCTAACAATGCCATATTGTTAAATTGGGTATGGTTTATTATTTGTAACTATGGATTTCTGTTAATACAAGATATGTTTGATACAATCTTTTCAATAAAAATTCCCTACTTGATATACCGACACCATGGGACCTTCAGCTTCCACCTGGACAGTGATCAGAGTTGGGCAGGAGGGACCTCAGTTAAACATCTCGATAAAGGACCTCCGACAAGGCAGCAGCCACACACCTTCCAGCACTGTACTGCAGAGCTAGCGCTGAGAAAGAGCCCAAGTCCCCTTAAATCTATGACCTGTGGCAATGAGGTGAGATGGAGTGTTACTACCAACCGAGCTGCCTCAAGGCTATTTCAGCATCCAGAGCCCTCCACGTTGTCAGCCCTCCAGCTGGATGCCAAGATGCCTCCTAAAGCTGTTTCATGACAGGTAGTTCCAGTCAGGAGCTGAGTCGACCTTTCTTGGTATCAGCCTGGGAACACATGGGAATGCTGCGTGAACCCAGTGGAATACTTCACCCTCGTTAACCTGAGACGGAGGATGCCAACCCTCTTCGAGACGGGAAAGATCACCAAGGAAAAGAGTAATCCTAAAGTAGGACGCCAATCAGATCACGTGGCAGATCAGCTGTGACTGTGAAAGGCCCTCTCTGCACCAATCACGTGAAGTGAGAGGCCATCTTCCACACCTCCAAGAGTAGATGGGTGAACACCCACACAATGAATTGCTTCGGTGGAATTGAAGACAAGCAGCGGCACCTCTTACAATAAAATCTGCATGCCCTGCAGCTGAGATATAAAAGAAGAACGTTTGTCAGCACATGGACCACTCATTACCCCTTTCCTGGCTGCTAACAGACAAGAATGATGCTATAAAGAATAATACTGGTTGGTGGCAGTCCAGGACATTGAGTAGTTCTCTCTCTCACTTTCTTCCTCCCTTCCCTCCTCAGGGCAAGTGCATCTGTAGACATCACACATCACGCAGGAATAAATTGCTAGTGCGCATGAGAAATGTGCCGTGAATCCTTAACTCATCAATGGCATTTACTCCTAGTGGCCATTCTGAGCCACGTTGTGTCACGGACAATACTGTGCCGGCCTGCTGCCCTAGCTAGTGTGCCCACACTTGCAATGCTGCACTGTTTGGAGAGGTATTGCCGTCTGGCCACTCGCCACTGAGGATACTGGGCATTCTGTAAAAAAATGTACACAGGAAACACTGCAGGCAGTGACGAGGGCCTCCGCCAAGGTTGAAAATGCCTAAAACATTTTGACTCCCTCATACTAAGCGGTGCACCATTCAAGAGACACTTCTGCGGGGGTCCCATGAGGTTAGCCTGTAAGAGCGAAAGTAAGGACTCCCAAAATGCTGCAGAAAAGTGTGTTTAAACTGGCTTTTAGCCAGCTGTTAGGAAATATATCTGATGTAGTACAAGGAACAGAACTGAAGCCCTTCCTATAATTAAAGGGTAAGGGGAGTGAGCAGGTCTGCGTGAGGGAGAAGATGGAGTTAAAGATCGGATTATGAGTTAGGCTTATGTAAATTGCACCCAAATGAATGACTCAGAGAATTATGTATCCCTCCTCCCCCACCCCCCATGGTGCTCTCCAGACACCTGTGGTAACATTTTCTGATTAGTAGATTATAACCACTCCTGCAGCTCCAGGGAAGAAGGAGGAGGCAAAGAATGTTGGTCTATGCAGGTCCCAACTCCACGTAGTTAACTTTCTTTTCAGTTTTTCATTTTTAGTACTTAAAGAGCTACAAGGCTGAGTTTACTGCCCCTGGCTGTCTCGGCCCAATGTGGTAGTCCATAGCTTAAGGGGTAGGGCCTATGAGAGAATTCGAGTTTCCAGCGGGGGTGATGGGGGACCCCATTGAGGGCCGTTGCTGTGCCATCATGACAGCTGCTCCCATTTAAGGTGGGTTTGCATCAGAAAAACATTTTAGCTTTAGTAGCAATTCTGTAGGATTTGAGATCCGCAGTTCCTCTTTCTACTTATCTTACATAATCGACTGTAACGACCCATACTGTTTTGACATGGTCCTCTTTACAAAAAGAAAGGCAGTGGTGCATTCTGGGGCCTGTCTTCACTCAGCCTATGCCAGGAAACCATTGTATGTTTACACTAACTCTTCAAGGTGATGTTACACAAAGGTCTGTTTATACACTAACACTTAAAATATATTTACCCAGTAACACTCAGAGGTGGATTTACCCACTAACACTTACAGGTGTACTTACCCACTAACACTTAAAGGTATATTTACCCACTGATACCCAAAGGTGTATTTAGCCATTGACACTTAAAGGCATATTTAACACTTAAAGGTGTATTTACCCACTGACATTCAAAGGTTTATTTACCCATTGACACTTGTATTTATCCACTAACATGCAAAGGTATATTTACTCACTGACTCTTAAAGGTGTATTTACCCACTAACATGTAAAGGTGTATTTACCTACTGACACTTAAAGGTGTATTTACCCACCGACACTCAAAGGTGTATTTACCCACTAACAGGTCACCCCTGAAAGCAGGCACTTCTGCCTAGTGGGCCTTACCTGGTTACCAAGGACTAAAATAAAAAAAAAAGAAAACACTTAAAGTTGTGTTTACACACAGCTGAGGTTCTGGTACTGCTACAGCACCTGTGTGTGAAGAGCACTGCTGTTGACATTTCCAGTGTGACCACACATAGGCACTGTGAAGGAAGTGTTGCACGTAGCCTGGCTCCCCCTGCTTCCTGAGTTTTATTTATGTCCCTCTGCTGGCTTCCATCCCTGGGAGCTCATCACTGCTGATATTTGGGAGTATCCACATAGAGAGGAAATGGCACAAACCTGCTGGGAATTTTGCGGGCATCTTCCTGCTCTTTGAGTGCTACATTTTGTGAAATTCACTGGCTGTTTCTGAAAGAAATGGAGGTAAAATGTCTTTTGTGGTGAGTTCAGGGTTTTAGAGCCACTCAAGAGCCCCCAGTCTTTGCTTGCTGTCAGCTTCTCCATGGCTGCAGTGTCTGGTAGGAGCTGCCATGGATCGGCTCTCAGTGATCCCAGACGTATCTTCATGTGTCTGCTGGCCGCAGATCAGCAGCTCCGAATCTATCACTGTAGGAAGGGAAAGGGAAATTGCTTAACCAAGAAATGGTACACTAAGCTAGAGCTTGTTTCCCAGTGCGACCTGGGAGTGCAGGGAAGTTAAGTGACTTGCTCAGGGTCATACAGTATGTAAGTGGGGGCTGATGGGATTCAACCCCAGGTCTCCAGGTTTGCAGCTCAGTGCCGTTAACCGCTATGCTATACTGATGGTGTAGAATGCTAATTGTAAAAATGCCTTCAAAGTGCTGGACGGTTTCCACCCCCTGAGTCAGGGAGCAGTGCAGAGGAGCCAAACATAGGAACTCTTACAGCCAGTGACTGTCACAGCATTTTTGGACTGCCCCTCCCCTTCTTCTGGGGCTGAGCCCTAATCATCGGGGTTAGCCAGGGTGGGGGACTGCGCATCTCAGAGGATGATTTCCTCCTCTGGTGAGGAAGGGCATTACTGCCAGCTGGGTGGCCACAGGTGGTAATGCACTTGGAGTGGTCAGTGTGTGGTCAGCGTGTGGAGGGAGATGCTGACAGATGACATTCTCCGCATGCTTAAGTGTGACAAGCTTGAATGACATCCCCAAAGTTAGCATCTCAGGGGACAGGGGAAAAAGAAATGGTGGAAAAAAATGCCAGCCTGAGGTAGCATGATAGATCTACCCCTTATAGGCCACGCACTAGCAACGTGGTGACCCTCCCGATAAAGGGATCCTGTAATTCAACAGTCAGGGTCTGGAGGGCCTTACCGCAGGGAGTAACCTGTGGAGACAAATATGGGAGGCAGCTGTTACGTCCATGAGAAGCCGGGTGACAGGATGGGGGGGGGTCCAACAGGAAAGGAGGCACAGCTGGCCAGCAGGAAGATAAATAGAGTATTTCAAAGAAAACATTCTGACCCTGGTTGGGCCCATGGACACAGTACTGTAGGTTGGCCATGATGCACTGGGTGATGCTTAGGGGAGTTGGGCGAAATTGCAGGATTTTGTGTGAACAGATTTTCATGGTGAACTGCGTATCTTCCACATGCAGAAAATTACCAATGAAATCTGCAGGAATTTTTGGTTATTTGCAAGAACTACAATGTTTAAAATTTCCATACATTCTTACAATATGAAACAGAGCTGCACAAAAATGCAATGGTCGACTTTCTAAACTGAGTGTGGATAATTGCAAACATTTAAATTTTGCGGGTAAAATTAAATACCCTGAAGATAATCTGTGGAATGTATAATAGGTCAAATTAACATAATTTCTATAGAATGCAAAGTTAGCAGAGTTTTAAACTCCACCCATTTCTAGAGGTGGCAAAAGATTTACGGAGCTCTAGTGATGCGCCCACTAGATTTACATGTATGTATGACAAATTCCAGTATCATTACTTGCTATGTATCGTGGGTAATGTAACGTGTCTACTACTAGTCACTGTTGCATTGTGTGTTACATTATCAAATAAGTAAACTTTAACCTGTGCCCATGTAATAGTAGTAAAACATTTTTATCCCCTTCTTTTTTCCTCCATTCCCCACACTACTGGGATCTCCCTCAGATGTCCTCCCAGTATGTCCCGCCCAGTCTGAGACCCTTCTATCTCAAGTACCCCCTTCCGTGCTCCTGATCTCCCCATGCCTTACCTGCAGTCAACCCCCTGGTGTGTACCCCCCAGGGTGGGGTCACCTCCATTAAATGGTGCTCCTTAAATCCAGTAGTACTGCAGGTAGGGTGAGGGCCAGAGGATATCAAGGACTTGGGTGGGTAGGATCTGATGGTGGGCGTGGGGCCACAATGCATCAACATTCTCCCAGAGTGTGTTTTTTTTTCCTTTTTTGTGAGTGTGATGTTCCCCCGGAGGTGCAATAACGTCCAGCACAAGACAGGCATGCTCCCGCCCCAAACCACATATACCTGCCATTGTCTCCACCCCATGACAAGGTGGATCTGGCTTGTTGCACCCCCAGCTACCACTGGGAGTCGCTGGTCACCGGGAACCACAGCCCACCCCACCCAGGAGAGGAGAGCTGTCCTTCGGACACTCAATCCTCTCACCCCGGGCCAACCCCTGGCAACCCGCGCTCGCTCCTGACTCCAGGTCACCGGTATGGTAAGAGGAAAGACGGTAGACACCTCAGCCCTCTACACCACTGGACTGGAGCAACAGTGAACTTGGTTAAAGCACTTCTTTAGTTAGTGCACTGTTAATTGTTCACTAGTCATCTGATTAGTAATTCAATATGAAGTTTTAATAGGGGGTGCTACACAGGTCTGCAGAGGGGAGAAGGGGGCATGAAAGGGTTAATGATAGACAAAAGGGGGTGATTATTATTATTAGGGCTCCCCAATGGCTCAATGAAATCCCAGTGCACATTCTAAACTCCCAATGCATCTCGCAATTCAAAAATGGCCTAAGGCAACACCTTCTTACTAGGACAGTTTGTGACTGCCACTAGGACTCTAACACCCATAATGCCCACTCGCCCACACTCTCCCTCCCCTTCCTTTTACCCCCACTCTTCCTCCTTGCCCTATTCCTCTGTCTTCCTCTCCCCCCGTGCCTTTTCTCCCACTGGATCCTCCTTAAAACCAACCTACTACCACTACCTCCCAACCTCCTAGACAAAGCCACTTCTTTTGGCTGCCCACTCCCCCCCCCCAGTGTCCCCTCACCTTGACTCCTTCTTGGACTCTTACACTAGGTGTCACACCTCTTTATCTCCTTCGCTACATATAAACACTGTCCTTCACCCTAGTTGAATGCTCTTGATGCTGTACTATCACCATTGGTACTATGAATGACATTGTAACCTTATTGTATACTAGCTACCTACTATTCGAGTATTGTATGTAAACTGTTTGTTATTGTCATTGTCACTGTTTGACGTGGAACCTTCGTAAAAAAATCTGAGCTCAAAGGTATGATCCGAATCCCTAAATAAATAAAAAAATAAATAAATTATCTGGTGGAGTTACTGTAGGTGTTACAGTTCAGGTCTGCAGAGGAGAAAATAGAGCCTTAAAGGATTAAAGGGCAACTCCTCACTTCTGCTGTATTGTAATACGCATGATGTTGCAGCCATAACAGTTTATTAGTGAATACATTTTTTTTTTAATTTTGAGATTGCCTTTCCAGGGGTTTATACTGCATATTGGTAGTCTATCCAAAAAGTCTGTATATACAAATATTGGCCAGTTTCTTATTATTTATTTTTATTTATTTCAAAAGTTTTACCAGTAAAGTCATACTGACCTGGTATGAGCTCCTTTCCAGATGCGTCCTGGGGGAAGGCCAGTACAATGTACAAAAGTAAAACAGTAATATTGTAATAAGTATAACAAAAATAAACTAATTGCAAGAAATGCTTGAAGAATAAAATTGTCATACAATTTATGACCCTACAGTACAGGGAGGGGATGCACAACCATCCATTGGATGCTTCCCTCCCAGAGGGGTTGGGTGGGGACTGTCTAGGTACCTCTGGGTAGACTGGACATGTACTTGGGGGATGTAATGCCTCAACGCCCCCTGCCCGAGGACAACACCCACGCAAGGCCGAGAACTTGATGGGCAAGGCACAAAACAAGGAAAAAGGCATCTTGGCTGGCCAGATGATGGCCGCCGGACTCTTGCCACCATGAAGCCCCCGGACTACCGAGACTGACCCCAGCGGCACCCAGGGCCAAGCAGATGAGCTGTAAGGCACATTCTCTCTGGAAGGAGAGGACCTGCCCAATGAAGGGATACGTCGGGTTACCCTGGGGGCCACAGTATGGGGCAGCAGTTGGCAACGTGGGTTGCCTGGGGTGAGTAGGTCCTAGGCGGCCCGAAGGAGAGGCCAACCAGGATGCAGAGGGTGGAGCAAAAACAGATAACACACACAAAAAATGACAATACAGTAACATTTTAAAACAGAGAAAAAGAACATTAAAAGTGAACAACAAAATAATATTAAGGAGCATGCAGTAGTGATGGAACCTGTGGAGAAGGGCTCAGCTAGTGTCAGTGCAGTGCAGAAGGCAGGTTAACCTCACAGTAGTAACATCATAGTTCCTCTGTTCATGACATCATAATGTTCACCATGACAACAGACCGTGATGTCACAAACAGCAATTGTAAGGTTGGTTGGAAACAGTCAGATGCTTTTTTTTGAAAGACTCGGTGAAATATGTGAAGTATTCTTTGAAAAAGTTAGAAGACAGAGAGAAAAAGAAAGTAAAGGAAGACTAGAAAACACTAAAGTTAAACATAATTGCTAGAAATCCAATAGCTTTAAGCTTTTTATTTATGTAGAGAATTGCTCTTTAAAGGTAATTATGAAATGGGTAGAAAGAATGCTGGTTCCTGATTGGCCAAAGGTACTTTCAGCCAGGCCGTTATCCCAGTGCAACCGCCCAGCTGACAGTAGCTCAACAAAAATATGTTTAAAAATATATTTAATTGATTAGAAAGGACCCATGCCATAATCAGGCTCTCCAGGGGTGCATTATGGTGGAGTAACAACCCTTCTCAGGTGGTGGAAACACTCAACTTTGCCTTGAGCTTCCCAACCTGCCCAAGGCAGGCTGTTATCACACCAGAATTCACCCCATCATGCCTTATTGCTTAAGCCAAAAGGAGGTGGTTATGTCAAGGCGTTATGTTGCAATCTTTTCCTAAGTTTTTTTTCTATGTTTTGCATGACAGATATTAGGACAGGTCATTTGCGGTCCAGGCATCAAGCTTTGAAGGCAACAAAGCTTCCTTATACACAGCACTGTCCCAACGGAGTCAGACCAAAGTTTTCTTCTTGCCCACCAAGGATACAGGAATCCTGGGAGGAGACAGACCATCCAAAATGTGTCCAAGGTAAGACCTTTTATCATCAACAGTATGATTTGGGAAAGGAAGGGCAGGCAATCTGCTTCCCTCTGCATCTGTTCTCGCCCCACCACCTACCTTTCTGTCTGAACTTCAGCCAGTGTTGTTTGTCTCCCAGTCTATCGTGTGGACATTTCCACTGTAAATCTTCACTAGGGTTGGCTAAATTAATTTTGTTGGAGAAATTGCATGGGAAATAGCAGTTTCTTAATCATGAAATTCCATGATTACAAAGAGCAGAATTTGTAAATGTTCGAGACCGCACCCCCCCCACTCACCTATCCACCACCACAAAAAGCCCTGAGTGGGAAAAGGTGCAGTGTCTGTGAGTGAAACAAAAGATTATGGGAACAGCATGCAGCGAGCAAGAAAGCAGCACCAGACAGGCATTATCAGAGATAAGGAAGTGGGGACAGCAGTAAATAAAGTGGGGGCAATGAAAGCAGCACCAGACATGCGTTATCAGAGAATCAGGAAGTGGGGACAGCAGTCAATAAAGTAGGGGGCAATGAAAGCAGCACCAGACAGGCGTTATCAGCACCAGACAGGTGTTATCAGAGAATCAGAAAGTGGGGACAGCAGTAAATAAAATGGAGAGCAATGAAAGCAGCACCAGACAGGCATTATTAGAGAATAAGGAAGTGGGGACAGCAGTAAATAAAGTGGGAGGTAATGAAAGCAGCACCAGATAAGCACTATCAGAGAATAAGGACGTGGGGACAGCAGTAAATATAGTGGGGAGCAATGAAAGCAGCACCAGACAGGCATTATCAGAGAATAAGGAAGTAGGGACAGCAGTAAATAAAGTGGGGAGCAATGAAAGAAGCACCAGACAGGCGTTATCAGAGAATAAGGAAGTGGGGACAGCAGTAAATAAAGTGGGAGGTAATGAAAGCAGCACCAGATAAGCACTATCAGAGAATAAGGAAGTGGGGACAGCAGTAAATATAGTGGGGAGCAGTGAAAGCAGCACCAGACAGGCATTGTCAGAGAATAAGGAAGTAGGAACAGCAGTAAATATAGTGGGAGCAATGAAGCTGCACCAGACAGGCATTATCAGAGAATAAGAAGTAGGACAGCAGTAAATAAAGTGGGGAGCAATGAAAGAAGCACCAGACAGGCGTTATCAGAGAATAAGGAAGTGGGGACAGCAGTAAATAAAGTGGGAGGTAATGAAAGCAGCACCAGATAAGCACTATCAGAGAATAAGGAAGTGGGGACAGCAGTAAATATAGTGGGGAGCAATGAAAGCAGCACCAGACAGGCATTATCAGAGAATAAGGAAGTAGGAACAGCAGTAAATAAAGTGGGGAGCAATGAAAGAAGCACCAGACAGGTGTTATCAGAGAATAAGAAAGTAGGGACAGCAGTAAATAAAGTGGGGAGCAATGAAAGCAGCACCAGACAGGCATTATCAGAGAATAAGGAAGTGGGGACAGCAGTAAATAAAGTGGGGAGCAATGAAAGCAGCACCAGACAGGCGTATCAGAGAATAAGGAAGTGGGGACAGCAGTAAATAAAGTGGGGAGCAACGAAAGAAGCACCAGACAGGCGTTATCAGAGAATCAGGAAGTAGGGACAGCAGTAAATAAAGTGGGGAGCAATGAAAGCAGCACCAGACAGGCATTATCAGAGAATAAGGAAGTGGGGACAGCAGTAAATAAAGTGGGGAGCAGTGAAAGAAGCTCTGATGCAAACAAACAAGAGAAAGGCAAAAATATATATACAGTCAGCAACAGAAGTTAGTGCTAACAGCATTATTACTGTTGCCATCTGAGTGCCGCTTCATGTGTTCTCTCTGCCTGCAGGTTGTTTGAGTTCGCACTGACTGCTGAGCCCCGAGTGTGTGGTTCATTGTATTGTTTTGGACTATGGGCTACAGTGATCCCCTATAAGAAGAGGCTGGAGTAAATATGCAGAAGGGGCATCTGTTTGCCCAGCTGCAAAGCATTGCATTTATCATGCTGCCTACTTGGGTTTGGGTGCTGCACTGGTGGCCTGGTAAGGACGGTGGGAGGTAGCCTGCCTGTCGGGGTGGCTGGCAACAGGTCTCATTGCGGCAGCGACCCCTGTGGCATGTTGGGAGATTTTGTGTGCCTGTGTAGCCTGTCGGGGGCTGTTGACATTGTGCATGTGGGTGGGAGGTGGGCGGAGCAGGGAGAGTGGGAGATGACTAGAAAACTCAGTGTACCGCTGACCATCAGTGAGATGGTGTCTGACACTTTCAGGCCTCACTCCATGTGTTTCCCTTCTTATTCTCATGGGGGGGGAGGGCTGGGGTAGCGGCAGATGGGGCTGGAATGTCACTGGTATTACACTTGACAAGCAGAGGAAGCTCGATGTTTCAGGGTAAAAAGCTGCATGAGAAAACAAAGACAGAAATGGTCTGGAATATGAGTGGAAATGTATCTGTAAATGATGTTGTTACAAAGTTATCTCTGAGATGTCTGAGGGCACTTTGGATACAGTGTGTATGAAAGGTACTGAGTATATAAATCCAAATTCTATTTTACGATCCTGGTGCTACAGGTAACTTAACTCATCACTTTGTAAAGCACTTTGGATACAGTGTGTATGGAAGGTACTATATACATCCAAATTCTAGTCTAAAGTCCTTGCACTACTAGTATCTAACTCATTACTTTGTAAAGCACTTTGGGATACAGTGTGTACAAAAGGTGCTATATAAATCCAAATTCTGTTCTATTCTACACTCCCTGCACTATCAGTATCTTACCCATTGCTTTGTAAAGCACTTTGGGATACAGTGTATATGAAAGGTGCTATATAAATCCAAATTCTGTTCTATTCTACAGTCTCTGAACTACCAGTATCCAGTGCATTGCTTTATAATGTATGGTAGAACACTGTTAACCTTAAGAAATCATCATTTCCTAAGGTTGTTAACCTATCGATGTGACGTAGATGTGTTGTTAACCTATCGATCCTACGTCACATCGATAGGTTAACAACAGCGCGAGTGGTCTGTGCATGTGCACGCTTTTTCTATCGGGAAATCAATGCTGCTAACAGCAGCGTTAGGGAAGGACTGAAGGGCTGCCAAGGACTACTTATGGAAAAGTAAGCAGCCTTTGAGGTGGGACCATACACTATAAAAAATAATGTATGGTCCCTCTATCGGCAACCGGTCAATTTTAACCGTCGCGAGGTTGCCATGGCGACGTAAACCTCTCGCGCTTCGCTCTCGAGGTTTACATGGTCGCCCTGGCAACCTCTTGACTGTTAACTGACCGGTTAACGATACAGGACCATACATTATCCTCTATATAATGTATGGTAAGTGCCTATTAACCACCATAATCAGCAGTCACAGCTTTGTTATGCACTGTTTAGAATTTTAAAAGTTGTTAACCACACTTCGGAACTTCGACAGTGGCATAACAAAAAAGAATGCAGCAGAGTTTCACAATTCTCACACATTGAATGCAAGCAGTGTTTTTTTGACCATACACTATAAAAGATGATGGCTGGGGATCAGGTGACAACCATGCTGAAATCACCTCTCGTGGTTGCTAGGGCTACAGTTAACCTCTCGAGCTGCACTCTCAAGGTTTACCATGTTGTCCTAGCAACCACTAGAGGTGATTACAGCGTGGTTATCACCCAATCCCCAGCCATTATCCTCTATATAGTGTATGGTGGAATGTTGTTCTTGCTGGAAATTCTGTATTGCTGTATTGACCATATGTGCAGAACAGCATTCCATTCATGTAGACTGTGAAGCTTGAGCTCTATTTATGAAGCATAAATGGAAAACTGCCACGTGCCAATTTTTTCTCTAAATGCACTGAAAATGGCCGTGGTGGTTTGTTGGACAACGAATCAGTTAATTAGTAAGTTGGATCAACCAGATTTTATGTTTAAAACACGTTTACTTATACATTTCAGCATATGAAGTTTGTTTTTTCTCGCTAAGCGAGATGTCCAGTTGCCATGTTATTTTTTTTAGCAAATCCCACCCACACAAGAACGGCAGCCAATGGGAATGTGCACTGCTAATGTAGGGATGCACAGTCCCTAGCAACCACACAACTCGCCAGTATGAAGCTGGAGACAACATTTTCTTTTACACTAACAAAACAAATTTTAAAAGCCGAAAACCTTCTGTTGTAACAAGTTAAGAGGCACCATACATTATAAAAAATACTGGATGGGTAACCCCATGCAGAATCAGTCTGTTCTGCCACCTCGGGGTCTGATTCCCAAGGACCTCTCGAGCTTCGCTTTCCAGGTTGATGGGAATCGGAACCCTCTGTGGCAGAACACACTGGTTCTGCATGGTTACCCATCCAGTATTCTTTATGCAAAGCACTTTGGGAAAAAGTGTTTATGAATTGTGCTATATAATAAATCCAAATTCTGTTCTATTATGCAATCCCTGCACTACCAGTATCTAACTCATTGCTTGGTAAAGCACTTTGGAATACAGTGCACATGAAAGATGATATATGAAACCAAATTCTATTCTATTTTATTGTCCCCGCCCTACCAGTAACCATTGCTTTGTTTTGTAAAGTACTTTGGGCTACAGTGTGTGTAAAAGCACTGTCTAAATTCAGATTGTATTTTAGACTGTTCTATTCCATTCTGTACTCCACAGTTACTCTTCTTTATTCACCAAGTCCCCGGTTCAGCTGATTGTCCTCAGCCACCCCAGCTCCACCCCTTCAACTTTCCTTCAGGACTTACAGGTGTGCTTCCACTGCGTGGCCTAGGGTCTGATTGGGTGTGGGGCCTATGAGTGGCTGGAGCTGGTAAGCTAGCCAGGAACTGCTGTTTTCTCCTCCTGTGTTTCTCCCTAGGGGAGTAGGTGTGCAGGGCCACCCAGGACGGCCGTGCTTACACTCCCATGCATAGGATGTTAGTAACTGCCAGTCCCCCATCTCCTGCACGATGGTCCCTGCCTGCCTTGACCCAGCTATCACTAGGGGCTAGGTTTACACCAGGCACCATGTCCCACCCTCCCTGAGAGAGCAGAGCTGTCCCCTGGGTGCTCAGTCCTCTTTCTCCCCTTTAAACACCTAGCGACCCTGGTCTGCTCCAAACTGGGGTCGCTGGTGTGGTGACAGGTGTAGCATCCAGCCCCTCAACCCTCCTCAGCTGTAGGCCATCTAGTCTATTCTGTTCTGTTCTATTCTATTCTACAGTCACTGCACCACCAGTATGTAACACTGCTTTGTAAAGCACTTTGGGATACAGTGTGTATGAGAGGTACTATATAAATCCAAATTCTATTCTATTCTATTCTATAGTCCCTGCACTACTACAGTATCTAATTCATTGCTCTGTAAAGCACTTTGGGATAGTGTGTATGAAAGGTGCTTTATAAATCCAGATTTTATTCTATTTTACAGCCCCTGCACTACCAGTGTCTAACAGATTGCTTTTATAAAACATTTTGGGATAAACGTGGGTATGAAAAGGCACTATATAAATCCGAATTCTATTCTATTCTATTTGAAGAATTGAAAGGTCATTATCTAGTTCCCAGCACATACATGGGATTTACTGAGCACCTTGTATTTCCACACCAGGTTTTGAGCTACAGCATCTGCAGCCACAGGCTGAGAGGAACAGAATTTCTGTCAGCACATGCATTGCCCTGATGGGTCTCCCAGGACACCGGAAGGAATTCCTGCTAATGTTTTGCCACCGCCACCATAGGCGACAGTGTGTGATCTGGCCGATGGCAGCTGCCGGTGACCGAGGCAGCATGACAATGTCACTTGGTGAGGGCCTGCGTGTAACAAATGAGAAGGATTTTGAATACAGCCCGGCATATCACCACAGACTCTGGCAGAAGTACCTAAAGGATGCAAAACCCACGGATAATGGGAAGAAGCAGAAAGAACGGGTCATCTTTGTGTTCGTTCACAGGTATGGTCTCTAGTTAGGCTGTGTTGAGAATTCAGTTTTGGTGGTGTCTGATGTCTTCCGCATAGCTACTGGTCAGTCAGATACAGTGCAGGCTGAGGGTTTATACGGTATCTGACATCTTTTGTCAAATACTAGTCAGTCAGAACATACTGAAGTCTGACATCCTCAGTGTATTCACTGGTCAGTCAGAAACATTGTAGGCCAGTGCTTATACAAGTGTCTGACATCCTCAGTGTATTGAAGGGTCTCTCAGATACAGTGCAGGCCGAGGGCATGTACTGGTGTCTGACATCCTCAGTATATCCACTGGTCAGTCAGATATAGTGTGAGTGAGAGTACGTACTGGTGTCTGATGTCCTCAGTGTATCCACTGGTCAGTCAGATATAGTGTGAATGAAAGTACATACTGGTGTCTGACGTCCTCAGTGTATCCACTGGTCAGTCAGATATAGTGTAGGCAAGGATACATAGTGGTGTTTGATGTCCTCAGTGTAGCCAGTGGTCAGTCAGACAGAGTGTGGGCTGAGAGGACATACTGGTGTCAGATACCTGAGCTGGTGGAGCTGTTCCTTTAGCTCACCTGGTAGGGTCCCTGCTCTGTGATGGTCTGGTTGGGTATATGAAAATCTCCATGTAGCTGAGCTGGTGGAGCTGTTCCTTTAGCTCACCTGGTAGAGCCCCTGCTCTGTGATGGTTTGGTTCAATATATGAGAATCTCCATGTAGCTGAGGTGGTGGAGCTGTTCCTTTAGCTCACCTGGTAGAGCCCCTGCTCTGTGACAGTCTGGTTGAATATATGAGAATCTCCATGTAGTTGAACTGGTGGAGCTGTTCCTTTAGTTCACCTGGCAGAGTACCTGCTCTGTGATGGTCTGGTTGCATATATGAGAATCTCCATGTAGCCGAGTTGGTGGAGCTGTTCCTTTAGCTCACCTGGTAGAGTCCCTGCTCTGTGATGGTCTGGTTGAGTATATGAGAATCTCCATGTAGCTGAGCTGGTGCGGGTGTTCCTTTAGCTCACCTTGTAAGAGTCCCAGATCTGCGATGGTTTGGTTGCATATATGAGAATCTCTATGTAACTGAGCTGGTGGAGCTGTTCCTTTAGTTCCCCTGGCAGAGTCCCTGCGCATGTGATGGTCTGGTTGGGTATATGAGAATCTCCATGTACCTGAGCTGGTGGAGCTGTTCCTTTAGCTCACCTGGTAGAGTCCCAGCTCTGTGATGGTTTGGTTGCGTATATGAGAATCTCCATGTACCTGAGCTGGTGGAGCTGTTCCTTTAGCTCACCTGGTAGAGTCCCTGCTCTGTGATGGTCTGGTTGAGCATATGAGAATCTCCACGTAGCTGAGCTGCTGGACCTGTTTCTTTAGCTCACCTGGTAGAGACCCTGCTCTGTGATGTTCTGATTGAGTATATGAGAACCTTCATGTAGCTGGGCTGGTTCACACTTTCGGGTGATGGCTTTCACTTTCGGTGCTTGACTGCTATATATAGTCCACTTCTCTAATTAAAAAAACCCTCCAATTTTAAATATCACTTTGGAGATGAGATGTGATATTAAGCTAAAATTACTTTTAAACAATTACTGAGTGATGATGGATTACGTTTGTGTTGGGGGTGACAGACGGCTTCCCTCAATTTCACAATGTTACTGCTCAATGTCTGGCTGACATCTGCCCTGCAATAACCAGCTGGTTATTATGGATGGAACCTGGTTATTATGGCATCAGAAAGTGGCGTCAGTCCAGTCATTAAATAACATCACTGGTAATTGTAATAAAATACAATAAAAACACTTACGATAAAATAAACGTCAAAAGACATAACAGTGCACAGTCATGAATTAAAGGCAGATGGTAAGTGTAACACCAAATAAAGATGAAGACAATGCAAAATTATAAATTATATAAATGATTTAGAAATAATTGCTTGTTTGGTTTTAAAACAATGGAAATAAATTCACAGTTTCTCACGAAAACACTTTGGGAGTCGAGATGTTTTAACATCACAATACTGGAATGCTACTGAATTGCTTTTAGTAGCAATTTGAACAGTAAAGGTAAAACCTCACCGGTTTTATTGCACAAATGAAGTACTCATTGTAAAAGTTGAAAGAATTGTAGTAACACATGAAAATGCAATCTGTCAATATTCGATAAACGGGAGCAGCTGGGACCAGATTTTCAAAAGAGGAATAATTGCACACCGGTGGAAATAAGTTACGCCAGGAAAGGTTTAGTTGTGCAGCTGCAATTTTTCCAGCATGTGCTCAGTTTTAAAAATAGATCACCTTTTTACAACCTTTCCCATAATTGGTAGCAGCTTATTGCGTATATTTTTGTGCAGCTGTGGAAAAAAATAGAAAACATTGCACACAGGGACTTAGTCCCTCTGCCACAATAGGACATTTGAAAATCGGACTCACACCCTTTAAGTCAAGCCATTGCATAACCCCCCTATATAGCGGTGCCAACCAGGAAGCAACACAGTTATCGGAAGGGAAAGAGGAAACTTTAATCAGGAAAGGTACACTAAGCTGAAGCGTGTATCTAGGTGTGACCTGGGAGCACAGAGAAGTCGAGTAACTTGCTCAGGGTCACACAGTACGCAAGTTGGGGTTGAGGGATTCAAACCCAGGTCTCTAGGTGTGCAGCGGAGTGCCCTAAACCTCTGCGCAATACTGCCTCTTCCACCTGTATCTGTAATGCTGCAGTATATCACACCATGCTGCAGTATGCTGCAGGGAACAGTGTCATTCAATGGCAGTGATGCCCTTTGTTACTGCAATATTTTGTGACATGTCACTGCAAGTTACCCTGTTGTATCATAGTTCCCTCCGCTGGAGAGAGAGAGAGAGACACACAGAGAGAGAGAGAGAGATGAGAGAGAGAGAGAGAGAGAGAGAGAGAGAGAGAGAGAGAGAGAGAGAGAGAGAGAAAGAGAATGAGAGAGAGAGAGAAAGAGAATGTGAGAGAGACGAAGAGACAGGTTGCAGTATTGATCTTTACCTCAGGGTGGCAGTAGGCACAAGCTCACAAGAACCGTGTGTTACACCGGCAGACAGTCTATGACACAGCTTGTTTATTTTTCTGTCTGGCTTTCAGGTGCACAGAACCATTAGATAAGAGGAGGAAACAAGAAATTAAAGATCTTTTCAACTTTCTGAAAACTCACACAGGTGAGACTTGTTGCAGTCCCTACTGCATCTCTGCATCTATTTTATTTTTACTACATCTTGTGACTGAATTGTGTTAGTCTGCAAAACTGTACAGAGTCAGTTATATCAAGCATAAAGTGTCTGTGGCTAGTGGTGGCCCTGCCTATTAGCCACTGAGCCATTCTTCTCTCCCACATTCTCCAGGTGAGTGGCAAGATCTTTCTTTTCCCCCCTTCCCCCAGACAGCCCTCCTTCAGAGGAGCACCCTAGCCCCGTCACCCTGACGTCCAGTGGGACTTACCTTCCGCCCATTTTCTCCCAGGGCTTGCCCCCCCCCCCTTGGTGGGGTCAACAGGGGTCCTCCAAGCCCCACCAAAACATGGATTCAGTTTGGGCTGGCATGCCCCGCTGGTTGGGTGTGGGGCCTGTGGGGCCTCCTCTTTGTCCTGCTGAGGGGGATTTTTCCAGTTTTCTCCCATGCGGACTGTGGGTGTGCTGACATCAAGGCACACATGTTGACATCTGCTACATCCACCCACCTCTTTTGCTCAGGCTGCCTTTCCACTGGCCTCCACCAGGGGCCAGTCGGGCACCAAGCTCTTCCCTTCCCTCCCCTTCCCTCCATGAGGAGGAGAGCAGTCCCACAGATGCTCGATTCTTCCAACCCCCGCTGGCCATCTGACACTTCACAAGTGATTTAGATATTCCTATCTCAGGACTCCCAACACCTACAGACAAGCCCAAATACCTTGTTTGAAATATTTTTTTTTCATCTGCTTTCATGATTTGAGTGATCCCTCCAATATTTACTTCCCCTTTAAAAGAAATAACAATTTGAAACACGCCCCTGGAACATGCCAGTTTCCAGGACATCTGTATCTGAAGTACTCTTTACTGAATGACAGTGTTTCATGTGCAGGTCAAAGGATGGATCTCCACGTTAATCCATCAATTCCCATGGTTTTCTATGAATTTTACAAGGAATTCACAGATTTTCCATGACTGCTTGACAATGTGCAGAACATAAATGTGATTTCTGTAGCATCTGACCTGTACATGTCAAACCCTCCCCCCCCCCATGTCGGGCTCCTCCCCGTAATGGTTTTGACAAACAGCTTGACCCAGGAGACTTCTGGTCAAGATCTGTTACATTGATAACGACGTCAATGGTTTCTGTGCTGATGCACATGATTTTCATGCAGAAAGTGCCATAAAACTTGGCCAGAATATGCCAGGTACAGCAGAAAAAGAATATATACAGAAAATCTGCACACCCACAGGCAGTTGTAAGACACCTTTTTGTGTTTTTGTTTAGCTCCAAAAGGAGTTCTGCAAGCACACTCCATGGTTTTGCTATAAAATGTCTTTGTAGCTGCCACTTAGCCCAGTTTCAGTTATTTGCATGTACTAATGTCACTTTTGTCATCTCTGCATAGCTATATGTATTATCTCGAGTACTGTCTGACTTGATCTGGATTCTAACCTACCTGTACTATATACTATGTACCTGTACTATATACTATGTATTGTATAACCTCATCTCATTTTATGTATGTATTCTCCCGGGTCGTGCCTGAAAATAGTCAACTTTGGCTAGCGCACATAACCCAGTTAACAAAAACTAAATAGACAAATAAATAGTTATATAATGTGTTTACCAGTAAGGAGAATGAACATAATTGCATGTTATATAAATCGTTTACAATGTTTTTTCTCTAAATAAGCATTACCTGCTGAGAATGGAGCTTTTGATATACAAAGTTTTAATCCCAAATGCAAAAAAAAAAACATTGGTAGTATTATTATATTATATTTATTGGTTAGTGCCTATTATCACGCTCTGGCACAACCTCAAAAACTCCATTATTCACATGTGTACCTAACTGAGTTACATTAATCACCTTTCTAAAACTAGATCTAAGTTGCGCAGATGTCCAGTTGTCTGTCCTCGTGCTGACTGTTCCCTCGTGCTCCGTCACGGAATCAGCAGTGTGAAACACAGCCTCCTCGGCAGTTGTTTTCATGTCCAATTAATGTTAAAGCTTCAGAGTTCGCCATGTCTCATTTTTATTATTTTCCTGCCTTAAACCAGTAAATCTAAAAAATAAAACATGGGGAAGTCTGACAACTCAGGTTTTATTTACACCCTTGGTGTGTGATACCCACATAGAGGCATTGTACACCTCGGGTGTGTATAAAATCCTCACTATAAATACTTCCCCATGAATTATTCTACATTTCAATACTTAAATAAATGTTTACAATCATCTGACAAAAATTTCTAGCAGTTCCCTTGCTGTAATCGAACCTGATAATAAATCCTTTGTTATGTTGCTTGCGCACATGCGCAAGAAACATGTTGCGGCAGCTTGCTGCAGAATCAGGTTGTGGAGGCACGGCACTGTTGTGGCCAGCGGCCCCAATGTCTTTTGAGGGTTGGCTCGCTTTCCCCAGTGGGGTGGCACGCTGTTGACACTAGTTCAGCCAGTATGTCACCACCTTGAAATGTTTTAGCCGCTGCAATCAGGGGCCGCCTCGTCATTGCAGTGTCGGCCATTCCGCTGCAATGAGGGAGTGACCCATCATTGCTGGGTGGAATGTTAGCTCTGTAATATTATTTGTGAACATGGCAGCAGCTTGCCGCCATGTTCACAAACAATATGACTGTGCCTCCAGTGCCTAGATGGAGCCCAATCCCCCTCAGCAGCATGTCCCCCCCACAACAGTGTTTGTTTGCCGACAGGGGCCCCAATCCCCACCAGCTTCTGTCCCCGCATGAGTTCAGGTTGCCAACAGGGGAGCCCACTCCCCGTCAGTGTAATTGTCCCTCCCCCCACCAAAACATTTGTTTAATGCCGAGAGGGTGCCCAATCCTCCTCTGATCTTGTCCCCTCCCCAGCACTCCATATGTGCCAACAGGGGTGCCCAATCCCTCGTCAACTACAGCCCTTCCCCAAACATTCAGATGGCATGCTGAGGGCCCACCCCAGCCTGCCCAATGCCCCTGTGAAGAAAAAAAATCCCACAATTTTTTTTAAACCTGTAAAAAAGAAAATGGTCCCTCACGATCTCCCTGCCCGCTCCCACAACCCGTGCCCACCCACTGTGCACCCTTCCTCCCCACACCCCCCTCACCCCATACTTGCCTCTGGAGTCTGGCGTGACGATCTTCGGTGGACCGGGAACATGTCTGCTGACCGTGAACTGAAGAAATGCCGGTAAGCTGTATAATGGCATAAATAGGTTTTTTTGAACTTTGCTGCATATCTCAGGCATGTTTGGGAATTTTGGCACCAAATTTTCAACATGGGGTTATTGGGACCCCTCCTCCTGAATTCAGCCACTGTTATGGCATTATTCTGTCCCAAAAGGTGATTTTGAGGTCACTGTGCAGAATCACCTTTCAGGACCGATTAACAAAATGACAGTGCCAGTGTTAATGAGGTGTTTTCTCAAAAAGCCTATGCTGCAAATTTGGTGGAAAAAATCCCCAAAATGACTGTTTTACGAGCGTGCGTTACGCAGTTGCCATGCATGCTCGTAACTTCGCACATTTACAATATTTTCATGCCAAATTTTCAAAATTGGCATTTTTTCACGCCTCCTTATGAACAGTACAGTTCTTAATTTTCCCATCCTGGCCAAAATGTGTTTTCGCAATTCCGGCGCAGAATAGCGCGGTTGCTGTGGGAAATCAGTATTCGGGACACATTAAGAAAATCACAGTGACACTGTTCATGAGCAGATGTCCTAAAATGCCTATGTTGAAAATTTTGTGACAAAAGTCCATAAAATGAGTGTGTTACGAGCATGCGTTGCACAGGTTCCATGCACGCTCGTAACATAGAAATATAGAATTTGACGGCAGATAAGGACCGCTTGGCCCACCCAGTCTGCCCATTTCCCTACCTGATGGATAAGCTGCAGATCCTAGTTAACCAGCAGCCTACTTCTTCCTTCTCCCACCCCATAGAATGGCCTTATGACTGTCCCACGCATGCTTGAATTCCACCACAGATTTTGACTCCACAACCTCCTCCGGAAGGTCGTTCCATGCATCCACAACCCTCTCTGTGAAAAAATACTTCCTTAAATTACCTCTGAGCCGCCCCCATCTCAAATTGTGCCCTCTTGTTCTTGCACACCTCTTTTTTTGAAAGATGCTACCCTCTTGGACTTTATTGATTCCCTTTAGGTACGTGAACGTTTCTATCATGTCCCCCCTCTCCCTCCTTTCCTCAAGGCTAGACATGTTAAGCTCCTTTTGTCTCTCTTCATATGTCTTCTGGTGTAGACCCTGCACCATTTTGGTTGCCCTCCTCTGAACAGCCTCCACTCTGTCTATGTCTTTGCGGAGATGGGGTCTCTGGAACTGCACGCAGTACTCCAGATGGGGTCTCACCAGCTGTCTGTACAGAGGGATAACAGCTTCCTGTTTTCTACTGTTGATGCCTCTCTCTATGCATCCCAGTATCCCCAGCTGTCCTTACTGCCTTCTCACATTGCTTGCCCACCTTTAGGTCATCTGATATACTTATTCCCATGTCTCTTTCACTTTTTGTTGTTGTTAGTATCTCACCTCCCATTGTGTACTTTTCCCCTGGGTTTTTGTCATAAGCTGCCATAAATGGTAGAAGCTGTCACAGCTGCACTCCAGACTGTAAAATCAGACACAGTTTCGGTGAAGGTGTTTTTAGCACAGTTTCAAAACTAAGTGTCGTGGCACATAGCTTGACACAAGTCTTGTGCCACACTTTGAAAATACAGCCCACAGTTTTTTTATTTCACAGCTGCTGGTAAGTGTGTTGTGTGTTTTCTATAGCATGTCCATGAGCAGTGGCCGTGGAAATCAATGTAATACAATTTGCGGCATGTAAAGTCGTGGGATTTAGTAATTTCTCCATGCCTATTCATATATTTCCATGCATTTTCCGAGGAATTCCTGGATTTTCCATGATTGCTTGACAGTGTGCATAACAAATATGATCCCTGCAGCATCTGAACTGTGCATGCTTCCCTTCCCCTCCTGTCAGGCTCCTTCCCTGTTACGGTATTGATGAACAGCTCAACCCAGAAGACATCTGACGTCATGGAGTTCTTCTGCTGTCTGGGCTGCTGTGAGGTGCTGACCTTCCAGACACCGAAGCCAGAGAACATGCAGGACAGCAAAGAGAGGGACGACAAAATCCGAAGCTTCATCCACACCTGTCTCTGCCGATCCCACATGTCCGCCAAGAAAAAGCAGTCACCAGGCACACAGGTAGTGCTGGAGTCCAATTTATGAATGATTATGTGGTCACCGCTCTGTCTCTTTTCAGGGCTCAGTAAAAACACAAACAGGCCATGTTCAAGGACAGCCATGCTCGCCACAAATCAGCTGTGAAAGTAGAAAAAAGCAGCTGCACCAACTATCAACAAAAGGACAGGCATGGAGGTTCAGAAGTGTTTGATTTCATTACTGTGCCACGAGTGCAAAAAAACAACAGTGGTTCGACCACCCGAGATTCCACATCCTACATGAAGCTTTCTCAAGGGTGGAACACAGTCTGGAAGTTGCACCACCATAAAGTACATCTTAAACTGCTTTACAATTATGTTCTGTGGTGGAACTTACCAAGCGGAGGTGAAAAGAAACAAATATTTTTTATGCATTCTGTGATCGAACCCAGTGTTGGACTTACAGGGGGGCTTGCCAGGGCTCGTCCCCAGCAGCTCATACATCACTGCTATTGACTTATAAGGGGAAGGGAGTTCAGTTTAAATATAGGATCATTATTGGTCCCCCCACCCCAGCTCCCAATGCTCTTAAAGTGTAATTCCAACACTGGAACTTACCAAATGTAGTAGAGGAGGGAGAGAGAGAGAGAGAGAGATTTATACTGTACATTCTGTTGTAGAATTTAGCAAATGCAGTATTTTTTTTTGTCAATAAATGTAATTGTCTTTAAATATACATGAAGGAATCATACTCACATAAAAACATGGAATAGTAACTGACTAATACAGAACAATCCACATATAAAAATTTGGTGTCGTAGGGAGAACCAATTACAAACTGTACTGAAACTAACGAGCACAGTTTCAATACACTTCTACAAATTGCTAAGTTCAGCCAAAATAAAAGACACTTGTAACTGTCATTAAGTCTCTTCCTTCCCCATGTGTGCCATATTTATCCACTGGTAAGGTATAATTGCTTTGTCATATTAACTGCTTTCCCTTCCCCTTCTACTCCTGGCTTTATCTTTGCTTATGCTCCACTACTACTCTATCAAATCTCTCCCCCATATCAGTGGTAGACTGTTGTTTGTTTTAGCTGCCAAAATACTGTATATGTATTGCACACACCAGTCATCATGTTTCATTTATCAGTATGCAACCTGTAAGTCACTTCCCTGTCTCATATCCATGTTTACCACCTGCGGTCACCCTATGTGGTACCCTTGTATGTATATCCAGCCTGTGTCATGTAACGTGCATTTCATGTATATACTGTTATTACCTATCTGTGTTTGTACTTTGTTTATGTCACAGGACCTGCTTGTGAATGAGCTTGCTCAATGTAGTTTTCCTGCAATAAACTTGAACTTGAGAATATTACATTTTGTTATGGAACATACCAAGTGTAGCAGGAGAGGAAGAGAGTTTTACATTCTCTTTTGGAACTTCCCTAGTGTAGTACTAGCGGGAATGGGACAGAGTTTTACAGTCTGCTATAGAACCTGCCAAGTGTCACATGAGTGGGAGACAGAGTTTTACATTCTGTGATGGAACATACCAACTGTAGTGGGAGAGGGAGAGAGAGTTTTACATGATGGACCTTATGTAGTATAGCAGCAGTGGGAGTGAGTTTTACATTTTGTTATGGAATGTACCAAGTGTAGCAGGAGAGTATTGCATTCTCTTATGGAACTTATCAAGTGTAGTACTAGCAGGAAAGGGAGAGATATAAATTTAGTCTATGTTCGGTTACTGTATTGGAGCATTTAAGTAAGTTTCGTTTCAAGGACCAGAAATGATTGCTGTTATGTAATGTAAAGTTATTTTCATTTTATATTTAAATAAAAATGTTATTGACAAAAAAGAACCTGTCAAGTGTCACGCGAGTGGGAGATAGAGTTTTACGTTCTGTGATGGAACATACGAAATGCAGTGGAAGAGGGAGAGAGTTTTACATTTAGTGATGAAACTTACAAAGTGTAGCAGAAATGTGACAGAGTTATACATTCTGTAATGGAACATATTAATTGTATCGGGAGAGGGAGAGAGTTTGACATTCAGTAATGGAACCTATGAAGTGCAGTGTTTCTGTCATGGAACTTACCAAACGCAGTGGGAGAGTTTTATATTCCATTATGGAACATACCAAATATAGCAGTAGTGGGACTGATAGTTTTACATTCAGTGATGGAAGTTACAAAGTGCAGTAGGGGGCACAGAACTCTAAGAAATGTTCTTTTAGAAGAATTATTTTACAGAATTCTATGAAGGAGGACATGAGATTTTTACATTCTGTGTAGGCAGTCACTAAGAGCAGCGGGAAAACGTTTCACATTCTGTCATGAAACTTACCAAGCGCGGTGGGGAGAGTTTTGTGTTATGGAACATACCAAATATAGCAGTAGAGGGACTGATAGTTTTACATTCAGTAATGGAGCTCTCCAAGTGGAAAGGGGGAGAGTCTCACAGTCTGTGAGGGAACGTACCAACTATAGCAGGAGAGGGAGTGTTATACATTCTGTAACAGAACTTAGCAAGTGCAGTAGGAGAGGAAGAAGGCTTTGCATTTTGTGATGGCATGTACCAAGCACAGTGGAAGCAGGAGAGAAAGTTCCACATTCCGTGACGGACCCTGCCAAGTGCAGAGGGATAGAGATTTGCATTCTGAAAAGGGTTTGTTCCTCAATTCATCCATGAATGTTACTGAGCTAGAAAAAGTGTAAACATATAGTTTAAAAAAAACTGCTAGCCAACTTATATTTCAATTTATTGATATTTGAAAGTATTCTGAAATTATATTTCAGTGATATAGCAACAAACCAGACTCAAAGCTTTTATTAAAAAAGTCCCTCGCCCTAATGAAACATAGCATTTGGCGGCAGATAAGGACTGCTTGGCCCACCCAGTCTGCTCATTTCCCTACTAATTGATAAGCTGCAGATCCTAGTTAACCAGCAGCCTACTTCTTCCTATCCCCAACCCCTAGAATTGCCTTATGACTGTCCCATGCATGCTTGAATTCTACCACTGTTTTTGACTCCACAACCTCCTCTGGAAGGCTGTTCCATGCATCCACAACTCTCTCTGTGAAAAAATACTTCCTTAAATTACTTCTGAGCCGCCCCCCTCTATCTTCAACTTGTGCCCTCTTGTTCTTGCACACCTCTTTTTTTGAAAGATGCTACCCTCTTGGACTTTGTTGATTTCCTTGAGGTACTTAAAGGTTTCTATCATGTCCCCCCTCTCCCTCCTTTCCTTGAGGCTATACATATTAAGCTCCTTAAGTCTCTCTTCATATGTCTTCCGGTGCAGACCCTGCACCATTTTAGTTGCTGTCCTCTGGACAGCTTCCATCCTGTCTATGTCTTTGCGGAGATTGGGTCTCCAGAACTGCACGCAGTACTCCAAATGGGATCTCACCAGCTGTCTGTACAGAGGGATGATAACTTCCTGTTTTCTGCTGGTGATGCCTCTCCCTATACACCCCAGTATCCCCCCAGCCCTCCTTGCTGCCCTCTCACATTGCTTGCCCACCTTTAGGTCATCTGATATGACTACCCCCAGGTCCCTTTCCATTTTTGTTGTTGTTAGTATCTCACCCCCCATTGTGTACTCTTTCCCTGGGTTTTTGTTTCCCAGGTGCATTACCTTGCACTTCTTAGCATTGAATCTAAGCTGCCATACATTGACCATTCCTCTAACCTTGCCAAGTCCCTTCTCATCCTTTCCACCCCACCTTGTGCATCAACTCTGTTGCAGATCTTTGTGTCATCTGCAAGAGACATACTTTCCTTCAGTCCCTCTGCAATGTAGCTTATAAAGACATTGAGGGACGATCTAATACTGAACCTGTGGTACCCCACTAGTAACCCCTTTCTTCAGAGTGGACTCCATTTACTATTACCTCTGTGTCCTATTCTCCAGCCAATTCTTTACCCAGGCTGTCATCTTGGGACCCACTCCCAGGCTGGCTAACTTGTATATTAATCTTTTGTTAGCCAGCCTGGGAGTGGGTCAAATAAATCATCAAATAAATTGTCAAAAATTTTTTCAAATAAATTATCTTTAGAAAGCTCTAACTTTAGAACTGCAAGAGTTAGAAACTTATTTTTTTATATGAAAGCTTGAAGTTGAAACAATTTTTATGTATTGAAGCAGAAGTGCAGATGAAAAATGCTTTTCTTAAAACGCTAGTTTCAAGTTACCATTAATAAAAATATTCATATACCTGTCAAAACTACTTTTCTAAGTACCGCCTATGCTGTGCACCGTACTTTTTTTCATTCTTGAGTAAAGGAGCAGTTCCAAGACCTTATTTTTCTTAAAGTATCATTGACATATATAGGTGAGCACCTGTGTTGTGAATATTAGACTATCAAGATGAAAAACAAAAATCTAACCAGACTCTAGCCAAAGATACCCACAATTTCAATTTCTGAGACAAAATGGGAGTGAAATTCTGGTGAATAAACATGTAATAAAAAAAACATAAATTGATTTATCATCCCCAGTCTATCCTTCTTGATAAAAAATAGGTCACATCTCACTTTATTGGGTTCAGTCTGTTCCCCGATAGTAACTGAAAACAAAACACTAAAACGTTGAGTTTCCAGCATCAAAGGGAAAGGGGAAATTATTTAACCAGAAAAGGCACACTAAGCCGAAGCTTGTTTACAGGTGCGACCTGGGAGCACAAGGAGGTTACGTGACTTGCTCAGGGTCACCCAGTATGCAAGCGGGGGCTGTAGGAGTCAAAGCCAGGTCTGTAGGTTTGTAGCTCAGAGCCCTAAACCACTGCACTATACTGCCTCCTAAGGTTCCTCCTAAGGTGTCTCATACTGCCTCGAAGATGGGGGAATACCTCACACACCTACAAAAATATAGGATTAGGAGCACTTTCACCAAAAGAAGTCTTCCTTTTCAACAGACCCCAGTTCTTCTAAATAGCCATTTTCCAATTAGCCTTTTTGAGACCAATTTCCTAGTTCAATTTCCCTTGATCCCCTTCTCCAAGACATAGCCCTACCATTTGTATAGGGTCCTGTACTATAGACATATTTGCAACACAAGGAGATGCTGGTTCCTCTACAGGTCCAATGGTGCTACCTTGACTTTTGTGAAAATTAATACTGGAACCAGAGGCACTGGAAACTTCTTGCAAGGCGGCACACACCACCTTTCCCGAAGTTTCATCTCTGAACAACAAGCAGACATCATTTGCAGAGGCCACAAGAGATAGCGCTGGGTGTTGTGCAGTGGGGACTATACCCCGCATCTCCCAATGAGTTCCCAGTAGCCTTCATAGTGGGTCCAGACAGAGTACATATAATAACGAACTCGGTGGATATCCTTGTCTGAACCCCCTGAGAACCCTGAACTGGAAAACCTTCCCAACCATTATCTATAGGTATAACTGTGGCTTCCGCATACAACAATATTATCAATTGACGAAAGACCTGTGGTATACCACATTTCTCCAGCACTTTAAACAAATATTCACGAAAGAGGCTGTCAAAAGCCTTAGCGTGATCAGTTGACAACACATACCCTGATAACTGATCCATCCTACCCCACTAACAAATTTCCCATAACATAATTATATGATCAGCTATTGTCCTGTTGGGTACAGCACAAGTTTGATGTTGACTTAGCAGGTGTTCTGCTATACCCATCAGTCTTGCTGCCAAAATCTTGGCCAAGTATTTTAAGATCTACATTCAGCAAACTGTGTGGGTGCCAGTCGCTCCACTCCTTTTTGTCCCCTTCTTAGAAGAGAAGCAGCGTCGATACCTGTGACACAGATATTGGGAGTGTGTCTGTTTCCAACATGTGAATATATATGATAGCCAGAAATGGACCATAAACATCTGCAAATGTTGCATAGAAGCCAGTTGACTGTTCATCTAGATCTGGTACTGCATTTTGCTGGAGTGAGCCTATGGCTTTAAGTACATCTGCAGATATTGGTTGACATAACTGATATTGAGACGAAATAGGCTCTGTGGGCGGTGGCATTTTCTCCAAGAAGCTAGATTTGCACCTCAAAACCAAAGTACTCTTGATATGGTCATCTACAACTCTTAAGGTGCCCCATTTATTAGAGTCTGTCTCGTTATCTGTATCTTTAAGACCTGACATTATCCTATTTTCTGTTCTCTCTCTACATTTGTGTTCTTGTACTTTCCCTGTATCCCCTTTCCCCGGGTCGCACCCGGAAACAAGCCTCGGCTCAGTGTGCCTTTGCCCGGTTACCAAATGTTTAAATAAAATAAAAATAAACTTCCTTGAAGGAATCAAAGGGTTGTTGTGAGTTTTGAGTTTCAAACTGCATTTCCATTTTCAAGGTAGCTGTCCTGTTGCACTGCACGTTTTGTATCTGATTACGAACGAACGTTAGTGATCTGTTCTGAATAAGAAACTTTGTAGTGTATGATGTGTGGAGCAAGTTTCAGTAATTGAGATCTGAGGTTTAAAAGGACACTGTCTACCCCCCATAGGCCTCAAAGTGTGTCTAATTTAAAAAACACATGTAATGGTTGCTCACACTCTGCAGAGACTGCTTATATACCGGGCATTTTGATTCTAATTCCTTCTTTCTTTTAAAAGTGAAAAACAGACTGCCCACAATACTGGTGTTACCACACAAAAATGTTTGTTTACAGTCTTTGATCAACTTTCACTCTATCTTTCCTGGACTTGGGAACAACTCTGGCATGGTCTAGCCACTCATGATGCAGTGGGAGGAGAGGAGACTATTGTATCGTGAGTGGCTGCACTGTTTGGGGGTGTTCCTAGTGTGATGCACGTCATCCTCGGTGGACAGTACCATGCTGACGGAAACAGCATGGACAACACCACACAAGTCAACACCATGCCACGGAATGCTGCTCGACAACAAAATACCTGGTAAGTGCACACAGTTCCCTTGGGTGGTGGTCCATGGTGGTGTGATATTGTAATATAAATCTATACTCACCGCTGATCCGCGTCCATTTTCACCGGGCGCGGTGTTGACCTGCGCAGTGCTGTGCTCGCTGTTCAGACCATGCAGTCTTGAATGCAACGACATGGCATGGAGCCTTCCTAATGTTCAGGAAGTGTGCAAGAAGTGTAGATTAAGGATTTGAAGCAAAACCAGGTTGGGTATAACTACACCATTAGCATGCATTTTAGTTCCACGGTGAAAGGAGGCAGATAAAACCACCAGCAACATGAATGAATTTTAGAGAAGGTAAGCAATCATAAAATGTGGGTTTTCAACCAGGAATGATATGATGCAGGCTGGCCTGGTGGCTCTGAGGGTTGAGGCGCTGGATGCCAAACTGGCAGCCCAGGTTCAGGAAAAGACTTAGATCGCTCGGGAGTCGGCCATGGCGAGGAAGGATCATGCACCCACTGACAGCTGTCCTTCCTTGGGGGGGGGGACAGTGCAGCGTGCTGTAGAATGACACCCAGTGTTGGCTGCGGATCAGCACAGGCATGTTGCCCAGAATGGGGTGGGCCCATGTCCGGGGCGTAAGACATCCTCCATGGAGGCAGAGGCAGTCACCCCACCCATTGCATGTTCGAGGGCCCTGGGGCATAATCTGGAGGAAAATCAGAACTGACAGGCTTCATGATTGACAGCGGCGCCCGCACCAACCCCCCCCCCCAACCCAGAATCTGAAAGTTGGTTCCAGAGTGGGGGGAAGTCAACGCTCCTTGCCCCTGGCCCTGTCACGGGGGGGGGGCAAACCATGGGGGATTCACTGGGTGGGACTGGATGGGAAATTCCTGGCTGGAGAGGCGAGCCCCTCTGAAGGAGGTTCTGGAGCTGCCTGCCGACTCCCCGAAGGAGGATCAAAAATATAAACAAAAAAAAAAAAGAAAAGAAATAATACATTGCAAAAATGGTTGACAGTGTCCCTTTAAGTAAGTTAAATACTGAAATCTGGACTTCTTTGAGAAAACTGTGGAAGCAGTGTTGCAGGTCAGTTGTACTGCATTAATTTCAGGAAAATGTAGTACACTTTTTTTAGTGGTAATACCTTTTATTAGTCTAACTGAAGAATTTTCACACACACTTTCAAGACCTCTCAGCTCCCTTCAGCAGGTGCAGAGAAAACTAACCAGTATTTTAAAATATATACAAGAATTTGTGGGTCCCAGATTCCTTTACACTCTCCCCTTTGTTAAGCAATCTGGGACCCACAAACTCTTGGATATATTTTGAAATGCTGGTTAGTTTTCTCTGCACCTGATGAAGGGAGCTGAGAGGTTTTGAAAGCTTGTGTGAAAATTCTTCAGTTAGGCTAATAAAAAGTATTACCACAAAAAAGTATACAGTACTTTGGAAGAAGTGTTTCAATTCTTCTTTAGGGTCTTCCCACTGTATGCGTACATCCTCGTACGTACCCAGTACCAACACTCTAGCTTTAAACAAGTTTCCTCTGCAGGAAAGTGACTGAAATAATTTATTATTTATTTATTTGAATTTTGGTAACCGAGTGAGCCCGTTGAGACATTTTAGTCCCTTTTTCAGGGGGCAACCCGGAAAGTGCAGAACATAGACAATGGCATGGCGGCAGCAGTGGATACATTTACATTATTCACTGATTTACAAAAATTAATCATTTACAGAAACATTCACAGATTACAAATTTACAGATTACAAAGACATGGCAGTTACAGTAGTTATATTTACATCATTCGTAGATTTACAAAATGCACCATTTACAGATACACTTACATCAAATATTTACATAAACAGAAGGGGTCCGAGAGTGGGGATTCTTATGAGGATTGGTGAACGAGGAAAATTATGCATAGCATTATAGATGCCAGTCCAAGAGGACTGGAACTTAACGAGGGAGGTGCGGGATAAGGTAGAGTGTGGTGGTGAGTTCCAGCTAGATGCCACCAAGAAGGCAAAAGATCTCCGAGCCACTGCTAACTGAGGTTTGGTCAGTATGAGAAGTGGGAGGGAGGTGGGTCTAAGAGCATGCCGTGGGTGCCAGAGCTGAATAAGTATTATAAGGCATGGAGGGGTGTAACGGTGGACCAGGTTGTGCACTAGACTCAGCGTGGCATACTGGAGTTTGGATTCATATGTTAGCCAGCCCAGGGAGGAGAGGACAGCGCAGTGGTGGTGATGGGCAAAAGGCAAACCTTCCCACCTTCCCACACTATGATAGGCCTGTTTTAGGTGAAATAGGAAGGTTGTGTTGGTTGTAAGTAGTAGCAGGGCGTCATACATAAGGAGCGGCAGGAGGTGGGTGACCACAGTCTAGTGGCATAAAACCAAAGTGAGGAAGGGTCGTATGTGGTAGAGCAATTTAATTTCCATCAGCCTTTCACCACGGGTGGAATCCGAGACACAGCAATCATACATGACAAACAGAGATGGTCTGAAACTTCAGCAGGCTGTGTTGTAGCAACCAACATAGCCTGCTGAAGTTTCAGACCATCTCTGTTTGTCATGTACGATTGCTGTGTCTCGGATTCCACCCGTGGTGTAAGGCTGATGGAAATTATGGAGACCACAGTTAAAATCCTCTCCAGAGTGACCGCCTTCGAAGTATGAAGGTGTGGCTGTATTTCTTTAAGCAACTCAGTAGGCAAAACCCTTGCTCTGTGGGGCGTACACACAAATCAGGCAACACTGATTATTGTTGTGCCCTGCATCAAGCATCAAAGCTTGTCCCAGACATTCCTGTAACAACTGGGAAACTGAGGAGTGAAATCCCTTGAATAAGAGAGCCACCCCATCACATGTGTCAGTCAGTACCGGCTGACCAAAAGTAATTTCCTACTATTGACTGTTTTTTTAACCATGGACACATCAGACAAGGCTTTCAGCCTGGTGACTTGTAAGAACAAGATATCACTCCCAGAGGATTGCAAAACCATAAGGGTGGCCATCCTTTTCTCTGTTTGCTTGCGCATGCAGCATGAAGCAAACATCTTGTTACGAGAACGGCCATGTCAGAGGTGTGTCACTGTCAGGTCCAGTACAGCTCAGGTTGCAGTGGTCCCGGCAGTGACAGCCCAATGATCAGTGAGGCTGATCGTGATGCGTGTTTCTATTTTTGGGGCGTAACCTTCATGTAGTCGAAAGGAGCTAACCGGTATCAATATGAAAACCCGACATTTAAAATCTCGACACCCACAGCCCGAGACTGATATCCCAGTGTGGCACTTACCCGACAGAGTAACATTCCAATGATGGTAAGCCCGACAGTGGAGTTTGCCAGGACACAGAGTTGGTTATAATAATTTCGGGGGGTGCGGGGTCATAGCCCCCCTGCCTGTCCACAAACCTGGCATAAGTCCAGTGTTGGGCTTTCTGTCATTGGGATGTTACTCTGTCAGGTAAGTGCTGCGTCAGGATGTCGGTCTTGGGCTGGTGGGTGTCAGGATTTTAAATTTCGGGTTTTCATAGCAGATTCAGCCAACTGCTCCATTCAGAGAGCGGCTGGCTCTTCTCATTTGCATAAACCAGCCCTGTAGTTTACGGCTCCCAAACAAGTGTCTTCCTTTGGCTGTTATCTGCACTGCGACTACTTGACACTTGATCATCCTCACCTAATTTAATGCTAGTACTGTGTACTGGTTTTCACAATTGGCGTGCTCTGTGAGCTTTGCTGTACTTCTTCCTTCTAGTCTGCTAGTCTCCTCTGCCTATAGCCTGCTAATGTGAATTGGTAGCCCCTCTAATAATGGACCACACTATATATCCATTCTCCCCACCCTCTAAATTGTACCTAATCCCAAGCACCCTCCCTCATTTTCCTTCCCCAGGTCCCACAGCATGTGACTGGCACCACTTCTCACCTTTCCCTACAGGAAAAGAAAGTAGTAGTATACAATTCCACATGTCAGTTTCTTTTTCAAGTTCCACAGTGAGCGACAGGCACTACCCGCCCACCTCCATGGCTGGCCCCAAGCTTATGAATGAAAGTGGTTGCAAACTTTGACATGCTCCATGGTCCCCCATCTCTGGCCTGAAATGCTCTACCAATGCTGTGTCCCACCTCTCAGAGTCCTCCAGCCTGCAGTGCAGTGCCAATGGCCTGGTCCAGCCCGGTTTCACTGGACAGAGACTGCTACAGTGGCTCGGAGCCTTTCGGAAAGCAGCTGCTGGTGGAAGAGTAGTGGGTTGGGACAAGGCCATCGAGACTGGGTGTCAGTTCAGTTAGTTTCCTGCGGAGCCAGTCCTAGAAGATTCAGGGTTCCGGGAACTTGGAACAGGCAGTGGAGGTAGAACGCTGGTGAGGCTTGTTGGATAGAGAATATGGGTGGATGTGTGGGGTGGGGGGCACAGGTGATCAAGCATTTGCCCTTTGGGTTATGGTTCGGGGGTAGAAGAATTAGAACTAACACTAAATGATGTCAACAGCCTGCCCTCTAGCTGAGCTCCTACACTGTCTGGCCTACAGACACAGTGTGTTACTGATCTGACTGGAGGCAGTGGTGGCACAACTGCACAGATCAATCACTGTCAGCCTCTGTGATAGCCCTGCTTGAAGAAAGTCCTTATAAGAGATAACATAAATGTGCATCTGGCTTCAGCCTCTAGCCACTGATTTCTGAAGACAGTGTTATCTGATCTGGGTTGGAGGCACAAATAAAATGCATCCACTTCTGCAGCTTGCAGTAACTGCAGACACTACAGTGTTATCTATCCATCTGTCTAGGGCACAGCACTGGTGGGTAGCTTAAAATCCCTTTTATTTATTTATTTATTTATTTAGTTTTTGTTTACCGGGTAAGTACACTAGACAAGTTTTATGCCTATTTTCAGGAACGACCCGGGAGAGTACAAAAGGGTACAACAGGTACATTGATACAGTAATTGGTTCAGACGAATACATTCAGGTACAAAAACAGAAGAAAAGACAATTTTTACAGTTTTTACATTTACGTGGAAGGTACACCCAGATACAATGCTGGGGCAAGGTATAAGTTAGAGATAAATTCAATGACCAACAGGGCTGGTGAGGATTATGAGCATAGTAACATCATAGCGTCGGTCAAGCAAGGGAGGGGGGATTTGGACAAGGACATAGCGCAAGAGTGGTGACGCCAGATAATGGCTAAGCAAGTAACAATACACCTTTGTTTTTTCATTACTTTTTACTCAACCATCCATTTACATATGGGAGAGTGCTGCTTGCTTATTAGGCTAGATAAACAAAAGGAATTTATATATCTATAGAAAGAAATAATTTGAAATATGTGATTTTATTTTATGCTTTGTTTTTCCCCTTGCTAAGAAGAAGTTTGCTTTGTTAATTATTTATTTAAGTCTGTTAGACCTTGGACAATATATAAGCATTGACTGAGTGCTGGAGTGGGAAGAGATGATCCACGAAGCAATATTCTAATCCTGTGCTTGAAATACCCAAAAAGGACTCTGGAGCCCCAGTAACTCATGGCACCACTACATTTTGTTTATGTAAAAGGTATAGTTTCTAGAAGCACAGCATTTCGAACTGTTTTCTTAATTCAGCTTCTGGATAACCCATCAATCCCACTGGACAGCATGTGACTCCAGATATATGAACCTACATCCTACTGAATTTGCACAGTCGACAGACATTTTATATTACTATCTGTTATTCATATTTCCATTGCATAGATTTGTTTTATGGGGAAGGACATCTACATGTTTCATTGCATGTCGTTAATTGGTGTTCCTGTATATGTTGATTGCTGGAGAAATTTTTATACCAAATAAAAACTTTAAATATAAAAAAAAAATGTTGCTTGCCCACACAACACCTTGATCCATTTGATAAATTACAGTGATATACCATAGTGTTTTAAAGTGCTAAATGACTATGTGTGCGATTCTCTGTCATATGCTTTTTCTTTATCAAGAGAGAGCAAAATTCCTTCTGTCTGTTGCGTGTCCCCTTTTCCAAAAAGCACTGTTCATAATATCAGATTGTCAAATATAGACCTGGAAGAAATCAGACACGGTTGAGAGTGGGATATTATAGTATCAGTTACTTTCAAAGCCTGTTAGTTAAAATTTGGCCAATATTTTTATACCTGTATTTAATAAACTGATTGGTCTCTGGTTAGAAAGTTTGTCCTTCTTCCTGTTTTAAATTAAAAACTATCATTATTGCAATATTCATAGAGAGTAATAATGTACCTTCTTTAAGCGTTTCTTTATATAGTTCTGTTAATACAGGACTCAGTTGTTCACTATACATTTTATAGAATTAGGCTGGAAGACCGTCTTCTGCAGGAACAGAGTTATTTTTACATTTTTTAATAGACCCTGCCACTTCAGTTGCAGAGACAGGTTGCACCAGACCTAGTTTTGTACTTTCAGAAGTTTTAGGAATTATAATATCTTTAAAGAAATCCTCAAAATGTTCTGCCATTGGGGGGCACTAACTACTGAATTAACATGATCATGAGCTATATTAAAGTGATTCACCGTAGTGAGCCCCTGCACCATATAGATATATATATATAGGTGCCTTACCACCAGAGGGTGTCCATATTAAGCATATCCCTGAAAAGTGTTATGTCGATAAAATGTAATTTCCTTCATAAAGTCCTGTCTACCGGGTCCCAAGGATTTCCCGGTCATAAGTGGTGCCCACGATCCGCCACCACGCTCACGGACATGATGGCGAGATGCCAGTGAGAGCTCGGGGGCACACTCCATTATACTCTGGTGTGTGACTTTTTGATCTGTTTTTACCTAATATAATGGCCACGTGGCAATGAAACGTGGGCACTAGTTGACTAACAAGGCCCTTCTTAGTCAATCAGTGCCGTTTCATTACCAAGGCATTTTCGGTAATAGGCGCCACTTATGACTGGGAAGTCCTTGCGAGCCAGTAGACAGGATTTTATGAAGAAAATTACATTTTATCTACTAAACACTTTTCAGGAATGTGCACAGTATGGGGACCCTCTGGCAGTAAGGCACCTATATATATGGCGCAGGGGCTCGTAGTTATATCTTGGTGGACCTCTTTAAATATTTTTTTGGAGAGGTCTGAATTTATCATGAACTATATTCAGTATTTTTTCTGGAGAGGTCTGAATTTATCATGAACTATATTCAGTATTTTTTCTGGAGAGGTCTGAATTTATCATGAACTATATTCAATATTTTTTCTGGAGAGGTAGGCGTTTCAGATGTTCCAGGAATGCCAGTGATTAATCAATGGGATACTTTATCCTTGAAACTCTTGAATATATCTAGAGCTTCTTTTTGTCCTCGAGTTCCAAATTGTAACTCTTGTTGTAACAAGACTGCTCTGTTGTATTGAATAGAAAACATCTCTTGTATTTTTACAATTTGATCCTGTAAATTCGCTTTATCAATGTGCACACGGGAAATTAAAATATGCAATTTATGCCTCAATGTTAAGTATTGGAGCTATGTAGTATGTTTAATATATACAGCTTGTTTTTGAAAACAAACTTAAAGTCCTGTTTAGATGTTTCTCACCAGCCCTTTAGCCAGTCATATGCACAAATCATGGAAAGCCTAGCATTCCATTATCTTCTCTGTTTTTCTTGAATCTGTGTATTATTCAAAATTTGACAGTTTAATCTCCACATTGGAGATGCTGGTTTTGAGGCAGTACCCTGTACCAGGCAACTACAAGAGATGGCAAGATGATCAGAAGTTTCAAATGCTACAGTACACATTTTTGTAGACTTTGGGATAAAAACAAAAAACCTATACAGGTAGCTAAAGTGCCCTACATATGTTTTGCCACCTTCCTCGTGAATAGCTCTGAAGTTGTCTTGCTACTGTGGAGTATGTATCATGGAATTAAAAAAAATTGTGCCCCTGAATAATTTCGTTGTTGTGCCACCTCTATCTTGTAATGTCAAAACACAATTAAAATCACCTCCACAAATGATAATTTTGCTAGTATGCAAATATGACTGAATTGTTTTGAAAAGTGACACACCTGAAGGTATGGCTTGTGGGGCATAAACATTAAAGTGATTTTGAGATCTTTTTGTACAGATGCATGACTTACCATTTTTGGTAGGTTATGTTGGCGATGGCCTGTTTCTGTACATTTGAAACTTGTAGTTTTGCCACTACAAGGTGGCCAGCTGATCCCTTCCACGTCTTGATTGATTTCCACACCCCATGCTCAGGCATGTTATGACAAGCAACAAGGGACAGCGAGAGGGCGTGCCCCATTGAAATGATGGGATTAAATTTTTCTTCCTATTTAATACCTTATAATGGTGAGTTGGAGATTAATGAAGGCCACCTCTTGACTTACAAGGGCCTTGTTAGTCGAGCGGTGCCTTTATTAATCTCCAACTCACCATCATAAGGTAATAAATAGGAAGAAGTCCTGTTCATTTCAATGGGGTGCGCTCCAACAGTCTGTCTTGCTGCACGTCATAGTGTGGAGGCATGGAAATCAATCAGGAAGTGGAAGGGATCAGTTGGTCACCTTGTTGGGGCCAAACTATGATCCTGTCCACATACATATAGGCTTAAAATAAAAGTTTAACGATCATAAAAATTGACTATTGCCAACCTAAGGTACCATATCCTGAAAGTGGTACCTTAGGATCAGAAAATCATTTTTAATCAAATGTAACATTATATTGACATAGCAATGTCTAACATCAAGTCTCTCCCAGGGTCAATTTCAACACTTGGATGATGGTAAAGTTAATTCCTTTCAATTAAATGGTCACATCATCACGTACATCAGTTCCTTGGAACCAATATATGCCTACTAACCAGCTCTTTTTTTACATCATTTATTTCATGAACGGTCTTAATTGTTGTATCTTGAATAAAAATTATTCAGTAGATTTGATAAGATACTTGATGTAGTTATATTTTTTTTATAATTTTTTATACTACTTACCTTGACGGTTAGTGCATTCACAATCACTCCCCTGCACATTTTTTAACATGTTATTTTGTGGCTTTTTTGCTAACCTTTGCACATCCCTTTAATTTATTTGTTTTAGATTGCTTGATTCGGGAATCAGAAGAATAACCTGCAATAGAGGCTACTGAAGAGGCTTCTGAAGCATTATCCTCCTTTTCCGTATCCCTGCTGTTTTCTCTTACTAAGAGTACTATGCCTATTCCTGGTGGGTATAAGCGAGGAAGGGTTACCTATTTGAACTGTTTGATTCCCATATCTCTCTCTTTGTTGTTTTGGGGGACCAAAACCTACTGCTTCTATTTTTTTTGAGGGGGGGACGGGGAGGCATGTCTGCTATCTCACCCAGCTCTATTTCTTGGGATAAGGCCATGGATGATTTTTGTATCAAAGTAGTACTTCCTGATTTGTTTCAGATGTGGATTGAATCTCTGTAATATTGCTTGGGGTAGGAGAACCTGATTCCATGACAATTTTTGGTGATTGAGGTCTGATTGTTGGATGTTTGGGGAAAGAGGGAGAAGCATCCTGTTTATATTCCAAATGTGGTGACTGTGACCATGAGTGGGTGCTTGAGGGGCACTTGGCATTCACGCCTTTATCTGCCTTTCAGTGATGGTTCCCTCCTGATCACAATTTACACGGTCCATTCGGTTGTGTGCTGCCCAGGGGCACTGATGGTATGCGTGATTATCCTCACCACAAAAGCGGCACTTTAGAGGATTAGGGCACTGCTCACTAATAGAGCCATAGTCCATACATAAATTACATTTGGGTTTGTAACACATAACTCACATGGGTTCTAGTTCCACATTTGTGGCAAGTTTTGGGCTATCCAGGGTAGAAGCATAAGCCTCTGTCTTGCCCTGTGCAAACGGTGCTTGGTAGACGAAATACGTTGTTCGCTTGCTGCAACTCTACTTTTGCTTTCCACCCTCTGTCCAAACCAAGTGTAAATTCAAAATGGGGTGGGACACTCGAGCACCTCACACCTCTGACATAACCAATACAAGACATCTGCAATGTTCACCCCTTCACTACAAAAAAGTGGTGTTTAGTTAGTGGGATAACAGTAAACAGATCCCGTAGTGGGATATCTTTCATCTGTTCATAATGTACCCAAAATCTTGCCAATTAATATATTGTTTTAAAACTCATAAGCACCTTACAATCAGAATTCAATCTCTTACAGGTAAACCTGTATGCATTCAAGCTACTGCTTAATGCAGCCAAAACAAAGTGCATTATCTCTTCTCCCAATCACCGATTCCTAAATCATCTAGTATCCACACCTCCATGCATGAGAATTTTGAAACGGTACCCACATTCAAATACCTTGGCCAGTTACTTGACAATAAACTTACATTTCAGGCCCATTTAGAAGTAGTATGCGAGAAACCTAGACAGAAATTGGGATTTTTGACCGCAATAAATTCCACCTAGGCCAGGATGTTAGGATGAGTATGGTACAGGCTACCTTCATCCCGCTACTAGATTATGGTGACATAATTGATGGCAGTACCACCTCAACCATGTTGGACAATCTTGATGTACTCTACGACAGGTCACTGCAGCTCTTTACTGATCTCCCCCCACCCTTACTCACCTTTGCCTTCTCTGTGAGGCCATGGGCTGGACATCTCTTCATGTAAGGACGATACACCTCAATTTGTGGATGTTTAAAGCACTTAGAAATACACTACAAGGCTATATCTCTGAGCTCTTTACCAGGGCTTTTGACCCATATGCACTCAGGAAGGACTGCTTGACATACCATGGTATTTATCCAGTTATAGGAAAATAGTGATCAACTGGGCTGCCCCAAACTGCACGGAATGCCTTGCAGAAGCTAATTAGACTCCACACTTTGGTCTCCCCCCCTCCCTATTTCATAGACTTCTTAAAATACACTGCAATGACAACTGTGACTGCTGCCCTCAGGCTTAGTGTTTGTTGCTATGTTTAGTACACGAAAACTTATGTCATGCAATCCTTCACGTATACTGCATGAACTACTATAACCACTGCCCCTAAGCATCTGCAGTGTACCTTCGTTTTTGTTATTGTACTATGCTTAGCCTAGAAAACCTATCATTTGTCCAGGTCTTCTGTTACCCAGCTCCTGTCAGCCAGCTCTCGATGCATTCGTTTTATCTTCTATATCCTATGCATTTTGAATACTATATGTACTCGATTTGATGCTAGTATGTTTCACTTTGTTAAGTCCTATTCCATCATCCTGGGCTTAAGTATGTTGTTTTGCTAATATGCTCAGGCTAACTCAACTTTTCTTGTAATTGCTTGTTGTATTGCGTCCTACCCAGGACTTCCTTGCAAATGAGCTTGCTCAATAGTGTTTTCCTGGTAAAATAAATAAAAAGAAAAAAATCAAAATTAAAAAAAACATTTCTCTTCCTGGCACATGGAGTAATGCATATAGACCCCCTGCTACAAAGTCCGTGGAATCTTTTATTAAAGATCTTACAATGAAAGATCTATTTGGTAATGATTCTGCATTCCAGCACCGTGCAGGCTCTTCCTGAGCCGCAGAGATCAACCATTTGAAACTTGGCGGGCCGGGGGTCTAAGATTTTCATGATGATGCTCTGACGTTTCACTGTTGTCCACGAGCACCCGATGCATTATTCTTACCCATGTATGCCGCCCCCAATGTGCCCTCCCCAGCTTCACTATCAGGCAAACATCCTGATGCTGTTGCTTTAGAAGGAGAACCATTTTTCTCACTCACAATGTCCATATTAGTAGATGTCTCTATAGGTACTGTAGCAGTCTGCTTAATCTCAGATCTATTGGTAGGCGTCGAGGGAGCATTACCAGTCAAAGTTTTCCATATGTCATTGATGCCACCATTTTTTATTGGCTGCCCATTCGTTTGTATTTTTTTTTTTGGTTTTTGTGGCATTTTAATTTTCTTTACTTTTTTATGCAACTCGTCCTCCCCTTTCTTATTGTGACCGGCTGCTACTTGCTGTATGTCAGGTTCAGTAGTTTGTCCCATTTGTGCAGCACTACTTGTGGTACCAAAATTACTCTGCTTCAATTGTCATTCGGGCATCGCTATGGAAACACAGTCTACTGCCGAACTGCTCGACCGCTGAACTGAGCCTGACCAGTTCCTTCACTTCTATGGCAGGTAATTTTTTTATAGTGTATAATGGAACACTGTTAGCGTTAAAAATCCATCACTTTCGAAATGTTGTTATGCTGTAGTAGCTACATCATTGCAGCTGTTATGCTGCACTAGCTACGTAGCTACTACAGCATAACAACATCGAACGTGCTAGCACATGCTCGTAATAAGACCAGGAAGCAGCCGTGGCGGTGAAAACAACAGTGAAGCAAGTGGCAAAGTGGAGAAAAAAAACAAAGTAAGTCACCCAAATAGTCACGTTTCGTAGCAGTTGACATCCTACACTATAAAAAACAATGGATACCCAGCTAACGGTAACTAATCAAATCAAATCAAATCATATTTTATTTCTAACGCGCTTTTCTGAAATCAAAGCGTGTTTACAATTTAAAATAACCAACAAACAGTTAAAATACACAGGACTAAAAGACAGCATACATATGGCTAAGTATCCTCCCCAAATGCTAAATCAAATAAATAAGTTTTCAAGGAGCATTTAAATGTCTCCATGGACAGGCAGTCTCTAATCCGATGAGGTAGAGAGTTCCATAGGGTCGGAGCTACAAAAGCAAAAGCCCTAGCACCTGAGGTCTGTAAACAGACCCTGGGAACCTCTAGCAATCCCTCATCAGCAGAGCGGAGAGGGCGGAGGGGGCAGTAAGGTCACAGGAGGTCTTGCAAGTAACTCAGTCCCTGTCCGTGTGGGGTCTTATAGGTCAGCAACGTGACCTTGAAGATGAGTCTCCATCGCACTGGCAGCCAATGCAGTTCGCACAGCACAGGCGTGACATGGCAAGATCTTGACTGCCCTGTCAACAACCTGGCAGCTGCATTCTGCACCAACTGCAGGCAATGGAGATCCACCCCGGTAACCCTAGGAAAAGAGCATTGCAGTAGTCAAGACGAGAGGACACAAAGGTGTGAATCAACACAGGAAGATCATCGGGCAGAACAAGGTGCTTTATCCAGGAGATGTTCCTCACATGGAAGAATTAGGACTTGACAGCAGCTGACACCGGAGCTTTAAGCATCAGTTCATTGTCAAGCACAACTCCCAGATTCCACACCTTTTCAGAAGGTCTCAACTGGTCACCCCCCAGCATCAGGCCGGATGGTTGCCCAGGAGTCAACTTCTCTACCCGGTGACCAGGGCCCACCACCAACACCTCAGTCTTATCTGGATTTAGTTTCAACCAATTAGCACTCCAGTCCTGAATCTCAGCATGGCAGTTGTTAAATACCGAGACAGCACTACTCTGTTCAGGTTCAAAGGACAGTTAGAGCTGAGTATCATCTGCATAGCAGTGAAAACTCAGCCCACACTGCCTTATGATGTCTCCCAATGACAGCATGTACACTGTGAACAACATGAGGGACAGTACAGAACCCTGCAGAACCCCACAGGGCAGGGCAAAGGGGGCCAAGAAAAAAATCAGACACCACCCTCTGAGACCTGCCCATGAGAAAAGAATGGAACGATCTGAGGACCGTCCCTGGCAGTCCACAGATTAACCGCAGGCATTCCAACAACACCCCATGATCCACGGTGTCAAATGCTGCAGAGAGATCAAGAAGGACCAAGATCGAATGAGTCCTCTGATCCTTCGCTATTAGGAGATCATTCATCACCTGAACTAATGCTGTCTCAGTACTGTGCCTCTTCCTCACACCGGACTGGAGAGGATCATAGACTTCATGGGTGGTAAGAAAGTTCTCGAGCTGCAACGCAACTACCTTCTCAATAATCTTACCCAAAAAAGGCAGGTTAGAGACCGGTCAGCAGTTTGCAGGACAGTCTGGGCCGCTGGATGATTTCTTTAAAAGAGGAGTCACCACTGCCTCTTTTAATGGATCAGGGAACACCCCTTGATCCAGCGAACACCAGACTATCTCCGCAAGGACAGTTCTGATGACATCTATTCACCCCACCAGGAGGCATGTTGGACCAGGATCCAAACTACAGCAAGTCAGTTGCAAGCCCTGAACAATCTTCATGATATCCACGATTGCTGGCCGGTCAAAAACCATCCAGACAGACCGGGTGTCTGTGCCCTCACATCGACCTCTGCCATACTCATTTGAACGGGTTAAACAGATCTCCAACCTGATGGAGGACACCTTATCTGCAAAAAAAAATTGAGCAAACTCCTCACACTTATCTTGTGAAAAGGATCTCTGGCCCTGAAGACAGACTGGATTGCACAGTCTGTCCACGGTCCGAAAGAGCTGAGCAGGTCGATTTCTTGCTGCAGTAATCTCCCTGGACAGGAACTCTGCCTTCTTACAGGAGATTTCTTTTTTTTTTTTTTTTTTTTTTTTTATTTACTATGCTTTTTTCAGGGTGGGGTCTGTCAATAACCTGCCCTGATCATGGTCCCCCTGTGCCTCCACCTCCGATCAGTGCCAGCATTCCCTGATCACCCCTGGCTTACACCCCCAGAGGGCAGGGTTGCGGTGACTTCCCCAAGGTCGCTGCAAATCTAGTGACTGGTTGGGAAGCTGGCATCGGTGGCTATTGGAGGCCCCAGGAGGAGGGCATCATGGAGGTGGACCGAACCCCAGGTATTTTTTTCCCCTTTCTGCGAACAGGGACGGAGACGTGCAATGACGACTAGCGTCCGCCCCGCCCCTAAGTGATCCAGGTGTCGGTGTGCTGACGGCTTACCCAGCCTCCGCTGGGTGTCACTAGACACAGATCACTCATGCCCCCCTCCCACCCGGAGAAAGAGAGCAGTCTTAGGATGCTCTATCCTTCTCCCCCCGGCCGGCCTTCTGGTGACCTGAGTCCATTCCTGAACCCGGGTCGCCGGCGTCGCAAGCGGAAATCCAACTGCTGTGCCGGTGGGCTGGCTTTTTATGGGCGATTTCTGATTGATAATCCAAATAATGGGTGATCAACCTAAGTCTGTCCTCCACCAGGCCGGATTTCTGCCACAAACGTTCCAACCTTCGCGCCACTCTCCTCAACTCCCTCCAAGTCCCATCAAAACAAAGGGACTGAGGACAAAGGGGAGGGCGAACTTCCAGTTTCAGGCGCTATGGAATCCAGGGCCTCCAGTATCGCCCTATTATAGCGCATCACTAGATCTCCTGGATCCAAGCATTCCAATGACCAATTCGATAGGTCCAGCACCGCCAACAGACCCTCTGGGGTTACACCCCTCAAAGGGCGGTACCGGACCACTTCCAGAGGGGCTGGTCTCACAGGGGGAGCCACAAAACTGAACCTAATAGAGTGATGGTCTGACCATCCGACTGGTTTCACCACCAAGTCATTGGCCTCCATCCCCAGGAGGAACACCAGGTCCAAGGAGTGACCCTGACAATGGGTTGCAGCGGTAACTACCTGTGTAAAGCCCGACAAAATCATCAGTTGGAGGAAGTTTTGACTGAAAGACGACAGTTCATCGCCGACCCAGGCATTGAAATCCCCCAGGACCAACCACCTGGGGGCCTCCAATACCATGTCAACCATGAAGTCTGCAACTTCATGCAGGAAAACTTTCTCGTCTCCGGGTGGACAGTAGACGAGAAGAATTCTGCTGCCCACACCTGTTCCTAGGATACACTCAAAGGATCTGGTGATCCCCACTGGAACCTCCACCAGGTCCAGTTCCATCTTAAAACAGATGGCTATACCCCCACCCCTTCGATGCAGTCTCGGGCGGTGTATCACTGAGTACCCGGCCGGAACTGTTGACTCCAATACCGGACCGACATTTTCGTTCAACCAGGTCTCAGTGATGCAAGCCAGGTCAGATGACTCAACAAGATTAACAATAATTGCTGTCTTGTTTTTTTTACAGACATGGCATTGCACAACACCGCCCGAGTTGGATGAGAGGCCACAGAAGAACGGTCAACTTGCCCACCCTAAGTGGAGCCTTTGGGTATGAGAACCAGGCATGAAGAACCTCTTTCCTGGACCCTTTTCACCTCAGGGCGCCTCCTTGATCTCACCACCCTTATCCGTCCACCCCGCTCCTCCCCCCCAGTCAGGGGTCCCGCCCCTTCTGCCCCTCCGCACAATACCCAAGGCACGACAACACCTATACACCTCGGGCTGTAACGGGGGACTATCAAAGGGGTGGAGGTACCTCATCCAGGACGGGGAATAGCATCTGCCCACTGAAACACTATTCCAACACATATTCCCAATGCAGCTGACAACTATAAATAAAACTTAAACAATAAACCACAATAACGAAGTAATAAATAAAACTAGCTGGGTTAGTTCATCTTGAGGTTGCCCATGGTCATCGAACCTCTTGAGCTACAGTATGTTCTCGAGGTTCAAATGGTCGCCATGGCAACCTCTCAATGAACTAACCAGCTTGTTACTGATCGCTGGGTATCCATTATTCTCTATGTCTTAGACAGTTCTGCCGAGGGTTTATGGGCAGTTAAAATAGATGCAAGAGGGGGGGAGTAGAAACAATGCTGTACTTCAGTAACTGTTATCAGCGGATCTATTTTCTGTAAAACCAGCATTGTCTGTTGCTGAACTGCAGGCTGCTCTCACCATTATTTCACTGGCATTTGTAACTTTGCCCCGGATCCTGGATAATATTATTATTGCAAGGTTTTTTCCCATCTAGCCCCTAAAACGGCCTTTTCAGGAGTCCATTCTACTATTTGTTTCCGGGACCTTTTTCTTAGCATGCCCAAATGTTTTAAAGGCCCGCTCATGACAGATGTCACTTCAGCATCAGACTATGTTGCGGCAGTGAAGAAACAACCAGCTGTGGGGCTGTCTTTGGGACTGTCAAGCATTAGCTTACTGAATTTCTCCTCCTCCCCCCTCAAGGAGTTTCAGTAAAATAGCTTTTCTTGCTGACATACCTGCTTTGAGTTCAGACAGTGAACCTTAGGGGTATTTTCCCTTACAGTATCTCCAGCAGTATTGTTCAGCTGCACTGTAGTTTCTGCGGTGGTGTCTTCATCTGTCACAGCTGGAGGAAGGTTTCAGTTCATTACAACACATTGCAACATCTGTTTACAATTCCACATGATTAAGTTTCATTTCGTTATCGAGACCTGTTGAGAGGTTTGCACTGCGGAGCTCTGAGAAGAGAACGACTTGTCCACCTCCTTCTTCCACACCAGCCATGGCAGCCATCTTGCAAGATGTCCCAAGGTTCCCCCTACAGGAAGAGTATGGGGGGGGGAGGGGTTCTCCAGTGTCTTGGCCAAACTTTCCCCATTCTCCAAAATACCACCAGCATTTAATCTTGTTCAGTTTCAGTTGGTTGCATCTGTCTTCCACCCCCCAGCCCCCTGTATGAGGCTGAAATAGGCAGTATTGCCTAGCCCTCCTTTCCCAGTCAACAAAACAAAATAAATATCCAGATATGAAAATGCAATGGATCCTTATTATTATTATTACAGAATTAGGAGCACATATCTGAGCACAGGTGTTCATTTGCAAAGGTTCCACATCTGAGACAAGAACAGGGTACACATAAGAGTAATCTCAAAATCAATATGGTTAAAAATACAGTACCAGCCGGCCCAGTGGCACTGAGGGTTGAGACGCTGGATGCCACACCTCGGCCATGCTGGCGACCCAGGTTCGGGAATGGACCTGAGTCATCAGGGGTCGGCGGGGGAAGGGGCAGATTGAGCATCCGGAGGACTGCTCTCCTCTCCTCTCCTGGGGTGCATGACAGGGATTGCCGGTGTAGTAGCAACCTCTGGCGGAGACCAGGGGTGGCACTAACATCAGGATATAGAAGGGCAGGACGGCCTTGAAGTTTCCAGTGGCATGAGGGCACTGCGGTGTAGTCCACGGGATGCCATTGCATGCCACGTCCCAGGGAAACCACTGTACAAGAAAATTGCCCTATCCCGGTTGGCGAGAGGTGGGTCTGGGGATGAAGCACCCACACTCAGTGCGGGGTCCTCTCACTGTCGCTCTAGCACTCTGGTGAACCTGGACACCCCACTAGATTTACAGTCAGAGCACCAGCTAGTGAAGGTAGTCCCACCTGGGGACTCAGAGCCGGGGGGTTGGGTGGACGGGTGAGGCGGAAAGCTACACCAGAGCGGCGGAGGTGGACTTCGGGCGGGCGTGAGAAAGCATCATCGAGTGACCTCACTGGAGACAGTCTGGGTGATGGAGAGGTAAGGAGGATAAACAAAGTAAAAAAAAAACAGTGCAGTACCAGCGGCTCAAGTGGAGCGTAGTCCTCTTATTCCCACATTGCTCTTGGGGGGGTTTGGGGCGTAATACATACATGCATACATGCATCATTGAATCAATATATCAATCAGTATAGTTAAGGGCCATATCTGATGAGGAAGAAAATGTTGATCTTGCAAACTCAGTCCGTCCTTCCTCATCAGTTTTCACCTTCCAGACACACATGCTGCCAAATGGAAGGACAGGAGCATGGTGGCTGCATACCTCTGAACCCTTCATCTCCCATATGTTAAGTTCCATCTATTTATTTTACCAGGAAAAGACTCCATTGAGCAAGCTCATTTTCAAGGAGGGAGAATCACAAATGTCTGCACACCGAACACAGGCAAACTGCACTGCTGATTGATGCCAAAATACTAAATTTAATGGTACAAATATCAGATACAGCTTCCGGCAAAACCTCTGCCAGATGCCCCTGCGCTTCAACCATTAGGTCTTCCTCAGGGGGCGTGCTCTAGTGGTATATTGAGAGCAGTTTAAATGCTAAATGAATGATGATGTCATAATTATTTAATCAGACTACAATTTCAGTTAAGTCACATGACATAGTTCATTTGTACATTTGTACAAAAACATTCAACATAACCGAACTCAGCACCAATGCGGTACTATTACATTTAAAACCTTAAATAAAGAAAAAGTGTAACTCACATGTTATGCAATGGGCAAGAAAATCCTGCATTCTGATTGACTGGCTGGCACCTTTTCCACGTTGTAAATCCAAGTATCACCCCGTGGAAAAAGGTGCCACCCGCCAGTCAGCCGCATCTGAACTGCTCCTGAAATCACTCCGATGCTTTTTAAATTCAGACGACAACAAACCCAGGTAAACAGTGGTACTGTATACAAACTGCCACTGTGTTACTGTACAGATAAACACAACAGCTTTTTAAAGTCTTTCTCCTGTAATCACCTAGGCTGCCACTGCACTGTTATACTACACATTTTTTGTCACACTATATTGAGCTTCATATGTGCAGCCCTGCTCTTGGTGAACTTTTCTGTGCTCTGGAATGGATGTCCTACCCTGCGCTCTACAGCCTACATGCTGCCTGCTCTCTGAGATCCCCCCCCTGCATTCCTACACAGATGTTGCCGCTCATTCCCAGACAACCTGCAATCTCCTCCTCCTACCGCTCGATCCCAGTGCCTGTCACTTCCTGCGCCGACTCAACACCATTCACAAACTCCACACAGCCATCAGCTGTAATGGCCAATGTGATTGAACCGCGACGGTCACAGTCAGGAGCGGCCGGAGGTGTCATAGCGTCCTCCACAGATTCCTGGAGTTTGTAGTCCTGCTGAAGGGATTGGAGTACCTGCCAAATCTAGTTGTGTGGGTGTATGTTTCATCCCTGCATGTGCTGTGCCAAACTTGGTGACACACTTTCGGTTCAAGCCTGTTTAGCTTTATAAAATGAGTTTGATAAACGCAGGTCTGTCGTTGATACCAGAGAATTATTCTTGATTATGGAGACACAGAAATTCAGCAGCAACTCCAACTCTACAAGGCTCTCAGTCTATAAAAATAATAATAATAATAAAATAAACACACCAGTAACATGGGGGGAGGCATAATCTGCCTAGCAACAAATCACAATCACCCTAGCAACAAGGTACTATTTAACACAGAGAAAGGATATTACTAAAAACAATAAAATAGTTAAAAACCAGTAAACTAAGTATTAAAAAAAAAATTATTTTATACAGGACATTGTATAATCGCAATATGCCACTTGAAAATGTTAGCGATGCCAGGATTTACCCACGCCTGGTGTATTTTGCTCACTCGGCTGCGCCTCGTGATCAAACAACACACCAGGCATGGGTAAATCCTGGCATCACCAACACCCTGTCATGGTATATTGCTTAAGTATCAGACTGACCTACCTTTTATCACATTCATCTTTCTATTGTTATGTATAACATATATAAAATCAGCTCTTTGTACTATTTATTCAGTGGCACTCTCCTCCTCCCCCATCTCCGTTTAGAGCACTGTACCTAATGCACGTAGTGTAACTCATATTATACATTTGTCTGTCTCTACTTATAGTCCCCCTCCTCCCTCTCCCCCTTCACCCCCCGTCTTCTCTTTTCTATATGCAGATTATTCCCAGTCAGTATGATTATTATTTCCATTATTATGTAAAAATGTTGCAACACATTCTGGTGATGGATAATAAAGTTATAAAGACAAGAATGATTTCAAGGTCTACATTCGCCTTGTGCTTTTTGCAATGTGTGTAATATACATATATAAAACCTAGACTAGCAGGTCTAAGTTGGAAATGTAAAATACTGGAAAGTCAAGATGTCTTTAAATGCTTCCAGTTGTTGTCTGTTTTCTGACACTATGTGATTGACACTTTTTCTTTATTTAAGGTTTTAAATTTAGTAGTACAGCACTGGTGCTGAGTTCGGTTAGGCTGACTGTTTCTGTACAAATGCATAACTGAACTATATGTCATGTGACTTAATTGAAATCGTATTCTGTTTAAATAATCATGACATCATCATTCATTTAGCATTTAAACTGCTCTCAATATACTACCAGACCCCCCGAGGAAGACCTAACGGTTGAAGCACAAGGACTTATAGCAGAGGTTTTGCCTGCAGCTGTATGTGATATTTGCACCATTAAATTTAGTATTTTGGCATCGATCTGCTGTGTAGTTTGCCTGTGTTCGGTGTGCAGATGTTTGTGATTCTCAGTTCTTGGACTCAGGCTGGCTACCTGGTCTGCACCCCGCCTTGAGCTGTTGGAGTGCAAGAATCTTTTTGTACTGATTGCTCGTTTTCAAGGAGGTCCTGAGTAGGACAGCGTACAATAAATGTTTTGTACTATACTTCAAGAGATACATACATAGCATGAGGAGCGCAGTAAAATAAAAGTATATAGTACAGCATACATCGAATAAGTATAAACAAAAGCACAGCATTATTTAAAGAATAACGAGATGGGGTGCAAGTGACTGTCTAATACAGTTTATGTGCGTTCTTATATACATCAGTACAGTCCTTGGCATTTCTAAATACAATTAAGGTGTATGGGACAAAAGACCAATAGGTCCAGTCATCATCCTACTTTATGGTACTTACACGTGCAGGATTCAGTAATGCATGCAAGTGACCAAAGGACTAAAGGTGTTTGTACATTTACGTTAATTACAGTCAGATACAGGATTCAGTATTGCGCTATGGAACACTGCCTCTCAAAATGTGGAACAAATAGGGAATATTTGGGTTGCTTTATCAAATCTTTAACTAAGAAGCTCAGAAAACAGTTAGAATGTGTGTCTTTATGTTACCAAAGTTTGTTTTTAATTGAACAACATACTGTATATTTCACAGTTTGTACTAAGAATTGTTGTTTCAAAATCTTAATACTGAATGTGGGACCCATCCTGTCATTGTGGAACGGGGGCTTTTGTGAAGTAAAATGAGGAACTTTTCCCTGTAATGTGGGGCAGTTGAGAAGTATAGACTTTCTTGTCACACATCTGTGAGAATGACAAGAAAGGTTATGTGGCTAGAGCCTCTGGTTTCCTGAACAACCAACGCCTGTTCTTCCTGCCACTGCTTTCCTAAAAGTAGACCAGCGGTTGGAAAGAGTTTCGCCACCACAGGCTTCCTGTTGACCTGGCCTCAAAACGAGTCATCTGCGCAGTTATGAAATGCCGTGGCATTTCATATCACATTTTTTTCACACTCTAATGTCATTCTGTGCATTATAGATCAATAAATGTATAAACTAAGAAAAAATTACTCACCGTAGTAATGTGGTTTCCTCTTAAGTGATCTGTCAGTATGCTGTACAGTAGCAATCAGTTCACTGGATTGAGTTGCCCCAGAGATAGAACTTGTGCAAATTTTGGAATCTTAGCAGTAAGTTCAGACTCTGCCTTGTGGTCATACTCCCACCAGCAGTCAGATCTGTTTTTAAAGCTAGGGGGAGCTGTGACCACTAGCACTAGCTAAATGGCTACTAAAAATTTACTTTAATAAATTTATTACATTTTGGAAAACGTTAACCAAATTAACTTTTTTAAACTGACCACCTATGAATGATTGTAAAGGAACTGCAACAAGTAATGGTACAGCAACTTAAAAAGAGAATAGATTTTCATATGACCTTATTTTCAGGTTCTGGAAGGGCAGGCAGGGTAAGCGATTATAAAACTTACTGATGTATCCCTTAAGAAGAAACAACTTTAGTACAGTGAGTAATTTTTTTCTTCTAACTCCAGGAATCCATTATTGCAGCTTTACTACAGCAGTACTTTGGGCGGCTGGGTCCAGAACCTATTTAGAAAAAAGGTTCTACAAGACAGCAGTGCCAACAATGGCATCTGTTCTGGACTGGGTGTCCAGACAATAGTGTTTTTTGTAAAGGTGTGTACTGTATTCCAGGTAGCTGCTTTACAGATTTCTTGAAGGGAATGCTCCTTACTGCTTCCACCACAAAAGCAGAAGTGACCCTTGTGGAGTGTGCCTATAGCTGTCTGGGGGGTATTCTACCAGCTTTTCTATAGCTGAACTATATGCAGGAGACTATCCAACATGAGATAGTTCTCCTAGTTGCTGACTTACCCTTTCACACTTCATCATAGGTGATACAAAAGCTGAGTTCTGTTGGACCTGACATATTCTGTGCAGTCCATAAAGTGACTCAGTGCCCTCTATATCCAGGCAGTCATTTCTGTTCCCTTGTACTGGCCTGCTCAATTAAAAACACAGTGATAGCAATTAACTAGCTCAGGTGGAATTCTGACACCACGTTAGGGAGGAATTTCCTATTAATCTTGAGGACTGCCTTACCCCTATGGAAGATAATGTAGTTTGGAGCTATGTGGAGGGTTTGCAGCCCACTCACCCTTCTAGCAGATGTGACAGCCTCTAGGAATAGTGCTTTCTGTGTAACATACTTTAGGTCAGCAGTAGCCAGAGCCTCAAAAGGTGCTTCCAACAGGTGAGCTAAGCACATATTTAGATCCCATAGAGGAACAGGGTCCCTCACTGGAGGATATAAATGACTGAGGTCCTTACAGAAACTTTGGAAAACAGGTTGTGAGGCCAGACTTGCTTTTGCCAGCTGATGCGTAAGCTGAAACTGCTGCTAAATGCACCTTCAGGGGTTGAGGGCCTCAGGCCCACAGACAGTAGGTGCACTAGGTAATCCCAAGACTGTAGGCAGGCCTACTTGTATAGGGACGATCTTGCTGGGAGCATACCCGAATGACAACCCTTTCCATTCTGAGGCATATGCTTTCCTTGTTGCAGATTTTCTTGAAACCTTCAATGCTCTCATTACTTCCTATGACTCATTTAACCTAGAGAGTTCTGGTTCCTCAAGAACCATACCTTATTTGTGGGTTTTGAGGTCTGGAAATGTTAGGCAAGGCTACAATTCCAGTACCATCTACAACACACAAGACACAAAAATTGGCAGTGTAAAGACATTTTATTGCTCACATAAGTGCACGTTACCTCTTCAAAAGGGCATCAGAGGGACCCTTTGGTGCCCCTTTGAAGAGGCAACTTGCACTTACTGTATGTAGCAATAACTATCGCTACACTGCCAATTTTTGTGTCTTGCGCATTGCTGGGTGGTACTGCAATTGTAACCTTGTCTTACTGATGTTTTCCTGGCACACCATTCTGTGGTGCGGTCTTTACTTGCTTTTTGTCTGAAAATGTTATCCTGTCCTGGGACAGGGTCAGCAAGGTGTGCCTGGGTGGCAGGTTGATTGGAGCCCTGCTGGACAGACTCAGAAGCATGGAGTACCAGACTGTAATTGTTGCTGGCTCCCTCACGAGCTTTATGAGTACACTCTGCAAGAGTGGGAATGGAGGGAAAGCATTCAGGGACCTCCTTGTCCAGTTCAGGATCTGGTCATCCTCTGGGACTGTTCTTATTGCTGGGGGCCTGCAACAGATTTGTGGGAGCTGGTTGTTCTCCCAGGAAGCAAAACTGGTCTATTTTTGGGTGTACCCCACCTTCTGAACATTGTTGCCAACAGTTTTTGATTCAGGGTCCACTTATGGTTTCCTTGGCTGATTCTGCTTAGTGAACCTGCCAAGCCATTGTCAATCAATCAATCAAAATCTTTATTTGTCCAGGTGAACATTGTTGAGCAAGTTTATTTACAAGATGGACCTGGTTAGCTCCGGGTCAGATGGTACAATGCATACAGAGATATTTACAATAGAGCCAAATAACACAAGTAAAAAACAATTAATGCAATTAATGCAAGTAAGAAGTCAATGTTACATCAGTCATATCAGTTCAGAGTGCTTCTGTAATATTTAAAGAGGGCATCAGATTAGGCTTAGTAGGAACTTCAGTCGGGAGAAGTGATCGGCTGCTCATGTAGGGAGCTGATGCAAGCGCAGAATTTCAAAAGTAGTGTAATCACACAGTATCCCTAGATGTAACACTCTAAGCAGAAGGATAAGGGTCTTAACAGTCAAGGAGAAAAGTAATTACAGCTCTTGTTTGGCAAATTTCAGCATGGAAATCAGATTTATGCTTGGTTTAGAACGGACACAGAAGCAGACTTTAGGAACCAATCGGAAGCCAACACCGAAGAGCGCTCACGTTCTGATTGGATGGCTGCTAATGCCATGCTTCGCTAATGGAGAGTCCGAGCTTAGGTTCTCAGGCGGTGGTAGAGGCAGCGCCGACCGCCCGGTGCCCGGGTTTCCCACGTCTATGGGCAGGGAGCCCGTGGAGAGCATATCCTTGGCAAGGGATGGAGGAAGGGGCCAGTATTAAGTACTGGGCCACAGACAATGGAACATCTGAACCAGCGGAAGACTAAAACAGCAGGACAACAGAACTGGGTATTCCTTGACGCCTAAAGACTGGCCCAACCACAGAAATTCAGAAAGGAGTGTAATCAAACAGAGTCCCAACTCTTGACACTCTAAACAGGAAAAAATAGAGGTCATAACTGTTAGGCAGTAAGTACAGCTCTTTTTTGTGCAAGTTTTAGAAAGAAGATCAGACTTTAGCTTAGTACTGAGGGAGACACAGGAGCAGACTGCAGGAGCCAGTCAGATGCCAGAGCAGAAAAGCGCTCACATTTTGATTGGGTATCGGCAATGCCATACCTAGCTAGTAAGGAGTCTGGTCTAAGTGTCTCAGGTGGTGGCTATGGAAACGACAACCACCCGGTATCTGCATTACTTCCACCTGAGGGGCAGGGAGCCTCTGAAGGGCTAGTCTATGGCAGGGAAGAGAGTTAGGGGACAGAGGAAAGAGAAAGTAAGAGTGGAATGCAGTGGAAGGGGAATACGAAGGTGAAATAGGGTAGTTGAATGGTACCAGGCAGTGGAATACCAGCCACAGATTAAGCAATATGTAAAAGACAACAGGGTGAGTAAGGTGTTGCAGCCGCAAAAGCCATGAAGAGATAATAACCCTACAGGGATTTCTAGAGGGGGAAAAACATGTAAGGCATAAGACGCTCAAAGAGTTAAGGTCAACAAAGGTTACAAGCGATCATAAATTCAATTACACTCAGAAGGCAGCAGCCTGATGCTTCAGACTAAAATTAGGGGCTGGGGTAGCAATTGCATGGCTCACACACATACCGAGCATATAGAGATTTAAAGGCGTTCATACTGCAGAGGCAGCTTAATTTCAATACTTTTTGTACTTTGTTCCACAATGTTGGCAGCAGGAAGCTAATGGCCACTCTGTCATAGTGAGAGGAAGCCTTAGGGGTATGTAATGTGATGTAAGATGCACTTCTTAGGGCATACGTCCCTAACTCACTTAGTGGGAGACAATCTATTATATATTGTGTAAGCCACTTCAAGAAGACTCTATAAGTCCAAAGGACTGCATTTCTATTACGCCTAAACATAAGAGAGGACCACCCTATGGCTTTGTACAAGGAACAGTGATGGGTAGAGATGGGGAGACCAGTAATAAACCAGATAGCCCTGTGGTAAAGCGTATCCAACTTTGGGACATTGACTATAAAGGAAATCTGCATACTCGATCAGCGAAAGAAAAGCAGTTTGGACAAGGCGCACTTTTACATCTCTAGTAAGAAACTGGTTAATTCTAAAGAATAGCCCCAGCCTGTGCTTTAACTTCTTTACAAGGTCCTCGACGTGCTCAGTGAATGATAGATTATGGTCTAACCACATACCTAGGTATTTAAACTTTGAGACAAACTCCAGTTTCTTTCCAAGAATTGTGGTAATCTGAGGTAGTGCTCCAGAGCTGGCCAGATTCATCACACGGCTACCAGGCGAGAACAATATTGCTTTTGTTTTTTAGCATTTAGAAGAAGTTTTTTTATAGAGGAGCTGGTTCTGGAGCTGGTTAAATTCCTCCTGGAGGTCAGCACAAGTGGCTTCAGGTGTTGGACAACTTATATATACAACTGTGTCGTCAGTAAAGAGGTGTAGGTTGACCTTGTTAATACTCTCATCAATGTTATTAACATAGATAGCGAAGAGTAAGGGACCAAGTATGGATCCTTGCGGTACTCCCCTCAGTAGAAGTTTGAGTGGGGATAGCTCATCCTCAGCCTTAATTTGTTGACGTCGTCCTACAAGGTACTCAGTAAATCAATGCAAAGAAATTGAGTCCAGGTCTATACTCTTCAGAGAAGAGAGAAGCAGGCTTTGATCCACTGTATCAAAAGCCTTACTAAGGTCTAGAAATACAGCACAAAGTTTCTGCTGTCCAGTTCTCAGTATCAATCATTTGTTACTTTGGCGAGGGCCGAAATAATGCTGTGTTTAGTTCTAAAGCCAGATTGCATCGGGTTGAGTAGGTTATTGGATTTGAGGTAGTCCTTTAGTTGGTTGCTGACAATCTTTTCCAGAAGTTTCAACAAAGTTGGGAGGAGGGAAATTGGTCTATAATTGTTAAAGTCGCAGGGATCCCCTGATTTAAACAAGGGGATGACATGAGCAATTTTCCAGATCTGGGGAATAAGCCCTTGGGACAATGATAAGTTAAATAAGTGGGTGATAGGAACAGCTAGGACACGATAGGTGATTTTAAGGAAATAAGGATCCAAAGAATCAACACCAGCACTTTTCTTAATATCCAATTGGAGCATGAGGTCTTCAATTTCTTGACGTATAACCTGTTCCTAATCATGTGATGTGTAATCTTACCTTGTAGTCTCATGATGTGTGACCTGTTCTTAATTATGTACCATGTTGTCCCAAGTGTGTAAGTATGTAATTTCCTGTACTCTCCTGGGTCGTACCTGAAAATAGGCAAATTGCTTGTCTAGTGTACTTACCTGGTTAATAAAAGCTAAATAAATAAAAATAAATAACCTCTTTCAGAGAGACTGGGTGGAACAAGAAGCCAGGTACTGGGGCAGAAGAGTCTGAGCATGGGACTCTTAATTGGGAGTGGACCAGGGATGCAGAGGAATTGTCAAAAGCTAGACCAGCTGTGGCAAAATGATTGTTAAGTGCAACTAGGATTCCCAGTTTATCATTGATTAATAATCCTGGTAGATGCCGATAGCTCTATATGCAGGGAATAGGCTAGGTTCCAGATCTTCCTGGCTTTTGTGCACAACCTTGAATATCTTGTTCCTCCCTGCTTGTTTATGTAATGCATTGTTGTGGTGTTGCCTGTTTGGATCTGAACAGACTTGCCCTGGATCTGGGAAGAAAAAGTTTGTATTGATAGGGAACACCGCCCTGAGCTCCAGGAGGTTGATATGCTTCTGAGTCTCGTGTGTGCTCCTGGTGCCACTCACAGTGAGATTCTCCAGGTGGGGACCCCAACCTTGCAGTGAGGCATCCGTTGTGAGGATACTTGCTGTGGATTGCTGGAGGAATGGGTTCCCTCTCTGAGATTGTCTTCTTCTTTCCACCACTCTAATGCCCTAAGTAAAGTTTTTGTGATTCACTAGTTTGGACAGAGGGTTCTACCTTTGGGACCAGTGGTTCCTTAAGTGGTACTGAATGTATGAATGGTACTAAATGGGTATATTCTGTGATAATAGTGTCAAAAGGGAGGGAGGAATGGGCAGACTGGATGGTCCAGGTGGTCCTTATCTGCCTTCAAACTCTATGTTTCTATTTCCCTCATCTGGAACTTGGCCACTGGTGACACTGTAGAGGAAGAGTCCGTGTATCCTATGAGCTGCAGAACATCCCCTGCAGGCCTTGGCTGGCCTAATGTGAAGGATTTTGCAGAGGCAATCAAACTTTATACCCTTGCCTGAGGAAGAAAAGCTAGCCCCTGCAGGGTTTCCAGGTCTGCACCTATGAGGTCCAATACATGAGTTGGTTCTGTTCATGACTCCTGTAGGTTTATCAGGGAGCCTAGGCCTTCTAAGGTGCTTTTTTTTACCACCTTTATGGAGCACCGTGCTTCCTGCTGTGTTTTTTCTGAGACTAGCCAGTCATCCAGGTAATGAAAAACCACAACAACTTGCCTTCTCAGGTGTGCTGTCACCACAACTAGGTATTTCATGAGAACCCTTGGTGCTGAAATAAGGCCAAAGGAAAGGGCTGTAAGCTGGTATTGGTAGTTCCCCGGTCTAAGCCTGAGGTATTTTCTGTGAGCATGTCTAAATGGAATATGAAATTAGGCATCTTTCAGAGCCAGAGACCCCAACAAGTTCCCTTGATGCAGGGATGGTACCACTGAGCCAGTGTGACCATCTTTAAGCTTTTTTTTTTTTCCTGTGTTTATTCAGATTTCTCAGTTCTAAAATTGGTCACCACTCCCCATTTTTCTTGTGGATTAGAAAGTATCTGGAAAACACTCCCTTGCCCCATTGTGAGGCAGAGAACTTCACTCCTCTTGCTAGAAGCAGTTTCTTTACCTCTAACACCAGTACAATGTTTTTGTGGTGGAGAGCGAGATAGTAACAATTTGGGGAATTTTTTTGAACTGCAGGGACAAACCTTGATTCACTACTTCCAGCACCCACTTGTCTGTGGGGATTTTTGTCCATTCCTGGAAGTAGTGAGGTAGTCTTCCCTTCCACTGGCAATGGTTGGGCCACCTGGGCAGAATTGTCAAGGGGTATTGTTTTGGTTGTGCCTTTGGGGCTGGTGTTGTGGCTACGCGCCTAGTGCCCCTACAGCCCCTGCCCCTATAGTAACCTCCTTGGGGTTAATACTCATAGGGCAAAAGACTTTGGGTAGTAACCCCTACCCCTTCCTCCCCTTTTGTAAAGTCAGTAGGCAGTGGAGCCTTGTCATTTTATGTGTTATATTTATAAGTGGTTTTGTATTCATCCACTGTTTTCATAGATGCCTGTCTTGCCACCAAACAAGGTTTCCCTCAGAGGAGAAATCCAGGGCTTTAGCTTGTGTGTCCTGGGATAGGATGGTATCCCTAAGCCAGGCGAACCTTCTTAGAGACACTGAATGGATCAGGACCCTTATAGCAGAGTCACTGGGGTCCATGTGGAATTGGTTCTTAGTGGCATCCAATGCTGATCTGGCTGTGTCAGCCAAGTCCTGTGCAACTTTTATCAATTTACTTATTAATGATTTGGAATGAACACCTTTGCGCCATTGGCTCTTTTAAAAGGTTCCACGTCAGAGAATACAGATTTGGAAAACAGTTAAAATGGGGAAATTTACAATAAATCCAGCAAAGGAAGCTACTACTATAAATAATAGAGCACGTGTTCAGAACAAAAGGGAACATAAATAATAACAGAAGAGCTAGCTATACAGTGGAGAGGAGCAGCCGATAGGCTTTGTCAAGCAGGAATGAGCATACAGTGGAAAGACTATGAGCAAGAGGTTGATAGGTAGGAAGGGAGAAGCAGTGGCAGATAGCATACAGTGGAAAGACTATGAGCAAGAGGTTGATAGGGAGGAAGGGAGAAGCAGTGACAGATAGCATACTGTGGAAAGACTATGAGCAAGAGGTTGATAGGGAGGAAGGGAGAAGCAGTGACAGATGGCACTTACTGGTTAAGACTGCTGGAGGGAACAGGGGTGTGGAGGGGAGGGCACAGTGTGAGGTAGCTTAAGGGGAGTTGGAGTGGATGATGGTACCGTAAAATCCAAACTGGATTCTACGGAGGGCCAGGGAGACAAGTAAGTCACAGGGGAGGAAGGAAGAAAAATGAGGTCGCCAGGAGTTTAGGCAAAGAGGAAAGGGGGGGAGGATGGGAAACAGGGCGGGGTAAGATGAGGACTAAGTAAAAGGATGGAAGGCTGCAGGAGAGAAAGGGAAGGGTTGAGAGATGTGGAGCTGAAGCTAGGGTAGTAAGTCAAATATTAAGTGAAACAGTCACAAGAAGCATTAGCCACTAGGGACTCCTGTAGCTTGCATTTGTATACACTTAGCGAGGCTGTGGTTGTGATGTCATCGTCAAGGGAATTAAACCATTTGGGGGCTCTGACTGTGAAAGAGCACTTTTCTTGCGAGGTCCAACGATGAGGAACTTGGAAGATGGAGCTGTCAGAACTTCTTGTGTGGTGAGTATTGCAAAAGTTGCTCAGGAGGTTCTGAACTTCACTGTTTACAGTTTCACTCAGTGCCAGGACTGAATTCTATAGGGCTTTCTGGTACTGAGCTGTGTATACCAAGTAAGCTGCATGTCTGGGAAGCAAGGAAGCTGAGATGTATACTTTTTTATCCATGGTATCCAATTTTCTGGGATCCTTCTCTGGAGGCTGTGCAGAGAAAGGCATCTTAGCCTTCTCATGTGCAGCAGCCTGGACCACTCCTTCATGATCAGGATGGGTATAGAGGTACTCAAACCCCTGTCAGTCCACCTGATATTTCTTTTCAGTGATGTCACGATCAGTGAGGTTTAAAGAGCAGCTGACACCTTCAGGACAACTTTAACAAACCATAATATTTAGGCACAGTTCAGCTCATATTTCAGGTTAGTTCTGTATTCCTCCTCCCCATTATTTATTACTGAGGTCATTTGCATTAAAACAAAATCTTTGATCCTGAAGAGTTCATCTATTCCTGTTGCTTTCTCCCTACCTAAGGTCATAATACACTGCTTGTGACATCACAGTTACTCTCATGGCAACACACTGTGATGTCACAACAGAGGATTATGACTTGAAGAAGGGAGTAAGCTATAGAGGCAGATGAACTCCAAGGGGTAATGATCATGTATTCATGAACATTTACTCGGAAATAAGTAATGGGAAGAGAAATCTTTAGACTATATATGGAATGCATGCTGAATTGTACCTAATTATTATGTTTTTCAAAGTTTTCTTTGTGGTGTCAGTAGCTCTTTAAATGCTGATGATATATAGGGAGGAATGGAACTGACTGTGTCAGCCTCCAGGTAACAGGCTGTCCCACACATCTCATCTAGCGATGTTCAGTAGATAAAGCTTCTAAATAGCAAAACAGAAAAGAAAAAGATACTTCAGATATAAGAAGTGATAGCGGACTACTTCTGAAAGTTGCTATCAGTTTCAGGTAGTAGTTCTTTAAACAACTGTACTGAAGCATAATTTTTCCCAGTAGAAGCTTGTTTTTAAATACAGGTCCAAATCCCATTAGTTCATTTGCCTAAGCCTTTTGTTATCCCAGTGGCTGTTTCTGAGCTACACATAGATAGTACCATCTTAGACCTGTATGATGAAGCTTAATGTCCTTGCATTGTTGCCACAATGCACCTGTGTATTACCTGTGGAACTATGCTGCTGGAGGGATGTCAACTGCATCACAACACAGTAGGGTGGTATCAGCTGGAAAATTTGGCTCAACAGGCCAGTTTTGAGCCAGGTTGGGCCAAACCAGAACTGGCCTGATTCAGCCCAAAATTAAATGAAGGGTTGGGGGGTTGGGGATATTTTTCATGGTGGTCTTCCAGCAAGATGTCTCAACGGCACCATCAACAACCTCCCTACATGACTAGCTAGGCTATGGGGGGGGGGGGGCTGTTAATCATCAACCCCCCCACAGCCCCCCAAACCAGCCTTTTTGAAAAGAGAAACAAGGGCTCTTAAGGCCTTACCAATAGGAAAGTAATTATGGGCCACTTTTCAGTTGTTTTCCCCCAAGTGAAACTAGTTTCCACCTGTTTCATGGAACTGCTTTTGAACCTGAGCAGCCTGAACCCGTGGCCTGACCTAATTCCGAGCCTTATCATGCAGTTCAAAACTGATACTAACCAGACGTGTGCATATCTGAACCACCAAGTAAGATTATAAAACAGTGGTAGAAAATGGAGATGGTATTCTGAGACCCCCGAATTCCTCTCTCGTACACTGTCGTACAGGCTGATCCGCATGGCACATGGATTCTTCCTGCCAGCATTCCATCCTCTAGCACTGCTGAGTGACAGGAATGATGATTTTATTTATTTAAGTCTCGGATTATAAGTACTTTTGAGCCAAGGCTCATTTACAAAGGTTCCACGTCAGAACAGTAAACAAGAAACAGGCGTAACCCCTAGGTGGCACTATCCCAAGGGCTACTACCCCTGCCTGTGTGACTTGGCACAGGTTGAGGGGCCTGAGTTCTAGAAATGGGTGCCTCCACCCAGAGGACAAGGTTAATGGTAGCATAGCTGCTCTGGGTATAGCCCTCCGGGACACTGATACCCCCCCCCCGTAACCCCTCTAGTGGCCTGTACGGATCAGTAATAAGACAAAAGCAATTACCACAGGAATGCAATGTTAACTCCATTCTGAACACACTTGCAACCAGGGCTGGATTAGCTGCATTGGTCCTGGAGACCCCCTGTAAAATAAGGCTGGCAACAGAGAAAGGCAATAACACAGTATCCCCCACACAGAGATACACCACACCCAGTTCAGATGCAAAAAGATTTAGATCTGATTTATTAGGGGGATTTGAACAAGGGAGGGGCTGTAATTTAGTGATTGATTTTAGATATGAGTTGTTCAGGTTATAAGGCATGCACTCAAAGGTTTCTGTAATACAGTCACACACACACTCTGGGTACCCAGTTGTTAGTACAGGCTAGCCTGAAGCATTGCTCAGGGAAAGACCAGCGTCGCAGCTGGTTGGGGCCCTTTGGAAGAAAGAAAACACAACATGCACTTTAACCCTTAATTTGTAACCCGGAGCCAGATGGCTCAGTCCCAAAATGATTAGCAACAACAATTAAGTCAGTTGACACACTTTGATTTGAGCTTTGTTGCAGGGAGCTACCCTGGTGTTTACTCACGCTGCCCAGGTCAGGATGCAGGATGGATGAAATGGAGACCTCAGGATGAAGTGCTGGATTGCCAGGAGAAGCAGGGCCCACACGATGCACCGTGGTGAACGTTCCTATTTGCTGGTGTTGAGCAGGGAGCAGAAACCCCAGGCGGGTCTGTCATCAGGTGTAACTCTGCGGCGTGAGTGGCGGTCTAGGTCAAGGTAGTGAGGCCCAGACCAGGTGAATGAATCAGACACAGTCTGGTAAAGTTGATGGATGCAGCCTCCAGCTATCATGACACAATCAGCAGGGTGGGGAACCAAATCGCGAACCCCACTCCACAATCAGCACACTTACAGTAAAGGCAAGTAAACAGCACAGATCAGATGACAGACCGGTTGCAATTAACAGTGTCTCTGTGCAGACTGTACTGTGGATAACTGTGTGATCCCCTGAAGCGCTGTGTCCGGGTTCATACCCCTGCCTGTTAACTATACAAGGCCCACCTGGTTGAGGGGTTTGGGTTTGTTTCTTCTTCTGTGGTGGGGGGGGGTCATCACGGAACAAATAAATAGCATGATGCCTCCACCCAGAGAGAGAATAAGTGGGCCAGATGCTGAGTGCAGTACCATCCTCTGGGATTCAGTATCTACCCACCTCCCTACCATAAGGTTGCGAGTTAACGTATTATCTGCATAGACTGTGAACAGGGTCAGTGCTGTTTTGATAGTATATACATGTAAATGCCTATATACAAATAAGTTATTCCAAGTGAAGCATTTTATATTTTTGTAAGTTATTATCATGACTCTTATTCTTCCTTATCCTATGGGGGGGGGCAGAATTGTAGCTAGTTGGGGTGTGAAAAGGATGATTGCTGGATCCCCGTGCAGATGTGGGTTGATCCGGGTAAATACCTGGATGGGATGCCTGTAGGACATGCTTCAGTCAGGGGTGTCATCCCAAGAAAATTCTGGAGGGGCGCACATTTAAAACTGAAGCAAGTGAGGGCAGTTAATCACACATTTACCACCCCTCTTCCATTCAAATGGTAAAACTTAGCAGGGCTGGACCCTGCCCACAGAGAAGTGTGCTTCCTGCTGAAGCAACAGTGTGTTTGGGGGTAACTCCCCTCCTGTCCCCGGCCTGGGGTAAACTGCAGCATTATGGAGGTAGGTCTGTGCCTCTGAGATGTGAGAGAACCACCAGACTAGGTTCCATGGGGCTCTGGAGGGTGCTGGGGACCAGAGAAGTGAAAAGGGGCAAATATAGAGAGTGAAAAAAAAGTAATACTTGTGCAGGGTGCCCCCAATGGCCCAAGCCATTAATTACAACATTAATTATAAAAGTTGTTTTAAAAATAATCTGAGAAAACTAAAAAAATACGCTGAGGATGAATCTTAGGCTATCTGAAATACATTTTGCTAAAAACACAATATGATGAAATGTTTTGCCAACTAACAAACACTGCTGCTTTCAAAAGGATGGAAATTTATTGCAAAAATTACATTTAAGTATCAGCGAAGTTTGAAGCACAAAGCCACAAAACCAATACTAGGACAAAAAGTCAGGACTCTTCCAAATTATGTAATGCTTCTCAGAGTTTGAATGATTGCTTGAAGCAATGTTGGGATCATTGAAACTTCCGCACCGGACCCCCCACTGCTTCTTACTGCTCAGCGTCCCCGTGTGCCCGCCAGTCTAACCCTTTGCTGCTGCTTTTCAGGCTGTCCCCATGTCTTCAGAGGGTCCAGGTTATTGCTGCCAGGGGGGCCCCCTTCCAGGGGCGAGGAGGGGAGTAGCATTCCTGGGGGGGCCTTCCAAGGTGTGCAGGGTTGGGGGGCAGGAATGGTGTGCTAGAAGGACTGTGACATTAAGGGCTAGGCAGCTATCATCCGGCAGGCCAAGATGGGTGCTAGTTTCCAATTTCTGGACCCTTCCCCACACCCCAGTGGCGTGCACTGTGGCAACGCCGTGGAGGTGGAACCAGTCAATGTGTGGTCACCTACACCGGCAAGGCTCCAGAAACCACCAGGTGTCACTCTGAGTGGTGCTTCACAGTACCAGGCAGTATAGCGCAGTGGTTTAAGGCCCTGAGCTGCAAATCTGGAGACCTGGGTTTGAATCTCACAGCCCCCACTTGCATACTGTGTGACCCTGAGCAAGTCACTTAACTTCCCTGTGCTCCCAGGTCGCACCTGTAAACAAGCTTTCAGCTTAGTGTGTCTCACCTGGTTAAACAATTTGAAAAAAAAAAAAAAATTCCCCTAGAGGACAGCATCTATGTGGATGCTCTATCACCCTCCCTGCTGGCCTCTGCTATCAACATCCCGGGCTCAGGGTTCTAACCTGTGTCGCCAGCATGCCAACTTTCTCGCAGCATTGGTGTGCAGGTCCAAAGACAGTGCAGAAGTAAGGGTAAGCGGACGCGACTTTGAGCATCTTTCAAACCCAATGGAACACACCACACACTTACAAAGATTCGGTCACATTTTAACGAAAATGGGAGCATTGAAGAGTGTGGCAAAGATTATATCAAGATGACATCTTGTTAGCCAAATGACTGTTTATTTACAGGGCACTGTGTGACAGCAGCGCCCTGCAAATAAGGTTGAGAAATAGCTAAGGCATTTGGAACATGCAAATTAGGTGATAAATGCCCTTGGAATATGTAATTCAGCAGTAAGGTATTCCAAGCATTCAAACAGCTTCTGGCCCAACATCCAGGTTGTGAAAATATTGTCAGAAACTAGGCTTGAACCAGGAACAGCTTAATTTTCCTGGTTTGTAGAGGAGTGAGAAACCATTGACCAACCTCAGTGTTATACCTATAATTATAAATCTAATTATACATGACGGCAGCGCCATCTGTGATTGGTTGCACCGCCGGCCTGACATATTTAGGAAGTGACCGGCATGGCATCTGCTCTGTGCTTCCCACTGTCACACTGCCACTGCCGCCACAGAAAAAGTAAGTAAATGTTGTAAAAAAGAAGCCATTATTGCAATTAGACTTATAATCACAATAATGACCTCAAAGCCAATCATTCCCTCGAGATTAATGACTGGCTGGGTGGGGGTGGCCCTTGGCTGTACCTCAAGCCACCCTTCCCCCCAGCCAGTTGTTAAGCTCTAGGAAATGACCGGCTCTTTGGTCATTATTGCTTAAGTCTGAGCATCGGTGGGTTGGTCCTCAGTAATAAGGGCACTGTTTGACTTTCGGCCTTGGTCTTGGTCCACTGTGCCGGCTCTAACCCATCAGTACACCTGTGGATGCCTCCAATCATTACTATAATAAAGGCACTGGGCGCCATAAAGATCAAAGACAAAGTCATTCTTGACTGTGCCCAGTGCTATTATTCTTGAGGGCGGACCCTCCAACTCATCCAGTTATCGCTATCATATAGAGATAAGGGAGGAGAAGAAAAGTGTAAACATTTGTAAAAGGTTTTTCCTTTTTAGCAGTTACCAACAGAATGAGGAACTACACAGCTAAAGCTATTTCTTTTCTGCCAGTTCTATTTCTGACAGAACGTTTGTGATGTGAACGTTAGGATAGAAACTGATCAATATGTTCTTCTGTGCCTTTTTGCACTTATTTGCATATTCCAAGAGCCTTTTATTTACCCTGTATGCATATTCAAAGTGCCTGCAAATGTCTTTCCCGTTTCTCACGAAAGTTATGCTTATTTGCATGCATAGGTGCTAGAACTTATGGACATGGGATGGTGGCAGCCCCCTCCCCCCCCACACACATTTTTGCCCAAGAGTGTTCAAAGTGCCCCTTTATTGCATGCAGGGTCAGAAGGGAAGGAGTCATGATCTCTTGTGTTATTACTACAGCCCCCCATACTTTTCCTCATGTTCGGGCACTCATGTTTACAGGGCAGTGTCATTACACCACACTCCCGTGCCCATAAGCAATGCTCTGTAACTAAGAGATCTGATTGGCTACAAAGATTTCACCTCTATGTAATTTACAGCAACACACCATTTTCTTACTTTTGTGATTTTTTTTTTTGCAACCTGGTAAAGGCCACTAGTCACAAGTGCCTTTTCTCAGGGGTGACCCGGGAGCACTACGGAGATCCAGTGACTTGCCCAGTCACATGTGCAAGTGGAGATTTAAGCAATATACCATGAGAGGGTGTGGCTGATGGCAGAATTTACTCATGGCTGGTGTGGTTGGGTCAGAGGCCATCGGCTGAGTGACTGAACCACACCAGAAGTGGGCAAATTCTGCCATTACCCACACCCTTGTGGGGCATATTGTGATTATATAATGTACCCTCTTTTTAGAGATAGGAAATAGTAAAGTAAGACATTTTCTTCATTTTTAACTTATTTCTGGTTTATTTATTGTTCCACTACAAAAAAATACCGAATGATCACTGGGTCTGCGGTGGTACTGTGCATGTGCAGTGCTGCTTTGTCATTCCCGGCCCCAGTGCTTTTGTGGGTGCCAGGAAATGTTTAAAACTGTGCCCCTGTTACGTGTTTTGCTGTGTCCCGGATCCTTTGTTCCCCCTTGTATGATCCAGGACAGCCTTCAATACTGCTGCTTTGTTCGTTTGTTCATTTTTGGGTTTGGAGCACTTGGGGACATCTTGTACCACCATGCTCTGCGCGTCACTAGTATTGGATGCAGGAAACAGAATTCAGTTTTGCGGTAGTCTCTGTGGTGTGGCTTACCTTCCTGGCTGCAACACTGTGAAGGGCCCGATGTTAGATGGTTTTGACTCAACCAGGAATGAAAGTGGATGGTACTTTGAAGTGGGAAGCCACGTTACTACTTCACCAGGGGGAAGTGGGGAATTCCGATTCGGACGTTGGGCAGTCAGAGTGATTTGTAAGGGAGTTTCTGCATGCGGCTGGCTGGTACTTTTTCCCGTGGGGTGATGGTACGCTTTACATGTTGCAAATCATGCATGCCAGCCAGCCAGCCAATCAGCATCCAGGATTTTCCTTGCCATTGTATAATATGGGAATTACACCCGGGTCTGCTGGATGTGCAAGCTCATTCACAGCTTATTACTATAACCTCTAGGCTATACTGCCACGTGTGCCTCAGCGATAACTTTCCCTGACATAAGCTTTTGCTTTTAAATATTACAACTATAAGGTTTCGACATGCATGGATAACTTTGTTTTATTTTGCAATAAAACAGTGGCTGATCAGCATTTTGAAAAGATACCAGCACCAGTTTGTGAGTACTGCGTTGTGCTGCGGTAGAACCAGAGCGACGGCTGGAGGCGTACCTCTCAACATGACAATTCATCTCGCCGGCATTCACAATTCAGAGCAAATTTTCAGAATGTGTAGCACTCTACTTTAAAAAAATGTGCCTACAAATAGTGGCTCCATATATTTACTGTTAAGGGATGTTAAGTTAGTTCAATGGTTTCAGTTTACGCATCCAGAAATAGTGCCAACGTTATTTAAGTACATCAGTAAACCTTTGCAGAGCAAGTGTAAATTTGAGTGTAGAAAATCTTAGCGCCATGAGAAATTCACAGCAGGTGAGGTATGCCTGGAGGTCCACATGAAGAGAAGCAGCAGCTGTAGCAATAAGGGGAGAAGGAATGCGGGAATAGACTTGGATTCCTGTTGTATTTGTGCATTTAGGTTACTCTTACCAGTGCGATGCAAGTAAAATACAGGGGAATGGTTGCTGCACTGGGCAAGAGGGGTGCAGCACAGGGGTGCGTCATGCTGTTTGCTGCCCTGAGGCTTGGCTCAACATCCCCTCTCCCCTAGCTGCATACAATAATTCAGAGAAGCGCATCAATCCTGTCTCAGCGACAGTGCCTACTGTTGCGCGGGGTGTAGCCAGAAATCTCAGATTTGTACACTAACACCAAGCTGACACTGTCACACTGCTACCCCACCTCACTCTCCATACTCTGCTACCCCGCCAATTGTCCACGCCCTCCCACTGAACAAGCATCATTTATTCTGTGACATATACTAGAAATATGAAACGTAAAGTTGTAACACACGTACTCCCATTCCCGTACAGTAAAAAGGCCTTTCAATGACCAGTGTCAGACTAACAGACTGGCTTTTATCTATGTTGTTTCACTGTGACAAGCATCTGTACCGCATCAAGGTAGCCAGTTGCGCAGAGGTCCACTCACACACACTAAAGAGCTCCATACCACCCAAAACATGGTATGCTACCAGTTTTCAATTTATACATTCACTACAACTCAAACAACACGTAAATACAAAATGACACAAAAGCCTAGCTCCTACTACACGAACCCAAATGATTCATGTACTGTGGAAACAATGTGCACTACCCTATTCAGAAAAAAAACTATGCTTACAAAGAGACTGAGTCACTCGTACTGCAAATAAAACACTGGAACTTATTTAAAATACCTTAAACAGAAAAAACAAAGCTTACAAAGAGACTGAGTCACTCGTACTGCAAATAAAACACTGGAACTTATTTAAAATACCTTAAACAGAAAAAACAAAGCTTACAAAGAGAGCAAGAATGTGACCCCTCCCTCACTCCAAAAAAGAAAAAAAAATATTCACAAGCACTGGTTGAAAAGAGACAATAAAAATACCCAGACTGCAAGCTAACTCTTCAGGTGTTATTTTAACACTACAAAACCAAAATGAGGTAAGGTGACCAAGCACAGTTTCAACACTCATGGCCCTCTGTGGGGACTGTAACAGCAGATGTCAAGTCTAGTTTCTGCCCCATAGGGGTCTCGCACCATTATGAGGTCTGCAGGTAGAGAGGTGGGGAGGGTCTCGCACCATTAGGAAGTCTGCAGGTAGAGAGGTTGGGGGGCAATAAGGGAGTTGCCCCATGCAGCAATGGAGGCTAATACCCAGCAGCCCCCAAGGAGTCCTCTGTCAGCATGAGGCAGGGTAGACATGCGTCTGCAATGAACCACGGGTTGCTTCTGCGTGCATTTTAGAAATGCAGCTAGTGAAAAGCGACTGCAATGTTTCCTCTAACCACTAGGCTGGTGCACTGTTCTACACTTTATCTATTCTCGATCTGCTGCTGTAAAATGCTTTTACAAAAATGCAAACACGGAGAGCGAGCAATTTTTCTTGTATTTTTTTAACCAATAAGTTTGTTATACATAACTGCTGCACAGACTGACATCACCAGAGTCATCCAACATTCAACACGGACGGTCACCCAGTCACCACCCCCCCATATACACTACAAACAAAGAGCAAATGCTGAACTCATAACTTCAGACTGATGCAGAAGATACTGGTCCAGTGTCGGTGTATAAAAACGCCTTAGAGCATTATTTCGATTTTCGGAATGTCGGCAGTCAGGTATTTTATTACATAGCCCAGTGCAATCCTTGTCTGATCGGAAGGAACTGAAGAAAGAAACTGTAATGAAAAACAGAATTAGAAAGTGGCACCAGCTAGCTGTCCTTTACCCTGAGTCTTTAGTTTCACCACTCAGTCGCTCCACCAATCACTTCAGCAGTGGGCCGACATTCATTCAGTCTGTCATCAATGTGATTGTGGTTTTCTATCTCTCCTGACTCCCGAGACAAGTCCCAGGCTCTCCCCACCCCAAGCAAAGATGCTGTTGGGTACTCACAGTGCTGAATACCACCTGTCAAATGACACCACCACCACCACCTGGTCGACATTTCTTCTCCATCTGCTGGGTTTCACAGGCAGGCTCACTCTTCTTGCTAGTCGCCCTGCATGTCAGTGACTGGTGGGTCCTCTAACGTCTTCTCAACTTCATAAGACTTCTTCTCCAGTATAGCTCAGATTCAGAAGATGGATGCAAATTATCTTTCTCTACAGGGCCATTTAAACACGCTGCCTTGGACTTCCCCACACCCTACATTATTGCGGCAGCCAAATTCAGCCACTCAATAACCCGGCTGACCGTGCGGACCTAATTAGAAACAGAATTTGACGGCAGATAAGGACCGCTTGGCCCACCCAGTCTGCCCATTTCCCTGCCTACTGGATAAGCTGCAGATCCTAGTTAACCAGCAGCCTACTTCTTCCTACCCCCAACCCCTAGAATTGCCTTATGACTGTCCCATGCATGCTTGAATTCCACCACTGTTTTTGACTCCACGACCTCCTCCAGAAGGCAGTTCCATGCATCCACAACCCTCTCTGTAAAAAAATACTTCCTTAAATTACCTCTGAGCCGCCCCCCTCTATCTTCAAATTGCCCCCTTGTTCTTGCACACCTCTTTTTTTGAAAGATGCTACCCTCTTGGACTTTGTTGATTCCCTTGAGGTACTTGAAAGTTTCTATCATGTCCCCCCTCTCCCTCCTTTCCTCGAGGCTATACATATTAAGCTCCTTAAGTCTCTCTTCATATGTCTTCCGGTGCAGACCCTGCATCATTTTAGCTGCCCTCCTCTGGACAGCTTCCATCCTGTCTATGTCTTTGCGGAGATGGGGTCTCCAGAACTGCACACAGTACTCCAGATTGGGTTTCACCAACTGTCTGTACAGAGGGATAATAACTTCCTGTTTTCTACTGGTGATGTCTCTCCTTATGCATCCCAGTATCGCCCCAGCCCTCCTTGTTGCCCTCTCACATTGCTTGCCCACCTTTAGGTCATCTGATATGACTACCTCCAGGTCCCTTTCCATTTTTGTTGTTGTTAGTATCTCACCCCCCATTGTGTACTCTTCCCCTGGGTTTTTGTTTCCCAGGTGCATTACCTTGCACTTTTTAGCATTGAATCTAAGCTGCTATACATTTGACCATTCTTCTAACCTTGCCAAGTCCCTTCTCATCCTTTCCACCCCACCTTGTTCATCAACTCTGTTGCAGATCTTTGTATCATCTGCAAAGAGACATACTTTTCCTTCCAGTCCTCTGCAATGTAGCTTATAAAGACATTGAAGAGGACCGGTCCTAATATTGAACCTCATGGTACCCTACTGGTAACCCCTTCTTCAGAGTGGACTCCATTTACTATTACCTCTGTGTCCTTTTCTCCAGCCAATTTTACCCAGGCTGTCATCTTGGACCCACTCCCAGGCTGGCTAACTGTATATTAATCTTTTGTGTGAGACTGTGTCAAGTGCCTTGCTAAAGTCTAGGTAGGCCATGTCCACAGCCCTCCTGATCTACTACTTTGGTCACCCAGTCAAAGAAATCTATCAGATTTGTCTGGCATGACCTTCCTGCTGTGAATCCATGCTGCCTTGGGCCCTGTGCCCTCTGGCCTCTAGATACTTGACAATTTTTCCTTCAAGTGATTCCATCATTTCCCTACCACTGAGGTTAAACTAACAGGTCTGTAGTTTCCTGCTTCTGCCTTGCTCCCACTTTTGTGAAGGAATCACATCTGCCCTCCTCCAGTCCTCGGGTACCACCCCATCCTCCCATGATTTGTTAAAGAGGGAGTCAGTGGTGTCACTAATTCTACCCTTAGTTCTTTAGAATTCTGGGATGAATCCCATCAGGCCCCATTGCTTTGTCCACCTTCAGTTTTAAGAGTTCTCTCAGAACCCTTTCTTCTGTAAATGGGCTGGTATCAACTTCTGTATCCAGAGTGTTTCTACTGTTTGTTTTAGGTACCTCCTCTTCCTTTGTAAATACTGAGCAAAATATTTGTTTAGTATCTCTGCCTTTTCACAGTCACCTCTGCCCACCCCCACCCCCTTATTAAGCTCCTCACTATCCCTCCCTTGGTCTTCTCCTTCGCTTCTCCTGATGCAACCTATAAAAGGTTTTATCCCCCTTCTTAACTGAGTTGGCTATCTTTTCCTCGGTTTGGGCCTTTGCTGTTCTGACTGCCTTCCCAGCTTCCTTTTGCTTTAATTGTTACAGTTCTCTGTCCTGCTCCTTCTGTGTTTCCTTGTACTTCCTGAAAGCTTTCTTTTTCTCTTGAACCTTCACTGCCATTTCCTTTGAGAACCATAGTGGTTTCTTAGATCGTTTAGTTTTGTTTATTTGCTTCACACAAAGGCTTGTTACCTCTGTGATGGCCGTTTTTATTATTCCCCATTGTTCTTCCACCCCTCCTTCCTGCCCAGTTGCTAGTGCATTCCTTAGGCACTCACCCATTTTGGCAAAGTCAGTCCTCCAAAAGTCCAGTACCTTTGCCTTTGTATGGCTTGACTCTATTGCTGTGTTTATTGTGAACCATACTGTTCGATGGTCGCTAGTTCCCAGATGGCTACCCACTTCTACATCTGTGATCCTCTCTTCATCTCCATTTGAGAGAACCAGGTCTAAGATTGCTTCCTCTCGAGTGGCTCCAATACTAGTTGTCTAGGCATGCCCTTTAGGGCATCTAGAATAACCCCACTCTTCAAGTGGCTGATGCAACTGCACTCCAGTTAACATCTGGCATATTCAGATCACCCATCAGCAATATCTCCCTTTTTCTGCCATACTAAGTATACTTCTATCATTTTCTTGTCCATTTCCTCCCCTGAGAAGGGTCTCTAACCCCTGTATGGATTGTGGTGCCATTGCCGGTCTCCAAATTTACCCACAGTGCTTCTTCTCCTCCCTGTTTTCCCTTTTGTTCTGTTGCTTTGATTCCTTCCCTTATGTAAAGAGCTACTCCTCCTCCTCCTCTCTTACCCTCCTTGTCCCTCCTGTAGATAGTGTATCCTGGTATGTTTACGTCCCAGTCATGGTTTTATGTGAACCATGTTTCTGTGACTGCCACGATATCCAGATGTTCCTCCTCCATCAAGGCCACTAATTCAGGAATTCACTAATTGAGACACTTGGGTACAGCATTCTCTCCCCGCCACCGCCGCAAAACAAAGAGAAAGCTCGTGAAAGTCAAACAAAGGTAGTTAGTAAAAATTGAAAAAGCAGGTGCCAGCACTCAGAAGCCCCATTGACCAGCTTGTATGGTACTCCCTGCTACAAAGTTCCGTATGCCTCGGCGTATCTGGCTATAACCGGCCCCCACCCCACTTAGTATCTGCGGTCTAATCTATTCCATTTCGTTATGTGCTGCCGCGACTCTCACGGAGGCAATAAGGACATTGCTTGCCACCACCTCGCTCATTGCTGCTGTCTCTCCCTTCCCCTATCGCTCCCGCTCTTCACTCTTTTTATTCAGTATGGTAGTTTCCAAGGCAGTCTATTGGACATACAGGCAAGAGCCACTCTGCGCTTTCTTTGCCACTTTCCCCACATAGTACCGTGCTGCTGGTGCTCCCATTAAAAACAAGGCATGCCCTGCAATGAGGGGGCGCTCCCTCATTGCAGCAGTGAAAATTGTTCAAGTTGATGGCAGGCTTCTGAGCTGCTGTCATAAACAGCCTACTCATTCATTGGTGCCACGCAGACCAGCCCAAGAAAGCAGTGGCGCTATTGGCCACAGCACAGCCGCACCTCCACAACCTGCTATTCCAGCAAGCTGTCGTAACATGTTTCTTGCGCACACACGCAAGACAACATAAAAATGCACTTTCGAAACTTCAGTCTTCAGTTTTCAAGGGAATAAAATGGAGATTTGGAGGAATTTCAGGACTGCAGAGTTTCGGAGGAAGTAGGACTGGAAAATTCTGCAGTGCCCTACTTCCACATCAGCACACTTCAAAGTGCAACAGACAGCGGCTAAGGGGATCCACTCCCAGTGCCCACGTAAGCAAGTCAAAACTCACACTGCAAAGGAACGGGGCTACTCAAACACTAGTCTCACAGAAAAAAAACACAGCTTGCTTTTAAAGTTTGTAAGAAATGTTTTTGTTTAAAAATCAACAATCACTCACCCCCACTGGTGTCCACCACCAATGTTTTATGGTTACACACAACCATGTGTGCTTTGTCAAAATGTGGCTTCCCTGATTGCATGATGCTCCCATTACAACTTACTGTCTTAAAGTGATACACACACACACTTCAGAGTGCACTGATACACACAAGGTGGTGGAGTTAGCAGATGAATGGCACCCAGTACCAACTACTGGTGGTGCAACTGGTGCAGCACTTGTGCACCACCCCTTCCCTGGTCTCTAACTACTGCCAAGAACAGCTGATGGTTTGATGTCAGTGGTCTGGCAGTGTCAGTGGCTCAGTAAGTAGCACACTCGCCTCTGAGGCCAGGAGATCAGAGGGCTGTGGGTTCAGTTCCCACATCTGGCACTTGGGTTAATATCCCAGTACTGACACTGTAGTGCAGCATGAGAGGGGTGCTGCACTTCTGAGGTGCCATCTTTCGGATGAGACGTTAAACTGAGGTCCCATCTGCCTGGATTGGTGGTAGTTCAGGTGGATGTTAAAGATCCCATGGCACTTATCCAAAAGAGTAGGGAAATTTCCCCGGTGTCCTGGCCAAATTTCCCTCATTCACTAAAAATACCACCAACAGCTGAATCTGGTTCAAGGTCAGTTGGCATTCATCTGTATCCCCCTCCCCCGGGTTGTGCCTGAAAATAGGCAGGATTTGTCTAGTGTACTTACCCGGTCAACAAAAACTAAATAAATAAATGTGTTGGAATGCTATGCTGGATGCCCAGGAAAATCAGGAGATGGAGAGCAGCATAAGACTGGATCATTAAGAGACATCTCGGGTACACAGGGTTAGTGGGGGGGGGGACCACTAGACTATCATGGACTATATGGATAGTTAGAATGGATTGGGCCAATCACACCACCAGGGAAACCATCAGTATGGGGGGGGGTAATTTTTTTATCCACAAGCCACCACCCACATATGTGCATAGCACTGCATCTGCACATTCATGTCCATGCTGTTACTGGGTACTGGGTGCACACGATGTTTGTTAGTATTTGAGCACCTCCATGTAAATATTAGGTTTTGCCTGTGGGGGTCTCTTCCTCTTAGCTCAGATCCTTTGTTCTGAACAGAGCAATTTTATGGGTGGGTTCTGGGTGGCCTTTTTGCATCAGTTTTGTGGCCCATACAATTGCAGTTAGCACTGGGCACCCATTGCTTACTATCATGTTTCTTGTGACTAACGTAAACTAGCATGCAACAGACTCTGCTCCCAGAAGTTATGGGACGATGAGTGTTCAAAACCCCTTCCAGCCATCTGTGCAAGTGCGTCTGTCAATAAGGCACCAAAATTCAAAATTCACCAACCCCTTTCCTGAGGTCTCCCCAGATTTAGAATATTTAGTTAGTGGGGGCGCAGCCCCGCCAAGATAACTAGCAAGTGGTGAATTTAAACCCTGGCTCCCTAATGATGGTGCACAGGCACGTTCGATGGTGGAACCTTCAAAAACAGCTGCAAATAATGAGGAAAACCTGGGGATATATATATATATATATATTAAAAGGAACACTCCATGTATTGTTGAAAATGTAATCAAAAACTGTTAAAACAGACTCAAAATGGGGAAAAAAGGGTAGCATAAAAGAGAGAAGAGAAGAGGCAGTCTATTGTGGAATAAGAAAGTATACCAGCAGGTAAAAATATGTGCTGTAACATGCACTGCTAACCTGTGTTGGAAGTGGAAAGAAATCACTGGGGAAACTCACTACCTTTGAAGTACATTTTACCCCCCCCCCCAAAGCAGCTGTTCAACAAAAGGTTCTGATTTTCCAGTCATTTGTGATTTTAATTTAGTCAGATGCTGCTTGATGTCCATTTTCAGTTATTGTAAGGGTTTCCCTCACTCTTTGTTAAGTTTTCTTACTTCTATTCAAACTGTAATTAATTTGTGCAAATAAAAGCACTGCCCCACAAGTCACATGAAGAGAACAAACATTCAGTGCGAATCAATTGCAAAATAAAAACAAAAAAGATGAAAGAAACCCTTTGAGTATTTTAAAACAGACATCGAGCAGCATGGTACTAAATTAAAATCACAGATGCGAAAAAATGACATCTTTCGTTGCACTGCTCCTTTAAAAAGTTGGCTCAGTTTTGTTGACAATCAATATCGCCCTAGGAATATGACCAAAAATAGGCTAGCTAAATCCTTTTGCAGAACAGGTTAGAGGCAGCACTCTTTTTTTGTAAGGGCAGTCGATTGGCTGAACGATCTTACATTAAACGCTTTTTGCTGTGTCTAACCTGAACCAGTTTAAAAGCTCATTACATGCACGGTGTCTCTTGAACATGCTTGCTATATTTGTAGATAAATGATTTGTACTTTGTTCTGTATTATGTACTATGTGTGGTTCTATCCTGATGCGCTACTTTTGAAAAAGGGCATCTGTTGCTCTGAGTTATTTCTTTACAACCATAAAGCAAAGGAAAAGATCAAGCCTTCCTAATAGGTGTCTGGGGGCATGTTTCCCCATATGTTGTATTTCAACATTGCAGTCGGTTTTATACTTTTACAATTACAGTATTTTTACCCAGAAGCAGTCTTTCCCCCATTTTGCTCCTAGAACTAAGTCAGGCTTTGTTTTCACTTCTGAAACTGAGCCCCCACGTGCCCCTGTCTCTGTCTCCCGTCCCTTTGTCTAGCAGTGCTGCTGTCTGTTACTGGAAGCCACACCCAGCTGTTTGAACAGGTATGTACCTAAAACGACACTACTAACGCTCCTCATTCCTGGGCAACCTCGGCATGATAAATGGAGACAGACGGACTTGCCTGTACGGATTCTGTGTTTCCAGAAAAAGCTGTGAGTACTTTTTGGTAAAGGTGGCATTCGAAGACGCTGCTTGCATAATTTTGGCCCTTCCTCTGCAGGTGCAGTCATGGACGGAGCAGGAGTACTCAGTCGCTTCAGATTTGTCAAACACATTTTGAGTTGCAAATGTGAGAGTAATTTGACAGTGGGGGGGGGAGGATGATCATGGAGATGACACCTCGGCCCCCCCCAAAGTTGTCTCAAAAAAAACTTGGGAGCATTGCTGCATATGTTAAATGATCATTGCTGGGGGATCTTTAGTTTACACCCGCGCTAGTTTTTTTTTGTCAAAATTACTCTGCAGAAGCTGCTGTGCTCCTGCAATCTCAATGTGTGCACTCTACAGATGTAACTTCGTACCTGCTGTCACCCAACCCAAAATGACTTTCTCATGATTGATGTACTTGGTAATGAATTATCTGCTGTAACATACGCTCATCCGTCTAAATGACCAGAATCTACCAGTTCTGATGTATCCGGTGTTTATGTAATATTGCTGTAACTTGTATTTTGTAAGCAAATTTATATGTCCTCCCATCTCCCCTCCCCGGTCGCACCCGGAAATCGAGCCTCAGCTCAGCATGCCTTTCCTGGCTATCAATCATTTAAATAAAATAAAAATGCAGCGAAGAGGCTCTGCTGAGCCGTTCTGAGCACTGTACTATGGCACCAGCCTTTTTCAAGCTGGTTAGTCACTTCTTGGGATGTGGTGTGTGCCCTGAAGGGAAGGTGGATCTCCTGTGACACTTGGAACTAGGACATAACTCTGGGAATGAAAGAGGGGACTGTCTGCAGTGTCACTCTGTCGTTAGGAAATACTAGGAAAGGCTCTCTGCACAACAATACTTGTAACTTGCCAACTCTTTCATATTTACCTGCCAGTGGCCTGGGTTCTGAAGTGACCTCGAGTTGCACGGGGTTCGCTGGGAGTGACTGCTCTCCCCTTCCTGGGGATTTCCCATTCTGCAGGTGGGCGTTCAGTGTAAGTGACTTGAAGGGACGGACAGCTGCTTTTACAAGCTGACATTTTCTGTAACTACAAATCCCAGAATCCCCTGAAGCTGACATCAAAGCTGGGTTACAGCTGTGGGAGATTCACTAGCCTGCAGTGCACATTAGAGCTTTCATAATCTCCAGTCAGATGTTTGCCAGTCCCACTGTTCTCCTGGGGCTAAGTATAGTCATCTGTGTTTTTTACCCCCTGAGACTGTGAAAGCAGTGTGGCCCCAAAGGCAGTTCAGTGAGACAGACTCAGCAATGCAACCAAGCGTAAGGGACAACCCCACCCCAAATATCAAGAATCAAACAACATTTTAGGTAATGGTCAAAAATTCATATACTATTTATGGGCATACTGGTGATGCCCAGAAGTAGGTGAAACAAGCATTTGTCAGTGTCGAATGTTCACCGCTGATATTGCTGTTGTACCGAATCTTGCTTGCACACAATTTTTCTGTATATTTACCCAGGACAGTGTAGATGAGATGCAGTATCTCATTTTCAGTGGTGTCCTGCTTTTACACATTGTTAGATTGTAATTACCCAGTATAGGACAGCTGAGAGTCTATATCTACTTTTAAGTGGGCTCCCACATTTTGACCCCAAATGTCCAACAGTCCTTTTATGACCTGACATTTTGAGCAAGACAGATGGAATTTTTTAAAATCCCTTCTGAAAGGTGATTTCGCTGTGTGACTGTGGAAACAAGTTGTGGAAGGGATTTGAAGAATGACACCTGCCAAGTTCAGGAGGTGGGGTAACACAAAGGATATGTTGAACATTAGAAGCCAAAATCTGCAAAAAATAAAGTTACGAGTAAATGCTGGAACAATTCGTTTCCTCAAAACTGAGTTTATTTTTTCACATTTTTGCCCCAAATTTTCAACATAATCCTTTTATGACCACTCCTTCTGAGCATGACAGGTGTCATTTATAAAACAGTGGCTGAAATGTCATTTTGCACCCCAAGTGTTAAAACACATTTTGGGCAGAGTTTGAGAAATGCCGGTTGTCACATTCATGAGGTGGTATGGAAACAATGTCAAAATTCTGCTTCCTACACAATAAAAGAAAATCTTGCGGGAGGAAATTGGTATTCCTCTCAGTTCTGGTTGCAGTCACTCCGGGTCCATTTCATTTATCCAGTTTGTAACAGTAGTCCCAGCTACGGTGCCTAGTGGACGGAACAGAACAGAGACAGACACCAGTTTCCTCCCACACGAGGGTTTCCTTCTTTATGAAAGATGCAGAATATACTCACAACTAGTGCTCAAGTGGTATCCTAAAAACTGGGACACAAACAGATACCTCCCATTTGGCCAGATAGTTGCTGTGGTAGGATAGCAGTGCTATCTGACCATGGATCCTACAAATGTTGTGGATCCAGCAGATCCTAGGAACAGATCCACAGATCTCACCAACAGATCCAGCTCGGGTCCTAACTATCTGACCTAGGATCCCTGGATCTGACCAAGAATCCCTGAATCCGAACTGTTGATCCATCACTTTATGACCCTGGATCCTAACTATCTGACCTAGGATCCCTGGATCTGGCCAAGAATCCCTGGATCCAAACTGGGATCCATCACTTTATGACCCTGGATCCTAACTATGTGACCTAGGATCCCTAGATCTTAACTATCTGACCTAGGATCCCTGGATCCTAACTATCTGACCTAGGATCCCTGGATCTGACCTAGGATCCATCACTTTCTGACTCCTGGATCCTAACTATCTGAGCTGGGATCCCTGGATCTGACCTAGAATCCCTGGATCCAAACTAGGACCCATCACTTTCTGACCCTAGATCTGACATCCATATTTGGTAGGATTTGTGGTAGGATCCACATTTGTAAACCAGCACTATTTGACGGAGGGTGGTATAATCTAGAAAAGCACTATCTGAGCAACACTACTCACAACTACATTTCTTCAATGCCTCTTTGTCTGATAACATGGAGAGGCCTTCTTGGGCAAGGGCTGTGGTCTTTCTGCATATGCACCAGTGGCAGTGTTAGTTTCCCTCAAGGAGCTGCTCTGTCTCTTTCTCCTTCTTCTTGTCTTCTTCTAGACCATACTACTCCCCTTTGCTTGCTTCTAGTTATACTACACTGCATCACGACATAATTTTCTTTCAAAACGTTGTGCATCAAGCATGCTCAGAGAAGGAGAAGGTGGAGTAAGGAGTACGTGGAGACCAGTCAGAACCAGTTGTAACTGCTTTTCTAAGTCACAGAGGTATCTTCCATAACCTTTGTTTGTTTTTCCAGCTGCCTCTTGTAGTCAAGCAAAATATAAGCTCCGCATATGAGCATATACAGTATGGGCCAGATATTCAAACTGTGCCAGGCTGTGGCGCAAGCCTGGGCGCAGCTCAACTTGGCTGCGCAGGGGCGTGGACTGGGCAATATTCAACGGAGCGGCGCCACAGCTCAGCAACGTTGAATACTCGCACCCTGGCCACCCGCAGTGCATGGTGCAGTGGCACTGCACCAGCTCCAGTCAGCCAGAGTGGAGCAGGGGATGCGCTTAGACGTTAAGTTTCAAGGCGCTTATGCGCGAACAACCGCAAAGTTTACATGCAAACAAATGAGGCCATAATGTGATGCAAGGCGCAAATAGGGGCCCATTTGCATGTCATTAAGGCCCCATTTGCATGCAGGTGCGCTGAACCCCGACGACTTGCACCTGGCGCCCTGCCAGGCAACAGCCGTTGGGGACCGACGCCCCCTGCAGTGCAGCAATGTGCCCCACAGCCCGATCGCAGGCATTAGTAAAATAAATAAAAACTCCTATATCCCTGGTGGTCCAGTGGACTGCTGCCAGCCTGATCGTGAGCTGAAGTAATAAATAAAAGACTCCTATATCCCTGGTGGTCCAGTGGACCTCTGTCTGCCCAATCGCGGGCTTAAGTAAATAAAAAAAGAAATCCTATATCCCTGGTGGTCCAGTGGACCACTGTCTGTCCAATTGTGGGCTTAAGTAAATAAAAAAAGATATCCTATATCCCTGGTGGTCCAGTGGACCCCCCCTCCCCACCAGCCCACTGATCCCCACCGCCCCGCTCCCCGGTCAACGCAGCGGTGGCAACACCACCACGCTTGCCACCCGGCTGCCCGCTGACTGCCCGCTGACTGACACCGTCGGTAGGGCTGTACGCCCATTGGTCCACAGCATGAGCCAATGGGCGTACAGCCAGTACCGTACTACACATTCCAGATATGTGAATGGATCCATGCCCGAACTCGGAGCTGGAATTTTTAAAAACAAATTTAAGCACCTTACACTGCTCCGAATTCAACGGGAATTACTTGTAGAGGTACAGCTGAAAGACCTCTACATAGGTCATAGTTTAGTTTTACTTGGTTTAAATGTACCTCGCTCCTCACGAATGAGCATTCTGGCAAAGGACAGGATAATCCGTGAGGTAGTAAGGTCACGCTCTGTCTTCCGGTGTGGCGGTACCTTAGAAATGGCGCATCCAGGACCACATTACAAGCAAATAACTTTGCAAAGGTTAGCTGCAGTGATTTAAACTTTACAGGGTATGCTAATCAGGCATTTCTGCAGCCCTGGTGATTGCAGGCACTGTTTTGCTCAGTTTTCCATTAAGGGGTAACCAGAGCCTGAGAGTGTCGTCCAGCCTGGGGACATCCCTGGGATCAGGATCTAGATCCCTGAGGAATGGCCCAGGTGGCTGGGGAGAGAAACCATGCTAGCAAAAGTAAATACTTTCCAAATTGTCACATTGTTTCTTTGTTACTCTTTTTGCCCTTCCCTCTGCCTCATTATACCCCGGCATTGCTCCATCACCCTTTACGTACGCCCACACCCTTTAACCGTCAAGTACTGCCCCTTTATGGGTCACTGGCAATGGAGGACTCACCTGGAATACTGTGCCTAGTTCTGGAGTCCACACCTGAGAAACGGACAAGGAGAGGCTGGAGTTGATGCAGTGAAGGATCACCAAAATGATACAGGGACCGCCGGGAAGGTCCTATCAGGAACAGCTGTAGGCCCTGGACATGTACTCACTAGAGGCCAAAGTGGGGGGGACATGAAAGGGATCTACAATTTCCTAAGGAGAATAAACAGTGAACAGTGAAGACCTATTTATTAGGAAAAGGGATGCAGTCGTGAGGCAACAAATTGCAAGTTGGTGTGTGGGGGAGGGGTAAGAAATCTTCTTCGCTGAGATGGTTGAAGAGCTGCAGAAGTGGTAGGGCAGGGACCATAAACTGTTTAAAACACTGCTAGGATAGAACGAGTGGCTCATAGTCCACCTAGGACAACCAGGGAAGTTGGAGACTCAGTGGGGGCAGAGACGGATAACTTCCCCAGAACACCAGGTGGGGGGATTATGTAAATACACCTGAAGACACAGACTGGGTGAATCTTTCTCTGCAGGAAGTAAGGTTCCCAGAACTAGTTCTAAAAAGATTAGCACCCTTTAAGAAACCAGGGGTTTGGGTTCTAGCTTTGAACTAGAACAGCAAAGGGTTCCAAGCATTAATGGTTCCAAATATTGAAAAATGCTTTTTTTTGACATTTCACAAACAGCAGATGCCAGTCTGGAAACAAGCTATCTGGAATTATATTTTGAAATGTTTTAGGGAGATGCATATGAGTGAATCTGCTTTTCACGGACCTGTACATGAGGCTGTTCCAAACTACATCTTTGCCTTTTGAATGACACGCAGCTTCTCTTTCTGTCCTGCTTGTGCAGTGAAAAAGAATTGCATTGCAATGCTGTCTCTGGCATTCCATCCGGTCCTATACACAAGCAAGTTCAAGTTCTAAAGAAGATTAGAACCCTAGAACTATATGAAAAGTTCTAGACCAGAACCAGAACCCAGAACTTCCGTGGATTTTGACGACCCAGTCAGGAAGTATCAATTTCAAAAACATTTTGTGTACTGTGGGAAGTGCCTTCTGGGTCCTTCTCAAACAACCCTTGTTCCTGGTCTCTTTATCTTAGAGTAACATTGCATCAGGTTGCTTTTCAGTAAACCATATGCACACCCAATGTATTTACAGAAAATCCCGCACCTGAGTCTGAGTCACTCCAACTCCGACTAAAGGTTTTGTTTGTGTAAGGGTTGCAAGCTGGAACATATTCAGGAGGAAGAGGAGGAGGAGGAGGAGAGGTCAGTGCACAGCAGAATCCACCATATGTTTGCTGCTCCAAAACAAGAGTAATAGCACAGGCCAGGGCTACATACGCCACGTACCTGTCTAGGGTCTTAAGATCAGCTGGATTCAGCAGTGAGAAGTGATGTTTTCCTTTTTCTTAGAAGGGATTTGAGGGCCATTTCACTGTTTTTTTTTTCCATCTAAAGGATTCGGATTACTTGACCTTTCTGCTATCATTTTCACTATATTCATGGCAATATCCACATTTCTGCTGGCAAGGCAAAGAATTCCGTGAAGAGGAGATGCATAAATTGCAGGTAAAGAAAGGCAATGATATAGGTAATATATAGACAAAAATAAAGGTGTCAGCGTGACTCAGTTGGTAGCACATCTGCCTCTGAACCAGAAGGACATGGGTTCTTGTCCCACACCGGGATTGGACTTGCACCTAAAATACTGGCATCTGAGTGCAGTATTACGGGGGTGCTGTACTGCTGGTGTTTGCCATCATTTGGATGAGATGTTAAAATGAGGTCTCTTCTACCCATCCTGGTGTCCAGGTGGAAGTAAAAGAACCCAGGGCACCCTTTGCAACGAGTAGGGGACATTCCCAGTGTCCTGGCCAACATTCCCCTTCCCATAAACTGGGTTATGCAATTGTCCAGGCTTGCTGTGTGGGTGTTGATGTGTGATATGGCCGTCACTTCACTACCAGTCTAGCATTGCTTGTAAAGCACTTTGGGATACACTGTGTATGAAAAGCGCTACATAAATGCTGACTATTCTTCGTCAATGCATACCTGATTAAGAGACTGATTGTTACCCCAGTTGGAAAATCTCAGGTTTTTTGGTGGGGGGGGGGAGAGTGCTGGCACAGGCCCTGTTAGGCCACATGTCAACAGGTACCTGGGATTCAGGCATGATCTATGGAATCTTGCGCCAGGGTCATTGTGATGTCAGACATGCACCGTGTCATGAAAGTGAGGCGTTCGTCTCCATGAGCAGAATGACGCACCTCACCCGGCATTCACGCCCACCCCTCCCCCCATTGGCTAATTACAGAGCCGCATTTTGGCTGCTGGTATTGGACAGAACCGGGCTGTTTAAAAGCCTGACACGGTGCAAGCTTTGCATATTATGCTGAGCTGAGCAGTCTAGCTGGACAAGTTGTCCAGCTTTTACCACTTTGTTCTGGTTTGGTTCCGCTTATCTAGTTTTGATAAAGTCACAGGCAGGTGTGAAATGAAGACTGCCAGAACTGGACAGGATCAGATTGGTAAATGCCGGACCAGCAATATTTGCGTGACATGTGCCTGGTCCTCTGGTATGGTTTAAGTTTCAGATTTTCATTAAGTCCCTAACATGGGTGTCAGCTGTGAAGGAACACCATCACCTGCCCTGCCACCCAGGACCCTTGAGAGGGTAGTGGAGCAGGGGATCGTTCCTGGGACCTGGCACCAAAGAGGGGCCTGGGCTGCCCAGCATGCTACTGTATGCAGCTGCATAGGGGCCCTAGAGTCTGAACTTTTCTGGGGCCCATCATTCCTCTCACAGGACCTGCTGCCACCTAAGTTAAGATACAGCTTATTCGACCTTCTTCGTCGGGGAAGGGAGGGTAGGGGGAAACCAGGGAATTCCAAAAAGTTGACTTCTGTTTTTGTTTTGGAAAAAATGAGAAAAGACATTTGCCACAATTAACTTCCCTAGCATAGCTCTGCTGAGTTGAAAATATCTTGTTTTCAATGGGTTCTTCCTTTTGACCTATTTTTATTTCAGTTGGACAGTCATGCGATTGAGTCAATGTGATAGACTGGGTCCTTATCTGGGGTGGGATTTGAACCTGAGACCTCCGTTATCATAGTTCTGTGCTCTAACCAGATTACCATATTGCATTCCTTATGTTCATACACTGGTATAAATTTCTTTCAAATTATGCTTCTTCTTTGTTATCTCGTTAAAGGTCTGTGTCAGAGACGTCCACTTCACATACGGCACATTCATTCCCCTCGTCTCATGATGTGAGTATGTTGTTCTCAAATCTAATTTAAAAACTGTCTTAATAATCAATGGAAATAGGGATAGATTCGCAAAACATTTTGGGACTAAGTCCCACACTGCAACTCCACTTGCGGACCAAATTCCCCACAGCTGCGGAGACTGCGATTCACAGCCACAGCAGTTGCGGAAGATGTTACGTCTGTTCCCAACTGGCCGTAACATCTTTCCGCAGCTGCAGGTATTTCTCTGGCAACACCACCTGCAAGCTATCATAAACTGTGGAACTGACCACAGTCTGGCTCCACCTTTGTGGACACCTGCAGCTATGGGAAAACTGCGGATACGAAAGTGGCAACCCACTTGCCCTGAGTTGTTCTCGCAGCTGTGGAAATTTCCAAGGTTTTGTGAATCCAGCCCATAATCTTTGTCTGTTTTTCATTTGTTTACTTTTTCTGTTACCCTACTGGCCATCACGTTTCTCAGTCCTGCTGCCTAATCCAGCTTCCTGTCCTTGGTCACTGCGACTCGGCGCCGTTCTCCCACCTCCAGGAGCATCCTGGAGCTGCTTCCACCCATGCCCCGGGTTTGAAGAGGGGGGTTCGTATTCCGTGGCACATTGTTTTGGGGCCAGGCATATGTGAGAGGAAGCCACGTCCTGTTGATGGCGCATGGAAAGGAAGGTGGGAGCGCAGACCCATTGGCGCCGCAGTTGCACTAGTGATTGTGATCCCGGTGACCCAAGTTCAGAAACAAGCTTGACTCATGGGGGGGGGGTGAACTGGGTGTCCCAGCAGATGCCTTCTCCCTCCAGGAAGACAGGGCTACCATCCTCGCTGCAATACTGCCACCTGGGTGCTGTGGGGGAGGGGAGGACTTAGGCCAGGGACCTGTGCTGAGCACACACTATATATGCAGCCGCATTGGTCTTCCCTGCGACCCTACATCCTAAGGGGACGAAATGGGCAAATCACTCAGCCCCAGCATAGCACCACCAGTACTCATGCATATCTGTGCTTGTCTCCATGGCCTGCCCTGTCACCCCGACACAATGCACGATAGGGGGTGTATCTCTCCATCCCTTCCTGGCCCAGGGTCATTGGAGCTACATGAGAGCAGATGGCAGTTAAGGCTGACGGATGTACCGTGGGGGAGGTGCGGGGAAACATTGGGAGGAGCTGGTCAGCGACCCCAGAGCATGAGAAATACCTTTAAAAAGGAAGTGGAGAGAAATGACAGAGCGTGCATGCCCCATTGGACGTGGCCAGCAGTAGACATCATGCATTCAGTGGGTTGGGATTCCCCTAAATTTAGCCCACCCCTTCAACCCCTGATTAGTGAGGCACTCACTTGCAACTGCCCAAGAGAAGGATGCCTGATGCCGCATTTTCACCCATGCCAATGGCACACGGCACGCCATACCCAGGTGTCACTACAAAAGTGGCATCTGGGACTCATCAAACCCGGTAAAACTGTCTACTTAGCTGGATGATTGCAACAAGGTTGCCCAAGAGCCAACAGACCACTGCGCAGCACCTACCACTCTTGCCCCCAAGGCGGATGCTTAGGTGAGGAGGCACGCAGCACAGTAGTGGGGGAAGATCCAAGAGCACACGCTGCGGTTGTTGAATGTCAACAATACACTGCTGTGGGGGCGGCGCAAATATTGTTCGGTGACAGAGAGGTCAAGGCTGCCTTCCCTAAGAGAAAAAAATATTCATTTCTTCTTAAAAACACTGGTTTCTCTTAAAGGGGAAATCACAGCATATTTTGTATTCTGAGACATTGTAGTAACTGTGTTTCCTCTATAAATCTTTAGTCTAGAGCACCTGAATTTGCAACCATGCTGGCTTGGGCACTACACACCTCTAGATATCATGTGGAGGTGAGTGTCTATGCTATGAATATTATTATTAGTATTAGTTTTAATTAACTATAAAGAGTATTCTCTAGCAGGATGAATTTTTCTGGGAGATTATCTTCATTTTTTACGATATTGAATTTAGTGCTGGTGAAAGGTGAGGGACTGACAGCACTGGAGACTGAACTCATCTGTTTATCCACAGGGACAGGTACAGTGTGGGGCAGGTACAGTGCAGGCTTCCCCACACTGTGATGTATTTAGTGCTGGTGAAAGGCGAGGGACTGACAGCACTGGAGACTGAAATCCTCTGTTTATCCACAAGAACAGGTACAGTGTGGGGCAGGTACAGTGCAGGCTTCCCCACACTGTGATGTATTTAGTGCTGGTGAAAGGTGAGGGACTGACATCACTGGAGACTGAAACCCTCTGTGTATCCACAGGGACAGGTACAGTGTGGGGCAGGTACAGTGCAGGCCTCCTCACACTGTGATGTATTTAGTGCTGGTGAAAGGTGAGGGAGTTACAGCACTGGAGACCGAAATCCTCTGTTTATCCACAGGGACAGGTACAGTGTGGGGCAGGTACAGTGCAGGCATCCCCACACTGTGATGTATTTAGTGCTGGTGAAAGGTGAGGGACTGACAGCACTGGAGACTGATTCCCTCTGTTTATCCACAGGGACAGGTACAGTGTGGGGCAGGTACAGTGCAGGCTTCCCCACACTGTGATGTATTTAGTGCTGGCGAGAGGTGAAGGACTGACAGCGCTGGAGACTGAAACCCTCTGTTTATCTATAGGGACAAGGACAGTGTGGGGCAGGTACAGTGCAGGCTTCCCCACACTGGGGTGTATTTAGTGCTGGTGAAAGGTGAGGGACTGACAGCACTGGAGACTGCAGCCCCTCTGTTTATCCACAGGGCAGGTACAGTGCAGGACAGGGACAGTGCAGGCTTCCTCACACTGTGATGTATTTAGTGCTTGTGAAAGGTGAGGGACGGACAGCACTGGAAACTGAAGCCCTCTGTTTATCCACAGGTAGAGTGTTGGGCAGGAAAAATGTAGACTTCCCCCACACTGGGATATATTTAGTGCTGGAAGAAGGTAAGGGACTGACAGCACTAGAGACTGAAGCCCTCTGTTTATCCACATAGACAGGTACAGTGTGGGGCAGGTACAGTGCAGGCTTCCCCACACTGTGATGTATTTAGTGTTGGTGAAAGGTGAGGGACTGAAAGCACTGGAGACTGAAGCCCTCTGTTTATCCACAGGGACAGGTACAGTGTGGGCAGGTACAGTGCAGGCTTCCCCACACTGTGATGTAATTAGCGCTGGCGAAAGTTGAGGGATTGACAGCAATGGAGACTGAACCCCTCTGTTTATCCACAGGGACAGGTATAGTTTAAGGCAGGTACAGTTCAGGCTTCCCCACACTGCAATGTATTTAGTGCTGGTAAAAGTGAGGGACTGACAGCACTGGAGACTGAAGCCCTCTGTTTATCCACAGGAACAGGTACAGTGTGGGGCGGGTACAGTGCAGGCTTCCCCACACTGTGATGTATTTAGTGCTGGTGAAAGGTGAGGGACTGACAGCACTGGAGACTGAAGCCCTCTGTTTATCCACAGGACAGGTACAGTGTGGGGCAGGTACGGCGCAGGCTTCCCCCACACTGCGATGTATTTAGTGTTGGTGAAAGGTGAGGGACTGACAGCACTGGAGACTGAAGCCCTCTGTTTATCCACAGGGACAGGTACAGTGTGGGGCAGGTACGGTGCAGGCTTCCCCACACTGTGATGTATTTAGTGCTGGTGAAAGGTGAGGGACTGACAGCACTGGAGAGTGAAGCCCTCTGTTTATCCACAGGGACAGGTACAGTGTGGGGCAGGTACAGTGCAGGCTTCCCCAGACTGTGATATAGTCAGTGCTGGTGAAAGGTGAGGGACTGACAGCACTGGAGACTGAAGCCCTCTGTTTATCTACAGGGACAGGTACAGTGTGGGGCTGGTACAGTGCAGGCTTCCCCACACTGTGATGTATTTAGTGCTGGTGAAAGGTGAGGGACTGATAGCACTGGAGACTGAAACCCTCTGTTTATCCACAGGGACAGGTACAGTGTGGGGCTGGTACAGTGCAGGCTTTCTCACACTGTAATGTATTTAATGAGCTATGCGAATATGTTTTTCGAATATGGGCGAATATTGTATTGGTTCTGAAAATACCGTTAGCCGGTATTTGTATTAGGGTGGCTGGGAGGGTGTATTTAAAATAAGCACTCTCTTTCCGGCGCAAAGCATTAAATAAATGTGTTTAGCCCTGGTGTCTAGTGGTCCCAACCCTCCCTGGCTGATCGCCAGTCTAAAATAAAGATCCTCCCCCAGACTCTCAGCAATATTCCCAGTCCCAAATATACATAAAAAAAAAAAATTCCTAATTTCCCTGGTGATCCAGTGGACTCCTCCCCCTACGCAAACCCACGGGCATATGTAAAATATAAAATCCTGGTGGTCCGGTGGACCTCCTCCCCTCACCAAATCATGAAGCATGTATAAATACAAATCCCTGGTGGTCAGTGGACCTCCCCCACGATCAGCGGGCACAAGTAAATTAAAAAATCCTGGTGGTCTGATGGACCCCCAATTGCCTGATGGTGAGCACACACACATACGGAGCGACCCTGGTGGTCCAGTGGTACCCCCTCCACACCACCCACTGCGGTACCCCACCACCTTACCCCCAGTCAGGCAGGTGGCAGCACCCTGCCCACAAGCCGCCCTGCCCGCCGACTGACAGTGTACAGTTTGGCTGTCGCCTATTAGTTCCTGCGTGGCCAATGCGATCAAATGTACTACAATCGGGACTGACAGCACTGGAGAGTGAAGCCTCTGTTTATCCACAGGGACAGGTACAGTGTGGGGCAGGTAGCAGTGCAGGCTTCCCCAGACTGTGATATAGCTAGTGCTGGTAGAAAGGGGTGAGGGACTGACAGCACTGGAGACTGGAAGCCCTGTTTATCTCACAGGGACAGGTACAGTGGGGCTGGTACAGTGCAGGCTTCCCCACACTGTGATGTATTTAGTGCTGGTGAAAGGTGAGGGACTGATAGCACTGGAGACTGAAACCCTCTGTTTATCCACAGGGACAGGTACAGTGTGGGGCTGGTACAGTGCAGGCTTTCTCACACTGTAATGTATTTAGTAAGGCTCTGCGAATATGTTTTTTCGAATATGCGGCCGAATATTCGGTATTTGGTTCTGAAATACTCGTTATTCGGTATTTGTATTCGGGTGGCTGAGGGGTGTATTTAAAATAAAGACCTCTTCCTGGCTGGGCATTAAATAAATGTGCTTTAGTCCTGGTGTCTAGTGGTCCCAACCCTCTCTGGCTGATCGCCAGTCTAAAATAAAGATCCTCCCCCTCAGATTCTCAGCAATATCTCCAGTCCCCAAATATACATAAAATTTCACCTCCCCTGGTGACCCGATCTCCCCCTCAAATCACGGGCATATGTAGGCTAGAGCAATTCCCCTGGTGGTCTGGGTGGCTCTCCCTCACCCGAACATGAGCATGTGTAAAATATAATCTCTGAGGGTCCAGATTCTCCCTCACTGGGAGCCGCTGGCATAAGTACTCAGGGTCCCTGGTGGTCTAGTGATCTTCTCGCCTGGATCAGGCACACACATGAATGCACCCTGGCTTCTTCCCTCACTACTTCACTGCACCCTCACCACTTGCACCCCCAGTCAGCGGTAGGTGGCAGCACTCTCGTTTACAAGTCACGAGCTTACCTGGCCGACTGGATAGTGTATAGTTTGTTGTACGTTTATTGGTTCATCTGCGTGGTTAATATGCAGTCCAAACTGTATTATTATTAGTCCCACCCTCAGGGAACAGTCACCATCTACAACTAGGGATTATGTAGTACAGCGTTTGACTGCACGCCTACTGCCCACGAGTGGACCAATAGGTGTACAGCCAAACTGTACGCTGTCAGTCGTGGGCGGCCGGGCGGCTGTGGTCGGGTGCTGCCGCCACCGCATACTGTGGGGGTTGCAGGTGGTGGGACCGCAGTGTGGGTGGGGAGGGACCACTAGACCACCAGGGTTGTTCTATGTGTGTGTGCCTGATCGCAATTGGGGGTTCCACTAGACCACCAGGGAGTTTTTAATTTACTTATGCCTGCGATCAGGTGGGGGGGAAGTCCACTGGACCACCAGGGATTTTATATTTTACATATGCCCACGATTGGGCGAGGGGGGGAGGTTCACTGGACCACCAGGGATTTTATATTTTACATATGCCCACAATCGGGCAAGGGTGGGAGGTTCACTTGGCCACCAGGGAAATTAGGGAATTATTTTTATTTTTATATATTTGGGGACTGGAGAATATTGTTGAGGGTCTTGGGGGGGGGGATTCTTTATTTAGGACCAGCGATCAACCGGGGTGGGTCCACTAGATACCAGGGCAAAAATATTTATTTATTGCTGGCCAGTAGGGTGGGAAAGACTTTTTTGTCCTTACGCACGGCCGAATAGCAAATACCAGCCGAATAGTGGACTATTCGGTATTCGGTTCCGAATATTCAGATAGTCCATTATTCGTGGTATTCGGAAATTAATATTCGGTATTCGCACAGCCCTAGTATTTAGTGCTGGTGAAAGGTGAGGGACTGACAACACTGGAGACTGAAGCCCTCTGTTTATCCACAGGGACAGGTACAGCGTGGGGCAGGTACAATGCAGGCTTCCCCGCACTGTGATGTATTTAGTGCTGGTGAAAGGTGAGGGACTGACAGCACTGGAGACTGAAGCCCTCTGTTTATCCACAGGGACAGGTACAGTGTGGGCAGGTACAGTGCAGGCTTCCCCTCACTGTAATGTATTTGGTGCTGGTGAAAGGTGGGGGATTGACAGCACTGGAGACTGAAGCCCTCTGTTTATCCACAGGGACCTGTACAGTGTGAGGCAGCTACAGTTCAGGCTTCCCCACACTGCAATGTATTTAGTGCTGGTAAAAGGTGAGGGACTGGCAGCACTGGAGACTGAAGCCCTCTGTTTATCCACAGGAACAGGTATAGTGTGGGGCAGGTACAGTGCAGGTTTCCCCAGACTGTGATGTAATTAGTGCTGGTGAAACGTGAGGGACTGACAACACTGGAGACTGAAGCCCTCTGTGTATCCACAGGGACAGTGTGGGGCAGGTACAGTACAGGCTTCCCCACACTGTAATGTATTTAGTGCTGGTGAAAGGTGAGGGACTGACAGCACTGGAGACTGAAGCCCTCTGTTTATCCACAGGGACAGGTACAGTGTGGGGCAGGTACAGTGCAGGCTTCCCCACACTGTGATGTATTTAGTGCTGGTGAAAGGTGAGGGACTGACAGCGCTGGAGACTGAAACCCTCTGTTTATCTATAGGGACAAGGACAGTGTGGGGCAGGTACAGTGCAGGTTTCCCCACACTGTGATGTATTTAGTGCTGGTGAAAGGTGAGGGATTGACAGCACTGGAGACTGGAGCCCTCTGTTTATCCACAGGGACAGGTACAGTGCAGGCTTTCCCACACTGTGATGTATTTAGTGCTGGTGAAATGTGAGGGGCTGGCAGCACTGGAGTGTGGAGCCCCTTGTTCATATAGGTACAGTGCAGGCTTCCCCTCTCTCTCTCTCTCTCTCTCTCTCTCTCGATGGTTCTGATGGTAACTGGAAGGGAGTTCCAGAGGTAACACCAAGATACAGCTTCGCACAGACAGCGGTCTGTTTGTGTAATGGCTGACTGGAAGATGTCATAAAACAACAAGCCCTGCAGGGATTGATAAGCCAAGACTGGATGGACTGGAATGACAAGGTGCTGTAAATAAATATGCCTTCCAGTAAGCATAACTTCCTTGTTGAACTACAGCTGACGGGAATACATGTAAAACAAGACAGGCCAGTCACGTGCCCCCAGCATGCCTGAACTTGTATATTTTGAACGATGCCACAGCACATTTTGATAGAAAATTCATTATTTAATGAGGAGGTTTGCATGAGAACCTGATCCTTATCCCTTAGACTGCCTCACTTTCTCCACATCTTCTTTCATAAGATATACAGTAGTTCTTTCAGCAATAATGTTTGTCTGGCAAAAATACTAGGAGACACATTTTCTTTCCATTTTATTTTAGTCCTGAATTAAGATATAGTCTTTTTTTTTGCTTCATATTATCTTTTATTCTCCCCTGGCAGATCATGCAGCCGTATCAGCCCCTCCCCATTCCAGCTCAGCGGTTGTCCCGAGTCACACTCCCACCAATCTCGGGCGGACCCTCAGTGCTAGCTGGGTGGGGTTCATCAAGCCCTAAGCCACAGCTTTTCCACCTGTTTTCTTCCTGTTTACCCCGAAGCCCCAGACAATGTCAGGCATGCGTGTGGAGGCATGTACACACTCCTTGGCACGAGTGACTCTGCTCCTCCCACCCCTGGCCTAGTGCTGAGCTCCCCCTCCATCGCCTGCACCACCACCGCCACCATGTCTCCACACGGTGGCGGACAGAGGCCGGGAGAGCCAACCTCTCCTATCAGGGAAAGAAGAGCGGCCAAGTGGCTGCTCAATCCTCACCCTGCCCTCTCCCCGGCCGACCCCCAGCAACCCCTTCCTAATCACCAAACACAGGTTGTTAGCATGGCAGGAGGTAAGGTACTAATTCCTCAGCCCTCCACACCAGTAGACTGGCTAAGATATAGGCTTTTGAAGTTTTTTTTAAAGTTCCCACTACCATATCATGCCCACCAAGAAAAAAATAAATACCGTGGTACAGTGTTGTGCTGTTTACCATCAGAAAATGTGATAGCCCCATCCAGATATATCCACAGTATGAGTCTATCATGTACTTTCTACAGGTATCCTCAGCAGAAAAGGTTTTTAAAAATTGTGAGCAGTGGGCATCTTTAATGACTTGAGTCATTAATTACCAAATTGGCTATAAAAGCTGTTTTAACAATGTTTGGGAAAACTGAAAATACACTGAGCATTAATCTTTGAATGTCAGACATACATTTGTGCTAAAAACCTGTATGAATACATTTTTTGCCAAATAAAAAATACTGTCGCTTTAAATCCTCAAGTCGTGCCCCATTCAAAAGTTCTGAATTAAAGCAAATTTGTAGTCTTCAAGGAAATAGTTTTGAGTGGCTCCTTGGTGCAGCGGGTAGCCCTACCGCTCATGATGGCGGTGACTCGGGTTTGGGAAAGAGCCCGGGCCATGGGGGCTGGCTGGGGGGGGAACAGAGATTAGGCATGCCAGGGGACACTCTCCTCACCTGGGGAGGGAAGGTTGTCACACTGCTCCAACACTGCCATCTCTGGACCTAAGGGTAGCAGTGCAGGGTCAGCGGTATGGGGAGGGGAGGATTCTGTTAGGCACTTGGCCGAGGTGTAGGTCAGCACACCACCAGCCTGGATGTAAGTTCCTGTACCGATGTCCTCTGGGAGAAGTGGGGGGCAAAGAGAAACTAAAGGGTAAATCCCCCCTTGTCAAAGTACCATAATGACCCCCAGCCAAGGGGAACCAAATAAGAGGGTACATCTGTCACTTTTAATGAGCACATATTTGCCAGTTTATGTCTCGCAAAATGACATGCTATGAGTACACCGAGACATTTGATCAAAATGCTCAAGTGTCACCCAACAGGAATGGAATTCAAACCTATAACCTCTAATGGTTTCTCCCATGCCCAGTCAACAGCCTTAAAGGGTGAGTGGAGTGGAAACAGGCAGGAAGGGAAATAATAGAACTTTTTAAGTAGTAGTCAGCTGTAACTTTTTATTTCTGAAATATTTTTTTTTCCTTTTGCTCTTTAGAAAGTGTTCTATGTGATAACGATGTGCTGGATGTGTGGAACAGCTCTTAGCCTGGCAGCTGACATATCTAACTCTACTGCCCCCCACTACATCATCATCAGCATTGTAACCTCACTGACTGTGACATCACAGGTGAATGGCCTGTCAGTCACTCACTTGCTGTTCCTAGGCAGCAGTGATGTCACAGTCAGTGAGGTCACAGTAGTGATGATGTAGTGGGCAGAATAGAAGTACATATGTCAGCTACCAGGCAGAGTGCTGTTCCATACATCAGACTTTATTAGCATCAGGTAAGAATCCTTCTAATTAACCAAAGGGAAAAGAAAAAGTACCTCAGATATAAAAAAAATAATTGCTGACTACTTTTAAAAACTAATATTAGTTTTAGGCAGTATAGCTCTTAAGAAGTTAATGAAAGAGCAACGCTTGGCTGGGATCAGCTGCAGACTGTTACGTTCACCACTTGTCCTACAGAACAGCATGGCAGAGTTTGGGGCTTTCAGACGCCGAAGGTCCAATCATGAAGCTGATATCTCTGTTTTATTTTGATCGTATACCATCTTAAAAGATAGGTGCTTTCCAGAATAAAGAAAAGGACCAAAAAACCCTTTTGTTGGCGACACCCCTTTCTGGATGAGCAAGCAACTTTTTAAAGAACACTGCTGGCTATTGTTTATTATAAACTCTCATCAGGTCATACCTCCAGGAAGGATACCTCTCATTTTACTACTGCTGTTTGACATGGAGGATGTGTTGTCCCATACTGTACACCGAAATTCTTAACTCCCAACTGTCTCACATTAGGAGAGATGCTCTTCATCTGAACCTTCATAACCCCTCTGTACCACACGGAGAAGGTGCTGTCCCACACTGTACACTGGGATTCATACCGCTCAACTGTCCCACATTAGGAGGGGCATCCCTCATTTTACCCCTCAGAACCCCTCTGTCCCACATGGAGAAGGTGCTGTCCCACACTGTACACTGGGATTCATACCTCTCAACTGTCCCACATTAGGAGGGATGTCCCTTATTTTACCCCTCAGAACCCCTCTGTCCCACATGGAGAAGGTGCTGTCTCACATTGTACACTGGGATTCATACCTCTCAACTGTCCCACATTAGGAGGGACGTTCCTCATTTACCCCTCAGAACCCCTCTGTCCCACGTGGAGAAGGTGCTGTCCCACACTGTACACTGGGATTCATACCTCTCAACTGTCCCACATTAGGAGGGACATCCCTCATTTTTAACCCTCAGAACCCCTCTGTCCCACGTGGAGAAGGTGCTGTCCCACACTGTACACTGGGATTCACATCTCTCAACTGTCCCACACTAGGAGGGACGTCCCTCATTTTACCCCTCAGAAGCCCTCTGTCCCACATGGAGAAGGTTCTATCCCACATTGTACACTGGGATTCATATCTCTCAACTGTCCCACACTAGGAGGGACATCCCTCATTTTAGCCCTCAGAAGCCCTCAGTCCCACATGGAGAAGGTACTGTCCCACACTGTACACTGGGATTCGTACCTCTCAACTGTCCCACATTAGGAGGGATGTCCCTCATTTTACCCCTCAGAACCCCTCTGTCCCACATGGAATAGGTACTGCCCCACATTGTACACTGGGATTCATACATCTCAACTGTCCCACATTAGGAGGGATGTCCCTCATTTTACCCCTCAGAACCCTCTCTGTCCCACATGGAGAAGGTGCTGTCCCACATTGTACACTGGGATTCATACCTCTCAACTGTCTCATATTTATTTATTTATTTAAAAGTTTTACCAGGAAGGCATACTGAACAATGTACCACTCTATTCCAGATGTGCCCTGGGGGAATATGGGATGGGTAGGATATAGTACATTAGGAGGGATATCCCTCATTTTACCCCTCAGAATCCCACTGTCCCACTCGGAGAAAGTGCTGTCCCACACTGTACATTGGGATTCATACCTCTCAACTGTCCGTCCCACACTGTACATTGGGATTCATACCTCTCAACTGTCCCACATTAGCAGGGACATCCCTCATTTTACCCCTCAGAACCCCTCTGTCCCACATGGAGAAGGTGCTGTCCCACATTGTACACTGGGATTCATACCTCTCAGCTGTCCCACATTAGGAGGGACGTCCCTCATTTTACCCCTCAGAACCCTCTCTGTCCCACATGGAGAAGGTACTGTCCCACACTGTACACTGGGATTCATACCTTTCAGCTATCCCACATTAGGAGGGGCATCCCTCATTTTACCCCTCAGAACCCCTCTGTCCTACATGGGGAAGGTGCTGTCCCACACTGTACACTGGGATTCATACCTCTCAGCTGTCCCACATTAGGAGGGATGTCCCTCATTTTACCCCTCAGAACCCCTCTGTCCTACATGGGGAAGGTGCTGTCCCGCACTGTACACTGGGATTCATACCGCTCAACTGTCCCACATTAGGAGGGACATCCCTCCTTTACCCCTCAGAACCCCTCTGTCCCACATGGAGAAGGTGCTGTCCTGCACTGTACTCTGGGATTCATACCTCTCAACTGTCCCACATTAGGAGGGATGTCCCTCCTTTACCCCTCAGAACCCCTCTGTCCCACATGGAGAAGGTGCTGTCCTACACTGTACACTGGGATTCATACCTCTCAACTGGTCCCACATTAGGAGGGACATCCCTCATTTGACCCCTCAGAACCCCTCTATCCCACAAGGAGAAGGTGCTGTCCCACACTGTTGACTGGGATTCATACCTCTCAACTGTCCCCACATTAAAAGGGACACCCCTCATTTACCCCTCAGAACCCCTCTACCCACATGGAGAAGTTGCTGTCCCACACTGTACATTGGGATTCATACTTCATACCTCTCAACAGTCCAACATTAGGAGGGACATCCCTCATTTTTTTACCTCTCAGAACCCCTTTGTCTTCATGGAGAAGGTGCTATCCCACTTTGTACACTGGAATTAAAACATCTCAACTGGTCCCACATTAGGAGGGATGTCCCTAATTTTACCCCTCAGAATTCCCTTTGTCCCACATGGAGAAGGTGCTGTCCCACATTGTACACTGGGATTCACACCTCTCAACTGTCCCACATTAGGAGGGACATCTCTCATTTTAACCCTCAGAACCCCCCTCTGTCCCTCATGGAGAAGGTGCTGTCCCGCATTGTACACTGGGATTCATACCTCTTAACTGTCCCACATTAGGAGGGGCATCCTTCATTTTACCCCTCAGAACCCCTCTGTCCCACATGGAGAAGGTGCTGTCCCGCATTGTACACTGGGATTCATACCTCTTAACTGTCCCACATTAGGAGGGGCATCCCTCATTTTACCCCTCAGAACCCCTCTGTCCCACATGGAGAAGGTGCTGTCCCACATTGTACACTGGGATTCATACCTCTCAGCTGTCCCACATTAGGAGGGACATCCCTCATTTTACCCCTCAGAACCCCTCTGTCCCACATGGAGAAGGTGCTGTCCCACATTGTACACTGGGATTCACACCTCTCAACTGTCCCACATTAGGAGGGACACCTCTCATTTTACCCCTCAGAACCCCCTCTGTCCCACATGGAGAAGGTGCTGTCCCACATTGTACACTGGGATTCATACCTCTTAACTGTCCCACATTAGGAGGGACACCTCTCATTTTACCCCTCAGAACCCCCTCTGTCCCACATGGAGAAGGTGCTGTCCCACATTGTACACTGGGATTCATACCTCTCAACTGTCCCACATTAGGAGGGATGTCCCTCGTTTTACCTCTCATAACCCCTCTGTCCCACATGGAGAAGGTGCTGTCCCACATTGTACACTGGGATTCATACCTCTCAACTGTCCCACATTAGGAGGGATGTCCCTCATTTTACCCCTCAGAACCCCTCTGTCCGACATGGAGAAGGTGCTGTCCCACATTGTACACTGGGATTCATACCTCTCAACTGTCCCACATTGGGAGGGACATCCTCATTTACTCCTCAGAACCCTATTGGGTCCACATAGAGAAGGTGCTGTTCCACACCATACACTGGGATTTATACCTCTCAACTGTCCCACATTAGGAGGGATGTCCCTCATTTTACTCCTCAGAACCCTATTGGTCCACATGGAGAAGGCGCTGTTCCACACTATACACTGGGATTTATACCTCTCAACTGTTCCACATTAGGAGGGACATCCCTCATTTTACTCCTTAGAACTCCCTCTGTCCCACATGAAGAAGGTGCTGTTCTACACTATACACTGGGATTCATACCTCTCAACTGTCCTACATTAGGAGGGGCATCCCTCATTTTACCCCTCAGAACCCCTCTGTCCCACATGGAGAAGGTGCTGTCCTGCATTGTACACTGGGATTCATACCTCTCAACTGTCCCACATTAGGAGGGATGTCCCTCATTTTAACCCTCAGAACCCCTCTGTCCGACATGGAGAAGGTGCTGTCCCACATTGTACACTGGGATTCATACCTCTCAACTGTCCCACATTAGGAGGGACGTCCTCATTTTACCCTCAGAACCCTTTGGTCCCACATGGAGAAGGTGCTGTTCCACACCATACACTGGGATTTATACCTCTCAACTGTCCCACATTGGAGGATGTCCCTCATTTTACTCCTCAGAACCCTACTTGGTCCACATGGAGAAGGTGCTGTTCCACACTTTACACTGGGATTTATACCTCTCAACTGTTCCACATTAGGAGGGACATCCCTCATTTTACCCCTCAGAACCCCCCTCTGTCCCACATGGAGAAGGTGCTGTCCCACATTGTACACTGGGATTCATACCTCTTAACTGTCCCACATTAGGAGGCATCCCTCATTTACTCCTCAGAATCCCTCTGTCCCACATGGAGAAGGTGCTGTCCCACATGTACACTGGATTCATACCTCTCACTGTCCACATTAGGAGGGATGTCCCTCATTTTACCCCTCAGAACCCTCTGTCCCACATGGAGAAGGTGCTGTCCCACATTGTACACTGGGATTCACACCTCTCAACTGTCCCACATTAGGAGGGACACCTCTCATTTTACCCCTCAGAACCCCCTCTGTCCCACATGGAGAAGGTGCTGTCCCACATTGTACACTGGGATTCATACCTCTTAACTGTCCCACATTAGGAGGGACACCTCTCATTTTACCCCTCAGAACCTCCTCTGTCCCACATGGAGAAGGTGCTGTCCCACATTGTACACTGGGATTCATACCTCTCAACTGTCCCACATTAGGAGGGATGTCCCTCGTTTTACCTCTCATAACCCCTCTGTCCCACATGGAGAAGGTGCTGTCCCACATTGTACACTGGGATTCATACCTCTCAACTGTCCCACATTAGGAGGGATGTCCCTCATTTTACCCCTCAGAACCCCTCTGTCCGACATGGAGAAGGTGCTGTCCCACATTGTACACTGGGATTCATACCTCTCAACTGTCCCACATTAGGAGGGACATCCCTCATTTTACTCCTCAGAACCCTATTGGGCCACATACAGAAGGTGCTGTTCCACACCATACACTGGGATTTATACCTCTCAACTGTCCCACATTAGGAGGGATGTCCCTCATTTTACTCCTCAGAACCCTATTGGTCCACATGGAGAAGCGCTGTTCCACACTATACACTGGGATTTATACCTCTCAACTGTTCCACATTAGGAGGGACATCCCTCATTTTACTCCTTAGAACTCCCTCTGTCCCACATGAAGAAGGTGCTGTTCTACACTATACACTGGGATTCATACCTCTCAACTGTCCTACATTAGGAGGGGCATCCCTCATTTTACCCCTCAGAACCCCTCTGTCCCACATGGAGAAGGTGCTGTCCTGCATTGTACACTGGGATTCATACCTCTCAACTGTCCCACATTAGGAGGGATGTCCCTCATTTTACCCCTCAGAACCCCTCTGTCCGACATGGAGAAGGTGCTGTCCCACATTGTACACTGGGATTCATACCTCTCAACTGTCCCACATTAGGAGGGACATCCCTCATTTTACGCCTCAGAACCCTATTGGTCCACATGGAGAAGGTGCTGTTCCACACCATACACTGGGATTTATACCTCTCAACTGTCCCACATTAGGAGGGATGTCCCTCATTTTACTCCTCAGAACCCTATTGGTCCACATGGAGAAGGTGCTGTTCCACACTATACACTGGGATTTATACCTCTCAACTGTTCCACATTAGGAGGGACATCCCTCATTTTACTCCTCAGAACCCCTCTGTCCCACCTGGAGAGGGCACTGTCCCATATTGTACACTGGGATTCATACCTCTCAACTGTCCCACATTAGGAGAGCCATCCCTCATTTTACTCTAAGAATCCCACTGTCCCACATGGAGAAGGTGCCGTCCCACATTGTACACTGGAATTCATACCTCTCAACTGTTCCACATTAGGAGGGATGTCCCTCATTTTATTCCTTAGAACCCCACTCTCCCACATGGAGAGGGCACTGTCCCATATTGTGCACTGGGATTCATTATCCATCACTGTCCCACATTAGGAGGTGGCCTCCCTCATTTTTTCCTCAGAACCTGTCTATCCCATGCAGCGATGGTGGTGTCCCACATTGTCCACAAGGATTCATATCTCGTACATATACCATGTGAGGCAGAGAGGATGACAGTCCCAAATATTATCTATAATTGAGCAATTTGAAATTTGCAGCAACAAGATGCAGGATAACCTCATCTACTATAAAATCTTGTTTCCAAGGGATTCCCTTGGTATGGCAGAGTACCAACATGCCTAGATTTTTGTGTATGTAATAGTAATAGTATGTAATAGTAAACACAACTACTAATTCCAAAAACAGACGTGCACAGTCAAGGTGCTGACACAGTATGTAATAGTATGTAATAGTTCATTGCAATAATGCAGATTAGTTACTCCTACTGCAGGCAGAGGTGGTAGGTACTACTGGTGTTAAGGGGTGTCCCTTGATACCCAGAGGCACTACTGAGAGTTGGAAGGGAGATGGGTGCTAGCATGCCATACAAATTAGTAAATATTGGGAGGATGGATGGGGGGGTTAGGAAAGAAGTATATTGTTTTGTAAATGGAAAGGGGAAGGAGGTACTGTATATTGCAATGTTGGGAGGGGAGGCTGCTATGAATAAAGCAAAAGTTGTCTCTGTTTCCTTCCTTCTCCCCAGATGTTCTGGTTTATGTTGACGTCTGTCTGTGCACAGCTGTCTGTTATAGCAGGTACAGTATGCCTATGTTACTGGATTTAATTCTATTTCCTAAGATAATTTACATGGATTGATTCTAATTGCAGAAATGACCTGCATCACAGCCCACCCACCCACAGTCTTTAGCGTTAGGCATTTGAGCTGGAATTGGTTCCTGGATCATCTCACCCAGTGTTAGTCTTAGTAGCAGTAGTATCAGTATAAGCAATATTTATTATCGGAAGTATTAGTGTTAGGATGAGTAATATTAGTTTCAGTATCATTAGTATTTGTATCAGCAGTAGTATTAGAATTATTATTAACATCAGTGGTGTGAGTATAGGTATCATTAGTATTTGTATCAGCAGTAGTAGTAGAATTATTATTAACATCAGTGGTGTGAGTATAGGTATCATTAGTAGTTGTATCAGCAGTAGTATTAGAATTATTATTAACATCAGTGGTGTGAGTATAGGTATCATTAGTGTTTGTATCAGCAGTAGTATTATAATTATTATTAACATCAGTGGTGTAAGTATTGGTATCATTAGTATTTGTAATAGCATCAGTATCAGTAGTATCAGTATGAATAATATTTATTATTGGACGTATTAGTGTTAGGATGAGCAGTATTTGTATCAGTACTAGTATTAGAATTATTATTAATATCAATGGTGTAAGTGTTGGTATCATTAGTATTAGTGTTAGCATCAGTAGTACTAGTATCAGTATCAATAGTATGGGTACCATAAATATAGTATTAGTATTCATATGAGTAGTAGTAGTAACATTATTATACATTTCAGTAGTGTTAATATTAGTATCATTAGTATTAGTGTTAGCATAAGTAGTGTTAATATTAGCATCAAAAGCATTTTACCATTATACGTGTAGTAGTAGTAGTAGTAGTGGTATTAGCATTAGTATTAAAATCAATAGTATCAGTATTATTATCAGTAGTGATAGTATTAGTGTCAACATCAGTAGCCTTATTACACTGCCTAATTATCAACTATAATAAAACTAAGTCCATGATTTTTGCTCACCGCCAAAGTCCTCATAGTCAGTCTGCTCTCCTTATCAAGTACGCACTCGGTGCCCCTCTGGAACACGTTACCAACTTCAAATACCTAGGTGTCACTCTAGACACCTCCCTCTCCTACCAGAGGCATACCCAAATTCTCTCTTCCGCTATCAACACTAGAGTAGGCATCCTGTACAGGCTCAAGCACTGCTTACCTGCACAGGCTATGCAGCTCGCAGTCACCTCCTACATCCTCTCCCTTGTGGACTATGGGATTACTATATACGGCTCTGCTGAACCCACCTCACTTAACAGTATAAACATTGTCTTGAACAAAGCCTGCCGCCTAGTCACAGGATGTGATAGACTAACCCACACCTGTGATCTTTATGCGTTGCCTGGTTGGTTAAACTTCCAACATCGATTACAGTTCCACACCTGCATGCTCGCAAAAAAGATACACCTTCACCAAGCCCCTGTCGGACTTTTCCCCTTAATCAGTTCTGCACCTCACAGGTGCAATACAAGGCTCGCTGCAAGCTCTCCTTTCCTGGTACCACTATGTAGAACTTCCCTTGGGCAAAGATCCTTCCGATACCGATCCCCTCTCTGGCTCAATGCATTACCACACTCACTCTCACAGACCCACAGCATCTCTCAATTTAAAACAGGCCTCAAGGCTCATCTCCTTGAGAGAGCCAAATGTGACTGCGGCTAACACTGTCCACCCAGTTGTGCGCCCATCTCTCCCCCCCACTCTCAACTCAGGGTCCCTTAAGGCCCCACGTACTTCTCCAAAATCCCCGGCCTGGTATGCCAAGATTGCTGCCTAAATTGCCTTACCAGTTTTTAAGTTTTGCCTGGACGGCTCCTCTGTTCTGTTACTGTAAATACTGCCTGTTTATGTATGTCCTCTACTGTATTTGTCTACCCTCCACCCTCTGTAACCGACGTGGAGCCTTTGCAAAAGAGTCTGTGACTCAAAGGTTTGTAATTCCGATTGTATTCCAATAAATAAATAAATAAATATTGCCAGTATGGGTAGTATTAGTATTAGTATCAGTATCAATAGTATTGCTACCATTGACAGTAGTAGTAGTAGTATTTATATTAGTGGTGTCACTAGCATTATCTTTTTTTTTTTCCCGGCAGGATCCTGTCACTTTGTCGGCCCTGGTCAAGGCTCCTGGAAGCCTCTACCACCATCTATGGCTGCTGAGGTCCCCCAGTCACCCCCGGCTCCCCCCCCCCGCAGGGCTGTGGTCACGTTCTTCCGTGACCACGGAACCAGTATCTAGTCGGGGGACCCGCAGCGATGGTGGTTGTTCGAGGTCTTCCGGGAGGGCTTCATTTAGATGGTGGCCCTCGCCCGCCTATATTTCCTGTCTTTTCCTCATGAGACGGGGACGTGCACTGACGCCAGCATCTGCCCCGCCTCCCAGAGATGTCAGTGTTGGCAGCGTGAGATCTCCCAGACTCCATCAGGAGTCCTCAGCGCTCCGAGTGCTTCTCCCACCCTCCCCCCAGAGAAGGAGAGCAGTCCATAGGATGCTCCATCCTTCTCCCCCTGGCTGGCCCTCCGACGACCCGGGTCCATTCCCAAACCCGGGTTGCCGGCGTCGCAAGCTGAAATCCCACCGCTGCACCAATGGGCTGGCTCGTCACTAGCATTATCAATAGAGTAGGCATTCATATCAGTAATATTAGTGATATTGGTAGTATCAGTATCAGTACTTTTAGTATTAGTATCAATAGTTTTAGTATTTGTGCAATTTTAATAGTATCAGTATTAGCAATATTAGTGAGTAATATTAGTATCAGTATTATAATATTAGTAATACAGTAGAATTAGTGCTTGCAGTTTTTGTATCAGTATAAGTAGTATTAGTTGTAGTATTAGTATCAGTAGTAGTCATTTTACTATTATTTGTATCGGTAGCAATAGTAGTAGTTTTAGTATCAGTCGTATCAGTCATATCAGTATCAGTGATTTTAGTGTCAACAAGAATAGTAGCAGTATCAATAGTGTCTATATCAGCAGTATTAGTTTTAGTATTCTCATCGATATCAGTAGTAGTATCAGTAATACCTGTATCACTATCAATAGTATTAGTAGTAGAATTAGTGTCAGTAGTATTAGCATCACAGTGTTCCCCATTCATTAAAACAAGGTGGTGGGACGTCACCCTATTTCAGATGTCCGCCACTCATTTTTGACAGCAGCCCCACTTTCAAAACCGTCTGTCACTTTAAGAGAAAAAATGCAAACTGGCTCAGAGTGTGGAAGGAGAGAAATTTACATGCTGCTATGTCAGCGGAAGAAGAATGTTGCCTGGGGTGGAGTTTGCGATGCTGGGGGGGGGTGCAGCTCTTGAAATGCTGCGGTGGGCGGTAAGGAGTTGAGGCACAAATCAGGAGATCAGTGATGGCCTTAGAAAGCAGCCCAGCAGTGGCTGAACAGCCCTATGGAGTGGAGCAGCATTTGCACTAGTAAGTGCATGTCCTCCTGCACTGCTGCCCATTTTACTTGAGCTGTGTGGACTGTCAAGATGGTACTGTTTATTCAGAGCCAGTCTGATTCGTAAATACTTGCTGGCACACTCAGTGCTGAATCGGTTTAGCTTTGGGGGGGCAAGTGTGATCGGATCTCACACACACCTGTGGGGAGGCGGGGATCAGAGCTTAAACACAGAGGGGACAGTCTGATCTGCAGTTGTGGGCCAAGGGAATTTTTCTGTGGCTGTGTGGATCTGGAAAAACAGCCTGTACCCTATAATCCATTATCACTATAAAATGAGTCTGATTGCTAGCTGTGTTATGTAAAAAAAAAGCTTTTAAATAGACTCCAGATAATAGTGATAATTCCACATACTTTTAGAATTTTTGCAAATATTTTCTTTCATTTTTGCATTCTGTAAATCCACCCCCATCAATACCATTGGTATTAGTATTCATTTTGCATTATTGGTATCAGTAATGTCAGTATCGGTAATATTAGTATCTGTAGTATTAGTACCAGTATTAATAGCATTAGTAACAGAATCCGTGTCAGTAGTATTATATAGTTATAAGAAAATAATACAGAAAGTGTTTGTAACCAGGATCCCCTCATCTCGAAGATTTTAATTTGACTTTTCCACTGATTTACGATGTTGAAAGGACCTTGTATATAATATTGTACATACACTGTAAAAACAATTTATTTCTTTACAATTTAGACTATTTACTTTCAGTATTTTGTATAACTCGTAACTTATCCCCCCCAGATTGTATTCTTCAGTCTTTTCATTTCTGTTTCTTCTTTGTGAAGCTGCTTGTGATGTAGTTTACATGAAAGACTACAGTAAACATGAAAATCAGTCTTGTTGTACCGTGTTAGATCGGAACCCTTTGCTTACACCAAATTGCCTCATTGCTTGTTCTTGTTCTTCTCTCCCAGGAGTACCTGTGGTGCAAATGCTCCATCACTCCATTCAATCACAGCTGATGGAGGACGTTGTGATAAATTGCTTCTTCACTGAGAAGGAAGGCCAAGTCAGCGTTTACTGGTACTACTACAACAAGGAGGGGAAGCACAGATTGTCCATGTCTTCCAGAATGGAAAGGACAACCAGGCCCTCCAGAGCTCTCACTTCCGGGGCCGGACTCGACTCTTCCATGAAGAGATCCAGAATGGCAATGCCTCGCTGTGGCTGTCTGGTGTGAAGATCGCTGATGCCGGACAGTACCGCTGCTTTGTGAAGGACCAAGAGGGTCCGTCCCATGATGAGGCCTCTTTGGAAGTCTATGGTAAGTCAATCAAGGGTGAGCAAACACTGAGCATTGTAGTTGTTCCTTTTTTTCTATATTCTGTTGGTTTGCTGGCCAAGGTACCTAGCTTCACCTGAGCTCTTTCCTTCTAAGATTGCTTGAAAGGACAGAGCAGAGAACCTTACCAGAGCAAGGGAAATGATTAAGACTTATTTTGGCTAAGCAGAGTTACTGGGTGTTGTTATTTTTATTTTGTACTCACAGGGATTACTACTGTTTGTTGCTAACATTTCATTGCTTTATTTTTCTCTGATTCAAATTGTTGTTGCTGGCATACCTTCTTCTGCATTATTACAAGGTGTGCCTACAGGTGTGTGCTAACAGATTACTGCTGTAATCTTCTGATTCAAATTGTCTTTTATAATGTATATCTTCTGTTACTGCTTTATTTTTCTCAGTCTCCTTCTCACATTGAAGGAGCTAATTGCTTTCCTCCACAGCTCTTCCAGAGGATTAGGTGTGTATCTGGGGTGGAGCTGGCAAACTGTCAGTAATTTCCAACAGAAAGAAGGGTTAAAAGGTCAGGTTAGTTGATATCTTGGAGGTAGAAGATGTGGTTTGCTGGCCAAGGCACCTAGCTTCACCTGAGCTCTTTCCTTCTAAGATTGCTTGAAAGGACAGAGCAGAGAACCTTACCAGAGCAAGGGAAACGGATTAAGACTTCTTTTCGCTAAACAGATTTACTGTGTGTTGTTATTTTTATTTTGTACTCTCAGGGATTGCTACTGATTGTTGCTAACATTTCATTGCTTTATTTTTCTCTGATTCAAATTGTAGTTGCTGGTATACCTTCTTCTGCACTATTACAAGGTGTGCCTACAGGTGCCTACAGGTGTGTGCTAACAGATTACTGCTGTAATCTTCTGATTAAAATTGTCTTTTGCAAGGTATATCTTCTGTTACTGCTTTATTTTTCTCTGTAGCAAAGTGTTTCTTACAGGGTATATCTTCTCTGAAATTATTACAGTGGTGCTTTACAGGTTTTACAGTTTTATCTAACATTAGGATAAGCTTTCAGGGTTACTGCATTTGTTGTTGACTGATTGTTTCTACTCTTACCTCCTTGTTCTTTCATCTGTGGTTCTTCTTTTTCGGCAGGGGAAAGGCCCACCCACACACTACACTCCTTTTATAGGGTACCACAGTTGTGACATTTCCTGTGGCAAAGCAGGAAGGGGCGGAACAGTGGGGCATCCACAAGGTGAGCTCATTTACAGGGGCACTAGTAATTTAACTTGTTATAACGAGTTATACAAAAACAAAACACAAAATCAAACCATTACTTGCATTTTCTTCCTTCTAATTACTCTGACCAGGTTATAAACCCAGCAACTTATCTGGAATGGATATCATTAACTGCAGGTACTGCGGAACGATTTTCAGAAGGACAGTCTTACAGGATTTAGGACACTGTCCTACATGCTGGGCCATTGGAGATCTTAGGGATCAGCTCCGGGCAGCATGGGCAGAGATTGCGTGCCTCAAATTTCATATTCAAGAGGAAATACATTATAAAAACCACTCGCCATTTCCCCAACATCCAACAGAAGAACCTCGACCGCAGAGGGTAGTTGGTCCAGGAGGTTGGCAGATGGTTACAAGGGGCAAATCAGGTGCCCCATCACTCTGTGCTCTCCAACATATTACCTCCAAAAACCATAAACACACTACAAACAGGTATCTGCCTCAATCTCTGAAATCAAACAAAGGGGCAGAGGACACTGCAGAGCAGGACACTGCAGCACAGGAGCTAGCACAACAAAACTCACCCAAATAAGGAACCAAAACAAAAAAGCAAAAATGAAATCCAAATAACTTCTGATCGTAGGAGACTCCATGATTCGGGGAGTTGATACCCATCTCCAGCCAGTGGTAATGGTCAGATGTCTCCCAGGTACATCAGCGTGGAGAGACACTGACCGCATTGATAAAATTGTTCACAAAGCAGGAGAAAACATTGATGTCCTAGTACTCATAGGGACTAATGATCTCACCAGCCGGTCAGTTGTGGAGACCAAGGAACACCAGACCAGGCTGGGTGACAAACTATCATTCATTTCATCCGACATCTCCTTCTGTGAGATCCTGCCAGTCTGGGAGAGGGGGGCAGATGGATGGAAGGTCAGAGAAGGGGAGATAGGGGAGCTAAACATGTGGCTCAAGGGCTGGTGCCAGGAAAAAGGACACAGATTTGTAGGGAACTGGCAACAGTTCTGGGAGCAAAAGTTCTTTAAATTTGGTGGACTGCATCTGACTAAGGAGGGAGTTAGTGCATTGGGGCAGAAGTTTGATATCTTTGCAGGATATTTAAACTAGCAAATGGGGAGAGGGATGCAGCACCCCATACGTCGAATGGGAAGAACACCCCTTCCCCCTCAGCTAGTGGTCAAACAGGGATTCAGCATGTTTGTAGTTCATTTGCATCACCAGGTAAGAAAAAAGATCCGTCTCCCCATACGACGCAGAGGGGAAATGCCAAACCTCACCCAACAACTAACACACTGAAATCTGGCCAATGGAAAATCATGTACACAAATGCTCACAGCCTGGGAAATAAGATCCCAGACCTGCAGGCAATAATGTCAGAGGCTAAACTGGACATAGTAGCAATTAATGAGATGTGGTTTACCAGTAACCACACTTGGGAGACTTCAGTAACTGGCTATGTACTGTTCAGAAGAGACCGAGGTGCAACAAGTGGGGGTGGAGTGGCCCTGTATGTCAATGAAAATATCAAAGCTGCAGAAATTCAGAATACACATAAGGAGCCAGAAGAACTGTGGGTCACCCTGGAAACAGGAAAAGGGACAGCCATAAGAACTGGGGTTTTCTACAGGCCCCCAGACCAGGGAGAAGACATAGACACATTACTGTTAGAAGATATACAAACATGACAGCTAAAGGGGAGGTTCTGATAATGGGAGACTTCAACATGCTGGATACAGATTGGTCAATACCAGCAGGAACATCTGCCAGAACTAGACACATGGTGGATTCCCTGCAGGGGGAGGGCCTCAAACAACTGGTACAACAACCCACAAGAGACAGGGCTATCCTAGATCTAGTACTGACTAACAGGGAAGGGATCACAGATCTCCAGGTAGAAGGTCACCTGGGGTCCAGTGACCATCACATGGTATGGTTCAATTTGGCCACTACATCTAAATCATCCCATTCCAAGGCAAAAATATGGGACTTCAGAGGAGCTGACTTTGATAAGATGGCCAACAGAGTTAAGCTAGCCCTGGCAAAAAGAAACACAGGTGAGGGGGTACAGGCAAAGTGGGCAAGCATTTAGGATGCAATACTTGAAGCAACATCCATAGATACATAGATTTTGACAGCAGATAAGGACCGCTTGGCCCACCCAGTCTGCCCATTTCCCTACCTAATGGATAAGCTGCAGATCCTAGTTAACCAGCAGCCTACTTCTTCCTACCCCCAACCCCTAGAATTGCCTTATGACTGTCCCATGCATGCTTGAATTCCACCACTGTTTTTGACTCCACACCCTCCTCCGGAAGGCTGTTCCATGCATTCACAACCCTCTCTGTGAAAAAATTCTTCCTTAAATTACCTCTGAGCCGCCCCCCTTCTATCTTCTAATTGTGCCCCCTTGTTCTTGCACACCTCTTTTTTTTGAAAGATGTTACCCTCTTGGACTTTGTTGATTCCCTTGAGGTACTTGAAAGTTTCTATCATGTCCCCCCTCTCCCTCCTTTCCTCGAGGCTATACATATTCAGCTCCTTAAGTCTCTCTTCATCCCATTGTGTTAGACAGAAAAGGAAGTGCAAAAGAAGAAGGAAACCACTTTGGTTCTCAAAAACAGTAGCAGAAAAGGTCAGAACCAAAAGGCTGGCCTTCAGGAAATATAAGGGAACAAAGCAGGATGAAGATAAGGAGGCATACCAAACTGCCCTAAGGGATGCAGGGAAGGCAGTAAGGCAGGCAAAGTCCCAAACTGAGGAAACACTAGCACGAACAGTAAAAGAAGGTGACAAGACTTTCTACAGATACATTAGAGAAAGGAGAAAGTCCACAGGGGGCATTGCTAAGCTTAAAGGAGAAAAGGGGGCATGTGAGGAGGAGGGCCCTGTAAAAGCATCTATCCTAAACAGATACTTTTGCTCAGTATTTACTGAAGAGAAGGTAGGGCAGGGCCCACAGCTCAGCACCATGGACACAGGGTGGAGGGAGGTGAGCACTACTCCCTTCACAAAAGAAAGGGTCCTTCAAGAGCTCGCTAAGCTCAGGGTGGACAAGGCAATGGGACCTGATGGCATGCATCCCAGGGTACTTAAGGAGCTAAGGGTGGAACTAGCAGAGCCATTAGTAGAACTGTTTAGTGAGTTTCTGAGCACAGGAGAGGTCCCAGAAAACTGGAGAAGGGCTCATGTGATCCTGCTCCACAAGTATGGTAGCAGGGAGGAGGCAGGGAACTACAGACCAGTCAGTCTTACCTCAGTAGTGGGCAAGATTATGGAGGCACTCCTTAAGGAAAGGATAGTGCAACACCTGGAATCTATAGGGTCACAGGATCCAAGACAGCATGGATTTACAAAAGGAAGGTCCTGTCAAACTAATCTCATAGATTTCTTTGACTGGGTAACCAGAGTGGTGGACCAAGGGGGAGCAGTTGATGTCGCCTACCTTGACTTCAGCAAAGCTTTCAACACTGTTCCACATAGAAGATTGATTAATAAGCTGGGTAGGCTCGGGGTGGGTCAGAAGTTGGTCAACTGGGTGGCAAACTAGTTGACGGGCAGAAAACAGAGAGCTGTTGGTAAATGGTATACAGCCAGAAGAGATGCAAGTCACAAGTGGGGTATCTCAGGGAGCAGTCCTGGGGGCCAGTCCTCTTCAATATCTTCATTAGTGACATTGCAGATGGACTAGAGGGTTGTCTGTTTGCAGATGACACCAAGATCTGCAACAGAGTAGATGATCCAGATGGGGTGGGCAGAATGAGAAGAGATCTGGATAAACTAGCAAAATGGTCAGAAGAGTGGCAACTGAGATTTAATGCAAAGAAGTGCAAGATCATGCACATAGGGAAGAGAAACTCTGAAGCCACCTATAGGCTGGGAGGGGAGTTGCTGGTAGTCACAAAGGAAGAAAGAGACTTGGGCATCATCATCACCGATGACCTGAAATCATCCAAGCAGACCTCTAAAGCAGTAGGTAAGGCTAGGGGGATGTTAGGGTGTATTAGTAGGGAGGTAATAATCTCTCTTTACAAGACACTGGTTAGGCCCCATCTGGAGTACTGCGTGCAGTACTGGAGGCCACACCTTCACAAGGACATTAACCAAATTGAGGCAGTCCAGAGAAGGGCAACCAAAATGGTGCAGGGACTGCATCAGAAGACATATGAGGACAGATTAATGGAGCTCAATATATATACCCTTGAGCAAAGGAGGGAGAGAGGTGATATGATCGAAACATTCAAATATCTTAAGGGCATTAACAAGGTGAAAGAGTCTAACATGTTTCAATATAAGAAAAATAGCAGGACAAGAGGACACAGCATGATATTAGAGGGAGGCTTATTAAGGGGGAATGTGAGGAAATTCTTTTTCACAGAAAGAGTGGTGGATGCATGGAATGGCCTACCTCAGGAAGTGGTGGCTACAAATACAGTGCAGGGCTTCAAACAGGCATGGGATAGGCATAAGTGAGAAATACAGATGAGTATGTATAGATAGGCCACTGACAGAGCAAAGGCCAATGGCACATTTATAAGGTAGAAAAATAAATGGGCAGACTGGATGGGACTTGCGGTCCTTATCTGCTGTCAGCTTCTATGTTTGTATGTTACTCATGTGTCTGGGGGCGGCTTATCTGCCCAGTCTCTGCTGCCCTCAGCTGGCTCCCGCTTCCTCCAATACCCACCATGGTCAGGGTCCCTTCAAAATTCCCCCTCATGGTGGGGCTGGAGGAGGGAGGGCCGTCGTCCCTCCTGTCAGTGAATAATCCAAGGTGGACCAACAGTGGCACTTGGGAGGTGGTGCAGTCTCGGGGACCGATGGGGTGGGCTTCACTAAGCCCCTGACACTTCCTGTTTTTCATATTCTCCCCACCCTATGTTGCGGAACATTAGCCTCGTTCATGGAGGTGCATCCAGCAGACGGTCCCCAAAGTGTCCCTCCCTTACATTTGCCACTTCAGCTGCACTAGCACCAGGCCTCCACCTGGTGGCAGTCTATGGCCATGTTGAACAGCCTCTCCACCCCAAGAGAGGAGAGCTGCTTCTGGGATGTTCAGTCTTCTCCTGCCCTGGCCAAGCTCCGATAACCCAAGTCCATCCTCGAACCTAGATCACTGGTGTGGCCAGAGATAAGGCACAAGTGTGTTAGTCTCCATGCCACTGGGTCAGCTCTAGCGGTTCCATTTAGGATGCTTATAGAAAAGTGACCATTTAGTGGGGGGGAGGGATGGAGAGTGAACATTTCTCTGAATCTGAACAAATCTGAACATCAGAGTTCGGGATGGAATAGGAACCTTTATGTGGAGCTTAGCCGATCTGAACATCATGGGCAGGGAAACTTTCTCTGTCTGAATACGAAGAGAGTTTAATATTAGGGTAAGGACTGGCAGGGAAACTTTCTCTGAGTATGAACAGATCAGAATATCGGGAGTGAGGATGGTCAGGAATCCTTTCTCCAAATAGAAAAAAATATGTGATTATTGGGGGGGTAGGGATGAGCAAATAACCTTTCTTTGAATCTAAACAGATCTGGACATCAGGAGTAGGAATGGACGGGGAACCTTTCTCTGAATCTGAACAGATCTGAACATTGGGGGTTGGGTAGGACAGAAAGCATTTCTCTAAATTTGAACAGATCTGAATATCGGGATATGGATGGGCAGGGAACCTTTCTCTGCGTCTGAACAGATCTGAATATCGGGATATGGATGGGCAGGGAACCTTTCTCTGCGTCTGAACAGATCTGAATATCGGGATATGGATGGGCAGGGAACCTTTCTCTCGTCTGAACAGATCTGAATATCGGGATATGGATGGGCAGGAACCTTTCTGCGTCTGAACAGATCTGAATATCGGGATATGGATGGGCAGGGAACCTTTCTCTGCGTCTGAACAGATCTGAATATCGGGATATGGATGGGCAGGGAACCTTTCTCTGCGTCTGAACAGATCTGAATATCGGGATATGGATGGGCAGGGAACCTTTCTCTGAATCTGAACAGATCTGAATATCGGGATATGGATGGGCAGGGAACCTTTCTCTGCGTCTGAACAGATCTGAATATCGGGATATGGATGGGCAGGGAACCTTTCTCTGCGTCTGAACAGATCTGAATATCGGGATATGGATGGGCAGGGAACCTTTCTCTGCGTCTGAACAGATCTGAATATCGGGATATGGATGGGCAGGGAACCTTTCTCTGAATCTGAACAGATCTGAATATCGGGATATGGATGGGCAGGGAACCTTTCTCTGCATCTGAACAGATCTGAATATCGGGATATGGATGGGCAGGGAACCTTTCTCTGCATCTGAACAGATCTGAATATCGGGATATGGATGGGCAGGGAACCTTTCTCTGAATCTGAACAGATCTGAATATCGCGATATGGATGGGCAGGGAACCTTTCTCTGAATCTGAACAGATGGGGGTAGGAATGGCAGGGAACCTTTCTCTGAACAGAGCTGGACATCTGGGGGAAAGGAAGAGCAGAAAAGCATTCTCCGAATCTGAACAAAAATGAACATCGGGGGAAAGAAAGGGCAGGAAACCATTCTCTAAATCTGAACCAAATGAACATCGAGGGAAAGGAAGGGCGGAAAACCATTCTTTGAGTTTGAACAGATCTGAACATCAGGGACATGGATGGGAAGTGAACCTTTACATGAATCTGAACTAATAAGTGCAACAGGGTAGGGAGCCAATATTTCCAACAGTGTTCCAAACTCCTTAAAACAGTTCACAAAATGATATGTAGACATGATACAATATATAATCACTGTTCTGTGTACAGTATATCTCTGTCATTCTTTATTCCCTAGGGTACTTGTAAGAGCATCAGACACTTTATAAACCAGTGGGTGGTCCTGGAGATCCTGAGGGCTAGGCTTAAGTTGTCCAGAGACTGGGCATTTGTGGTGGCAGCTTTGATTCTCCAGAATTCCTTGACCTCAGGGAGACTCCTTCAGTTACAGAAAAAGTAAATGCAAAAATTATAAAAACACATGTTGTGCATTGGGTTTTTGTTTTTCTGTTGGTTCCTGGCATTCTGTTCCATATGCTCGTGACAAGGTGTTTTTTTTTTTACTTTTCCTTGCCAGTTTTATGGCCCGTGAGAGAAGTCATTCAGGCTTCTGTTATTGCCTTTGGACTGTTGGAATTTTCCCAGAATGACTCTGGGAATAATGTGAATTAGACCTACGTCCTGCAAGAGTGTATTGGCATTATTATTACCTAGTGGCAGCACTTTACAAAGAAAATTGCCATGCATCCAAAATAACAACAGCTGGCGCTTTGAAAAATCTTGCTTCAGCTGGGGAGGGAGGACAAACACTTTTTCAAAGCAGTTAACTTTCACGAACAGTCACAGGTAGATGTGATTAGATTATAACTAGGATACTGGGCTCTTAGTTCTAATGCAAGGTCTCATTCACATCATTCCCAGGGGCATTCTGGGAAAACTTCCAATAGATCAAAGACAGTAAAAGAAGCCTGAATGGCTTTCTCCAGGGGCCATAAAAGTTGCAGGGAAAGTTAAAAAGAAACCTTGCTACAGACAGAGGTAACACTAGAACACTAAGGATCATCAGAGAAACAAAACCCAGTGCACAGATATATTGTTATAATTTTTGCATGTAGTTTTCCTTTATTACATTTCAAAGGAGAATTAAGTCAGATCTTTTTCAACTGACCTACCATGATGAAATTTGAACTGTACTGTTACTGTTATATGTAAAATTGCTGGGGTTTAAATGTAATGTGTATCAAATAAATAAACTTACTACTACTGCTGTTTTTTGACATTGATGTCACCAGTAAAGCATTTTTAGATAAGTGGCAAATGATAGGAAATGTGGGGACTCCAACTCAGTTTACATTTAAAGGGACACTGTCAACCCCCCCTTAGTACTTGTAGTGTAAAAAAAACATTTTATAATGGCTCATGTTCTGCAGAATTTGTTGCTGTAGCTGGTAGTTTGATTTTGAAGCCATGATTCTTTTCAAAAACGAAAATCAGGCAACCCACCATACTGGTGTTACCACACGAAAATGTATTTATTTGTGGTCCTTGATTAGCTCCCACTGCATCTTTCCTAGTCTTTAGGACACCCCTCCAACGTGGTCTAGACACTCATGATGCAGCAAGAGAGGGGACTGTTGCATCACGAGCAGCTGTACTGTTTGGGGATATTCCTAATATTCAGGAAGTATGTAAGAAGAACACATCAAGGATTTGAAACAAAACAAGGTTGGGTATAAAATTAGACCCTTAGCATGCATTTCACCTCTACCAAGAATGGAAGCAGATAAAAGAATCAGCAACATCAATGGATTTTAGAGAGAAGGTAAGCAATCATAAAATGTGGGTTTTCAACTAGAAATAATATGATGCAAAAATGTAGTTTCCATTTAAACATCCTCAGTCTCTGTTAGCAGTAATAAATGTCATGATTTACCATATTTGCACAATATATAATTTTATAAAATGAGTGCTGAAAATCCTGTGTTCTGATTTGTCAGAAAAGGTCACCTGACCATGGATTAATCCCCTGTAAACCGACAGTTGCCTTGCCGCACTACAAAATCCTGAATGACAGCAATGTAAAGTGAACTTTTCAGAACATTCCACCAGAGAAACATGTAAAAAAAACTACAACTATGGCATCCTCATTAGGACAAATCCACCTAGTGGAGAACTACAACTACAATGTCCTCAGAAGGACAACCCCATTATGCGGAAGAACTATTTATTACAAATGCATGTAAACAGCGTTTTTTTATATTTATTTAGGTAACCCTCTAAAATAAAGTTGCCCATTTTATAAGAGGATTAACCCACTCCAGAGCATGGGTTTATTGAGCATTAATCCACACCTGGGTTGTTGAAGTCATTCGGCCTGCAACCTCATGCCTCACAACCCACCCCCCCCCGGCCTGGATTAATGCTTAGTGAACCCATGCTATGTCATGGGTTAATCCCGCCATATATCATATAATGCGTATCTGGCAAAAATAACGATGTATCTATATTTTATTTCATTTGATTCTGAACTGAGATATGGGCCCAGATTCAGAAGGAGTGACACAGGTCTTGCGCCAAGCGTTGCATCAAACCCGGTGGTTGGCACAGCTACACTGAAATGTTTCCCACAAACTGCACTCGATTCAAGAAGGTCGGGTGCCTTTGCGACCACCGTCCCTGCTTTACAGCAGCTTGCACTAAATATTTAGCGCGAAGCCCTGTTACTAAGGGTACCGAGATTGCTGCAAGTTGGACCAGAGAAACTGGTCTAATTTATAATCGGGCGCTGCGGATTGAGAATCCTGATCGCCAGCCGGGAACGCTGCAGGCTCGTGCACGATGCGTGCACAGCACACCCAGGGCGTGTGGCATTCTTGAGAGTTTTGTGAATTGACCCCCATGGGGTTTTGACATTTTTAAACATTCCTGCTCATGTGTCACACCCACAGTGAATAAATTAAACATCCTGCCCTGGCGCTCTGCTGCTTACCATCAGAAATGTGCGCTAGTGCCATCCTAACACATCCACTGTAGGAACCTGGCATGTACAGATAAAAGTCATCTCAAGGGAGGAGATTTTTTAATTGACGACCTTTATTGGCTTGAGTCATTAATTACAAAATTAGCAATGAATGCTGGTTTAAACATTTTTGAAGAAATTAAAAATACACAGATGATAACTCTAAGAGTCCCAGAAATAGATTTGTACAAAAAAAAAAAAACCTAAATGATTAATGTTTTTGCTGACTAACAGATTCTGGTGCATTAAAGAATAAGAGGAGGGTAGATACAAAGCATTAATGTAATGTATGCAGTATTACATTTATATATATGTTGAACTGTTTTCTTGCACACTGTACAATACGAGAAAAACATGATTTTGTAAGTTACAGTTTTAGCAGAGTTCTACTTTCAGTTCGACTAGACAATGTTTTCCAGCCGTTGTGTAAAAAATGTAATCTTTCAGTTTTAATCCTAACAAAAGGCCCAAGATTACAACCGTTGTTTAGATTTCAAAAGTGGGACAAGCACTCACAGTGCCGTCCCCCTGATGAAGTGTTGCAAAGACATGAAGCATGGGGTCGTTAGGCGAAGGCTTGCTTGTGTTTAAATACTTTTGATTAAAGGGGAACAGTCACCACCAAGGGCCCCCACATTCAAGAGTGGGACTGGTCCCGATGTGCACATTGTACACAAAAACATTTTGGTTTACTTACTGTTTGCTGCAGAATAATAGATTGTATCAGACTAATAGTACTTAGTTCTAGAATTACATCTTCCGTTACTACAAATCCCAGAATTCCCTGCAGCTGACATCAGAGCAGTAGACAGCAGTGGGATATTCAATAGCCTACAGTGCATATTAGAGCTTTTATACTCTCCAGTCCGATGTTTTCCAATTCTGCTTTTCTGCAGGGGCTGAGTACAGTCCAGTGTGACTGCACTTAGCCCTGGCAGGACAGCGGGACCAGCAAACAAAAGATCAGAGCTTTTGTAAACTCTAACATGCACTGCAGGCTGTTGAATCTACCACTGCTGCAGTACTGCTCTGATGTCAGCTGCAGGGGATTCTGAGATTTGTAGGAAGAGAAGAGAAGAGAAGAGAAGAGAAGAGAAGAGAAGAGAAGAGAAGAGAAGAGAAGAGAAGAGAAGAGAAGAGGAGGGAAGGGAAGGAAGGGGAAGGGAGAACAGAAGAGAAGGCAGCCTGGAAATGTGCAAAATTAATATGATACAGTCTACTGTTCTACAGTAAACATAAGTGAACTAAACTGTTTGTGCCCACAAAGTGCGCATTGGGACCAGTTCCACACTTGAAAGTGGGGCCCTTGGTTCTAACTGTTTCCCTTTGAAAGATTTTGCCTCCCGTTGTCTGGTAGCATGTCAGTAGCATTACCGCCTGCTATAGTGGCAGCCTGGGATCGGGAGTGGACTTGGGTTGAATGGGGAACAGACGGGTATGGAGGGAGAACAGAGTGCCTCACTGACTGCTCTGCTTTCTCAGGGATGGGAGATAAGGCACACTGCTAGTCACTTGTCAACTGGCAGAAGTTGGATGGTAGAACGGGGGGGGGGGGAGCACTTACTCTGAGAGGGCCTGCCGTCAGATGCTGATATGCATATGCATGCCTCCACAGGCATGTGCAGTGCGTCACTGCATGATGGACAGCTCTGTGGGAAACAATTGTGGGGGAAACCCCAACCGAGCAAAATGATGCACCGCACCAGTCTTCCATTGGCTCCACACCATTGAATAGGCACGTCCTCTGGGGCTATCTGGATTGTGCTCAGGAGGGGCTTGGGCAACCACAATGGCTTTGCCATGGTGGGGTAATCCATTGGGGGAACAAGTGGTAAGTCCTAGGGAAGGTGTGTGACAGAGCCGGGCAGACTGATATAGATGGGACAGGTAGGCGAACAGCGCAGAAAAACCTATATGGAAAAATGGGGGGAAAAAGACTGCTTCCACAAGTGCGTGACCTAATTTTGCAGTCTTGTTGCTGAGTTCTCTGTGTCTAGCACTGGCAGTGTAAAAAATGAATTCAATATCTTTGTGTTTTTTTACAACCATCATTCCATGCCCACCTTTCCCTCACTCCACCTGTCCAGATTTCATAGACTATAATGAATTTTCTGTCCAAAACAGCTCTGTACAGGGATGGGATGCTGCAGGTCACTCAGGATGGAGATCAAGCTTCAGCTGTCTGTAGATATTCTGGTGGCTACCCACAGTCTGAGATCACCTGGCAGTATGAGGATGGAAGGACAGTGAACCAGACAGATTCTACGCATTACACGCCGACCAGCGAGGGACTGGTGGTGGTCCAAAGTCACTTATCGCTACATTTGGAAGCTAGTGAGAAAATCTGTTGCTTTGTGGGGCAGGACAACCAGCGTCACAGTACAATGCTCTGCAGAGGTTTAGTAGGTATGTAACAATATATAGGCACCTTTATACTTAGACTGCTGTTCCTTGTTTCCTGCATGGTGGGGGCTGGGTCAAGAGTAGCTTGGGGCCGCATACAGTCAGTGCTCCTACACTGTCAACAATGTCTCCTGCTGGGAGAAGCTGGGACTGGAGTAACTGTTAGCACTCCCATACTCAGTCAGTGCTCCTCCACCATTGTAAAAAGTCCCGCCTACTGGGAGAGGCTGACACTGGAGTATCTGTGAGCTCACCCACAGACAGTGCTCCTACGCCATTGTCTAAAGTAACTCTAGATAGGAGAAGCTTTGACAGGAGTAGCTGTATGCTCCCCGAAGAGCCAGTGCACCTATGCCGTTGTCTACAGTGAGTCCTGCTGGTGGAGACTGGGACTGGAGTACCTATGAGCTTCCCACAGCCAGTACTCCAACAGCATTACCTACAGTGACCCCTGCAATTTTTTTTTTATTGGGTGGAGTAAGTCCCAGGAGAGTCTTTTCCCTAGCATATGAGTCTGGAACTTGATTCTGCTTGCAAGGGGTAGCCAGTTGTTTTGTGCATATAAGTCACAGATTGTGGGTATCCTTATCTGCATTCACGACAAATTCGCAAGCCTAATTAAATTCGTCTCAGACTCTATCCATTACAGGCTCACAAGCCACAGAGTAGACAAGGCCAAAGTCAACAAGTACTAGGATGGGTCTTGTCACAGTTAAATGTCTGGCTTCCAGGGAGACGTTATTCTGGTTTCTGAACTGGGAATCCAAACTATTATTGACTGTTTTTACCAGGCTAGGACATGGGGGGAAAAAGGATAGAGTATTATATAGGTCAAGCCCCCAATAATTCAAGAGCTCTACTTGTTCTAGCCTTGTGCCCATATGCATTGAAGATGTCCAAGGGGGAGGTTTCTCTTCAGGTGTACACTGCTAAACAGCATGGTCTTGTCTTTTGTTGTTGTAACTGAGCACCAAGCTATTATTAGAGACCAGGTTTTGTCGGATGCAAATTTACATTGCAAGACATGGGTCAAGCTGCCTTTGTTGTGTTGTCTAGAGAAAACAACTGTGTCATCTGCATACAAGAGGATTTGATAGATTGGCAGACCTTGGGCAGTTGAGTAAAGAGTAATCTAAATAATAGTGGTCCCAAAACATAGCCTTGAGGCACCTCAAATGAGACAGTCCTGTCCCAGAGGTTGTACCCTCAACCTTAACGTTTTGGGTTTGACTGGTTTAATAACTCTCAAACCATGAAATAGTGTCCAATGATGGACCCAGGTTTAACAGTTTTTAAAGGAAGAGTCTGTGGTTGATGAGATCAGATGCCATGTCCGTGTCAATATAAATCACCTTGACCTTATCACCGCAGCCCAGTGCCTCATGGAAGAAGTTAGTGTATTGTACCAAAGTGGTGGTAGTACTATGTTGTTTCCTAAACCCATGCCGTTGAGCAAATTGGATGGTGTACGTCATGGTATGAGGTAAGCTGGTCACTAACAAACTTCTCAGAGATTGGAACTGGAGCCCCTGTGAGCTTCTGCTGCTGAGTGCTCTTACATCATTGAGTACAGAACCCACTGGGGGAGGCTGGGAACTGTGCCATCTGTAAGTTTACCCACAGACAGTACTCCGATACCACTGTCTACAGTGACTCCTGTTGGGAGAGGCTGGGACCGAAATAGTCAAGCGGGGTGACTAAGTCATCAAATAAATGATGAAATCAGTATCCTTCTAATTATAGAATGGTATGACTTTGAATCAGTGCATTAGTGAGATACGTTACTGCATTAGAACTTGAACTAGAAGCCCATGTATTAGCAAAGAAACAGAAACACAGAAATTGACAGCAGATAAGGACCGCTTGGCCCATCTAGCCTGTCCATTTTCCTACCTACGGCAATACCGCAGATCCCACTTGATCTCTTGATTTTACCCTCTCTTTCCCATATATGAGGCAGTATAGTGCAGTGATTTAAGGCTCTGAGCTGCAAACCTAGAGACCTGGGTTTGAATCCTACCAGCCCCTACTTGCATACTGTGTGACCCTGAGCAAGTCACTTAACTGCCTTGTGCTCCCAGGTCACACCTGGAAACAAGCTCCAGCTTAGTGTGCCTCTCCTGGTTAAACAAATTCCCCTTTCCCTTTCCTATTGCTGGGGTTTACCTGTGCCTATCCCATGCATTCTTGAATTCCCCTACCATTTTTTGCCTCCACCACCTCTGCTGAGAGGCTGTTCCATGCATCCACCAGCCTTTCTGTGAAAAAAATACTTACTCCACATGTGCTCACTAGCATGGTGGGTTACTACACTGGGACTCAAACTAACAGCCCTTGTACTATCAGAGAGGTTCCACACCAGCACACTAGTCTGACAAGTCACCACTCTTGGATATGAGCTCAGGGCTGGGCCCTTGTAGTGACAGAGGGTCTCGATTTCACACCAGTGCATTAGTGAGGTAAGGAATCTGGTCACTACTTTCTCTTTCAATTTTCCTTTCAGAGGTGACTGAGGATGAGAAACCACTGACAAGGACACATAATGTTTTACTTCTGCCAATCATTCTGGCAGCAGCTGTCATTCTTGTGTACATCTGTAAAGGGCTACTCAAACTAAAGAAAGGTAAGTTGACATAGTACATTGACAATTGACATTGACAATGGAAGGGACTTAGTATCCATCGTGTCCACCTGTCCTGCCATACGAGAATGACAATACACCATTTGATTATGGACATGCTTATCTGTAGGAATACAACCTCTTCTCATGCTGTATAGCCCTCAGTGCCTTTGTCCTTCAGGAATCTAATCAGTTCTGCTTTAAACACGAGTCTCCTGACCTTACTGGGTAGGTTGTTCCATATGCTGATCATGCTATGTGTGAAGTAATGATAGCCTAATGCCTCCCCTTATCATGCCACATGTCAAAACAAATATTTGTGGAGTTTTTGTTACAGAATGCACTGCAGAACAAAAAGTAGATATGTGTGAAAATCTTAAAAACTACATAAAGCATTAGAAACTAGAAAAAGCTGGCACTGCCTGGGTTAGATATGCTAAATAATGTACCCATTAATATTCTCCAAATATGCCCTCGTATCCATTGATATTCTCCAAATATACCCTCATGTACCTATTAATAGTCTCTAAATATGCCCTCATATACCCATTAATATTCTCCAAATATGACCTCATGTACCCATTAATATTCTCCAAATATGCCCTCATGTACCCATTAATACTCTCCAAATATGCCCTCGTATCCATTTATATTCTCCAAATATGCCCTCATGTACCTATTAATAGTCTCTAAATATGCCCTCATATACCCATTAATATTCTCCAAACATGCCTTCATATCATCAGTATTCTCCAAATATGGCCTCAAGTACCCATTAATATTTTCCAACTATGCCCTCGTACCATTGATATTCTCCAAATATACCCTCATGCACCCATTGATATTCTCCAAATATGTCCCACATACCCATTAATATTCTCCAAATATGCCTTCATATCCATTATTATTCTCCAAATATGCCCTCGTACCCATTAATATTCTCCAAGTATGCCTTCATATACCCATTAATATTCTCCAAATATGCCCTCATGTACCCATTAATATTCTCCAAATATGCCCTCATATACCCATTAATATTCTCCAAGTATGCCTTCATATACCCATTAATATCCTCCAAATATGCCCTCATGTACCCATTATATTCTCCAAATATGCCCTCATGTACCCATTAATATTCTCCAAATATGCCCTCATATACCCATTAATATTCTCCAAATATGCCCTCATATACTCATTAATATTCTCCAAATATGCCTTCATATACCCATTAATATTCTCCAAATATGCCCTCATATACCCATTAATATTCTCCAAATATGCCCTCATGTACCCATTATATTCTCCAAATATGCCCTTGTACCATTAATATTCTCCAAGTATGCCTTCATGTACCCATTAATATTCTCTAAATAGGCCCTCATATACCCATTAATATTCTCCAAGTATGCCTTCATGTACCCATTAATATTCTCCAAATATGCCTTCATATACCCATTAATATTCTCCAAATATGCCCTTATATCCATTAATATTCTCCAAGAGTATGCCTTCATGTACCCATTAATATTCTCCAAATATGCCCTTATATCCATTAATATTCTCCAAGAGTATGCCTTCATGTACCCATTAATATTCTCTAAATAGGCCCTCATGTACCCAATTATATTCGCCAAATATGCCCTCGTACCCATTAATATTCTCCAAGTATGCCTTCATGTACCCATTAATATTCTCCAAATATGCCTTCATGTACCCATTAATATTCTCCAAATATGCCCTCATGTACCCATTAATATTCTCCAAATATGCCCTCATGTATCTATTGATATTCTTCAAATATGCCCTCATATACCCATTAATATTCTCCAAATATGCCCTCATATACCCATTAATATTCTCCAAATATGCCTTCATATACCCATTAATATTCTCCAAATATGCCCTCATGTACCCATTATATTCTCCAAATATGCCCTTGTACCATTAATATTCTCCAAGTATGCCTTCATGTACCCATTAATATTCTCCAAGTATGCCTTCATGTACCCATTAATATTCTCCAAATATGCCTTCATGTACCCATTAATATTCTCCAAATATGCCCTCATATACCCATTAATATTCTCCAAATATGCCCTCATGTACCCATTATATTCTCCAAATATGCCCTTGTACCATTAATATTCTCCAAGTATGCCTTCATGTACCCATTAATATTCTCCAAATATGCCTTCATGTACCCATTAATATTCTCCAAATATGCCCTTATATCCATTAATATTCTCCAAGAGTATGCCTTCATGTACCCATTAATATTCTCTAAATAGGCCCTCATGTACCCAATTATATTCGCCAAATATGCCCTCGTACCCATTAATATTCTCCAAGTATGCCTTCATATACCCATTAATATCCTCCAAATATGCCCTCATGTACCCATTATATTCTCCAAATATGCCCTCATGTACCTATTAATATTCTCCAAATATGCCCTCATATACCCATTAATATTCTCCAAATATGCCCTCATATACCCATTAATATTCTCCAAATATGCCTTCATATACCCATTAATATTCTCCAAATATGCCCTCATATACCCATTAATATTCTCCAAGTATGCCTTCATGTACCCATTAATATTCTCCAAATATGCCTTCATGTACCCATTAATATTCTCCAAATATGCCCTTATATCCATTAATATTCTCCAAGAGTATGCCTTCATGTACCCATTATTATTCTCCAAATATGCCTTCATGTACCCAATAATATTCGCCAAATATGCCCTCGTACCCATTAATATTCTCCAAGTATGCCTTCATGTACCCATTAATATTCTCCAAATATGCCTTCATGTACCCATTAATATTCTCTAAATAGGCCCTCATGTACCCATTAATATTCTCCAAATATGCCTTCATATACCCATTAATATTCTCCAAATATGCCCTCATATACCTATTAATATTCTCCAAATATGCCTTCATATACCCATTAATATTCTCCAAATATGCCCTCATATACCCATTAATATTCTCCAAGTATGCCTTCATGTACCCATTAATATTCTCAAATATGCCTTCATGTACCCATTAATATTCTCCAAATATGCCCTTATATCCATTAATATTCTCCAAGAGTATGCCTTCATGTACCCATTATTATTCTCCAAATATGCCTTCATGTACCCAATAATATTCGCCAAATATGCCCTCGTACCCATTAATATTCTCCAAGTATGCCTTCATGTACCCATTAATATTCTCCAAATATGCCTTCATGTACCCATTAATATTCTCTAAATAGGCCCTCATGTACCCATTAATATTCTCCAAATATGCCCTCATGTATCTATTGATATTCTTCAAATATGCCCTCATATACCCATTAATATTCTCCAAATATGCCTTTATGTACCCAGTAATATTCTCCAACTAGCCCTCATGTACCCATTGATATTCTCTGAATATGCCCTCATGTACCCATTAATATTCTCCAAATATGCCCTCGTATCCATTTATATTCTCCAAATATGCCCTCATGTACCCATTAATAGTCTCCAAATATGCCCTCGTATCCATTTATATTCTCCAAATATGCCCTCATGTACCCCATTAATATTCTCTGAATATGCCCTCATGTACCCATTAATATTCTCCAAATGTGCCCTTATTATTCTACACATATGCCCTCATGTACAGTACTCACTAATATCCCCCAAATATGCCCTCATGTACCTATCAATATTCCCCAAATATGCTCTCATATACCCATTAATATTCTTCAAATATGTCTTCATGTACCCATTAATGTTCTCCAAGTATGCCCTCAGGTACTCATTAACATTGTCCAGATATGCCCTCATTCCCATTAAAATACTCTTAAAATATGCCCTAATGCACCCATTAAATTCCACAAATATATCCTCATATACCCATTAATATTCTTCTGGTATGCCCTCATGTATTCATTAATAATCTCCAAATATGAAATCATACCCATTAATCTCCAAATATACCCTCTTGTAAAAGTTTTAATTGCATCTTTTATTTCCTGTAATGAAATTGTAACTGTTAATATATTAACTTGGGAAGTTTTTAGCTGAGGGCAATTAAAATGTTTTAAGTATTTGTCAATTAAATCAGAAGAAGGTGAGTCATGTATAGGCCCATATGAGTTTCAGAAGAAGTTAACAAACTCGGCCAATATCTCCTTATCGTCTATAAGAATTTTCATATCTTTTTCAGATATAATAGAGTCTATATGTTTAGATTGTTCAATTTTCTTTAGCCTATTGGCCAATAACTTACTAGGTTTCTCACCCAGTTATGCATAAGAAGCCCTGAATCTTGTTATAATAAATTCCGCTTTTTCCATTGTTAGTCATGACGGTTCCTCCTTAAGCTCAACAATTTCTTGGTTTAATTGTTGTGTTAAAAGGCTAGGTGGAAGTGCTTCCCATTGACTTAGCCTATTGGTTAAGGATATTATTTTTTCTGAATTTTGTTTCTTGATTTTGGCCCCTAATCTCATAAATTCACCTCTTAAAAAGCACTTGCATGCGGCCCAGATTGTATCTATCTTTTCAATAGAAGAATAATTTAGTTCTTTCTTTAGTAATTTAGTAATTTATTAATAGCCTCACTTATATATTTTACAATATAGTCTTGTCGTAAGAGATTGTTGTTAAGTCTCCAACGAAATTGTTTGTTTTGGGAATTGACTGGCTTTAAGTTAATCTGAATGAGAGAGTGGTCCGACAATGTTCTAGATAGTATTTTGGGGGGTTTCTTTAAAGGATAAATTATTTTGTGAAACTAAAAAGTAGTCTGTTCTGGAAAAAGATTTATACACTTGTGAAAAAAAGGTATATGCTTTAGTATTAGGAAAAAAAATATTCTTCAGGGATCTATCAGGTAGCATACTTTAATAATATCTTGCAATGCCATATGATCTATACTCCTGACCAAATTGGGTGAATATGATTTGTCTAGTGTGGGGTCTAGAGGAATGTGCCAGTCCCCCCCCCCAAAAAAAAATTATCCAGTATGAAGTATAGGGTGATAAGTAAGATAGTAAAATCATAAAAAAGATTGAGGCATTAGAATTTGGTGCATATATGGATCCTAAAACACAGTCATCACTTTTTATTATATTCTTATAGTTTGGAATTCTTCTCAGCCAATGAGGGGTTGCTAGAGAGTCCAAGGATATGTTTGAAATCTTCTGGGGCTAGAACATTTGTGTATGCTACCCCTATCCTCTGGAATTCTCTACCCCATTGGTTACGTGAGCACACAACCATGGAGGGTTTCAAACAAGCATTTAAAACCTGGCTATGGAGTCAAGCTTATGGTATTTATTTTTTATTTAGTTTTTGTTGACCGGGTAAGTGCACTAGACAAATCCTGCCTATTTTCAGGCACGACCCGGGGGAGGGGGGTACAGATGAATGCCAACTGTCCTTGAACCAGATTAAGCTGTTGGTGGTATTTTTAGTGAATGAGGGAAATTTGGCCAGGACACCAGGGAAATTCCCCTACTCTTTTCGATAAGTGCCATGGGATCTTTAACATCCACCTGAACTACCACCAATCCAGGCAGGCGGACCTTGGTTTAACGTCTCATCCGAAAGACGGCACCTCAGAAGTGCAGCACCCCTCTCATGCTGCACTACAGTGTCAGTACTGGGATATTAACCCATGTGCCAGATGTGGGAACTGAACCCACAGCCCTCTGAACTCCCGGCCTCAGAGGCAAGTGTGCTACCTACTGAGCCACTGACACTGCTTAACTGATAGAAAGTTTTTAAGATGTTATGATTATTTATTTTTAAGATGTTTTGTTGATTATGTTATGGTGAAATTTTACGATTATGTGGCTTTAACTTTGTTAGGTGCCTTGGTTTTGAAAGGCGCCATAAAAATAGCGTTTATTATTATTATTATATAAAAATACAAGCAAGTGCACACTTTTGTCTGAATTGCTCATTTTTAAAAGTCTTTTTTATTTAAATATTTGCAGTACAGGACATTTATAAGTAAAGCATGCAAAAGTGCACATCTTTTACATAAAGAAGTCACGAGCAAAATTGCCCAGTGTAAGATTGCAAAATTACACCTTATAAAAAGAACCATAGTATTCACAGAAAGTGCAACATTGTGCAAAAGCTGTGCACTTTTCACTTCAGTTCTGTGAAACTGAATTTTTGAATTTTGCCCTGCACTAATCATATGAAATATTTAGCCAATATGCTCTCATGTACAGGGGATATTCAACAAGGCAGCTTCAGATAATTTATCCAGACATGCTGCGTCGACCCCATTGCCCTCATGATTGGCAGATCAAAGTGTAACACAAATGATGCGACAATAGAACCAACACAATTAATTTGCATAAAGTGACACAGAAACATAGTATTTGATTGCAGATAAGGACCACTTGGCCCAGCAAGTGCTCATCACTTGCTACCTACAGTGTCACCATAGACCCTACTTGATCTCCAGCTCTCTCCCACCCTTACTTTCCACTATGAGTCCCTTATGCCTATACCATGCATTCTTGAACCCCAGCACAGTTTTCACATCTACCGCCTCTACTGGAAGACTGTTCCAGGCATCCAGCGCTCTTTCTGTGAAGTACTTTCTCACATCTTTTCAGAATCTGCCACTCTCCAGCTTCACTGCAAGTCTTGTTCTCGAGCACCTTTTTATTCTGAAAAATATTTCTGCCCTTTGCCATATGTACTCCTGTGAGCTATTTAAAGGTCTCTATCATAGCCCCTCTCCCTCCTCTCTTCCAGGGTGTCCATACTGAAGATCTTTAGTCTCTTCTTGTAGGTCTTTTGATGCAGACCCTGTATCATTTTAGTTGACCTCCTCTGGACTGCATGCACTCTATGTCCTTCCAGAGATGTGGTCATTACACATCGGTGTGACTCGGAGGTATCGTGTTTCCTAAACCAAATCCCCGAGAGTCCTTTTTTGTCTTTTTTTTTGTCCATCGGATGTTCTTCCAATCTTGTGAGAGATTGAAGAGGCTGGTTTTAGGAGTGCCTGTGATTGGATGATATGCTGTGGTAACTGTCAGTTCATTGGATGCATTGCCACATGTGAGGATAAAATAGAATTGTAAGAATAAACATCAGAATGGCGAGGATAAATACTGCAGTGTGATTAACAGTGTTTATCCAATGCTCTGAACACACATCCCTATTGCATAATTGTCCCCAAATCCCACCCAACGAAAGCTTGGACAAATGAAGTGTGGGTTCCCAGTTCAGCAATTACTTTACTTAGATTCTTTAACCACAGTTCAAATCCATATTGCCAATATTTACATATTTATAAAATACCAGATTCAACACATGCATATTCAACACTCTCATTATTCTATTTACATTATATCAATTTTCTTTTATGCTTTTAACTTTTCTTCTTCTCCCCCCAGAGTTGCATCTGGGGCTGCTTTTCTCTTCCACTTTTTGCCAGGATCTGAGTGTACACTCATACTCCATCTTCTTGGGTTGTCCTGCAGTCTTTTCGTATTATTTCTTTTTCTTCCCCCATCCTATCCTCCCCCCTCACTTATTTTCCACTAGGCCACCTCCCGCTTGCGACAGACGATGGGCATCCCCCCTTTTTAGCCAGTTTTTTACCACATCGGGGGCTCTGTAGCATCCGCTGTTTCTGAGTTAAAGAGGGCCAAACCCAGCCCAGAGAGGTGCACTCCATCCCCCCATAATACTCATCCACATGCTCCTCTATGCCTCTCGTTATTGCCCCCCCCATTGGCTGCAGACAACCTGCCCACTCTGGCATTCATGCACCTTCTAGCATTCTCTATTGCTTTATGACTTTCCACATGCCTCCACACCCTCCTAAGTATAATGTCGGATGACACTAGAGTAACCTCTGGCCACCATTCCTGTATTTTAGCTATGTCCAACATTGTCTGGAAGAAAATGTCTAGCCAGGGTCTGGTCCCCAAATTGTTCCCTCCTAGATGGATGATAATCATGTCTGGATGTCTGTGCCCCCCTTTCATTTCTCGCAGCAGCAGTAGCAGCTGTGTTCATTTCATCCGCTGCTTGCCTCTCCAGGTTAGTTTGATCCAATTCATATCCAAGTATAACTCTTTCCTCGCAAGCCTTCTGGATGCCCACTTTGCGGCTCAGTGGACAAGGGAGTGTTCACAAATCCAGACTTCCAGCCTCCTTGTCCTACCTATAATCATAAACAGCACAACATTAACCACCCATGCTGCAGTTCACCCCCATGCACGCCATACATATCTCTTAAAACCACTTGACACCCCAATGCCCCTTTGCCTTAATTGCTTCAGTCGACCCCGCCTTGTGACGCTATCTCCAATGCCACCCCTCTCCTGAAGGAATGTGACGAGAACCCTCTTGGGTCCTCCCCTAAGAATGTCATCCCCCTCTTGAGCATGGCTGCTGCCTGCATGCTTGTCACCAGGGACCCATCCTCGTGTATACATAAGAGTGAGTTTTTGTCCCTTGGGCACACTGTAGCATGCACTGATAGTGCCTCCACTGGACAGATGGTGCTAACCCTGTACTGGCGCAATGTCACCCTTGGTCCCATACCTGCCTGGTCCATCTTGGATCACCTGATGATCACTGTAATTCTGTCACAAGACCAAACCATGTGCTCCCACCATATTCTGGCTGACCTGTCTCTTTACCCATGACACATTACCTCACTAACCCCCGAAGGCCCCTCCACACATGGTGGCGTATAGCATCCGAAACAGAATGGCCTCAGTACTAGACTTACGTACATTTCAGAGTGCCCCCACTAGACAGGCCAGTAGCATTTCTGTGATGGGACTCCTTCTGCCCTTCACTTTTTCACCAGCTGTAACCACCCCGCATCACGCGCCTAATCAAGTTGGTCTTGGTCGGGTCCTCCCATCCCTTTAAATTACATACCTTCCCTATCGCTGCTAAATGGACCCCCATAGTCACATGCACCACATTATTTCTCCACCCAGATACTTCAAACTTCACCACTTGGTCTCCCACTACCAGGGCTGCAGCTATGAATCCTGGGGCCCCGAACAAGTCACTTGGAATGGGACCCCGTTTCCCAAACCAGCTAATGACAGAGGTAATGCCAGCTCCTCTGGAGGGCCCCTCCTGAGCTTGGGGCCCCGGACAACTTCCCCACTTACCCCCTCATTACTGTGGCCCTGCCCACTACCACCCCACTTACCTCAAAGCCATTTACTTCTCTGAATGCTGAAACACCCGCCATGAGGCCTCATAAGCTTTCAGTGTCTGGGGGGACCAGGAGTTGTGAAACAACAGTTTGGCTCCTGCAATCCAATCTTCCATACGTACCCCAGAACTGCCATTTGCCTGGGTTCTGCTCCTGGGACAATGGCACAAAACTTGTCCATCTGAAGGAGGGAGAGGCAGTCAGTTTTTTTTTTATCAATGCTATCTATGTGCTTTGCCCTAAATGACATGTTTAATGACAGACCCTCCAACACAAACTGCCTCAGAACCTTCATCACCCTTTTGGACATAACTCCCCTTTTGTTTAGCACATCCACTATGGCTCTGTTGTTGCTCCAAAATGACTCTTTGGTTCCTGAGGTCCTCCCCCCCCATACAATCATCGCTACCCATATGGGGAGGTGATGTCCTTGGTGATCCCTGCCCCGGTCCATTCTGCAGGCCAAGCTTCAGCAAACTACAATCCCCTGAAGTAGGCCCACATCTCAAAACCTCCTGCCACGTCTGTATACAACTACAGATCAGTGTTAAATACCCAATCCTCCTGCCAAAAGGTCTTCCCATTGTAGGTCCACAGGAACACCTCCCACGCCTCTAACTCTTCCCTAGTTCCCTTTGGGATGCCCACCCAGTAGTGTGGTCTTGATGCCCCTTTTGTTGCCTGGCCAGGTGCCATGTAATGTGCAGCCCAGAGCTATAGCCCTACATACAAAATTTAGATGTCCCATGAAGCAAAATGTGTGAGTTCCCTCAGCCTTGCAGTCCCTTAAGTAACCCTTTTGCTCAACCCTCTCTGTCTTTCCTCCAGCGAACAGACCCATGCCACCTCATGGTCCATGACCTTGTAACCCCTCCCCTTCTTGTGACATCACTTAGTCTGTCCCCCTTCCCCAATCCCCGCCCTTTCTCCTTGCATATCCAAAATCTGAGATCTACACATATTGGTCCGGGCCTGTTGACAATGGGGTTTGCCCTTTTAGTGGGACAAATCACTTTAAACTTACTCGACGGCTTTACTCGCCAGATTGGATTTTCTGCAGATATGCCGTTATGTACCGCATTGACCACACAACAGATATCCTCTCATATACCATGTCTCACATTCCCTTCATTGTGTATTGAAGATAGCCCTTTGTGCAACACTTTAATCCTTGCTGTGCCGTGGACTGTTTTATCAGTCCAGAGTTCCTATATGTTCTAATTCTATTGGCAGTCTAAGGGTAATATTCTGCAGATTGGACATGATATATCATGCTGGGGTGGAGTTTCTAAAGATATATGGATGATAATATGCGATACGGTATGTGCTCATTGAAGATATATGTACTCCTCCGCTGTATATGGCGGCTGTAATTCACCACATTAAATACTAAGAGGGTATGGCTGGATACGTGATGATGATGATGATGCTGCAGATATGACCTCCTAAGTTATGAAATACTGAGCAATATCTTCTTCTCATTTTTTCTTTCTGTAATTATAGTCCTTGTTATCCATATGAAAAAGAAGGTCCAGTCAGGCACTGAAGACCGTCCAGTGATTCACATTCAGGTACTTGGTCTACCAGGACATGGGACATCCATTTTAACCAACCAATGTAAAATAATCATCTGGTCAATGGCATTTTCTGGTTCTAAAGGCTTCGGTGAGAAGTGGGCACTGAAAGGGTCTGTTTACATCTCTGCCGACGAAGGTCTGAAACTCACGCAAGCAGACATGGAGAAATTAGAAGCAAAATATTATAAACCATCAAATCACAGAAAACTAGTGCAGGAGGTCTTTGTATTTGTTTACAGGTAACTACTGGAGACTGGATTTCAGACTGATCATGATATTTTGTTATTCGGGAAATAGAAATATTTTCAGTTGATGGGAGTCTTATCTAAGTAGACTGGTGGAGCTGCTCTTTTTTGCATCTTGAGTCCTTGCTCTGTGATGTTCAGGTTGCATATGGGTGAATTTCCATGTAGCTTAGCAGGTGGAGCTGTTTCTTTAGCTCACCTTGTAGAGTCCCTGCTCTATGATGGTCTGGTTGAGTTTAGGAGACTCTCCATGTAGCTGAGCTGGTGGAGCTGTTCCTTTAGCTCACCTGGTAGATTCTGTACTTTCAATCCATGTGGACTAGTTCCCCACTCCATATTTGTCCCTAAACAGTTAAAGAGATTCCTATCCATATATCTACTACTTGGCCCAGGCAGATTATAGCCAGCTGATGGAACTATTTGCCCCATAGTCATTCATGCCGTAACCAGGTCACTTCAGTGAGATGCACTGTATCCAGTTAAATAGTGTTACTACTGGGTCAAATAACCAGCTCCACTGGGTGGATAGTGGCAGACCGGAAAAATGGGATAGACTGAAGCATGCTGCTTATCCGCATCCGACTGCAGTGGCACTATTTAGGGTACAGAAATGATGGTGGAACTGTGGAACAGTTTAACAACCAAGTTGATGGGTGCTAACACTGGTAATGGTTTCAAGCACAGCTGAGCAGAGTTAAGGCTACAAGGGTTGCTCAGGAGACAGAAATTGGGAAGGGAATGGGGAGGGATAGGACCCTGGATAGACAGTAGGTTCTGGGTTAGATAGGGTACCACAGGAAGACTGGATGGACCACTGATCTTTTTCTGCTGTTGTTGTCATTGCCTATCATGGATTCCATCCACGGCACCTATCTCCATTAACAAATTGTATTATGCTACTGGACTCCCACCTCTAGGTGGCAGTAAATGTGGGCTGCCACAGCAGCTGCAGAAGCATGTTTGTCCACTCATGTATGATCTTTCCCTTAACTGTTTCATTTATATTTCAGCTGTGACAAAAATATGAGCACAGAGATGGCGAAACTGATTGAAGACTTCATCTCCTTTTTGAAGACATTGAAAGGTAAACTCATACTATTTTTTCTCATTGTCCTGTCTCTCCCATGGCCCCCACATTGCCTTCAACTTGCTCCAGTATCATCCATGCCTGACTGGCGCCTATGGTCAGGCTGTAGTTAATAGTGATAGCAGGGCATTGATCCCCAGAGCAGAGTCATGTGTTGACTTCAGTGGGGTGAGGTTGTTGTTGAGGCTCAGGTCAAGAAGCACAAGAAAACCAAGAGCAGATATAAAATTCACAAGTAGTGATTTATTTTTCCAGTAACAATAAAATAAAAAAATACAATTGTTCAGTATAACTATTTACAAAGGCAGTGCAAATACAGAAGAGTCCTTCTGAGTGTTTCTTCTTCTCATTTTTAAATCTCAGTCTCTCTCTCTCTTGCAAAACATTTCTTCTTTTTTTATAACAAGTCTTTGCAGGCAGGAGACAAGAGTTTTTTCATAAAATGTTCTTGTCAGTTTCCAAAGTTCTTGCAAGTTTCCTTCTTTGCAGGTGCAGAAAAAGAACACAATGACCCAGAGCTGACCTCTTGTTTACAGCTCGGCAGAGATTTTTCAAACCAGCATTTCAGGTTAACGCCTTGAGTTCAAAATAACTTTTTACAATCATTGCAATAGTGTAACTATATACAGTTTTGAACAAAGGGATCCCAGTATCATTTACAGTTTTCACACACAGATTCTTATATATTTTTATACGTGCAGATATGCAAGGAGGGAGAGAAGACAGAAACAGCAAGTGAAGTGAGAGAGCTAGCAAGAGGCAGAGAATTGCAAGACTGTCAGAGTGATCAATTCCTAGGTCTCACAAGAAAATTTGGTTTGGCCATTCAGATAGACAATAGACAGAATAGAACAGATCCTTGCATTTAACTATTTCTGCTTAACAAATTGGACAGGGTCTTATTCAACCCTGTTGCAGAGGTCAGTAAGACACCTTCCCTTCACCCTTCAGTTCTTTTCCATGCAGAACAGAGTTAAGGACACAGTGACTGTGGGTGTATTTTTCCTGCTATATAAAGAACCTGAGCACCCACTGCTGTTGTAGTTCCATTTACTTAAGCAATAACAACTTTGGTCATGTCCAAAGGATTAACAACCAGTTGGAGGGAATGGGTGGCCTGAGGCCACCCCTCTCCATCTGGTTGTTAATTCAAGGAAATCACAAGTTCTGAGATTGTTATTGCTGTTATAAGTTTAATTGCAATAACAACTTTTTTTTTATTTCGGTTTTAGTTGTGTGGCATGAGCCATGCATGCTACACAGCATCAGTTTACAACTGGATCAGTCATTTCTAAGACATTAATGACTGATCCAGTAGTCAGTCAAGAGCCTCGCTAGTCTCATGAATAATTAATCAGACTTATAACTGAAAATAATCTGAATGGTGGTGCTTGGGGCCTTGCTGTCTTTTCCTCAGGCCTTCAAGAAGTTGAAACTTGTTGAATTGCTAGTGTCAACCTTCTGGATGTCTGCTTTCTGCCCCAAAGCACTTCATCCTATAAGCAAGTCCCAAGAATTTCCATCTAGATTTCATCTGATCTCTAACCACAAGAGTCAGGTCTCAGACCTTGTCATGATTCTCAAGCCCTAAGGATTCCAAATGCCTCCAGTTGTCAAAACACCTGGCAAGCCAACCCAGAGGTGTGTGGTAGGTGCAGCTGGCTAACCATAAAAAGGCTCAGATACAGAGCAGTTCAGTTTTTTTAATTTTCAGTTTTTCTTGACCAGGTACATGCACTAGACAAATACTGCCTATATTCAGGCATGGCCTGGGGGAGAGGGATACAAATGAATGCCACAGGGGTTTGGCTTCATTGGGGACTGGGGTTCCACCTGGAGGGACACCAGCCTATACTGGCAGGATGGTCTGCATCTGTCCAGAAAGGGAACAAGTCTTTTGAGCAATCAGTTTAAATGCTTCATTTGCAAGCTTTTAAACTAGTCAAAGGGGGAGGCACTGACAAGCAACAGGAAAATCCCAGCCTCTCCCTACAAAACAGGGTACTTAATGAGAAAAAGACTGAGGTAGAACGTCAGTGGGGATGCTGCAACAGAAGGTAAAGCCATCAAAAATGGAGAGCAATGAGTACCAATGCCCGTAGTCTAGGTAACAAGCTTCCTGAATTAGTGGCCTTGATGGAGGAGAACATCTGGATATTGTGGCAGTCACAGAAACATGGTACACACAAAACCATGACTGGGACATAAACATACCAGGATACACTGTCTACAGGAGGGACAGGAGGGTAAAAGAGGAGGAGGAGTAGTTCTTTACATAAGGGAAGGAATAAAAGCAACAGAACAAAAGGGTAAACAGGAGGAGAAGAAGCACTGTGGGTAAATTTGGAGACAGACAATGGCACCACAATACGCACAGGGGTTGCATACAGACCCCCTTCTCAGGGGGAGGAAGTGGACAGGGAAATGATAGAAGGTATACTCAGAATGACAGGAAAAGGGGAGATATTGCTGATGGATGATCTGAATATGCCAGATGTTAACTGGAGTGCAGTTGCAGCTGCCACTTTGAAGAGTGCAGTTATTCTAGATGCCCTACAAGGGGCATGCCTTAGATAACTAGTACTGGAGCCCACTTGAGAGGGAGCAATATTAGACTTGATTCTCTCAAATGGAGATGGAGAGAGGATCACAGATGTAAAAGTGGGTAGTCATCTGGGAACTAGCAACCATCGAACAGTATGGTTCACAATAAACACAGCAATAGAGTCAAGCCATACAAAGACAAAAGTACTGAACTTTAGGAGGGCTGACTTTGCCAAAATGGTGAGTGCCTAAGGAATGCACTAGCAAATGGGCAGGAAGGAGGGTGGAAGAACAATGGGGAATAATAAAACTACCATCACAGAGTAACGAGCCTTTGTGTGAAGCAAATAAACAAAACAAGATGATGTAAGCCACTATGGTTCTCAAAGGAAGTGGCAGTGAAGGTTCAAGAAAAAGAAAGCATTCAGGAAGTACAAGGAATCGCAGAGGAGCAGGACAGAGAACTGTATCAGTTAAAGCAAAAGGAGGCTGGGAAGGCAGTCAGAACAGCAAAGGCCCAAACCGAGGAAAGATAGCCAACTCAGTTAAGAAGGGGATAAAACCTTTATAGGTACATCAGGGAGCAAAGGAAGACCAAGGGAGGGACAGTGAGGCTTAATAAAGGGGAGGGAGGGTGGGCAGAGGGAGACTGTGAAAAGGCAGAGATACTAAACAAATATTTTTGCTCAGTATTTACAAATGAAGAGGGGGAGGTACATAAAACAAACAGTAGTAACACTCTGGATACAGAATTTGATACCAGCCCATTTACAGAAGAAAGGGTTCTGAAAGAACTCTTAAAACTGAAGGTGGACAAAGCAATGGGGCCTGATGGGATTCATCCCAGAATTCAAAAGAGCTAAGGGTAGAACTAGTGACACCCACTGACACCCTTTAACAAATCATGGGAGGATGGGGCAGTACCCGAGACTGGAGGAGGGCAGATGTGATTCCCTTCACAAAAGTGGGAGCAAGGCAGAAGCAGGAAACTACAGACCTGTTAGTTTAACCTCAGTGATAGGGAAAATGAGTGGAATCACTTCTGAGGAAAGAACTGTCGAGTATCTAGAGGCCAGAGGGCACAGAACCCTAGGCAGCATGGATTCAGCGGAAGGTCATGCCAGACAAATCTGATAGATTTCTTTGACTGGGTGACCAAAGTAGTAGATCAGGGAGGGGCTGTGGACATGACCTACCTAGACTTTAGAAAAGGCATTTGACACAGTCCCACAAAAGATTAATATACAAGTTAACCAGCCTGGAAGTGGGTCCCAAGATGACAGCCTGGGTAAAGAATTAGCTGGAGAATAGGACACAGAGGTAATAGTAAATGGAGTCCACTCAGAAGAAAAGGAGGGTTACTAGTGAGGTACCGCAGGGTTCAGTATTAGGACGGTCCTCTTCAATGTCTTTATAAGCGACATTGCAGAAGGACTGGAAGGAAAAGTATGTCTCTTTGCAGATGACACTAAGATCTGCAACAGAGTTGATGCACAGGGTGGGGTGGAAAGGATGAGAAGTGACTCTGCAAGGTTAGAGGAATGGTCAAATGTATGGCAGCTTAGATTCAATGCTAAGAAGTGCAAGGTAATGCACCTGGGAAACAAAAACCCAGGGGAAGAGTACACAATGGGGGGTGAGATACTAACAACAAAAGTGGAAAGGGACCTGGGGGTAGTCATATCAGATGACCTAAAGGTGGGCAAGCAATGTGAGAAGGCAGCAAGGAGGGCTGGGGGGATACTGGGATGCATAGGGAGAGGCATCACCAGTAGAAAACAGGAAGTTATTATCCCTCTGTACAGACAGCTGGTGAGACCCATCTGGAGTACTGTGTGCAGTTCTGGAGACCCACTCTCCAGCAAAGACATAGACAGAGTGGAAGCTGTCCAGAGGAGGGCAACCAAAATGGTGCAGGGGTCTGCACCGGAAGACATATGAAGAGAGACTTAAGGAGCTTAATATGTATAGCCTCGAGGAAAGGAGGGAGAGGGGAGCGTGATAGAAACTTTCAAGTACCTCCAAGGAATCAGCAAAGTCAAGAGGTAGCATCTTTCAAAAAAGTGCTTAAGAACAAGAGGGCACAATTTGAAGATGGGGGCGTGCTCAGAGGTAATTTAAGGAAGTATTTTTCACAGAGAGGTTGTGGATGCATGGAACGGCCTTCCGAAGAGGTTGTGGAGTCAAAATCAGTGGTGGAATTCAAGCATGCATGGGACAGTCATAAGGCAATTCTGGGGGGTGGGGGTAAGAAGAAGTAGACTGCTGGTTAACTAGGATCTGCAGCTTATCCAGTAGGTAGGGAAATGGGCAGACTGGGTGGGCCAAGCGGTCCTTATCTGCCGTCAAATTCTATGTTTCTATGTAACTGACCTTGAACCAGATTAAGCTGTTGGTGGTATTTTTAGTGAATAAAGGAAATGTGGCCAGGTCACCGGGGAAACTTCCCCATCTCTTTTCAAGAAGTGCCATGGGATCTTTAGCATCCATCTGAACTACCACCAGAACAGGCAGATGGGACCTTGGTTTAATGTTTCATCTGAAAGATGGCACCTGAGGAGTGCAACCCCCCCCCATGCTACACTACAATGTCAGTATTGGGGTTTAACCCAAATGCCTGGTGTGGGGATAGAACCCACAGCCTTCTGATCTCCCAGCCTCAAAAGTGAGTGTGCTACCTGCTGATACACTGAGACTGTAGACTTAGCCATAGATTGTAGTTTAGACTCTGGATATCTGCCAACCCTCGTTAACTTCAACTATGCCAACAAGGTTATCATCATCACTGGAGGATTTGGTTGAGTATCTGAAAATTATTAACAAACTGAGACAGTGCAGCTGATCCTTTAGCTAAACTGGTGGAGTCCCTGCTCTGTGATGGTCTGGTTGACTATTTAACACAGTTCATGTAGCAGTACTGATGGAGCTGTTCCTTTAGCTCACCTGGTAGCCCTGCTCTGTGTTGGTCTGGTTGGATATATGACAATCTCCATGTAGCTGAGCTGGGGGAGCTGTTCCTGTAGTTCACCTGGTAGAGTCCCTGCTCTGTGATGGTCTGGTTGGGTATAAGAGAATCTCCATGTAGCTGAGCTGGTGGAGCTGTTCCTTTAGTTCACCTGGTAGAGTCCCTGCTCTGTGATGGTCAAGTTGAGTATAGGAGAATCTTGATGTAGCTGAGCTGGTGGAACTGTTCCTTTAGCGCACCTGGTAGAGTCCCTGTTCTGTGATGATCTGGATGAGTATATGAGAATCTCCATGTAGCTGAGCTGGTGGAGCTGTTCTTTTACCTCACCTGGTAGAGTCCCTGCTCTGTGATGGTCTGGTTGGGTATAAGAGAATCTCCATGTAGCTGAGCTGGTGGAGCTGTTCCTTTAGCGCACCTGGTAGAGTCCCTGCTCTGTGATGATCTGGTTGAGTATATGAGAATCTCCATGTAGCTGAGCTGGTGCAGCTGTTCCTCTTTAGCTCACCTGGTAAAGTCCCTGCTCTGTGATGGTCTTGTTGAGCATATGAGAATCTCCATGTAGCTGAGCTGGGAGAGCTGCTCCTTTAGCTCACCTGGTAGTGTCCCTGCTCTGTTACAGTCTGGTTGCGTATATGAGAATCTCCATGTAGCTGAGCTAGTGGAGCTCTTCCTTTAGCTCACCTGGTAAAGTCCCTGCTCTATGATGATCTGGTTGAGTATACGAGATTCTCCATGTAGCTGAACTGGCAGAGCTGCTCTATTTGCTCACCTGGTAGAGTCCCTGCTCTGTGATGGTCAGATTGAGTATATGAGAATCTCCATGTAGCTGAGCTGGTGGGGCTGCTCCTTTAGATCAACTGGTTTATTCACAATAGCTGTACTGTGTCTGTTCTTTGCAGTCCTACTGTTAACAAAAACAAAAATTCCATTTTGGATGTGTCCTTCTCAGATTCATTGCTCTTTTCCTTCTGCTTGTGTTTTGGATTAGATTCATACCTGGTGGTAGTGCTGACAAACAGCTCCTCCAAGAAGACGGATCTCGTGAACTTCTTCCAAAACCTTGGCTGCACCTTCATTATCCCGATCATAAACTCAGACATAGGAGATGGGACTCAGAGCAAGAATCAGGAAACTGGAGTAAAGACGCTGCTCCAAACTTGTCTGCAGGCCACCCAGTTCCAGGAGGAGATACAGGACAATAATATGAACAGCTGTACTGTTTCTTTACTAGGGGAAGAGTAAGTGTAAAGTGACCTTGCCTGGACACAGGCCCTTTTCACTCACCTATCAGCTTTGAAATGGCACACTACCCAGAAAGACTTTATCTGCGGTGCAAATAAAATTAATACGTATGAAAGCTGCTTTTCTTGTTCAAATGTTTCAACACACTGCAGCCAATATAATCAATCGACAAGGCGATCTCTTGAGGAAACTTGAAAAATGGTCTGAAATGTGGCAACTAAGATTACATTCAAACGAGTGCAAATTAATGCACCTTGGAAAAGGGAATCCAGGGGGGAGAGCTACTGGATGGGAGTGGGGTGGAGTTGCTGACAATTACCAAGGAAAAATGAGACCTGGGGTTATCATTTCTGATGACCTAAACGTGTCTAAGCAGAGTACAAAGGCTGCAGGGAAGGGCAGTGGCATGCTGGGGTGCATCGGCAGAGATATTACTAGCAGAAGGTGGGAGGTGGTGATGCCACTGTGTAAAATGCTGGTGAGACCTCACTTAAGAGTATTGTGTGCGGTTCTGGACGTCACACCTTTGTAAGGACATTCACAGGATAGAGGCAGTCCAGAGGAGGGTGACAAAAATGGTACAGGACTTGCACCAGAAAATATATGAGGAGAGGTTAAAGGACCTCAATATGTACTAACTGGAAGAGATGAGGGATCAGGGGGACATGATAGAAACTTCCAAGTACCTCAAGGACATAAACACGGTACCAGGGGTGGGGGGATATCTTCCAATATAAAAGGTGTACAGGAACAAGTGGGTATAATATAAAATTGGAAAGTGTCAGGTTATGTGGAAATGTGAGGACGTTTCTCTTGACGGAGAGGGTGTTGGACACATGGAATAGTCTGCCACAGGAGGTGGTAGGAGTGAGCACAGCTGAGGAATTTAAACATGCCTGCGACAGGCATAAGGGAACCTTAGAGATGGGAAAGAGGGGTGAAAAGCCATTGACCAGTTAGGGTCAGAGGTTGCAAACTAGTGTAGGGCTTATGGGCAGACTGGATGGGCCTGGCGGTCCTTATCTGTTGATGACTTCTATGTTTCTGTGTTTCTTGAAATCATAAGCAGCCTTGACACACACAAAATTTTAACACTTTAAGTGCCACTAACTACATTGTAACAATTGCATAACTATACTGTAACTGCAGTGTAACTACTGCACAGTTAAATGTAACTACTATGTAGTTGTAATGTATGTTCACATTTGTGTGTTGTGTAGTTACGTTTGTGTGCTGTGTAGTTACACAATGTGTGTGTTGTATAGTTACATATTTGTGTGTTGTGTAGTTACACAATGTGTGTGTTGTGTAGTTATACATGTGTGTTGTGTAGTTACACAATGTGTGTGTTGTGTAGTTATATATTTGTGTTGTGTAGTTACACAAGGTGTGTGCTGTGTAGTTACATGTTTGTGTGTTGTGTAGTTATACATTTGTGTGTTGTGTATAGAATTTGTGTGTGGTGTAGTTATATATTTGTGTGCTGTGTAGTTACATGTTTGTGTGTTGTGTAGTTACATATGTGTGTGTTGTATAATTACACAATTTGCATGAACTGGTTTCATATTGTGAGGAGAGTAATTTGCTGAGTGCACAGCAATCATGATTTTTTTGGGAGGGGGCAAAGTACTACAACTACTGTGTTGAAGGTGGTGGGAGGCATTTGGGAGTCCTTGAACAAGAACCAGATGGTGGGTGCAGTATTTATAGACTTAAAGAGCTTTTGATGCACTTGATCATAACATTCTTTTGGAAACATTGACATGATTGGGTCTCTCAGAGCATACAGCATGCTGGTTCAGAAATTACTTAAAGGACAGGTTTAAGGAAAGGAAAGGTTGGAGCAAGTCCTAGCCCTCTGCTAGGTGCCTTGGGCAGACTTGGTGGGCCAGGCAGTCCTTTTCTGCCATCATATTTCTATGTTTCAATGACAGGACACAACTGGTTGCTTTGAATCATCATAACTCTAACTGTCTGCCCACCACCATCGGAGTACCCCCAAGGGTCCATTTTGGGACTGCTACTGTTTAATGTTTATATAAATTCACTGCAAATTGTGTGTCACCTTGCTAGTTACTATCTTTAAGCAGGCAGCACTGTTTTTTTATTCCTCAGGTTGTTTCACTGCTTAGGTAGATACAGGGGGGGCCTGCAGTGATCTTTTAGTGTGCTGCAGAATTTCCTGTGGCAGCATCAACTGGTTCTTAATGTGGGAATATTTAAAGTAATGTTGTTTGGAAACCACCAAGGGTGTTGCCCATCACAGGGTGGCATTAACATTGTTAGCTACTCCAGAGTTAGTCTTGAACAAGTCACTTTGTATAAAATATTTGGGGCTGTGGATCGATGTGGGGCTTTGATGGGATGCTCATGGGTGCTGGAACTAGGGGTGCTGGGGGTGCAGCAGCACCCCCTTTCTTGAAGTACAATTCCCTATGGCTTCCTATACAGTTTTGTTCAGTGACTTTCAGCACCCCCACTATAAAAATTGTTCTGGTGCCTCTGAGGATGCTCTTACTGAACAGACCATAAAGAGCCTGCATAAAAAAACTGGGGACATTGCATCATGTGAAATCTGATCTACCAATCGAAGTGAGGTGTAGAGTTGTTGAGGCTTCTATACTGCCATGGTGGTGACATTATTGTTCACTTTATGGGGACCTAGGTTGGCTTGATTGGAGCAGCTGTCTAAGCTTGCATACTGTACAAGTTATGTACAAATGTTACCAAAAAACAGCTGCCAGATTATATCATGGAAACCAGGTAGGGTGGACCAAACCTAAGATCTTCAGAGGGGACAGAATTTTGTAATAAAGTAATTAGGACCAGCATGGGAAGGGCATCATTTGATTACAGTGGACCACTTGCATGGAACTCCTTACCAATTGAACTTAGATGTAGAAAGAGCCAATGTATGTTGGCAGTATAAAGAACTGGCTAACTCAAGAAAGTTGTTAACTAAAAAATTGTTGTCTTGATTTTTGGATAGGTCAGTTTTTTGATCTGTCCCTTTTTCACAGTATAGTGCAATTGTATGGTAAACATATTTAATATTGTATTAGATGTGAATTAAATTATATAATGAATGTAAGATATGTATGAGTCAGATTGTAACATGTTGTATGTTGTGTTGTTATCCTGTGTATTTAAATGTTGTATACTGCAACATATAAACCTTTTTTCTACTATGGTAGCTATTGTTACTGAGCCTTGCGGCTCAATTAGGATACAACCATGTTCATATTTCTTCTTCTTGTGCTGACAAACATGAACAAAAATGTACTTACTTACTAAATAGTTACACATGCAGCTACTGCTGTCTCCCTTTTTGCACTAATCAATTCATTCTGACGTGTAACTACACATGTAATAGCTGTTGCAAAGTGTAACAACAAATCTATTTTCCTGCTAGCACTGTATCACATCTGACATTCTGTAATTTGTTCTTACAAGGGTAACAACGTGTATAATAGCTATTCCAAAGTGTAACAACAAATCTATTGTGCAACTGCTCTATCACCTCTTTCGGTAGTTCTGACAAGTGTAACTGCATATGTACCGTATGCAGCTGTAATGCACTGGTTCAGCAGTTAATTTCTATTTGAAAGGTAATCACACACAAAAACTTAAACTGTAAACAGAATGGTAACTAAGATATGTATGTAAAAATATAAAATTAAAGAAAAAGTAAAATTTAAACTTCAGTTAGCTAAAGTGTTATCAATGAATCTAATTATGTTGAAAACTATACAGATGTCAAATAACTATCTGATGATTTTTTTGGCAGTTATGAAATACTACTGCTATACACTTAAAAAATGTTTTCCATATTTTAATATTTAATAAAGGTAAGTTATATAATATTAATACAAATGCTGAGACATCTGTCCACTCTTCAATTATGTCACCTCTTGCATGTTTCTGAATACCAGAACTGCTTGTCTGCATCTTCTCGACCTCTTCCCTAAGAACACACTGGGCGGCACTTAAAGAGAATAGCGACACCACACACAAAGTCCATAGTCAGTAGTGTGGGACAAAAATAGAGAAGAACCCATTTGGTACACTTTTTGAGAAACTGTGTCGATTTCATGTAATTTCTGCAAGTTAATAAACCACAACAGTGTATTTAAAATGGACAATTTTGATAGAAATTGCACCTATTAAAAATGTACTTTTAAAAATGTGCACTTTGGAAACAAATGGTGCTATCTGCTGAAATTGTGTGTAACCCCCCACCACCACCGGCCCCCCTTGTTTAACTAGCAGGGCTGCTCCTCTCACCACATAGCATCTAGGGATAACAGAGAGGGGTGGGGGTTTACGTAAGTGAAAAAAAAAATTGTATTACTTTTTTTGGAAAGGAGAACATGGCCACCATTAGGCTTAGTGGACCAGACTGTTGTACTAAAACAGTCAACCAAGTGTGGCAACTACCTGGCACATACCTGGTGGGACCATTTACCATGGCCATCAACCTGGGTCCCTGGGAGAAAACTGTTTACTCATAGTCATGCTAAGTTTGCACTTCTGGTTAGTGGCATCCAAGTAAATCCACACACATGGAAGCAATAACAATACTGTCCAGACCAAGTTGGGATTCTAGAGTGTGGCTTTTATTCTTGTAACAGAGTAGGAATAATCACAAAGTGAAGATGGACCCCCACAGGGTTACACGTACTGGTATTGCAGATTCTCCAGTGTACAGAAATTCCTGACATTCCCGTTTAGCATAGGGTGAAGACACAAAACAGTGAACTCTCTGGTTCTGAAACTGAAGGCTGGCACAACTGCCTGAACTAGTACTGTCCCCATTTCCCACAGGGATGGAAATGGTACTTACGACCACACTGAGCACATCTAGGCTCAGAATCTTCCAGCACCCACTATACTGGGGTGAACTGAAGAACAGAGAATCCAAACAGACATCTCAGGGTAATTATTTCCATCAGGCACTGGCCAAATGCACCGAATGAAAATGTACTGGTGCCCAAACTGAACCCGGAGAGGTAAGCTGGTTACTCCAGATGGGGGGGTCTCCCACCTTTTGCTTCCAAGTTTATACTCGGCCATTCTTCTGATTAATAACACCCTCACAGAAGAAACTTGTAGATGCTATCGCAAAATGTTTTTCACACTTAACATACTATATGACACACCTCTGGGTGTCCACTAACAGTTCTGTACTTGGACGGTCCCCTAAATGGACTCCAACGTAGGCAGAGACTTTTAAAAATTAAACTGGGTGACAGGCCCCATGGTCAGAGAATTTCACCCTGGTTTGCAGATGCCTCTGGCTTTCACACAACAAAAAGTCTATACTCACAACCCAATTTAAAAGTGTCCATGGCAGCTTCCACAGAAGGAAAATGGATACAGGGGATTGCCTCTGAATCCTGGAGTTCAGCCCCATCCCTCCTGGGATGGGGCACTGAGAAACCTGAAACACAAGGTCTCCACCACTTCAACAGCTGTATTCTTTTGTTCTTCTCTAGGGTGAGAACAAACAACCTCAAAGTAAAACAAAGGGTAGCTCTATATCACAGCTGGGTGAAGAGCTGCCCAGTAGTTGCAGCCTCCTCCTGGAGCTCCTAGTGAAGACTGACCCCTAACTCACACTGAACATTCCAATTGACTCTCCAAGCCAGCGGGACAAATGTGGCTCATGCTGCTGCGAGAGTTCCAAACTGACATCACCACTCCAGCTCAGCTGAGACTGAAAAATAGAGTGCGACAGTGTGAAACCCATTTACCTGGCATTTCACAAGCTGCCATCCAAGCCTGCCACTGCTCTAACTGGGATTCTAGTAACCCCAGGGAGCAAGGGGGTTACATGTGCATGTTTAAGAACTCACATTTTTAAAAATGCCCTGTTTGGGGGAAAAGGTTCTGTCATAAATAAACAGATTTTGATGCAATGTTTCGAATATTGCTTGAATGTGAAATCAGCCATTTCATAGGCATGATTAAAATTGTGCCCAGTCATAATATGCACATATTGGGCCCTATGTATGAAAGTGTGGGAAATACATGGGAAACTGGCGTAGGTGGGACTTGCAGCTATTCGACGTAGAGGTGAGCCGAAGGATGCGGCATGCACAAACACAGAAACATGCCATGAGCATGTCCACAATGACTACACAGGACAACGCTCAGCTAAAGTGGGCAGGGGAGACAGATGCAGGAATGCCCCATGACCCCGCCATAAAGGGGAATGCACCACCCACGTGCAACCGGATGGCCATGAATGCCGCAAGACACACGTGCAGTGGGCAATGGTGGGCCAGGAGAGGGATGCAAAGCAGGACATGCAGCAAGAGGCAGTACCCAAAGGGGATGCAGGAGGAGGCAGATGCGGGCATGGACAGGTTCACCAGAGGATGACACAGTGGGCAAGGTTAAGCAACTTCGTCAGAGGCCAGGTAGCCGCAATGGTGGCCAACATATGGCAGCACTATGGCCGTCTGTATGGTGCAGAGGCCCCAGCCACACCATTTGATGTAAAGGCCAGGCTGTGGCTGGACATGCAAGTGGCTGTCAATGTCGCTGGGACCAAGGCATGCACCATAGTGGCCAACAAACATAAATGGCGTGACCTCAGAGCCACCGTGAAGTGAAAGCTCACAACCACCGGATGGGCACATAGTGGCACAGGGGGTGGCTCATCCCACATGGACACACAGCTAACACCGCTGGAAAGCCTGGTTGCAGAGACACTGTCAGAGGTCACTGTCCACGGGGAGATGGAAGGCGTGGATATCATGGCAGGTAGGTATAGCACATAGACACCCTGCACCGAAAGAGCACAACCATGGGCACTGCTAACAGAGCCATCATGTATCCACAGGTGGCACACAGGCCAGTGTGGGTGCAGAGGTGCCAAACACAGACCCGCATGGAGGCAGAGGATGACAGGCAGCACTTTAGGCACAGCGACAAGGGCAAGAGCGCGCAGGTTGGTATGCATGCTACTGTGGCAGGAGGTGCAAGAACTGCAACTAGCTAATGGGTTCCCTCCCTACCCACAGGTATTGCCATGGTGCAGGATGCCCAGAGTGAGATACACACTGGAGAAGACAGCGACAATGGCCCCTGTGAGGAGGACACAGGGCTAGGTAGCAACACCATCATGGAGACGGACATGCCGGCACCCTGGGGAAGTGCAACTGGCACCAGATGCCCTGCAACACAAGGTGCCTATGAATGCCCCCCGTGCCATCACAGCAGCACTGCACCATGGCACAGCACACAGACAGTGGTGATAAGGGCCCATCAGACCACACATGGACAGGCATCAGCTCTGAACAGACATAGGCCTACATGGAGGATCAGTACTGCCAGCTGCAGCAGCTCAAGTGCGACAGGTTGGAGGCACAGCGGCGACACACAGTGGCGCTCAAGGAGCAGACCACAGTCCAACAGTCCATACACATGGCCATCCTGCAGTGTGCCATTGCGTTGGAGAGCATCCATGAGTAGGTCGGCACCGGCGTGGTTTCATCGAGGCAAGGCACACCCATAGACCGGGCATACGGTATGTGTCGCTGGAGGAACACACATAGCACACGGTGTAACTCGCCCAGACACAGCCATGACGTTCCATCTCACAGGTTGACACATCAACCATGAAGGCACAGCCAATGCAGCAATACACAGCTGCCCCAGGGGCTGTGGTGTAGGTGCCAACAGTGGATGGCATGACCAGTAAGGGAGGCACTGATGGCTCCAGCACAGAGGGGCACAGGGCCAGGGGTGCTGCACATGGCAGGCTGACAGCACGCAGACAGGGCTGCCATGCATCTGCAAGGCTACAGGCACAGCTGGAGGTGGTGGACACAGGGTAGCCCACACACGGGTCCACAGCATGGTAAACTTGTGTACATGGCCATGCAGGGGGCACACACACACACACACACACACACACAAATGCACCCACCCACATCTACATGCACTAGCATGCACGGCACCGGTTTGCATGGCGTGTGTCGGACATGCCCGCCGCACACGGCACAGAGCTGCCCACCACATACATGAACAGGCACAGCATCCCCCCTATGCGGTACACTCAGGGCAGCACCATCATCATCGTGCACTGCCGAGCAATGCATGCCTGCACAGACACCAGCACGCATCCACTGGCGCAGGGCACACCTCTCACTGTGCCATGGTGGCATGGCTGCATGGGGCGCCGTGTCCATGCCATGCTGTCAGTGCCTGAATGGGCCCTCCATGAGTGCCTGATGTGCTATGCAGCCACCGGCTGTACCAACCATGCAGGCGGGTGTTCCTCTGTCCTCCACGTCAGCAGCAGACATGCCAGGCACTTCGTCCAGCAATGGCATGTTCCCCTCTTAGTGACATTGTGCAGCATGGCACACATGGTGAACACTTTGCACGCCTTGGCGGAGCCCAACATGAACCTGCCACCCATGAAGTCCAGGCAATGGAACCTCATCTTCATCTGTCCGAAGGTCCTCTCGAAGATGGCCCTTGTCCTCTTGTACACTGTGTTGTAGGTGATCTCCCCTGGGGTTTCTGGGGCATGGAATGGTGTCATCAGTTTCATTCGCTGTGGATAGCGGCTGTCACCTGCAGTGGAGAAGGGGCACATGTCAGCGCATGGTGCTGTAGCCATGGCAGGTGTGTCGTTGCATGCGGACCCATTGTTACTCACCGAGTAGCCACACATCTAATTGTCCTTCCTGCAGTAGTGCACCCATCCCAGAACCATCCAGAACATAGGAATCACGCATTGATCCAGGGTACCTTGCACACACGTCCATGACCAGACTGCCCACATCGCATACCACCTGGACGTTGATGCTGTGGTATCCCTTGCGGTTCCTGTATGCCTTCTCATGGATCTGTGGCATGAGGATGGCAAGGTGCATGCAGTCGATGATGCCACACACATTGACCATGCCAAGCATGTGGTAGAAGGCCTCCTTCATCTCCCCCGGAGCTCCACAGGCATGGACGGGAACATGATGTGTTCCTCGAGGTGCCATTGGAGTGCATCTGTTACCTGCAACACCGCCCTGGACACTGATGACTGGCCCACACCTACCACATCACCTGTCACACACTGGAATGAGCCGGTGGTGTAATACCATATGGGCACATAGCAACTTCATCTCCGCTGTCATGGCATGGGACCGCCATGTGTGGGGTTTGATGTCAGCCTGGATGCTGTCCCACAGCCTGGAGATGCCTGGCAATGGTAGCCTGAATCGTTCAGTGCAGTGGGGTCCCACAGTGCAGTGGCATTAAGATGTATATGGAATTTGGGTGTGGGGCGTGATGGCGCCGCCTCTCTGCGAGGTTGGTGATGAGGTGTGTGTGAAGCTGTGTGCCTGGACACATGGTGATACAGTGTCTCACTTCCCCATGGTGCCGTGCAGTGCCAGCCATGGTCCTTGAAGTACCGCCTATCACATGGCATGCCGCCACGGGGTATCCATCATCATGCCCGTGTGCTGTCCGTGTGTGTTACGCACGTGCATTGGGCACACAATGTTCATTGCCATGCAGGACTGACCAATGGTGGATGTGATGCTGTCTGGGAAGACCCAGTTCCCTGCCCATCTGTTCTGTGTATTGGAGGAGGACTACATGGACAGTTGGGGCTATGGCGACCTTTGGGCAGTCAGGGTGTGTGAGAGGGTGAGTATGTGTCACCTGGGAGTGCAGCCAGTGGGCAGTATGCACTGGTGGGTGTTGCGGGTGATGCATGTGCTAACCGCTGTTCCTCTTTGTTTAGCAGGATGGGAAGGAGTGCCAGGCCACATGGAGCTCACACTCCTGCGGCAGAGTGATGGTGCCAAGGTGTATGTCTCCTCCTTGCCTGTGAGGCGGATGCACTTTAGCGAGTGGCTACCTGGGTACATGACACTGAAGGGCACAGGGCCGGACCTATACTAAGAGGACAATGGGTATCATAGCTGCAATGTCTATGTCCCCTCAGCGGTACGTGGGTGACACATGGGCGATGTTGCTAGCAGCTGTGGTGTCCCATGTGGGCATTGCTAATGTATCTCATTGTCTCTTACAGCATTACAGGGGGCCGGTGAGGTGCATCATGCTGCGCTACAGTGGACAATGTACCCCCGAGTAGGACCAGGAGTTGAAGGACGGGTTGGAGACCATCAGCAGCAGGGCAACGCCTTCACCACGGGGCCCACATCCGCCATCAGAGGGAGAGCATGCATGGGGTGCATGGTATGTTTATGAACTGCGGAGTCCATCAGGGCATGATGCAGCAGTGGGTACTGGCCATGCCCATCAGTAACGTTGCCTGTGGGTGATGCATGTACAGGCCATGGACATTGGGCTGCTGAAGGGGAGGGTGTACTTTGTTGGACTGTATTGGGGGTTGTTGCAGGTCTGTTTGCTGCATGGGGGTGGGGCTGAGCATTGTATATTGTTGTGTCTTCCTGCTGTGTGCTGTACTGGTGCCTTATTAAAGCACTGTGGCTTAGCTCTGCGGGTTCACTGTCTTGGGGAGGGGGGATATGAGCCCAGAGCCTCTCGGACGTTCATTGTCTGTCACGGCCGTGTGTGCATGCATGGCAGCCTGGCGATCATGGCCCTGCTGTTGTGGGCACATGGCATGGCATCTGCACGGCTAGTAGTGGAACCAGCGAACCAGAGGAGTGGCTATCTCTGCAAAGCAGTGTGCAAAAGATGGAGATTAGTGTCCAAAAGGTGGATAAGCAGAAAAGGGGCAAAATTCAGCAGAAGGGCAAACAGCAAGGAGAACCAGGGATAAATGACAACCAAGGAAGGGGCTGGAGTAGAACAGTGAAGCAGTCTAGGGGAGGTCAAATCATGGAAAGCCATGTGTGCAAATGCCAGGAGCCTTAGCAACAAGATGGAAGATCTGGAGGCTGTCATGGTGCAGTCAGACCTGGACATTGTGGCCATCACTGAAACCTGGTGTAATGATAACCATGACTGGGAGATGGCTGGCTACAACATATTCAGAAGAGACAGAGCAGGCAGGAAGGGAGGAGGAGTGGCACTGTATGTGAAAAATGACATAAGGGCCACAGAGATCCAGGAGGAACAAAATGGGGGAGAGATACTGTGGGTTAAGCTGGAAAGGAAAATGGGGACAGCCATCAGCACAGGTGTGGTCTATAGACCACCAGCCCAGGAGGAAGAAACAGATAGGGAGCTGATGCTAGCCATCCAAAGGATGGCAGACAAGGGTGAGGTAGTACTGGTTGGAGACTTCAATATTCCAGACGTGGACTGGAGCATCCCAGCAGCAGCATCAACTAGGAGCAGATTTATCCTGGACTCCCTTCAGGGTGCCTTCCTCAAGCAACTGGTCATGGAACCAGCTCAGCAGAAGGCAATACTGGACCTTAGCTCACAAACAGGGACAGTGTGATGGGGGGGTAACAGTGGGGAGCACCTGGGAAACAGTGACCACCAGTCATTGTGGTTTGAAATCACAGAAAGAGCAGAACCAAACCACAAAAACACGTATCCTGGATTTTAGGGGCAGACTTTGGGAAATTGGGGAGATACTTGAAAGAGGCATTAAGGGGAATGGGACAGAATCAGGGTTGAGGAACAGTGGGCAGTATTTAAAATGGGATTACAAGAACAACAGAATTATGTATTAAGCAGGTTAGCAAGAGGAAAAGAAGAGGAGACCATTATGGTTTTCAAAGAGGTAGCAAAGAAAGTGAAAGCCAAAAGATTGCATTCAGGCAATACAAAAGACACAGGCAGAGGGATAGGAGAAGTACCAGGAGAAACAAAGGGAGGCAGGGAGGTCAGTAAGGAAGCCAAAGCTCAGACAGAAGAACACATTGCAAAATCAGTGGGTAGAGGACAAAACCTTTTACAGGTACATAAGTGAAAAAAAAGACAAAAGGAGGGATAGTGAGACTGAAGGGGAGGATGGGAGCAGCGTGGGATGACAACAATAAAGCTGACATATTGAACAGGTATTTCTGCTCAGTCTTTACTAAGGAAGAGGAGGGTAATGGGTCTGAAGGGTACAAGGGTGAGAATGGTGCAGAAATGGACAAAGTCCCTTTACACGAGAAAGAGTCCTGAAGGAACTGGAAGTACAGAGCTGAGAAAGCAATGGGCCAGATGGGTGCACCCAGGGTCCTTAAAGAACTAAGAGAGGTGGTGGCTGAACTCTGGCTATCCTGTTTAGCCGATCACTGGAAACAGGGAGGTACCCAAAGACTGGAGGACAGCAGATGTGAGTCCCCTTATACAAAAGTGGGAACAAAGAGGAAGCAGGGAACTACAGACCAGTCAGCCTCACCTCAGTAGTGGGAAAGACTCATGGAAGCACTACTGAAGGAAGATTGGTGGAACATCTGGTTGTCAATGGACTACAGGACCCAAGGCAGCATGGTTTCACCAGGGGGTCATGTCAGACCAACCTCATTGAATTTTGACTGGGTGACTAGGAGGTGGATCAGGAGGGCAGTGGACATGGCCTATCTGGACTTCAGCAAGGCCTTTGACACTGTGCCACATAGAAGACTATTACACAAACTGGGGAATATGGGTGTGGGCAGGACAGTAGTGTGGTGGGTAGGTAACTGGCTGGGTGGCAGGACACAGAGGGTGGTGGTAAATGGCTGTCACTCCACAGAGGAAGAGTAACCAGTGGGGTACCACAGGGATCAGTGTGGACCGGTCCTATTCAACATCTTCATCAGTGACATTGCACAGGATCTAGAAGGCAGAATTTCACTGTTCGCTGATGACACAAAGCTCTGTAACAGAGTAGACACACCAGAGGGTGTAGACAGAATGAGAAGGGACCTGCAGAAACTTTAAGAATGGTCAAAGGGTTTGGCAGTTGAAATTCAATGCAAGGAAGTGCAAGATAATGCATATGGGGCACAAAAACCTGGCACAATATATCAGTCGGGGTGAGGATACAGCATGCACCAAGCAGGAAAGGGATCTTGGGGTTGTCATCTCTGATGACCTCAAGGTAGGAAACAGTGTGACAAGGCAGCAGGTAAAGCAAATAGGATGCTGGGATGTATAGGCAGGGCATCACCAGCAGGAAAAGGGAGGTCATAATTCCGCTATACAAGACACTAGTGAGGCCCCACCTGGAGTACAGTGACAGTTCTGGAGACCATACCCACGTAAGGACATAGACAGGGTAGAGAAGGTTCAGAGGAGGTAACAAAGATGGTGCATGGGTTGCATCACAAGTCCTATGAAGACAGGTTGAAGGAACTGAACATGTACTCCCTGGAGAGAGAGGAGGAGGGGAATGATAAGACATACAAGTATCTTACAGGGAGGAACAGGGTGCAGGAAAACACTATTTTTAAGCGAAAAGATGCTTCAGGACTAGAGGGCATGGGATGAAGTTGGAGGAGGACGATTCAGAGGAAACATGAGAAAGAATTTCTTCACAGAGCGAATTGGTGGACAAGTGGAACACCCTGCCAGAGGAAGTGGTGGGGGCTGAAACAATCACGGGATTTAAGAATGCATGGGATAGACATAAAGGAATTCTAGAGGGCAGGGGTAAGGGGAAACAGACTTCTAGGAAAACAAACTGAACTTACAAGCTCAAATGGGCAGACTAGGTGGGCCATAGGCCCTTATCTGCCGACACTGTCTATGTATCTATGTATCTGCTCGTGCCACAGGCAAATGTGCAGATGCCCCTGCACATCACGTCCAGCGGCGCTGCACGTGCTGTCACACCGTTCAGCATGTGGCCACTTCTGCTGTCCACAGTGCCACGGCCCACTCATGCACTGTGGCATGGCATCTGGAGCTACCTTGAATGCACCTGCCATTGCCGCTGTGCCATGGCCGTAATGCCGCCGCCACTGGTGCATGCTCATTGTGCATGCGCGCATGCACATGCTGACACAGGCCATGCTGTGCCCTGTATGCCACCTTGTGCATGGTGTACTGTCCGTGGTGCCTGAGCCATGGGTTTACCGCATGCATGCCATTAATGCATCTTGTATAGCGCACCTCTGTAACGCTGTTATGTGGCACCGCCCCCGCTCACCGCACATGCGATGCGGTCACATAGTGGTGCATGCTGCATTACGTGTGGCCACTGCACACACATTGTGCATGCCTCCTATGTGCAGCGTGCATGTACAGTATCTCTGATGTCTCCCCTCCTCGTGGACCTACCATGCAGCTGCGCTCTGCACGTATCGTTCGTGCATAGGACCCATTGAGATTAAAAAAGAAAGGGTGCACATACCACCACGGACCATGTACAGTGTCTGTTAACTCTTTATTAGTTACTCACGTGGACACCCAACACCCCTATGTAATGCCTGTAAAAGCTTCATCGGGGGAAGTGCTGAGAAGCTCCAACTTCCTTCCAATTGATTGCATAATAAATATTCATGATATTCCATAAAGCCCCATGCACATAAATAGAAAGGTGGACAGAAAAGACAAACACTGTGCAAAATCCATACGTGCAATGTTAAAAACAATACTGCCACAGTATTAAAGGAAATCTAAACATATACAGTAACAATTTGTCACCTAAAATCATGACTTTTAAGCCCTCTGTACTAATACTTGGGCAATCTGATTTAAAGGACCCGTAGTCAGTGGTTTATGTAATCCATGCTTTAAATTAATTTTGCAGGCTCCATGGCATCGAGTGGTGAGGCACCTGCTCGGCGTGCTTGCGACCCTGGTTCACACCCTACGTCCAGGATGACTGGAATAGAGACTAGCATGGAGATTTAGGGGCATCCACATGGCCGCTCTTATCCTGGGGGGGGGGGATGACCTGCGCTGCTCTTCAAGTGGCTCCTGGTGATAGGCCAGTGGAGGCACTCGCGGCAGCATTGGTGACCGCATGCTACCTTGCATCCTTCCTAGGACACTGTGACGTGCAGCCATCAGGTGGAGAGGGAGGGGCGAAGGGAAGGGAGAAAATGGGAAAACTGTCCATCTTGGAGCACTGGATGATGGCCCTCTGTGAGTCCCCCCATGCCACTGATAGCCCAGCGCACCATCCTTTCCCTCTTGATTGTCGACCCCCGTATTAGAGGTGCCTCCTCCCTGGTGACTGCAGGAGGACTCCCTAGCAGGAATGAGCTGGAACATGAGGGGTGCTGGAGGATCTTCAGGAGTCTGGAGGTAAGTGACTGCAGTGGGGGTTGAGTCTGGCAAACAGAGGGGACCAGTATGGAAGCCTGAAGAATTGGGGTTCTGGCGGACCTGGGTGGAGGAAAAAAAAAGTTAATGTTTTTTATGTGTGTTTTGGTGATGGTGAAGGCCCACTAGAATGCAAATCCCAATTTCAGGGGTGACCCCTGATTTTCTGAATTCAACAGAACTTTTTACATAGCTAAGAATTCACTTTTTTAAGTGCTTGCCAACAGTAAATATGATGATACCCCCCCAACAAAGAGGCAGGAAGGCTCGAAGGCAGCAAGAGTGCTGGAGTCTGGATTATTTTGTCCTGAAATAAAGCTGCATGGCATTCAGTTCTAGCGCTCAATCTCTATTTTGTTTTCTTGTCACAAAAAGTTAATACTGTATGACTAACTTGTTTCCTTTAGACTGCCTTGCTGAGGTTTACTGTTTTGTTTTATTTATTTATTTATTTGATCTTTGGTACCCAGCTGGGCACACCTAGACAAATAAATGCCTATTTTGAGGTATGGCCCAGGAGGGTACAGAACAAAATTCCTGTACAGAACAAACACACAGACAAATTTAGAAAGCTCACAATTCCATACATAAGCCAGGAAAAGGTACTTAGTAAAAACAATTACAAATTACATCTTAATGTCACATATTGATTTTTATTTGTTTCAGTTAACTGTCATTGTCCATTTTGTTGGTGCTTATTTATGCCGGAAAGCATTCCTCTTGGTAAACATCATGGTAAACAGCACCACACCACACCCCATCACACACCACACCACCCCATCACACCACCACACCTCATCACCACACCACACCACACACCATCACCACTACACCCCCCACACACCACCCACCCCATCACACACCACACCACACCCCATCACACCATGCCATACTACACACCACACCATCACGCGCATACTACACACCACCCATCCACTACACCACCACCCCACACCACCACACCCCATCACACCACACCCCATCACCACACCACCACACCCCATCACACCACGCCATACTAAACCACACCCCATTACACCACCACCCCATCACACCCGCCACACCACACACACCCATCACACCACCACACACACACCATCACATCCACACACCCCATCACACACACCCCATCACACCACCACACCCCATCACACACCACCACACCCACCCCATCACACCACACCCCATCACACCACCCCTACCACACCACACCCCACACCATCACACCACCACCCCATTACATCACACCACCACCACACCACACCACACCCCATCACACCACACCACCACCACCCCATCACACCCACACCACACCCCATCACACCTACACCACCACACCACACCCCACACCACACCACCACCACCACACCACCACACCCCATCACCATCACACCACCACACCCCCATCCACACCCACCCACCCCCATCACACCACACCACACCACACCACCACACCCCATCACACCACACACACACCTACACCACACCACCACACCACCACACCATCACACCACACCCACACACCACACCCCATCACACACCCCATCACACCACCACCACACCACACACATCACCACCACACCCCACCACACCACACCACCCCATCACCACCACACACCATCACCACCACCCCACCACAGCCCATCACACACACACACCCCATCACACCACACCCACACACCACCACACCACCACCACACCACCCCATCACACCACACCCCATCACACACACCACACCACACCCCATCACAACCACACCACACCCATCACACCACACCATCACACCACACACACCACACCACGCCACACCACACCACATCACACCACAATGTTTACTTCATTGATAATGGGTGAAGCCAGAGGGCAGAGACTTTTTAAAAATGTTAAACCCCATAGCTCAGTACAGGAATGAGAGACAAGGAAGCAGAAAATGGAGAGATTGATAGCAAGACAGAAAGAGTGGTGGATGCCTGGAACAGTCTTCCAGCGGAGGTGGTGGGGGCAAAGACAGTAGTGGGCTTCAGAATAAACCGCGATGCCTCACCTCAACAGCTGTCTCTCTTCCCTCACAAGTATGGAATAAGCAATAGGGCCAAATTACTATAGAACTGTTTATTGTCCTGCAAGTTTCACTTAGTGCAGGACACTAATCTTCTGCAATTGTGCACATTTAATTTCACGCTCTACAATTAGCTCCTCGTCTATGCCCATTGAAAATATACAATTTTGGGCAATTAATGCCATTTTTATGTTGATTGCACGCATGTGCAAGAAACATATTGCGGCAGCTTTCTCCAGAAGCAGGTTGTGGAGGCAAGGCACTGTTGTGGCCAATGCCCCCATAGCCTTTAAAGGCTTGTCTCGCTTCCCCCAATGCCGTGACATGCTGCTGCTGACACTAGTTCAGCCAGCATGCCACAACCTTGTAAGGTTTCAGCCTCTGCAATCAGGGGCCACCTCGTCATTGCAGCGTAAGCCATCCGCTGCAATAAGTGAGCAACCCGTCATTGTTGGGCGGAACCTTGGTACTGTGATATTATTTGTGAACAAGGCAGTGGCTTGCTGCTTGTTACTTGGCCCCAAAAGGTGATTTTGCGGTCACTGCACGGAATCCCCTTTCGGGACCAATTAATGAAATGACAGTGCCAGTATTCATGAGGTGGGCTCTCAAAAAGCCTATGTTGCAAATTTGGTGGGAAATTCCAAAAAATGACTGTTTTACGAACATGCATTGCGCAGTTTGCACACACACTCGTAACTTCATGAATTAATAATATTTTCACTTCAGGTTTTCAACATTGCCATTCTTCTGCACCTCCTTATGAACAGTATAGCTGTCATTTTTCACATCCTGGCCGAAATGTGTTTTCGCAGTTCAGACGTAGAATAGCACGGTCGCTGTGGGAAATCCATGTTCGGGACACTTTATGAAAATGACAATTACACTGTTCATTAACAGAGGTCCTAAAATGCCTAGGTTGAAATTGTTGTAATGAAACTCCATAAAAAGACTGTTACGAGCGTGTGTTGTGCAGTTTCCACGCACCCTTGTAAATTGGCAAATTAGTAATACAGTATTTTCACGCCAGATTTTCAACACTGGCTTTTGCTCAAACCTCCTTATGAACAGCACAGCTGTCATTTTTCACATCCTGGCTGAAATGTGTTTCCGTACTTCTGGCACAGAATATCACACTCACTGTTGGAAATCAGTGTTTGGGACAGATTAGGATTGAGCAACTGGGGGGGGAGGTGACCGAGCTCAACTGAGCTCTGTCGGGACTGCTGTGGATTTCTTTGTGGGCAGGAAAAGGCACCAACGCAGACAGGAGCCCAGTACAAAAGGGCAGCCTGCAGCACCAGGAGACACAGAACGAGCGAGTGAGGGATGGGGAGTGAGTGAACTCAACGGAGCTCTGTTGGGACTGCTGTGGATTTCTTTGTGGGCAGGAAAAGGCAGCAATGCATGCAAGGGCTCAGTACAAAAGGGCAGACTGCAGTGGTGGGAGAAACAGAATGAGCAACTGAGAGAGGGGGAGAAAGCGAGCTCAACGGAGCTCTATCGTGACTGCTGTGGATTTCTTTGAGGGCAGAAAATGCGCAACACAGGCAGGAGCCCAGTACAGAAGGGCAGCCTGCAGCACCGGCAGAAACGGAACAAGCGAGTGAGACGGGGGGGGGGGGTGAGTGATGCCAACGGAACTCTGTCGGGACTGCTGCAGATTTCTTTGTGGGCAGAAAAAAAAGCCAACAGAGACAGGAGCCCAGTACAAAAGGACAGCCTGCAGTGTCAGGAGAAACAGAATGAGCGAATGAGACAGGGGGAGTGAGTGACCTCAACGGAGCTCTGTCGGGACAGCTGTGGATTTCTTTGTGGGCAGGAAAAGGTGCCAACGCAGGCAGGAGCCCAGTACAAAAGGGCAGCCTGCAGCGCCGGGAAAACAGAACATGAGTGAGAGAGGCGGAGTGAGTGAGCTCATAGGAGCTCTATCGTGACTGCTGCAGATTTCTTTATGGGCAGAAGAAGGCAGGAATGCAGGCAGGAGCCCAGTACAAAAGGGCAGCCTGCAGCGCTGGCAGAAACGGAATGAGCGAGTGAGAGAGAGGGAGAGTGAGCGAGCTCAACGGAACTCTGTTGGGACTGCTGCAGATTTCTTTGTGGGCAGAAAAAGGTGCCAACAGAGGCAGGAGCCCACTACAAAATGGCAGCCTGCAGCGCCAGGAGAAACAGAATAAGTGAGTGAGACAGGAGGGTGAGGCGACCTCAAGGAGCTCTGTCGGGACAGCTGCAGTTTCTTTGTAGGCAGAAAAAGGTGCCAATGCAGACAGAAGCCCAGTACAAAAGGGCAGTCTGCAGTGCCAGGAGAAACACAACGAGCGAGTGAGAGAGGGGGAGTAAGCGAGCTCAACGGAGCTCTATCATGACTGCTGCAGATTTCTTTGTGCACAAAAAAAGGCGGCAACGCGGGCAGGAGCCCAGTACAAAAGGGCAGCCTGCAGTGCTGGCAGAAACGGAACAAGCGAGTGAGAGAGAGGGAGTGAGCTAGCTCAATGGACCTGTGTCAGGACTGCTGCAGATTTCTTTGTGTGCAGGAAAAGCCACCAACAGAGACAGAAGCCCAGTACAAAAGGGCAGCCTGCAGTGCCAGCAGAAACAGAATGAGTGAGTGAGAGAGGGGGAGTGACCCACCTCAATGGAGCTCTGTTGGGACAGCTGCAGATTTCTTTGTGGGTAGAAAAATGTGCCAATGCAGGCAGGAGCCCAGTACAAAAGAGCAGCCTGCAGCACCGGAAGAAACAGAATGAGCGAGTGACACGGGGTAGTGAGTGAGCTCAACGGACCAACGCAATCAACATTCGGCATTGACAAATGCTTGTATTTTAGCACAATTATCACTTAAGCAAATTTAGCTATAATTGTTTTACATCTAATATGACCTGCTCCACAGTAAATCTCACCATGATAGAGATTAAAAAGAAAAAAACACTTTTGGCACCGTAAGAAGCCACAATGCAGATCACTATACGGTTTCTGAGTAAAATGATTAGGGTACATGTCTGTAGGCAGTTTCTAGTGTGTGTGTGTGTGTGTGTCGGGGAGAACACATAAGAAGATGTGCCAACACTACCTGCAACAGTACCACCTGCTGACCAAAACCCAAACAGAACTATTTTCTGAAACAGTAGTCCTACACTAACCCTTAGAAGTCATTTTTTTTAAATATTTAACTTATTGTTATTTACATCTGTTTTGTAATCCAGTTCATAATAGCAGTAATGCACTCCAGGGTGTGGTATATCATGGGGTATCGTCACTTCTTGGGTGTTGGATGCGCTTGGCCTGAGGCCTCATGCCCAACCACCTGAGGTGTGTCAATATCCCACTATATACCACACCCTGTCATGCATTATTACTTAAATAAACTGACAAATAACATGGCGTTTCTGGCTTTTATTTGCACAGCACGTTACAGATATTGAATAAAATTGTAATATTAAATACATGCTGAAAATAGAGTTAGAATTAGGGATGCAATGAAATTAAATTTTGCTGGTGAAATTGGAGATTTCGCTGCTCAAAATGTTTCGCGAAATTGTGGTGAAATTTCGCATTTTCGCCCACTGGCCACCGCAAATGCTGGTGTGTAACCCACCAGTAATTGAAGTCAATCAATTAAAATTTTTATTTATCCGGGCGGACATTGTTGAGCAGTGCTTATTTGTGAGATGGACCTGGGTGCAACGTAGAGTACATAACAATACAAGATAGTGCAATTGAGCACAGATATATATTGATAACAGGCGACAAGAAGCAATGGAACATAACAGGCCTGTAGCATTTAGAGTCAGAAGTGCAAAAAAAGGAGCAAACTCATATATTCAACCTGAGCACAGTAATGGAGGAGAGGGAATGAGAAGGAGAGGAGGAGAAGGAAGAAGAGTGAGAAGTAGCGAGGGCAGCAGGTAGTCAGAGAGGAGCGGGGGGAGGATGAGATAAATAGGGATGCAGGTGGAGAGAACAGGTAGGATAGGAGAAGGGTATAGACAAGGGGTAGTGGAGGAGACCATTAGGGAGGTGAGTGAGTGGCAAGGAAGAGGGCGCAGAGATAGTCTCGACCCGAGGGAACAAGCAATTCCTACCCTGAAGATGGGAGACTTAGACCGAGGATAAGTGGGGAAGCAAGTCAGGGGAGTGGGGAAGGAGATAATGGAGTGTCTAGGGCTTAGGAAGGCGGGGGACAATACTAGGAGGTCTTGAGATTTTGAGTACTGTGCAGGGTGGGAAGAGGTACTATAGAGGACACTGATGCAGCTCTTGGGAGGGAGAAGCAATTGCATGCTTCTTTGAAAGAATGCGAATATAGAGACTTAAAGGCAGAGAGGCAGACAGGGATGCATAGTTTAAGAGTTTTTTTTGAATTTTGTTCCATGATGAGGACAGCACGAAGCTTATGGCCGCTCTGCTGAAGTGAGATTTTTAAGCCTCCCCCAGTGACCCTGGCCCCCTCATTTCTTTTAATTAAAAAAAAATCAACCCCCAATCCCTGGTGTCTAGTGGGCCCCCTGGCTGATATACGGCCGTAATTGAATTAAATAAGCTCCCCCAAAGTTACCCTGGCCCCTCATTTCCTTTTGCTAAAAACAAATTCAACTCCCACCCCTGGTGCCTACTGGACCCTCCACCCCATCATGAGCTAGTAGCACCTTTCTCCCCAGTACCTCAATCGGGGCACCGGCACAGCCCTCCACTCACCACCATGCCAGGCAGCCTGAGTCAGCGCTTGAGTAAATGAATGCATATCCATGATATATGTCTTTTATATTGATGACATTTGTTTAAATATAAAGCTGCATGTTCTAGTTGATGAATGTTTTTAAATTATTGAATGTAACAAATTCATTGTAATTTTAATTCACTGTTTTCAATAAAACTGAACTGAACTTGTCTACACTGAGTGCAGAAGAGCCTGAGGTCTGATGGGTAATAGAGACATTGCCTCTGGCAGAGCAATTGCAACCACCGCCAGATGGCAGGCTGGAGTATCTGCTTCTACACTGTGCCCGGTATGCCTGCTGGTGAGTGTAGCTAAACTGGCGATTAGAGGCATCCATTGCAGGGGTGGCTTCAGGGCTCCAATGTGGGAGACTGGCCTGGTATGGAATGACAGCCCTCAGGACCTGGGTACCCCCTTCATGCCATCAGCAAACAGATGTTTGAGAGTACAGTCCCTACAGAGGTGATATAGTGGTGAGGCCATCTGCATCACCTGCTGAACAGACACTGTGATGTCTCTGTGTGTTTGTAAAAAGTGTAGCCTAGTGTGAGATACTGGTAAAGTTATTCAGAGTATCTGGCCCATTGGCACATTGGTAGAGCTACCACCTGCCACACTGGTGACCCGGGTTCTGGAACGGACTCTGGTTGCTTGTAGTTGGCCAGAAGCAGAGAACTTATGGTCCATTGGACTGCTCTCCTCTCCTCTCCTGGGGGGAGGCTTGTCAGCCCCACCGTTGACTGCCACCAGGTGGTGGCCTGGTGGCAGTGCAGGATGGGGTGACACGTGTGGGAGGGGCCACCAGTTTGGCATAGTGCATGTGTTCCTCCACACGACCTGCACTACTGCCTGTCCATGGTGGGGATGGGCAGAACAAGGAAAAGGAACTGTGGACTCATGAAGCCCTGCACACTTTTCCTTATCCCTCACCATCACCAGGGAAGCCACTCACCACCATCTGGATTATGTACGGGGGGTAGGGGAGGGGGAGGACCACTTCCACTCTCCTAGCCCTACCATGGGAGTAAACCATGGGGGACCTGTGGTGGGGTACTTCTCGAGGGGGAGGGATCCAGTTGGGGGGGTGAGGATGGAGCAGAAAGCCTGTCCACACACCACAAGGTAAAAGGCTAGATGGAAAATAAGCTATGCACAGTACGACAGGCTTTGAAATGGGGTATAACCTCACCCACTAACATGTATTGTGAGTGTTACGACTCAGTTTTAGTAACCCAACCCAAACGTGGAAGCCAAATGTGTGTGACCTGATTTACTTTATACTAGTCCAAGAGCAAATCTTAATCCTAGTGTTGTGGACCTCACATAAATCACACAATGTCGGTAGTTTCACAGGACAAGCAGATAACAAGAAAACCATACTACACCATTCAATACATTTTATTTTAAGCAACACAGACTTGAAAAGGAGAAGTTTCAAGTTTATTGCAGGAAAGCTCCATTGAGCAAGCTCACTCACTAGGAGATCCTATTGCACAAGGCAGTAAAATAACAGTAATAATAATAATTATAATTATACATGGTGTAGAGTGCAAACAATGACAGGCGAGCAAGAAAATAGCATACAGGCATAGATAAAACAGTGTACATACATTGCAAATAAATTCATACATCACAATAATTAGTAATAATTCATAATTAAAGGTTTTGGTGTAGGCTTAATGCTGGATGAGGTAGGAAAAGGAAAAGGCGGTGTATAAGCAATTAGCGGTTACTTGAGCAACAGTCTCTTTCATTGGTGACATTGGTGACTGGGGACCCATCTGGAGGGATGGGGGCTTGTTCAAGCCTGATGGCCCGTATCTGTCCTGGAGGGGAATCCAAGCACTCAATGATAAGTTTAAATGCTACATGGACAAGCACTTAAACTAGCCAAGGGAGGGGTTGGCAGGCCAGCAGGGAGGGTACCAAATTGCCCCCCCCACAGCTAGCAGTGGAACCAGTGAACAGGAGGAGGGGATATCTCTACAAAGCAGTGTGAAAAAGATGGAGATGAGCACCCAAGGGGTGGATGGGCAGAAAGGGGACAAAATTCAACAGAAGGGAGAACCAGGGAGAAAGGACAACCAGGGAGGGGGCTGGAGTAGAACAGCTAAACAGTCCAGGGAGTTCACATCATGGAAATCCATGCATGCCAATGCCAGGAGCCTTAGCAACAAGATGGAGGATCTGGAGGCTGTCATGGTACAGTCAGACCTGGACATTGTGGCCATCACAGAAACCTGGAGTAATGATAACCACGACTGGGAGATGGCCATACCTGGCTACAGTATATTCAAAAGAGACAGGGCAGGTAGGAAGGGAGAAGGAGTGGCACTGTATGTGAAAAATGACATAAAGACCACAGAGATCCAGGAGGAACAAAATAGGGGAGAGATATTGTGGGTTAAGCTGGAAAGGAAAATGGGGCCAACCATCTGCACAGGTGTAGTCCATAGACCACCAGCCCAGGAGGAAGAAACAGATAGGGAGCTGATGCTAGCCATCCAAAGGATGGCAGACAAGGGTGAGGTGGTGCTGGTTGAAAACTTCAATATTCCAGACATGGACTGGAGCCTAACAGCAGCAGCATCAACCAGGATCAGATTTATCCTGGACTCCCTTCAAGGTGCCTTCCGCAAGCAACTGGTCATGGAACCAACTCAGCAGAAGACAATACTGAACCGCGTGTTCACAAATGGGGACAGTGTGATGGGGTAACAGTGGGGGAGCACCTGGAGAACAGTGATCACAAGTCATTGTGGTTTGAAGTCACAGAAGGAGCAGAACCAAACTGCACAAAAACACATAACCTGGATTTTAGGGACTTTGGGAAATTGGGGAGATGCTGGAAGGAGGCATTAATGGGAACAGGGAGGGAATCAGGGGTTGAGGAACAGTGGGCAATATTTAAAAAAGGGATTATAAGAGCAACAGAATCACGCACTAAGCCTGAAGAAATTTCACTCTAAATAAATGAAAGTATTTTATTACATTTAAAATGTGGTACTTTTGTCAGTTTGCTAAAATGTTGTCATGCAATTTATTCTATGTTAAGAAAGAAAAACGTGGTTGCATATTGTCAGATGAGAAATGAAGAGTGGGAAAAAACAAGTATGAAATGGGGAAAGGTCTGTGACTCTTCTAATGTCTGCAAATTCCATAACCTGTAACTGATCTTGATCTATGGGGTCCCCACAAGTTTGGCTTTAATGGTCTCCTGCATTGGAGTCCCGCAAAACCCCTCTGTTGAGGAGGGAACCACATTTTTAAAGCCATCTATGTCTCCCTGCTTCCAGCTCCCCAAAGGTTGCTCTCTCTTCGTGAGAGTCCCCATCCTTCTAATCCTACCTTGTAATATACTCGTCCAGTTCCTCTGTGTGCCGCTACCTCCGTGTTTAGAAACCAAGGTTGCCAGTTGATCCCGAATATGTCTAATTGACCTTTTACTTACCAGGCACTTAGGGTCAAATCCCAATACTGACACACCAGTGCATCAGGAGGGGGATGCTGCTTCACTCCTGAGGTGCCGATGTTTGAATGAGATGTTAAACCCAGGTCCTGTCTGCCTGTTCTGCTAATTGTTCAGGTGGACGTTAAAGATCCAGTATTTTGCGAATATATCGCTGCAATAATATTGCAGCAAAAACCTCGCTGCAATAATGTCAAAACCATTTCCGATGACATCGCATTATAATAGTGTTGGTGGTGCCATACCTGTCATTGTACACATATATGGGGAAGGATCAAGTAGCTTTAAGTGTGATGCCTGGTTGTGCTGCTTCTGTGGTGGAGTGACTAAGGCACTAGCGCCTGGAGGAGACCTGGGGACCGAGGTACGGTTCCCTGTCTCCCAGTACTGGATTTTTTTTGCTTTCGTTTTATAAAGAAATTTCCCACCTCCCAAGTTTCTCCCTGTCCACGAGGTCCACACCCCTTAGAGTTTATTATATTAATTCCAGGAGGTGTTGGGGTGGAGCCCCTCACAAAACAAAAAAACTCCTTGTGTTGCCATATCATTTTGAATGCTGTGTCTGCACTTTGTGCCGGTTGGTGTTTTCACCAACCTTTTATTTGAGTTGTATTGTATGTTGTGGTTGTGGCATTGTGTGCCGCAGTGTATTTGTATACAGGGTTATGTCCCTGAGCCAAAGATCCCATGGCACTTCTCAAAAAGAGTAAAGTAATTTACCTGGTGTCCTGGCCAAATTTCCCCATTTCACTAAAACTACCGCCAACAGCTTAATCTGGTTCAGTGTCAGTTTACCATCTGTATCTCCCCTTCCCCTGGGCCAGGGCTGAAAATAGGCAGAATTGTCTAAGTCCTTCTTTCCCAGTCAACAAAAACAGGATAAATAAATAAATAAATATTGTACCCTGAGGTAAGATGCAACTCTGGAAACTCCTGCTTCCCATTCTGAAATAGTGGGTGGTGTTACTTGTCTCCATTTCATGTAGATTTGTTGTTTGTCCATAACCATACTGTAAAGTGGTGGACGGAATTTATTAAGATCCCCCACCAAAAGCAAGATGTCTCCTAATATTCTCAACAGCGCAGACTCTGGTAATGAGAAGCCTGCTACTGCCTCTGCCCTGAGTCTACGTGAGACCCAAAACCTGTTGTAACGCTGGACGTCTCCAGATGATATGTCCTATATTCCCAAGGGATTGCTGGCATCTCCAGTGCACTGTCTCGATTTAGATTCCCATTTTTGTTGGATTCTCAGGATCCCAGTGCCATCTCCCTAACAGCTTTTTCTGGATGACCAGGTAATGGGGATCTGTAGAACCCTTGTGTGCCAATCACCAGCATCTTTCCCATGTTTCATGTGCAAACTCCAGGTTCAGTTCTGTCCCCCACTTTTGTCCATGTCATTCCCAAGAAGGTGCCTCTAAGTTTTTCCGGTGTCTGTACACCTGCCCACCCTTTATCAACTGCAGTTTGGTCCAGAAGTCTGTCGCCAGATCCTTACCCGAAGGTTGAGAGACATAGTCTTTCCCCAACCACCCCTTGAAGTTTTAAGTATCTCCAGAATTCCGAAGATGGGATGTCATATGCTTCCTGGAAACACTTGAAAGATTTTAATATGCCATCCATTGGGAACAGCAAATGGGCCAATTTTATAATATGCTTACTCTCCCAATGATGCCGGTGTACCATCCGGCCCTCAATTTTTAACCTGGGATTGTCCCATAAATTCCCATGCTTGTCATACTGGATCTCCTTTCAGCCTGATTATTTCTGTACCAGCTTTAGAGACTCTGTAGTATACTCAAAGGTGGAGGGCAGGGTGTGAGATGTCTTGTTCTGCACTCTGAGTCTGTTCTAGAGAGGTATAGAATCTGATAATGCTTGTTCCACTTGGAGCCACAAAGGGACCTCCCGTCCCTTTATCCATATTAGTGTGCTTCTCACACCATTTGCAGTATGATAAGCCCTCAAATAGGGAAGATTCCATCCCCCCTCGTATAGTAGCCACTCTTAACACTCTCCTCCTAAACCTGGTCCTCCGCTGACCCCATAAGGATCCTGAGAAGATGCAGCCAAATTGTTGGCACTGGTTATTTGGAATGCGAACAGTTAAATTGTTAGTGCAATAAGTTATTTTGGGTAGGGCCATCATTTTTAAAGATGCTATTTTACCTGGCGGTGACAAATTTGGATGTTGCCATCTTTTTCAAATTCTTTTTTAATTCAGTTATCAATGGGTGCAGATTGGCCGTCGCCCAGTCCTTAACCCTCGGTTTGGCTGACGTTCCCTGACAGGTAAAATCATGTGGCGACCATTTTAAACCCTGTTCCTGAACGTCCCCCATAATTCTCAGCACACCCTCTCAGTGGCAACAGCTCCATTTTTATCCAGTTCTCCCGCAGTCCTGATATTTACCTGAACTGCGCTAGTGCTGCGCCTCAAGAAGATTCAACCTTGGTGAGGGTGAGTAACAAACCATCTGCGTGTAACAGAGCTTTGCATTGTATATTAGCTCAGGAAGCCCCATACATGCCTGTATACTTTCTGATAGACAGAGATATTGGCTTAATGGCTAATATAAGCAAAAGGGGAGGTGGGGGCAGCCTTGTCTAGTACCTCGGTGAACTGGAAAAGGGGACGGTACAAAGTTTTGATACAGGGTCCTTGCTCCCAATCTAATGTTTTTTTGCAACTGCCCTTGAGGCAGCTCAAGTTCTGTACAGCTCCCTCATCTTTTGGGTTCGACCTTTATGTCACTATAAAGTGTTCCACGTCGTGGCAAAGTAAAAGGCTCCTTCCTTGGCAGTCTGGCATCCCCGCACTCAAACTGGAGTGTTGCATACTCAATCGGTTCTTGCTGCAGTTGCCGATCCTGGAACAGAATAGAACAGAGAATGATGCCAATGAGAAAAGGCTGTCTGTGCAGAACAGTGGCATCTAGTGGTACAAGCTGTGAACAACAGGCAAAGCAGTGCCATCTAGTGGTGGTCTATGTAACTACAAGCATGTAAGCAAGTGGAACACTCTAATCTCCCAGCTAGGGGGAAGTTCCCTTTAGAAAACTACAGCAAATAGCCACACTCAAATTCCACACCACTTAACTGAGACACTTAGGAAGATAATAAATAATAATAATAGTTTTATTTACTTAGCGCCTTTCAATTATCAAGGCTCTTTACAGAAAATAAAATATAGGGTAAACTAATATAGCAATATAAAAACAGATAGTCAGTAAAATCTGAAGATCAGTGTGCTCAAACGCAGGAGGCCTGATGCCATAAAAAGGTCTTTAATGCCTGTTTAATGCCCCCCCCCAAGTTTGTGCACTCACAAAGCTAACAGGGTAAAGAATTCCAAAGGGCTGGGGCTGCATACATGAATGCACAGGCCCCAGAAGATTTTAGAAATACCCTTGTAATCTCTAGCAACCCCTTGTCAGCCGAGTGGAGCAATCGTATGGGGCAGTAGGGGGACAGAAGCTCATTCAGGTAATCAGGGCCAAGTCCGTTTAGGGCCTTATAAGTCAGTAATCTGACTTTAAAGGTGATCCACCACTGAATCGGCAGCTAGTGCAGTTCGCGCAGCACCGGTGTAATATGACACATCCGGGGAGTCCCCGTCAACAACCAGGCTGCTGCGTTCTGCAACAGCTGCAGGTGGCAGATATCAACCCCCTGGTAGCCCTAAGTAAAGGGAGTTGCAATAATCGAGGCGTGAGGTCACAAAGGCGTGGACCAGCGTGGGAAGGTCACCGGGTGGAACTAGGTGCTTGATCCTGGCAAAGTTCCTAAGATGGTAAAAGGATGACTTGATGATGGCCGACACCTGGGATCACAGTGCCAGCCCATCATCAAGCAGCACCCCCAGGTCTCGCACCCGCTCAGAGGAAAGAAGTTGGGAGCCCCCCAGGAAAAGCCCCATAGGCTGACCAGCTCCCGGCCCCTCTACCCGGTGACTCAGATCCACAACCATCACCTAAGTCTTATTTGAGTTCAACCTTAGCCAGCTGGAATTCATCCAATCCTGAATTTCAGTGAGGCAGTTATTAAAGACCTAGAGTGCACTATCCTGGTCAGGTGTGAAAGACAGGTAGAGCTGGGTATCATCAGCTTAGCAGTGAAACCTCAGCCCATACCATCTTACAATGTCACCAAGGGGCAGCATATACACCACAAACAACAAGGGAGACAGCACTGAGCCCTGAGGGACTCCACATGACAGAGAGAGAGGGTCCGAGGCATAAATCCCCGACACCACCCTCTGAGTTCTGCCAGTGAGAAAGAACTTATACCATCCGAGGACTGTACCAGTCAGGCCACAGATGAACCTCAAGTGCTCAAGCAGCACCTCATGGTCCACAGTGTCAAATGCTGAAGAGAGATCAAGGAGCAACAAGATGGAACAGCTTTTCCACTCTCTCACCATTAGAAGATCATCGAGCACCCGGAAAAGCACAGTCTTGGTACTGTGCCTCTTTCAAAAACCAGACTGGAGAGGCTCGTAGATGCTATGGATAGTCAGATGGTCCTCCTGCTGTACAACCGTTACCTTCTCAATCACCTTCCCCACAAAGGGAAGGTTAGCAATAGCATCTCATAAATTTTACAAACTCACAGCAGCTGCGGCAAGGGAAAAATCACCACTATTTTGAGCAAATTTATAAAGAGCACACACTTGCACAAATAGGTGGTGATTTTTTCCCCCTAGCAAGTTAGTATCACAACCAATTTTAACATGTTGTTTACTGAGCACAAGTAAAATTTATGACATGTTATCTTGTCAAGTACTGTGAACCCTCTGGCACCTAGAGGCATCCCAGCAGCACATGGCCAGCCTAACATGCACGGGGGCAGCTAGCTGTGAGCCTTATTCAAGTTCCCTCATCAGTCACTGGTACAGAGTGACACCAACTGGTAACAGCAGCCTGTTATCCCCACTGTGAGCCCCCTTCCCATTCCTAATGCATAACAACATCCATGGAGGGCAGCTGGCTATGAGCCTTAAGGTGCTCAAAGTTGTCTCAACTGCGCCAGGAGCTCTTTAAAACTGCAGTATTTGTTAATTTGAAAACATTTCATCATACAGTTTTTTTAGAATTGATGTATCACCAACATAATCATCAGTATATTTTTATTTCTCAAAGATGTTTTAAAAACAGCTTTCTTACAAATTTTTATAATTAAAGACTCAAGTAACTAAAGATGGCCGACACTAGAGATGTTAAAAAAATCCCTTCCCTCGAGCTTTCTTTTCAGGTTTATACACCGGATACATACTGTGGATGTAGTAGGAGGCTGCTAGTACACATCTCTGATTGTAAACAGCACAGCACCACGCCAAAATGTTTGTAATTTATTCACAGTGGGTGTGGCCAGGAAGCACTTACTTGTGAAACCTTTAAAACCACATAAGGAATGAAATACAAAAAAAAAAAAAAATGGATATATATTAATGTTTTATCAGAAATAAATTATTACTAATACATATTGTAAATTGTGGAAGCTTCATGTGGGGCTCCCGACCAAATCGCAGCGCTTCTTTCAGTTGTGCACGAGATACTTTTTTTCTATAGGTGGAGACCCATGTTTTTCTTAAATAAGAAATAACAAGAATCCAAGGTATGAAAAGAAATAACAAGACATTCAAGATATAACAAGAAATAAGAAATGCAACGTATAAAAAGAATAATAAAAAAAAAACATGAATAAAGTGAAAAAATTGCTTTTTAGGGGGCAAAAACTAAATAAATGCTTGCAGCAGTTGTTGTTTAGGCTCCGTTGTTACCATAGAAATGTTCAACAAGGAAGCAGCGGAATTGTTTAATTCACAAAACCTTTCAAGACCATAGCATAATGCTGCTTAATACCATTTAGTATTCTAGGAATGTGACTTCTAGTGTGTATAAGGTCATTTTGAGGTAGTTTATGAATGTAAATGTAATAACAAGAAATAAAACTAAATTTTCTATGAATAAAAAGAAATAACAAGAAATTCCAGAAAAATATAAATAAAAACGATAAAAAATCAAAAGAATTTCACGGGTCTCCAGCTTTAGGAATGTCTCACTGTGCTGTAGAAATGGGCTTTTTGCTAATGCCGCTTATGCCACTCCAAAAGGAGCCCGTATCTAGAGAAGAAAAGGGAATGAAAAATAAATGGCATGATCTATAATAATTTTATAGGGATACGTGGGGCTGGATTCACAAAGCGTTTTGGGACTAAGTCTCCCTCTGCAACTCCAGTTGCGGATCAAAATCTCAGCAGCTGTGGAGATTAGTATTCAGCGTCTCCCACAGCTGCAGAGATGCCCCGCCATGTCCCAACAGCCATAATATTTTTCTGTAGTTGCAAGGACTTCCATGGTAACACCACCCGCAAGCCGCCGTAATTTGTGGAGCCAGTTGTAAACTGACTCCACCTTTGTGAATGCTGCAGCTGTGGGAAAAACTGTGGATCTGCAAGTGGCAACCCACTTACAATGGGCTTTTCCCACAGCTGCAGGAATTTCATGAGCTTTGTGAATCTGGCCCTAGGAGTGCTTCTTATGGATAGAAGAGTGTCGTTTTTTGCATCCTTAGGGCACCAGAACTGTTTTGGTTCACTGTTCTCTTGCCCTATGAATGTGTGTGGCAAAACTCATATCCATGAGAGGCCTCCTAGCCTCCCCATAAAGTTATATGGTGATTTGTTTTTCCACTAACAAATACTGCTGCTTGACATTTTTGCGTAATCCAGCAGATGCAGATACAGGTGGAACATGTACGTGTGTTTGACACTTTAGAAAATCCTGCTCATAAGCTCTAAAGGCTTAGACCCAGTGCATCATGGGTATATATGATGGAGCATCAGGGGAATGCCAGTGCATCATGGGTAATGCTGGAGTATCGTGGGTATGCCAGTGCATCATGGGTAATGCTGGAGTATTATGGGTATGCCAATGCATCATGGGTATACATGCTGGGTCATCATGGCTATGCCAGTGAATCATGGGTAATGCTGGAGTATCATGGGTAATGCTGGAGTAGCATGGGTATACCAGTGCATCATGGGTACAAATGCTGGAGTATCATGGGTATGCCAGTGCATCATGGGTATAAATGCTGGAGTACCATGGGTATGCCAGTGCATCATGGATAATGCTGTAGTATCATGGATATGCCAGTGCATCATGGGTATAAATGCTGGAGTATCATGGGTATGCCAGTGCATCATGGGTACAAATGCTGGAGTATCATGGGTATGCCAGTGCATCATGGGTATAAATGCTGGAGTACCATGGGTATGCCAGTGCATCATGGGTAATGCTGGAGTATCATGGGTATGCCAGTGTGTCATGAGCAATGCTGGAGTAACGTGGGTATGCCAGTGCATCATGGGTAATGCTGGAGTATCGTGGGTATAAATGCTGGGTCATCATGGGTATAAATGCTGGAGTATCATGGGTATAAATCCTGGGTCATCATGGGTATGCCAGTGCATCATGGGTAATGCTGGAGTATCATGGGTATAAATGCTGGGTCATCATGGGTATTCCAGTGCATCATGGGTATGTATGCTGGAGCATACTGGGTAAGGTGTGGTGCTTGACACCGCTCCACTCACCTCAATACCAATGAAAGCCCTGGAGTATCTCTCCAAGAAAAGAACACAAGCAAGGTATAAATCACTATATACAATTTAAAAAATGGTCCTAACTGTAATACTATTCTCTGAGTCCTTAATTTTTATCCCAGTACTTCTTCTTAGATAGTAGCTCCTAAATGGAGATGGGGCTTGAATAAGGATCACCTGGCCCAAAGCGCTTCAATGTTATCTTCATACCACGCTGTCTGTAAACTGGGATTTGAACCAAAACAACAAACTGGGCTGAGAACAGCCTTACCAGAAAAAGTCATATGCAGGACCGATTCCCATGATTAAGCACCTGAACTGGGTGTGAAATGTCGGGAAGTCAGGTCTTGCACACTGCTTGTAGTTAGTGCTTAAGGAGGCAGTATAGCGCAGTGGTTTAAGACTCTCAACTGCAAACCTGGAGACCTGGGTTGGAATATCACAGCCCCCACTTGCATACTGTGTGACCCTGAACAAGTCACTTAACTTTCTTGTGCTCCCAGGTCACACCTGTAAACAAGCTTTCATCTTAGTGTGTCTCTCCTGGTAAAAAAAAAAAAAAAAAGTAATCTGTATTCTTTACTCTGTGGTCAGCATATCACTTTTTGTTCTCATAAGGCTTTTCTCAGCCTGGTTTATTGTTTTGGTTCCAAATCAGATTACCGTGTGCTGCAGCTGTCTCTGGAGCTGCCCCTGTTTGTTTAGCTGGAATTGAAACCAGGTTTCCTAACTCATAGTCTTTTGCTGTAATCATTATAGCATACTGTCTGGGGAGCTGGGATTTGAACCGGGATCTCCCAAGACACAGTGCTTTGCTTTAACTACCAAACTCGGGTGCCTGGGAACTGAGATTTGAACCCAGCTCTCCCAAGACACAGTGCTTTGCTTTAACCATAAGACCATACCATCTGGGCACTAGGATTCTAGCGCAGATCTCCTCACTAACATCCCGTTGTTTTAACCATCAGACCATTCTGCCAGGGAGCTAGGATTTGAATCCAGATCTCCTGACTCACAGTTCCATGTTTTAACTTTCAGATCACACTACCGAGGAGTTGGGATTTTAACCTAGATCTCCTGAGACACAGTCCTTTGCTTAACCATCAGACCACCATACTGTCGGGTCACTGGGATTCAAACCCAGATCTCTTGACTAACATCTCTTTGTTTTGTCCATCAGACCATGCTGCCTGGCAGTTGGGATTTGAACCTGGATCTCCTGACTCACAGCACTTTCCTATAACAATTACAGCATACTGCCCCACATTTGCAATATTTCCTACTGCATAGCCAACCTCCACATCCTGGACACACTTCTTACCAGAACTGCTCAACCACCACAATCGTGTTGATGATCTAAGTTTTAACCTTAATAAAAACCACATCCGTTCTGTGTCTGTCATCGTGCACTGAGGTTGTCCTCCCCTGACCAGGTGGCAGCCACATAGAACATTTTGCAGCTATCCAATTGAACAAACAGGTCAGTGTCAAGGCAGACAATGTAAAAGTATGCCTGATACATCCACCTGCCCTCATTTTTAACCGGATGAGAGCAATGATCTCACCTGCCCCACGCTACTGGGATTCATGCCTCTGAATCTCAACTGTCTTATGTAAGGAGAGAAGCCTCTCATGTTGACCCCTCAGAACCCCCCCATCCCACATGGAGAAGGTGCTGTCCCACATTGTAAACTAGAATTCATACAGTACCTCTCAGCTGTCCCACGTTAGGAAGGATGTCCCTAATTTTACCCTGAGGAACCCCTCTGTCCCACATGGAGAAGGTGCTGTCCCACATCATACACTGGGATTTGTACCTCTCAACTGTCCCACATTAGGAGGGACATCCCTCATTTTACCCCTCGGAACCCCTCTGTCCCACATGGAGAAGGTGCTGTCCCACATTGTAAACTAGAATTTATACCTCTCAACTGTCCCACATTAGGAGGGATGTCCCTAATTTTACCCTGAGGAACCCCTTTGTCCCACATGGAGAAGGTGCTGTCCCACATCATACACTGGGATTCGTACCTCAACTGTCCTACATTAGGACGGACATCATCCCTCATTTTGGCCCTGAGATCCCCTCTGTCCCACATGGAGACAGTGTTGCCCCACATTGTACACTAGGATTCATATCCTTCAACTGTCCCACATTACGAGGGATGTCCCTCATTTTACCCCTCAGAACCCCTTTGTCCCACATGGAGAAAGTGCTGTACCACACTGTACACTGGGATTCATACCTCTCAACTGTCCCACATTAGGAGGGAAGTCCCTCATTTTACCTGTCAGAACCCCTCTATACCACAGGGACAAGGTGCTGTCCCACATTGCACACCGAGATTCATACCTCTCAGCTGTTCCACATTAGGAAGGACATTCCTCATTTACCCCTCAGAATCCCTCTGTCCCACACGGAGAAGGTGCTGTCCCACATTGTACACTGGGATTCATACCTCTCAGCTGTAACACATTAGGAGGGATGTCCCTCATTCTACCCCTCAGAACCCCTCTGCCACACATGAGGAAGGTGCTGTCCCACATTGTACACTGGGATTCATACCTCTCAACTGTCCCACATTAGGAGGGATGTCCCTCATTTTACCCCTCAGAGCCCTTCTGTCCCACAGGGAGAAGGTGCTGTCCCACATTGTACACTGGGATTCATACCTCTGAACTGTCCCACGTTAGGAGGGATGTCCCTCATTTTGCCCTTCAAAACCCCTCTGTCCCACATGGAGAAGGTGCTGTTCCACATTACACACTGGGATTCATACCTCTTAACTGTCCCACATTAGGAGGGACGTTCCTTATTTGACCTCTCATAACCCCTCTGTCCCACATGGAGAAGGTGCTGTTCCACATTGTACACTGGGATTCATAACTCTCAGCTGTAACACATTAGGAGGGATGTCCCTCATTGTACCCCTCAGAACCAATCTGTCCCACATGGAGATGGTGCTGTCCCACATTGTACACTGGGATTCATACCTCTCAACTGTCCCACATTAGGAGGGACGTCCCTCACTTTGCCCCTCAGAACCCCTCTGTCCCACATGGTACACTGGGATTCATACCTCTCAGCTGTCCCACATTAGGAGGGGTGACCCTCATTTTAACCCTCAGAACTCCTCTGTCCCACATGGAGAAGGTGCTGTCCCACATTGTACACTGGGATTCATACCTCTCAACTGTCCCACATTAGAAGGGGTGTCCCTCATTTTACCCCTCAGAACCGCTCTGTCCCACACGGAGAAGGTGCTGTCCCACATTGTACACTGGGATTCACATCTCTCAACTGTCCCACGGTAGGAGGGACATCCCTCATTTTACCCCTCAGAACTCCTCTGTCCCACATGGAGAAGGTGCTGTCCCACATTGTACACTGGGATTCATACCTCTCCGCTGTCCCACATTAGAAGGGGTGTCCCTCATTATACCCCTCAGAACCACTCTGTCCCACACGGAGAAGGTGCTGTCCCACATTGTACACTGGGATTCACATCTCTCAACTGTCCCACGGTAGGAGGGACATCCCTCCTTGTACCCTTCAGAACCTCTCTATCCCACATGGAGAAGTTGCTGTCCCACACTGTACACTGGGATTCATACCTCTCAACTGTCCCACATTAGGAGGGACGTCCCTCATTGTACCCCTCAGAACCCCTCTGTCCCACATGGAGAAGGTGCTGTCCCACATTGTACACTGGGATTCATACCTCTCAGCTGTCCCACATTAGGAGGGGTGACCCTCATTTTACCCCTCAGAACTCCTCTGTCCCACATGGAGAAGGTGCTGTCCCACATTGTACACTGGGATTCATACCTCTCAACTGTCCCACATTAGAAGGGGTGTCCCTCATTTTACCCCTCAGAACCACTCTGTCCCACACGGAGAAGGTGCTGTCCCACATTGTACACTGGGATTCACATCTCTCAACTGTCCCACGGTAGGAGGGACATCCCTCCTTGTACCCTTCAGAACCCCTCTGTCCCACATGGAGAAGTTGCTGTCCCACATTGTACACTGGGATTCATACCTCTCAACTGTCCCACATTAGGAGGGACGTCCCTCATTGTACCCCTCAGAACCCCTCTGTCCCACATGGAGAAGGTGGTGTCCCACATTGTACACTGGGATTCATACTTCTCAACTGTCCCACATTAGGAGGGACGTCCCTCATTGTACCCCTCAGAACCCCTCTGTCCCACATGGAGAAGGTACTGTCCCACATTGTACACTGGGATTCATACCTCTCAACTGTCCCACATTAGGAGAGACAGCGCTGATTTCACCCCTCAGAACCCCTCTGTCCCACATGGAGAAGGTGCTGTCCCACATTGTACACTGGGATTCATACCTCTCAACTGTCCCACATTGCACACTGGCATTTTAGTACTGCTGATACCAACTACAAATTTGTCACTTGAAAAGAGGACATCTTTTTCACGTGCAGCTCACTTACACAATTCCAGGCTAAATTGTGGATTTAGGGATACAGCCCCCAAAATGCCCATGCCACAAACGGAAGTGCAGAACTGTTATGTGCTAGTGCAAAGCGACTATAAATCACAACTGCCCTTCCTTACTTTAACAGTGCTGTGTTCATTTTATTTCATCAGGTTTACCAAGTCCGATATGTAACTATACCAGCAAGCAGATCAGCTGCTGCTCTACTGACTGAGCCTAAAATAGTTTCAGTGTGAGTGCATACTAATGTCATCATAGCGGAAATGCTCTGCCTGCACTCTATGGTACAATGTTATTTATAACGTAATACTCTTAAACGGATGCAGCCATTACAAACATATATGTAACTTTTGTGTTTACATATGCTTAATATAGGTTTATAATGACTGCTTATGCAACAATCAGTTTAGCATTTGTATGAAATACATAGTGACAGTCCTGAATTCTGATTGGCTGACTGGATGTTCTAGCCATGCTTTATATTTTCAGTATAGCACACTAAATATTAAGGCCCAGTAGAAGTGACATGTTTACCTATTAGAATCCATGAGCCACCAATCCGTCTGAAAGAGTTAATGTGGCTGCTGTTTTTTCTCATAGCGAGCAGCGCCCTGCTTTTCGCAGTTACTAGTGCATTCAGTTGATAAAGCCGCAAAAAAAGAAGCCAGGTTAAAAAATAAAGACAGACAGAAAGGATATCTTAGGACAGTGATAGCAATCCCTTTATCTGTCTACCAGACCCACGGTCCTCACCAGACCGGATGCCAGTCTTTTTTTCTCTTTTATGACCGGTGAAGAATGATCACTGAAACTTTCACAAAAGATGCGACCACAGACGAAAGTGTGCAGCTGGGATGACCACAAGAAAATCTCGGTCTTGCCAGCAGCCTAGTGACCCGACGTGGTCACTCTTGACAGCGATCAGGGAAATTGGCTGTGAATGAAAAGGAGTGGTGGACTGGAGACAGAACTCAGAAACTTTGCTGTGACTAAAGAAAATGGCACAGAATAAATGGACAAGGGCTCGGAGGCACACAACTTGAAATATTGACTTGCTCTCAAGTGCTCCTACTGACAATTAAGCAGAGGGACTATTCTGCTTTCAGAAAAAATTAACTTTAAATATTTATACATTTTTCTAAAAACTTACAATATTTCTCAACATATACCCATTTTATAAGTGCAGTAACACATGATGGGGTGTGGGTTATGCTCTGATAATTGTATGCCATGGGGTAGTAAATCACTGTACCCTAGGTGTGCATTTATCAGAGCATAACCCACACCCCATTGTGTGCTATTGCAAACATAAATCACATGCGCTGTAACCATGGGGTACCGTTTACAACTGGAGGGTTCTGATGCTGATGATGTCATCGTGCACAGACCTTGCAGTCATTTTAGATAGAGGAGTAGAGCAATTCCAAATCAGAAGTGCTTGCTGGTTTGTCTGCATATTTTTAAACATAACCAAAATGGTGCAAGGTCTGCACCAGAAGACATACGAGGAGAGACTAAAGCAGCTTAACATGTATACCCTTGAGGAAAGGAGGGAGAGGGGGGACATGATAGAAACTTTCAAGTATCTCAAGGGAATTAAAGTACAAGAGGGTAGCATCTTTCAGAAGAAGAGATGTGCAAAAACAAGAGGGCACAATTTGAAGATAATGGGTGGACGGCTCAGAGGTAATGTTAGAAAGTATTTTTTCACAGAGAGAGTTGTGGATGCATGGAACAGCCTTCCTGAGGAGGTTGTGGAGTCAGGAACAGTGGGAGAATTCCAGAATGCATGGGACAGGCATAAGGCAATTCTAGTGGGGGGCATGAGGAAGTAAGCTGTTGATTAACTACAATCTGCAGATTATCCATCAGGCAGGGAACTGGGCAGACTGGGTGGGCCAAGCAGTCCTTATCTGCCGTCAAATTTTATGTTTCTATAATGAAACAGTGTTAAATTTACACTTCGGAAAGGAGGCATGGACAGCAAGAATTTAAGGAAACTCTGTACTAATTCCCTATGGTGTTACATTTCCGTTAGTATGGATGTTTCAGGGGGTTAGCTACCCTTAGGTACCCTTTAAAGAGTAAGTCTGGCGTACGTTGATGGCCTTAGTTATGTACAACTACACAGCTTTCACTGTTGGTTTCCTCTAATGGAAGTCATCTGTTACAATGTGACGTCGTTCAGTTATTAAGTAGACAAAAAGGAATATTACCCCTGTAACGGTCTGGTATTCCTTCAGTTTCTTCCTCTTCTCTGCAAATAAAACACATTTGTGATTGCATTTTTAAAAATTACTTTTGTTCCCTTATTTTTACTCTGTTGCTTCACCCTTCAACAGTATCACCTGTGTTATCCTTGTATACCTTCTTTTCAGATGTAAATTCCTAAAAGTGGTGTACGGTGACTGCTATTGGTGACAACAGGCTTAGAACCTTACCCATCTCTAATGTGCAGTGACACCCACTGGAGATTGCAGCCTGTGACTCCACTGTGAGCTCCCTCACCCATCACTGGTGTACTGCAACACCCATTGGTGACTGCATCCTGTGACTCCATTGCAAGCTCCCTCACCCACTGCTGGTGCACAGTGACACAGACTAGTGAATGTAGGTTGTGACTCCACTGTGAACTCCCTTACCCTTTATTGGTGCACAGCGACACCCACTGTTGATTGCAGCCTGTTACTTCACTGCGAGCTTCCTCAACCATCACTAGTACATAGCTACACCTACTGGTTACGTGTATACGGCTACTCGCGCAGAGAGGTAGAAATAAATCCCACTACTAGGGGACAGTCATTGAATATATTTTATTTTCAAATTCTTGGTAGCACCCCACCAAAACACACCGTGATACCAAAAATTTGAAAATAAAATATATTTAATGACTGTCCCCTAGTAGTGGGATTTATTTCTACCTGTATGCATGAGTAGCCATATGCACTTTGGTATGCAGTTGTAGTTAGTTTAGTACAGCATTGTGGGGAGCTCTGAGGCTGCAATTTTGTAGATTTATACCTACTGGTTAATGCAGACTGTAACCCCACTGGGAGCTCCCTCACTTATCACTGGTGCACATAGATACCCACTGGTGACAGCAGGCTGTTACCCCACTGGGAACCGCCTCACTTATCACTGGTGCACATAGACACCCACTAGTGACAGCAGGCTGTTACCCCACTGGGAACCCTCTCACTTATCACTGGTGCACATAGATACCCACTGGTGACCTGGTGACAGCAGGCTATTACCCCACTGTGAGCTCCCTCACTTATCACTGGTGCACATAGACACCCACTGGTGACAGCAGGCTGCTACCCCACTGGGAACCCCCTCACTTATCACTGGTGCACATAGATACCCACTAGTGACAGCAGGCTGTAATCCCACTGTGAGCTTCCTCACTTATCACTGGTGCACATAGATAACCACTGGTGACAGCAGACTGTTACCCTACTGGGAACCCCCTTACCCATCACTGGTGCACAGCAATACCCACTAGTGACAGCAGGCTGTGGCTCCTCTGTGAACTCCCTCACCCATACTGGTGCACAGTGACATCCACTGGTGACGGCAGGCTGTGACTGCACTGTGAGCTCCCTCACCCATCCCTGGTGCACAGCAATACTTACTAGTGACAGCAGGCTGTGACCCCACTGTGTGCTTCCTCACCCATCACTGATGCACAGCGACATCCAGTGGTGACAGCAGGCTGTGACCCCACTGTGAGCTCCCTCACCAATCACTGATGTACAGTGATACCGACTAGTGACATCAGGCCATGTCCCCACTGTGAGCTCCCTCACCCATCACTGATGCACAGTGATACCCACCAGTGAGATCAGGCTGTGTCCCCACTGTGAGCTCCCTCACCCATCACTGGTGCACAGCGATACCCACTAGTGACAGCAGGCTGTGACCCCACTGTGTGCTTCTTCACCCATCACTGTTGTACAATGACACCCACTAGTGACAGCTGGCTGTGACCCATCTATGTGCTTCCTCACCCATCACTGCTGCACAGCGACATCCACTGGTGACAGCAGGCAGTGACCCCACTGGGAGTTCCCTCACTTATCACTGGTGCACACAGATACCCACTGGTTAATGCAGGCTGTAACCCCACTGTGAGCTCCCTCACTTATCACTGGTGCACATAGATACCCACTGGTGACAGCAGGCTGTTACCCCACTGGGAACCCCCTTACCCATCACTGGTGCACATAGACACCCACTAGTGACAGCAGGCTGTTACCCCACTGGGAACCCCCTTACCCATCACTGGTGCACAGCAATATCCACTAGTGACAGCAGGCTGTGGCTCCACTGTGAGCTCCCTCACCCATCACTGGTGCACAGTGACATCCACTGGTGACAGCAGGCTGTGACTGCACTGTGAGCTCCCTCACTCATCACTGGTGCACAGCAATACCTACTAGTGACAGCAGGCTGTGACCCCACTGTGTGCTTCCTCACCCATCACTGGTGCACAGCGACATCCAGTGGTGACAGCAGGCTGTGACCCCACTGTGAGCTCCCTCACCAATCACTGGTGTATGGTGATACCGACTAGTGACATCAGGCCGTGTCCCCACTGTGAGCTCCCTCATCCATCACTGATGCACAGTGACACCCACCAGTGAGATCAGGCTGTGTCCCCATTGTGAGCTCCCTCACCCATCACTGGTGCACAGCGATACCCACTAGTGACAGCAGGCTGTGACCCCACTGTGTGCTTCTTCACCCATCACTGTTGTACAATGACACCCACTAGTGACAGCTGGCTGTGATCCCTCTATGTGCTTCCTCACCCATCACTGGCGCACAGCGACATCCACTGGTGACAGCAGGCAGTGACCCCACTGTGAGCTGTCTCACCCATCACTGGCATAGTGACATCCACTGGTTACAGCAGGCTGTGACCCCACTATGAACTCCCTCACCCATTACTGGTCCACAGCAATACTCATCGTTGACAGCAGGCTGTGACCCCACTATGAGCTCCCTCACCCATCACAGGTACATAACAGCACCCACTGGTGACAGAAGGCTGTAACCCCGCTGTGAGTTCCCTCACCTGCCACTGGGTGCAGAGCGATCCACTGGTGACAGCAGGCTGTGCTCCCCACTGTGAGCTCCCTCATCCATTACTGGTGCACAGTGACACCCACTGGGACAGCAGGCTGTAATCCCACCATGAGCTCTCTCACCCATCACTGGTGCACAGCGACACCCACTGGTGATAGCAGGTTGTGACCCCACTGTGAGCTCCCTCACACATCACTGGTACTCAGTGACACCCACTAGTGACAGCAGGCTGTGGCCCCACTATGAGCTTCTTCACCATCACTGGTGCACAGCGATACCTAGTGGTGACAGCAGGCTGTGACCCCACTGTGAGCTCCATCACCAATCACTGGTGCACAGTGATACCCACTGGCGACAGTAGGCTTTGACCGTACTGTGTGCTTCCTCACCCATCACTGGTGCACAGTGACATCCACTAGTGACTGCAGGCTGTGATCCCTACTGTGAGCTCTGGCACCCATCACTGGTGCACAGTGACATCGACTGGTTACAGCAGGCTGTAACCCCATGGTGAGCTCCCTCACCCATCACTTGTGTACAGAGGCACTCACTGATGACAGCAGGCTGTGACTCCACTGTGAGCTTCCTCACCCATCACTGGTGTACAGCAATACTGACTAGTGATATCAGGCCGTGACCCCACTGTGAGCTCCCTCATCTATCACTGATGCACAGCGATACCCACTAGTGAGATCAGGCTGTGACCCCACTGTAAGCACCTTCATCGATCACTGTTGCACAGTGATACCCACTAGTGACAGAAGGCTGTGACCCCACTGTGAGCTCCCTCACCTATCACTGGTGCACAGTGATACCCACTAATGAAAGCAGGCTGTGACTGCACTGTGAGCTCCCTCACCCATCACTGGTGCACAGCAACAAACACTGGTGACAGCAGGCTGTAACCCCACTGGGAACTCAGTCACCTAGCAATGGTACACAGTGTCATCCATTGGTGTCAGCAGGCTGTAAACCCAGTGTGTGCTTCCTCACCCATCACTGGTACACAGTGACATCCACTGGTGACAGCGGGCTGCGACACCACTATCAGCTCTCTCACCCATCACTGGCACACAGTGATACCCACTAGTGACAGCAGGCTGTGACTACACTGTGAGCCTTCTCAACTGTCTCTGGGGTGCACAGCGACATCCACTGGTGACAGCAGGATGTGACCCCCCAGTGTGAGCTTCCTCATCCATCACTGGTACACAGCAACATCCACTGGTGACAGCAGGCTGTAACCCCACTGTGAGCTCCCTCACCTATCACTGGTGCACAGCAACAACCACTGGTGACAGCAGGCTGTAACCCCACTATGTGCCTCCTCACTCATGCCTAGTGTATACCGTCATTAATGGTGGAGGCAACTCTCCCAGGTCACCCCTGAAAAAGGGACTTTTCATCTCAGTGGGCTTACCTGGTTACTAAAACTCAAATGAATAAATAACTGACTGTAAACCTTATTCAAGTCCCATCATCTCTCACTGGTACACAGTCACACCCACTGGTGATTGCAGGCTGTGACTCCACTATGAACTGCATCACCCATCATTGGTGTACATGGCACCCACTGGTGACAGCAGGCTGTGAACCTTATTCAAATCCCCCTGTCTCGTACAGTCTGAATAGTAAGGCAGGCAGGCGGCTAAGCACAGGTCATGGAGACCCCCCCAATGCTTTGCGGCAAAAATGGATGCTTTGTCAGGGGGCACTAGATGGTACTAATTTGCAGTGACTGACTGTTCACATATCCGAGGTTCACCCTTACCTCTTTGTCTTTTAATAAAGCAGAGGAACAGACTCAGAATTAGGATGCTTGCAGCCGCCACGGGCAGGCTAATGTAGAGATAATGGTGCCAGAAGCTCGGGGGAACTTCATGACTTGGTGGCATTGTTGTCACACTGTCTTCTAAAGTGTCATCTAAAGGAAAATATAAAAACATCGATAAATAACATAGGCAGTCAGATCAAGAGACTATAACCTGAGATTAAACAGGAATTTAAGGAGCAGCTGACGCCATTAAGAGAACTTTCACAAAACATAATATTTAGACCCAGTCCAGCTTGTATTTCACATTAGTTATATATTCCTCCTCCCCATTATTTATTACTAAGATCATTTGCATGGAAACAAGATCTTTGCTCCTGGAGAGGTTGATCTATTCCTGTTACTTTCTCCCTACCTGAGGTCATGGAGCACTGCTTGTGATATCACAGTTTCTCCCATGGCAACAGACTGTGATGTCACAACAGAGGACTGTGACATGAAGTAGGGAGTAAGCTATAAAGGCAGATGAACGCTGAGTGCTAAAGATCATGTATTCATGCAAATTTCCTTAACAATAAATAATGAGGAGGAGGAGACATAGCATATATATGGTATGCAAGCTGAATCATACCTAAATATTATGTTTTTTACAGTTTTCTTAGAGGCGTCAGCAGTTCTTTAAGGTGATGGGTTTCTAGCTTTCAGGTACATCCATTCTCCTTGTATGCTCTTTTTTTTTTAAAGACGTTTTAAATGACTTTTTCTACTGCCACTGAGTCAGCCTAATAGTTTCACTCTTCTCTATTTGCAGCTGTTTTCTTGGGCATTCCGTGACATCTGTGACACGCATTTTGCACAACTGAACAAGTGTGGCTGAACAACTGAACTGATGCCGTGGATTGTCCAGGAAACCTAGAGATGGACAGCAGCAAACAGTGAGGAGGGAGCACACAGGGTAGACTTAGTGGCAGTAGAAAGGAAGTAAAAATGTTTCTTTCAAGTGATTTTTCTAGTTTCCTGTGCAAGACCCTACCCTCTGCTAGGGTTTTTTCCTGGCAGAGCTGGTACTGATTGTTGGGGGGTGGGGCTGCGCGACTATTTATAGTTTACACCGGCAACCTGGGCAATGGGGCTGTAGGTGCCCCTAGAGCCTAATGGGGCACCAGAAACACACATTCAGACTAGAAGCAATGTCCTCCAGAAATGCAGAATCAAGTTGTACTTCATTCTGTCAAAAACGGATCTTTAACAAATACCCTAAAGAGTCGCAGGTAAAATAATGTAACAGTAAATGAGTTTGTTCAAAAACTCAGAATATGATTGCCCTTTTTTTTATTACAGTTTTTGCCAGGAAAGACACACTAAGTTGAGGTTTGTTTCCAGGTGCAACCTGGGAGCACAGGGAAGTTAAGTGATTTGCTCAGAGTCACACAGTATGCAAGTGGGGGCTGATGGGAGTCAAACCCAGGTCTCCAGCTTTGCAGCTTAGTGCTCTTAACCACTACGCTATACTGCCTTCCACTTGAGCTGAAGCTCATTTTCTATGGGGTCCATAACTATTCACTCTCGTGGACGTCAGGGGGAAGTCTATTCCATTTAATGAGTGCAGTTGAGGCAAAAAGCAGAGCCACCTCTTCACAACACAAATAAAGACGGTTACTATTAGTGGAGTGAAGTGATCATTTGGGGCACATAAGGTAGAATCATGTTAGTAATATGAATAGGAGTCCGGCCTTAGAGGACTTTGAAAGTTGTGAGAGCGATTTTGAAATTAATGCATTGCTTGACAGAGAGCACAGTGTGGATCTTGAAAGACTGGTGTAATGTGTTCTCACATACGTTTATTTCACCTGTTGCTATCTCCGTGGTGGCAATACTGGATGTTGCGTTTAGATACCGTGGACTATTTAAATGGACACTGCCAACCCCCTTTGGCCTCAAAGTGGCTCTAGTTCAACATAAAAACACATTATGACTGGTCACATGCTGAAGAGATTGCTGGTGTAGCTGATCGTTTGATTCTGATTCCTTTTTTCTTTTCAAAAGTGAAAAATAAGACTGCCCGCCATATTGTTGTTGCTACACAAAAATGTCTTTATTTACACTCCTTGATTAACTCCTACTGCATCTTTCCTGGACTTGGGAACACCCCAAAGACAATCTAGCTACTCACAGCAAGGTGGGGGAGAGTGGACCATTGCATCATGAGTGGCTGCGCTATTTGGGGGTTTTCCTAATGTTCAGAAAGTACGTAATAAGAGTGGATCAAGGATTTGAAACAAGGTTGGGTATAATTACACTACTGGCAGTTCTACTGAGAAAAGAAGCAGGTAAAACAACCAGCAGCATCGATGTATTTTAGAGAAGGCAAGCAATCAGAAAATGTGGATTTTCAGCTAGAAATAATATGATGCAAAAGGGGTTGACAGTATCCCTTTAAAGATGTTTAAACTTGTCTCCAATCATAGGAACACGGAAACATTTACAGATAGATACAGGCTGAAGAGCTCTTCAAGTCTCTGCCCCACTAACAGTGCTTATATCCTTTAATTCCAAGCTGTTCATCCAAACTTATCATGAGAGTTGCAATTGTGGATGCTTAAAACTGCCAGCTCTTCTTTGTTGTTTTTTGTTTTGTTTTGTTTACTCTTTTCTCGTTGGTCCCTGCCAATCATCCTCCTCCTTCTCCTTTTTTGTCTTCAGTCACCATCCGTCCAGCCCCAACCTCCGATCTCGGGCTCTCACCGCCTACCCTAAGGCTTGCCCACCTGTGGCGGGGTGGAGGGGAGCCCCCAATTTGACCCACCAGGTCCTGATCCAGTACTTGGTGATACTCTCCTGGAGGCAGGACCTGCAGCAGATGGACAGCAAGCCGCTCGACCGGACTGCATTTTGGGCATTTTCGGTGGAGGAGAGCGTGCAATGCCACCAGTGGGTGTGCCATGCATGCACCCACATGCAGCACTCCCATGTGCAGTTCCACCTCCATGCCCCTACTGTACAGGACCTGGCTTGCCAACACCTAGCCTCCACTAGGTGTCAGGCAAATGCCAGTCTGTGTTCCCCACCCTCCCTGGGAGAGAAGAGCTGTCCTCAGGATTCTCAATCCTCTCCCACCCCAGCCAACCCCCGATGACCCACTTGCATCGTGAAAATGGGTCGCTGGTATGGCAGGAGGTAAGGCATCGTTGCCTCAGCCCTCCATGCCACTGGGCTGTTTTTTTGTTGTTTTTAAGCAGCAGTGCAGGATAGTGGTGAAAATGTTGACCTATACTATCCAATTCTATTTTAGATCGCCCCTTATCTTCAGACATGTATGATACCCTTCTTCCCCCTTTTCAGTCTACCTTAGTATTGTCTTTACATTTGAAATAGTAACAGGCGATCTTCTTTTAATAGGCTTGGGCCAGGTTTTCATCAGTATTCTCAGCCGCTTTTGTATGCATATTATTCCATAACGTCAGGGAGCAGTGTCTGCTGCATGCTAGTTCATTCTAGTCACAGCAGAAGTGGTATTAAACTATGGTGCTCAAAAACAACAAGGAATACTGATTAAAAAAGAAAAACCCGGGTCCGAGCCATACTAAAAGGAGTGCTCCTTTAATTATTTCAAATGCGAACAAAGTGCTAGCACAGACTCAAAATGGGGAAAGATTATCCTACAGTCAGGAGACAATGTTCAGTCTAAAATGGAATAAAAAAGTATAGGTCGGAATGTTCACTGCTGTCATACACTGCTGCTTTACCTATTCCCCCATTGGCTGATAATTACGACTTCTAGCATTCTGTTTTGTTTCATGACTCTTTAAATGTAGAGTGTTCATCAGACTGGGGTTATTTACAGCTTTGTAAATTAATGTAGTACATGGGGCAATCATTTTCCCATACAAATGATCATTGGGTTAGAAATCATAATCCTGCTCGGCTGCAAGTTCAAAGTTGTAATAGCATCGATCCGACGTCATACTGATGCTATTTTGACTTTGAACTCTCTTGAAAGGTGTACATATGCAGTTTTGTTAAAATGGTGCCCACGGCCTCCCGACTGAATCGGCTGATTCTTAAAGAAATGGCAGGTGCCATGATTGGCCACTACCTAATGATGGGCATCGTTGCCATGGACCCCTCCTCATCACAGTGAGAACGTGAATGAGCAAGTATGTGCTGCGGTGTGAGTAAAATCTAAAGCTGAAACAAAATGTGGGATTGAAAAAAAGGCAGTCACAAAAAGATTCCCATTGTATTACAAAAACAGTACATGGGCATATATCTGTAGTGCTGGCAACACCATCTGGGGATTTCATGAAGTCATAAACCTCTTGCGCTCCACTGTCAAGGTTTATGGCATCATGCAATCCCTCGATGGTGTTAGAGCACCATAGCAGATAGATTTCCATGTGTTGTTCTATTCTTGTGATCTTTCCACAGTCTCCTGTTTGCTGTTCATGGAGTGCACTGAGACTGTCTTCATCAGAGCGCTGATTCCTTTGTGCACTAATGATTTTGGTCATCCTTCTTTGCACCCCTCCAACTCCCCTGATTTTACTTCTTTGCTTTGGTGACCAGAACTGCCCACAGTAGTCAGAGTGAGGCCTAACCATTGCTCTGTAGAGGGGCATCACTCCTACTGACTCTGCTTACAAAGTTGCATCAGATGCAACCGATAAGGTCATTATGTTTGCAGATTACACATCACTAATGTGATTACAGACATCAGTGCACAGAGCCACTGTACCTCTTATCCTGTGTACAGTGTGCTCCTGTGTGGGAGCATTAGGAGGCAGTACTCCACTTTGGCACCAGGGAAGGACAGCACGATAGATAGATAGATAGATAGATAGATAGATAGATAGATAGATAGATAGATAGATAGATACTGTCTGTAGAGAGATAAATAGATAGATACTGTCTGTAGATATATAGATAGATACTGTCTGTAGAGAGATAAATAGATAAATATTGTCTGTAGATAGATAGACAGATAGATAGATAGATAGATAGATAGATAGATAGATAGATAGATAGATAGATAGACAGATACTGTCTGTAGATAGATAGATAGATAGATAGATAGATAGATAGATAGATAGATAGATACTGTCAATATGTAACCCCCCTGTTACCCGGGGTTACTAGAATCCCAGTAAGACCTAGTGGTAGGCAGGGAAGGCAGCTTGTGAAACTCCAGTTAAATGGATTTCACACTGTCTCACTCTGTTCTCAGTCTCAGCTGAGACTGAGGGATGACATCACCAATAGAACTATCGCAGCTGCATGAGCCACATTGGAATCTGCAGCAAGGGAGTTGGTTAGAACGTTGGGAGTTTTGAAGTCAGTCTGCAGTTTGTCTTCAGTGAGTGTGCAGTAGGGAGCTTGCTGTTAAAGCAGCTCAGTGAAGGCTCTAGGAGCCTCAGCCCTGACAGTGGGCTACTTTTAAGTAATAAGGTGTGTGTCTCCACCTTAAAGAGAGACACAGAAGATTACTGAAGTGGTGGAGACCACTGTTTTCGGGTCTCAGTGCCCCCCTCCCTCCGGGGGGGGGATAAGAAGGTTTCCCTGCAGATTCCTGGAGCAACCCCCCTAGTTCTGCTTGTGGAGGAAAAGCTGCCTGTTCGTTCCAGTATTTATTTGGGAGAAAAGATTTGTGAGTCGCCTGTGGGGCACCTGCAACTAGAGGGTGAGTGTCTGCTCTGGCTAAAAGGGCCTATGTTTTTCACCCTGGGGCTTGTGTGACAATGTGGGGATTGAACTACTAAATATTGGGAAGCCTAGAGTCATGGGCTAAGCAAAGTAAAAGTAGGTTCAAGTCCAGAGCTTGTTGGGATGCAAATGATATGTAGATGTGATGTGACAGACGTCTACCCTTAATCTACATTTGGAAGTTCAGTAAACGAATTGTTCAGTTTCCAGAGAAATGGCCGGGTATGGGCTGTGGGAGCTGGAGGTAGGTGGCCCCCCCCCCATCTTTAGTGACCAGGTCCACCTCTATGGATTTCTTCTGTGGATTTCTACTTTACCTCAGGCACTTGGCCAGTGATGAGGGAAGCACCCAGACGTGGGATTGTAAGGGAAATTCTCTCTAGGAGTCGCAGACTCTAGTGTGGTTTGGGGAGCCATGACAGGATAATTGGTTCATTCCTCCAATGGACCGTGTGAATAGGATAATTGGTTCATTCCTCCAATGGACCGTGCGAATGGGATAATTGGTTCATTCTTCCAATGGACTGCGGATCAAGTGGCCGGCGGGGGAGCCGGGCCAGTGGGGAGAACCCAAGTGTGTACAAGTCAGGCTGTGTACCCAATGCTGCATGCAAGTCCGGGCTGTGTGCCTGGTGGGTTTAGAGCCTGAGGGATGGAAATAGTGATAAAGTGTTCTGTTTTCTCTAATCTGCATTACCAGGAAATGTAGCCCCATGGGGGTCCGTCTATGCTTTGTTTGTTCAGCTTGGATGTGAATAAAAAGCCACACTGAAGAATCCCATTCCTGGTTCTGGACATTACAGCTATTGCTTCCTGTGTTTGGATTTACTTGGGTACCCCTGTGCAGAGTAGCCAAACCTAGACCCCCTGTGCCGAGTAACCTCATCCTCCCCGAACCCAGTCCCCACCAGGTACTGCTGTCAGCTTCAACAGCATGCCACCTGTCATTTTGCTAAAAGGCAGGGGTGAGGGGTTACAAATAGATAGATAGATAGCTAGATAGATAGTGTCAATAGATAGATAGATAGATAGTGTCAATAGATAGGTAGATAGATAGATACATATATAGATATTGTCAATAGATAGATACTGTCTGTAGATAGCTAGATAGCTAGCTAGATAGATATTGTCTGTAGATAGATAGATAGATATTGTCAATAGATAGATATATTGTCAATAGATAGATACATACTGTCTGCAGATAGCTAGATAGATAGCTAGCTAGATAGATAGATACTGTCTGTAGATAGATAGATAGATAGATAAATAGATAGATAGATACTGTCTGTAGATAGATAGATAGAGATAGATAGATAGATACTGTCGAGAGAGAGAGAGATAGATAGATAGATAGATAGATAGATAGATAGATAGATAGACAGACAGACAGACAGACACACACATAGATCCTGTCTGTAGATGGATGGATGGATAGATAGATAGATAGATAGATAGATAGATAGATAGATAGATAGATAGATATTGTCTGTAGATAGATAGATAGATACTGTCTGTAGATTGATAGAAAGATAGATACTGTCTGTATATAGATAGATATATACCGTCTGTAGATAGATACTGTCTGTACATAGATAGATACTGTCTGTAGATAGATACTGTCTGTAGATAGATAGATACTGTCTGTAGATACATAGGTAGACAGATAGAGAGATAGATACTGTCTGTAGATAGATAGATACTGTCTGTAGATAGATAGATAGATATTGTCTGTAGATATATAGATAGATACTGTCTATAGGTAGATAGATACTGTCTGTAGATTGCTAGATATATAGATAGACAGACAGACAGACAGATCTTTTATTTATGAAGCGCCCAATTCCTGAGACTCTTGGCACCGTACAGTAAAACCATAATACAAAACACAGTTATTTAAAAACAACAAAAACACATATATAATATAATCAGTATAAATACAGATTCCCAGCTATCTATTCAAAACAACCTCAGTTTATAAAAGCTAACTGGAACAGGCATGTTTTCAGTCCCCCCACTGAGCTCCCCCCTTAAATAATCAGGTAAGGAGCTCCACTGGGTTGTTGTGGCCTAAAAAAAAAAAAAAAGGACTCTAAACTTACTGTAAATCACCCCAGCAAAACCCATGTGATTTATAATAAGTTTATGTAGCCTCTGAGGGATGTCTGTAATGGTATAAGAGACTCCTCTCCTGAGGTTTGGGCATCTGAACTTCTTAGGGTCACTTCTCTATCCTTTCGCCCAAACCTGAGACTCGGAGTCTCTCATATCATAAGTGATGTACCTCAGACGCTCTATTAACTTTTATAACACACCCTGTAGTGGGTTAATCCCTTTTAATAACATAGATTCCTAAAATACTGTCTTCAGAATCATCCAAGCAGGTCACCTGGCCATAGATTAATCCCGGATATACCCACAGTTGCGTGTTCACAAGGCTTTATTTGACTATTTCTTTAGGTAAACCTCCTACATAACATTACCCAAGTTATAAGAGGAGTAACCCACTCCAGGGTATGGGTTTACTGAGCATTAATCCACACCTGGGTGGTTGAAGTCACTCAGCTTTGCCTCGTGACTCCAACCCCCCCAGGCATGGATTAATTAAGCAATAAGGCATGACAGGGTGTGGGTTATTGGGGGATTTAACCACGCCTTATGTGGTGTGTCACGAGGTGCAGCCGAGTGACTTAACCACACAAGAAGTGGGTAAATCCCCCAATAACTCACACCAGTGTCAGTGGCTCAGTAGGTAGCACACTCGCCTCTGAGGCCGGGAGATCAGAGGTCTGTGGGTTCAGTTCCCACATCTGGCACTTGGGTTAATATCCCAGTACTGACACTGTAATGCAGCATGAGAGGGGGGGCTGCATTTCTGAGGTGACGTCTTTCGGATGAGACTTTAAACCGAGGTCCCATCTGCCTGGATTGGTGGTAGTTCAGGTGGATGTTAAAGATCCCATGGCACTTATCGAAAAGAGTAGGGGAATTTCCCCGGTGTCCTGGCCAAATTTCCCTCATTCACTAAAAATACCACCAACAGCTTAATCTGGTTCAAGGTCAGTTGGCATTCATCTGTATCCCCTTCCCCCGGGTCGTGCCTGAAAATAGGCAGGATTTGTCTAGTGCACTTACCCGGTCAACAAAAGCTAAATAAAAAAATAAATAAAATAAACTCAAACCCTGGAGTGCCTTATTGCGATTATACAATGGACCCATGTGTAAAATACATTTAAAATGTGTTTAAGTATGTTTTTTATAAATGCCATTTCTCAGCCGTGGGTTATTACAGGATATACCACAGTCATGTGATGTGTTTTGACCAATGAGGTTACAGGATTTTCATACCCCATTGTATAATGCTCAGCAACACATACCCTGTAGTGAGTTAATCCCTTCATATTATCTGGTTGCAGTGGCTTGACATATTCAAGTTGTTACTGACATTAACCCTTAGGTCCTTTTCATTTTCAGGTTCTCTTCAGGACCTGATTGCCCATATGGTAGTTTGCCTGCCGGTTCCTGATGCCCATATGTGTGCCCATGCCCGTTTTCATGTGGAGGGCCATCTTCACCTCCTGTGACCACCTGACCAGCCTGTCCAGATCCATTTGCAACTGGTATATCTGTCCCTTAGTTTCAACTATAGCCCAGCCACCTTTTATACAATGATGTCACCCCACTGACCCCACCCCTGTCTGAAATGAATGAAGATGATGGTGCTTCTTACCAATCACTGTTACGCGTGTGCCATTCCCTTTTCCGACCACCATTAAGTGGGAGGTCAACACTACTGTCACATTGCAGGTGTAGATGTCAGTGTCATTGGGGTGGAGCTGATGAAAGTGAAGCAGACTGACCTGCTCTCTCTCCCGCTTCTCTATCCATGGCTGGCCGATCTCTCGCCCGGTGGTGGACCTCACCTTTGTATTGCCTTTGTACCAGACAACAAAGTATTCAGTAATGTTGCAAGGGAGGGGTGCAAACCAGCAGCAGAGTTTGAGAGACTGGCCTCTGTGGAGGGTGGAGAAAGTAGGGGATTGATAAACTGGCACTGATGCAGGACAGCTGGCTGAAAGACACAGAATAAAATAGAATAGAACAGAAATTGACTTTACTACGTGCCTTCAGCCCAGAACGTATCCCTTAACTTTACATACAGTATTACAGAAAAGTTCAGATATCTTCTGGTTCAAGTCAGAACAGGGATGGGTAGAACCACAGCTAAAACAAGAGCCCCCTAGAATGTGATTGGTCCAACAGAACTTTCTCTATAAAAACAGTGTTAACGGCTCAACCTGCCCATTAGTAACATGCATAATATTAGCGTATTCAGTAGTTAGTGTGCAGATACATTCAATGTGATTAAGTTTGAAAAGAGGTTTGAGAACAAGAACATTTCTGAACCTTTTTGGGATTGTGATTAGAATTGGGTCTAAATTGAACCACTGGAGGGTGGCACATTCCTAATTTAGAAGCCCATTCTAAATAAGGGCTGAAAAGAGTTCAGAATGGTTTATGCAGTCAAGATCAGTAACCTGAAGGCATTTGCATATTAATAAGTATAAAAAAAAGGTGTGAGAAATGGAGTTTTCTGATTGGCTGTAAACATTCTAAAAGCCTTATGTTAATATTTTATTAATAGACATGTAGAGCTTAATCATATGCTGAACAAGGCTGAGCACTGTTTAAGAACATTTTTATTTTAATAGCAATAAGGCACTCCCAGGGTTTATGTTATGGACAGTTAATCACATTCTAGGGACATGTGGCACTCAGCTATGCCTCGTGCCACATTATACCCCAGAGGAAAATTAACAGACCGTTAACATAATCCCTAGTCGTGCCTTATTGCTTAATTATGCTAATTACATGCTGTGACTAATTTGTGGTTTAAAGTATCAAGTGCCTGATCCGTGAAAAGTCCATTGAATCTCACAGAACCGGGTGCAGGGCTCCGCATTCCTGGACTCAGCTGCAGCATTGGTGACAGAGCTGGGATGTCGGGGTAGGGGTCAGCAGACTCCTCCCTTGCTTCACTGTGGGTTAGACAATGCTTTTTGACATACGCCCCCAACCCCACAGTTTAAACAGTGGGGTACTATTCATTTAAACTAAATGAGCCTGGTTTAAATCCTGGGGACTGCAGACAGGCAGCTTGTAAACATTTTGTACTCACTGGCCCATCGGTGTAGTGGTAGCACTAACACTTGTGATGCTGATAACCCAGGTTGAAAGGTGAACTTGGATCATCGAGGCCAACTCAGGAGGAGAAGAACTGAGGATCCTAGAGGGCACTCTTCTCCCCCAGGGAAGGAGGGTAGTCACCCTGGCTGCAATACTGCCATCTGGGGTTCCACAGGTGGCAGTGCAGCTGATGAAGCCATGAGAGGGAGCGATGCAAGGCTGGTAACTGGCACCATGCATGCTCTGCACATACACATGCTTTAATCCCTTCTGAGCATGCAGGGCGAATCTCTAGTCACCTCACAGGACCATACCGCTGACTGAGGCTTCTCCTCCCCAGAACACTGGCTTGAAATACTGCAATGGGCCCTTTTAGCCCTCTCAGGACTCTTTTTTTTCCCTCCCTGCTCCACCAGCATGCCTCCTTCAACCCTCATGGTTCCTCCAACCCTGTCATCTGCCATCTCTTTGACTTACCCAGGGTGCCACTGAGTCCTCCACAGATTCCCTCCTTGGGCTGGGCCATCAGGGAGACCCCCAAACGCCCCTTCGGTGCCATGCTAAGTCTGGTAATCCCTTCACTCAGTAAGTGGTGTGAGGTCTGCTAGGATCTGTGGGGTGACATCCTGCCACCAGTGGTGTTTTTTCAGTGTTCTTGGTTGCCCCAGCCCATGCTCTATCGAGGTGACTGTCTGACATTCACATGTCAGAGTACGTGCTGACATCTACCATGAAACAGCATCCCCCACCCAGAACTGTCACTACAACTTGCATCACCACCTATGGTCACCTAGTTGGCGGTAGTGAAGCAGAGCAATTTTGCCCTCCCTCCCTGGACGAGGGAAGCATCTGCTGGGATGCTTGATCTTCCTCCCTCGGGAAACCTTTTTTGCACGGGTCGTACCTGTGAAAGGGCCATTAGACTCAGTGTACCCACCCAGTGACTAAATCAATCAACAAGTAAATAACTATATCAATAAGTAATTCAATAACTCAATAAATAACTAAATTGATCAATAATTCAATAACTCAATAAATAACTAAATTGATCAATAATTCAATAACTCAATAAATAACTAAATTGATCAATAATTCAATAACTCAATAACTAAATTGATCAATAATTCAATAACTCAATAAATAACTAAATTGATCAATAATTCAATAACTCAATAAATAACTAAATTGAATAATTCAATAACTCAATAAATAACTAAATTGATCAATAATTCAATAACTCAATAAATAACTAAATTGATCAATAATTCAATAACTCAATAAATAACTAAATTGAATAATTCAATAACAATAAATAACTAAATTGATCAATAATTCAATAACTCAATAAATAACTAAATTGATCAATAATTCAATAACTCAATAAATAACTAAATTGATCAATAATTCAATAACTCAATAAATAACTAAACTGAATAATTCAATAACTCAATAAATAACTAAATTTATCAATAATTCAATAACTCAATAAATAACTAAATTGATCAATAATTCAATAACTCAATAAATAACTAAATTAATCAATAATTCAATAACTCAATAAATTACTAAATTAATCAATAATTCAATAACTCAATAAATAACTAAATTAATCAATAATTCAATAACTCAATAAATAACTAAATTAATCAATAATTAAATAATTCAATAAATAACTAAATTAATCAAAAAGTAAATCAATAATTCAACAACTCAATAAATAACTAAATTAACCAATAATTCAATAACTCAATAAATAACTAAATTAATCAATAATTCAATAACTCAATAAATAACTAAATTAATCAAAAAGTAAATCAATAATTCAATAACTAAATAACTAAATTAACCAATAAGTAAATCAATAATTCAATAACTCAATAAATAACTAAATTAACCAATAATTCAATAACTCAATAAATAACTAAATTAATCAATAATTCAATAACTCAATAAACTAAATCAAAAAGTAAATCAATAATTCAATAACTAAATAACTAAATTAACCAATAAGTAAATCAATAATTCAATAACTCAATAAATAACTAAATTAATCAATAATTCAATAACTCAATAAATAACTAAATTAATCAATAATTCAGTAACTCAATAAATAACTAAATTAACCAATAAGTAAATCAATAATTCAATAACTAAATAAATAACTAAATTAACCAATAAGTAAATCAATAATTCAATAACTAAATAAATAACTAAATGAATACATAAATATGTAAATAAGTAAATCAATCAATCAATAAATAAATAACTGCTGACCTGGTGGTGCTGAGGGCTGAGGCGCTGGATGCCTTACCTCGCACCACGCCGGCAACCCAAGTTCAGGAATGAGCACAGGCCACTGGGAGTTGGCTGGGGTGGAGAAGGATTGAACACCCAATGGCTGCTCTCCTTCTCTGGGGGGGGGTTACCTGCATGCTCCCGCCGCAATACCACCATGTAGGGGAGCCCGGGTGGATGGTGCGGTAGGAGGGAGTAGCAGCACATCGGCAGGGGGGCGGAGCAGGAGGCACGTCTCAGCATGCCTCTGGGCTCATTGTCCCTCATTGCACACTGACGGTGAGGGGGGGTTCACCAGAACAAGTAAAAATGGAGCCTGTCACTCCTAGGTGAGGACTCCCCTGCAAGCTGGACTGTGTCGCGGGCGCTCACCGGGGGCAGACTCCACTGTGTCCTGTTCGCTCCACTGTTGTGAGGGGCAAGGTTTGGGGTGTCCTTCCCTCGCCCCGCCCGGGTGATATACCGGAATACCTCAAGGTCCTTGAGTGAATGAACACTCTAAGAGCAGACTCCTGGGGGCACTGAACGCCGTTGTGGAAGGCTACTTGAGGGAGTCTGAAAGAGTGGAGTGACGGTGCAGGTAAGAGGATAAATACAAGGTTAAGAAAATAAATAAATAAATATCTAAATCAATATTTTATTTATTGAAATAGTTTCACCAGGAAAGGCACACTGAGCAACAAGATGCTCGTCTCCCGGTGCGACCTGTGGGGAAGGGGTGCAAGGGGGTTGGATAACACGCAGGTTATCAACTGAGCAAATAACAGAGGCAAATAGCAGCATATGGATACAATTGGATTAAACTACAAGCAACAACAGATGGAGTACATTGGATATTGTATGGAACATATAACAATTACCTGACATATAGCAGCAATACAAGGGAAAATTTAGCACACAGTAATATGCAGGTATAAGCAACAGGAGACATAGAACACATGATGGTGCAGGATAAAAAGGCACAGGACAAAAGTGCATAGGTTGGGGCTATATGCCAGCATTTATAGCAAGCTAAGGCCGCTGGTCGGGCAGTGGGGAGGGGAGCAATTGACGCATGGCCGAATCAGGTACAGGAGCAATTAGTGGTGAAGAAGTTAGCTAGGGCAGTAGAAAAAGAGTGGGTAGAGGAGCAATGCTGAATTTGAGGTGGGAGACCATTCCATAGCTTGGGTAACCGGTGTGAGAAGGCAGCTTGCCCGGCAGTAGTCTTCCACCTAGGGATTGATAGTTGGCGGTAGTCGCAGGATCTAAGATAATGGGTTGGGGAGGGGCAGCTGAGAGCACGGAGGAGAGGTAGGAAGGGATGGTGCCAAGCCATCGGTTAGACACATTTAGCAAAATGTAAATCGAAGTTTCCGAGGCCGATGGTGCAGGGGAGCGGTAGAGGTCACAGTGGTGGGTAAGGGATGAGACATCGAGAGCAGAGCGGCAGAAGGCATTAATAAGTGTGTCCAGCTTAGACAGGGTGGACATAGGGGCTGCACCGTAAACAATGTTACAGTAATCAAAGGAGGGAAGTATCATCTTCTGGACCAGTTCACGTTGGACAGAGGGAGGGGGCTACTGCAGTTCCTATAAAGTGCACCGAGCATGGGAGCGTAGTTTTTTTGAAATAGCATCGATGTGGTCTGAGAAGGAAAGATGGCAGTCGAGCCATACCCCCAAGTAGCGGAATGAGGAGACATCTTCGAGTTTTGACCATCCAGGGTGTGGAAATAGGGAAGGGATGGGAGTCTGAACAGGCGTTGTCGTGTGCCAAAAGTCATCGTGACAGTTTTTTTTTACATTTAGGGAGAGCTGGTGAGAGCTGAACCATTGCTGTACTTTGTTGAAGTCGGCTTGGAGGTTAGTTTGTACCACTTGAGGGTCGGAGCCTCAGGAGAAGAGTACAGTGTCATCTGCATACATGTGGATTGAGGTAGTAGCGCAGATGAGCGGTAACTCATTTAGAAATATAGAGAACAGTATGAGTCCCAGAACCGACCCCTTGGGGACACCGGTAGTTAAGGGAAGGGGGAGGAGATAGCATTGGTGACTCTAACGGACTGGGTTCTGCCAGAGAGGTAAGATCTGAACCAGTTGGTGGCAGCAACAGAGAGGCCTGATTCAGCGAGACAAGAGAGCAATATGGGTGGGAGACAGTGTCGAAGGCTTTCGCAAGGTCGATGAAGATAGCTGAGGTGATCAGCCCACTGTCCATACCGGTCAGGATGGAGTCGGTAAGCCTTATCAGGGAGGATGCAGTGAAGTGTCCCTTTCTGAAACCTGACTGGTATGGTGTGAAGAAATTAGAGTCAGTGAGGAAGGAAGGAAGAAAGTTGGGTGAGCACAAGGTGCTCTTGTAGTTTTGCTAGTGCTGCGAGGAGGGAAATAGGGCGATAGTCGGAGGGGGAGGTGGGGGTACCTCCTTTTGGGAGGGGGATGACAGTGGCGTGCTTCCATGCGTGGGGGATGGCCGCAGCAGCAAAGGATTGGTTTAAGAGTTTGGCAAGTGGAGTTGCTATGGCGATGGCGGAGAGGTAGAGGAGTTTAGGGTCCAAGCCATCTTGGGATTTGCCTTTTGAAGGGTTGAGAGAAAGTAGTGCATCTAGGGCATTCGCTGCAGTGATGTCATTGAAAGAAAAGGAGCGAGGCCTAGTCAGGTTCGTTACATCTGTAGAGGGTGCGATAGGTGCAGGGTTTGGCAAGGCAGAGAGGAGAGTGGCAGCACAAGTGGAGAAATATATGTTCAACTCAGTAGTGACTGCTGTTGGCTCAGCGACAATGGAATTGTTAATATTTAAAATTGGAGTGGGACTGGCAACTGGTAGGGTGAAGAGGCATTGAATGACCTTCCAGAATCTTGAGGGGTTATTTAGGTTGGACTGTAGGGAGCTGCTGAAGTACTCTGCTTTAGCTAGGTGAGTGGCTCTGGTACACTTGTTTCGGAGCATGCGGTATGCGGAGAGATGTTGTGGGAGGCGTGAGGGTTTATGCGTTTTCCAGGCTTTGCCACGGGCGGTTTGACATGCAATCAGTTCTTGGGTGATCCACGGCAGATGGTTGCCTCTTACCCTTGTACATTGCAGCAGGGCATGTTTGTCCCAGACGCTGAGGAAAGAGTCTTTAAAGTGGAGAAAGGCGTCGTCAATGGAGTCCATAATAGGGGTGGGGTCTCAGTTTGCTAATGCAAGTTCGTCTAACACCGGGGCGAGATTGAGGGATTTGAAGGAGCATTGGACTAGAAATTTAGGGGGGGATTTTGAGCGGTGGATTTTGCGCACTAAGAAAGTAACATGGTGGTCACTGAGGGAGTCAGGAAGAATACCGGCATTTATGACCCGGTGAGGGTGTGTGGTAAGAGCCCAGTCGAGGAGTGAGTGGTTACCAGATTTTAGGTTAAGCCGGGTGGGCTCAGTAATGATTTGAGAGAGGTTTAGTGCAGCACTTTCAGTCCTGGTTTTGTTGAGGGCAGGAGTTAGCCAGTTGTGGTTTAGATCGCCCATAATATAAAGTTCCCCTGTTGGGGTTAGGCAGGAGATTTGCTTGAGGAGGTTGGTGACAGTAGAGGATGGTGTGCCAGGTCAGTAGTATATTCCTGCAATGTAGATTGGTAGTGAGAAGGGGAGTGTCGGCTGGAGTAAAATTAATTCATAGATTTTAGGTTCAGACTTAGCTAGGATAACCGAATTGTGCAAGTCCAAGTAGACGTAGATGGCAACTCCGCCGCCTCTTGTGGCTCTGTCCCGGCGGGCCAAAGTGTAGCCTGGGATGGCAACAGAGGAGTCGCTAATGTTTTTTGTGAGCCAGATTTCGGACAAGGTGAGGATATCTGGAGCATAGTGGGCAGCAAGTACCTGAAGGGAGTCAAGTTTATGGACTAAACTTCTTATATTTAGGTGCAGAAGGCACAAGCCACGTGGGAGAGGGTCTCCAGGGAGAAGTGAGGAAGTGTCCAATGTAGGAGGGGGGCTTGTAGTGATTAAGAGAGGGTGTGTGGTTTGGTGGCCGGAGTTTGGGTGGATGTCACCTGCAGCAAGGAGCAGGAGCACAAGAGATAGGTAATGGGCGAATGGCTGAATGTGACTGACGGTGAGCGGACATCTCTTAGTTAGAAGGCTTGGGTGATTATTTGGAGCTGGGAAAGGGGGGAGTAGTTGAAAAGTAACCAGGAGAGTGATGGGATGAAGAGAAAAGGGCTGGGACATGTGGCTGAGTGAATCCAGGCATGGGTGAAATACAGAGTGGATGCCGGAGTGGGGAAGCCCAGTGAGATTGGGCAGTAAAAGGAGGAGGGGCATGGGAGAGGTGGGTAGCATGTTGGAGAGGAGGGGAGGGAGGGAGAAGAGAACATGGATGAGCAGTGGCAGGAAGCCTAGTAGTTGGGTCATGGCATGGATCTATCGTTAGAAAGCCCCTAACTGTTGTGGCAACTTACAGGGGACAGGCATAGAGGGCCAGGGAAATGAGTGGTTCCTGCAGAAGGATGGAGGACCAGTCAAAATTAAGGCCTAGATAACCAATGAGGCATGACTGGCAATAACCTGTAGGAGTGAGCTAGAAAGCTGGGGCGGGGTTCATGTGTATTTAATCAGGACAGGGGGGTGGGTGGGCCGAAAAATCGGCAGCTAGGGCTCCCTTCCTGGAGGTAGTCAGTCCCTGAGGGCAAGTCTGTACCTGTGCTTCTATGAGGGGCTGGTGGCTTTGCACCTGTGGGTAGCAGTCTGGCAGGTCGGGTTCATCAGAGAACCACGGCTGTGGCTCTCAGACTACCTGAAAGGAGAAGGCAGAGGAGAATTAATTAAGAAAGTCAGAGGGGGTGGGGCTGCTCATGGAGCTAAAAAGAAATGCAGACTGGCTTAAAGCGGGGTGGGGGTGTTGCAGACCAAAATGTTGAGGCAAGGTGCCTCAGAGTCTGAGAGAGCAATAACAGAGCTATTTAAAATACAATACTACAGTGAAGGGGGGGGGGGGTTCAAAGACCTGAGCTGAGATCGCTACTGGTCTTATGAGGAACACAATACAGGCATTTACATTAAATCAGAAAACTTCAGCTAAAAAATACAAGTAAGACAGTTTTAACAGAAAACATAATCTAGTACAATATAAGCAAGCATTAACAGTGCAGAGCTATATGGAGCCAATCGGAGTGCTCCTGGGGCTGGCTGCAGTCAGTGGGTCACAGCAGTAACAGACTCTGGATTTAAACCCACAGACAACTGTCCTCATGTAAAGAAAGCAAAATCGCAGCTAGGGCTCCCTTCCTGGAGGTAATCAGTCCCTGAGGACAAGTTCGTATCTGCGCTTCTGTGAGGGGCTGGTGGCTTCACACCTGGACTGCGGGTGGCAGTCTGGCAGGTTGGGTTCATCAGAGAACCACGGTAGTGGCTCTCAGACTACCTGCGCTTTGTGAGGTGCTGGTGGCTTCACACCTGGACTGCGGGTGGCAGTCTGGCAGGTTGGGTTCATCAGAGAACCACGGCTGTGGTTTACATAAATAAATACATAAATAAATAACTAAATCAATCAGTAAATCAACAAATCAATAATGAAATCAATAAAAATAACTTAATAAGTAAATCAACAAATCAATAATGAAATCAATAAATAACAATCAATCAGTAAATCAACAAATCAATAATGAAATCAATAACTTAATCAATAATTAAATCAATCAATCAGTAAATCAATAATTCAATAACTTAATAAATAACTAAATCTATCAATAACTAACTAAATCAATCAATAAATAACTAAATCAATTACAAACTAAATTAATAAATAAACTAAATCAATAAATAACTAAATCAATTACAAACGAAATTAATAAATAATTCCCCCTCTTACCTGAAGCGCTCAGGGATCTATGTTTGAAAACACACACTAGACAATGGACTTGTTTACTTGTCCCTTGGAAATTTGAATGATAAAATAATAGTTGGAAATACATTGCAGCATTTTGACAACCTGGCTGCCTTCTCAAAGGATCAGGTTAATGGCCAGAAACCCTTGTGTAGAAGAACAATTTAACTTTTTACTAAAAAATAAATTTAAGAAACAAAAAATTAAAACATTAGATAAATTTAAAGTAACAGTATTTGTTAGTCGACAAAAAAGTCTTCATATAATTTATTTTTAGCAAAAATGTATCTCCCAACATCTGTAGCTTCTTTATCAGCATGTTTTAATTCCTCAAATAGTTTTAAGACATATTTTATAACTATTTTATACAAGATGTTTTAAAACTATCTGAGGGAAAATATGTTTAAATAAATATATTATAAACATTTTTATAATTAATGACTCAAGTCAAACATGAATGCTGCTTGCAATTTTTAAAATATCAGTTACACTTTATTCTAAGTGTCACTTTCAATGCAACTGCAGGGTAGGTAATCATTAACTACATACAACAGGGGTAATTACACTGTAGTTACACATTTGTTGCATGAAACTATTGCCGTTGCAATGTAGTTACACTGTAACTACAGTGTAGTTAGGAAAAGTTGAACTGTTACCTCTCCTCCACTGAAGCTGCCTTTTAAATGTACATATAAAATGCATTTTGTTGACTTGTAGTGTATTGCCTTGTACTGTCTTTTGTTGAGTTGCATTGTAATTTGTTTAAATGCATTGCATTTTGTTGTCTTGTGTTATATTATACTGACTTGTCTTATCTACCTTGACCATCCTGTCCACTGTCTGCCTATCACTACATGCAACCCCATGAATATGAGATGCTGTCATTGCACTTACCTAGTGGGCAACAATTTGAACAAATGAATTGATATGTTCCAGTACCCTTACTGATCAATTACACGCTGCATGATTACAGGTGAATGATTAATTTACACAACAAATACCGTGAATTGTATTTGATACTTACATAGAAAGATGCATAGAAATTGGCACCAGGTAAAGCCTAGTCAGACCTTCTAGTCTGCCCATCCTACCTTACTACTCTACTCTGCCCCTAGTGGCCCATTTGTATTTTAAAGAGGTGGCTATTTTAGCTGGCCCTGTGGTGTGGAGGGCTCCTGCCATGCTGGTGACCTGGATTCAAGAATGGACTCAGATCACCAGGGGTCAGCTGGGGCAGAAATGGATTGATGTCTGAGGGGTAACCCTTCTTTCCTATGCTGGGAAAGCTTTTTGCTCAGCCTAAGACTGCTACCAGGTGGCGGCCCAGTGGTGGTGGTGGAGAACGGGCAGCAAGAGAGGGAGAGGGCTCCAGGAAGCATCAGACAGGTGCACTTCCGCACATGTATTGGACACTTCGCAGCATGGGGCAGGGAGAAAATGGAAAAAGGAACAACAAGTGGGGGGGAAGGTTATGAAACCCTGCCTGTCCCTGCACCACCACACAGGGCTCACCATCAGTCCACCTTGGATTACTGTACAGGGGGTGAGGATGGCCCTCCCTCCTCTGGCCCAGCTATGAGGTGGGATTCATAGGGGAGACCCTGACCATGGTGAGCACTGGGGAAGGCAGGAGTCAGCTCAGGGAGGAGGGCTCAGGGCTGATTAGCTGCTCCCCCAACCCGGAAGCAGAAGAATGAAATATATATAGAAAAAAGATGAGGTTATTTTCAGTGCTGAATTTTAGAACAAATTTAATTCTGTTGGGGAAAGGGTCTCTATGTCTCTTATTTTTTGGAATCCAGACCAACTTTTCATGAATTCCTGAACTGTTTGGAAAAAAATTCTAAGCCTGGCATGGCTTACCTTGAGAGTGAAGGCCACCACTTAGAAGGGATAGTAAGAAGAGTAGGTTGTTTATGGAGACCATGATGATTTGTCTGTCAAAAAAAAAAGCATTTAAGTATTACGTATCTGGATTTACACTGCCATGCTTTCAAAATCATGATTGTCTTTGTAAATGGTAAACGGCAATATATATTCATAAGTGACGGGGTAGAACCATAGGTCCTGAGCCTCAGAGACAGGAGTGAGGAGTGAGTTATTAAAACTCTGCCCCATAACAAGTGATGATAAAGGTCATGTACTGAGTGAGGCCATTGTGTGCCCAATTTATATAATGCATTTTAAATGACAGAGCCTTGGGTTGGTTCTTTTAAGGAAGATGTCAAAGGCCTTTGAAATGTGTATATTATATATATATATGTATATATATATATATATATATATATACTTACTATATATATATATATATATATATATATATATTTATACACCAGTAGTCAATCAATCAATCAATCAAAGTCTTTATTTAATCAGGCGATCACCGTTGAGCAAGTTCATTTTCGAGGTGGACCTGGGTTTGTTAACAAGGAACAATATACATGGGATGCAACACTCAAGAAAATAGTAATAATTCAAATAAAGTGAGATACCATAGTACAGTATATACAAAGTATCAGCAGGTAGCATTGACAGTAATATATGTCTGGAACAGAAGATGCAGCTAGTTTTGGGTAGGACACAATTCTTCATAAAAGTAAAAAAATATACATATCAGGTGCACCGAACACAAATGAAACCTAATATAAAAAGATATATAGTGATACGGTGTGGAGAATTTAGAGCTGGAACCAGGGTCAAAGGAATGAGGAAGGGACAGATATGGGGGCAGAAAAGGGGAGAGGGAAGAGTCCATTATAGATGTGGATCAGTCTTTTAACAGTAGTAATTGAGTGTGCTTGGACTTACAGGAGTCACTATTTAGGGTAGACGGGCACAGGACTCCTTATTATGATGTAGATATAGAGATTTAAAAGCTGCTAGGCTGATGGGGGTGAGTTAATTTCAAAGTTTTTTGCAGCTTGTTCCACAGCTGAGGGAGCACAAAGCTGATGGCTGCTCTGCCAATGCGAGATTTTGCTTTGTAAACATAAAGGCAGATATATGAGGTGCTTCTCAGGGCATACTTCCCCAGAGTGCACAAAGGTAAACAGACAGAGATATACTGGGGCATTTTATTTGAGATAGCTTCGTATGTCCAAACCGCAGCATTTTGTTTGCCATCTGTAAGCAAGGGATGACCATCCCACTGCCGTGTACAATGCACAGTGGTGGGTTGAGTATGGAAGACCTGTGATAAACCATATGGCTCTGTGATAAAGCATATCGAGTTTGACTAGGGTACCTGCAGGTCCCTGACTATATAGAAAGTCTGCGTAATCCAATAGGGAAAGAAAGGTAGTTTGAACCAGTTTCAGTTTAGCGTCTCTTGTGAGGAGATTGTTAATCCTAAAGAACAGACCAAGTCTTTGTCTAAATTTCTTTGCTAGTTCTTCTAAGTGATCTGTGAAAGTAAGTCTATGGTCTTACCAGACCCCCAAGTACTTGAACTTTGGCACGTAGTCCAACCACTCCCCTAAAATGGTAGTGATCTGCGGGAGTGTCCCAGCAATTGCAGGATTTATTGCATTTTGAAGGGGTGAGAGGAACATTGCTTTGGTTTTTTGCATTTAAGAGCAGTTTCTGGATTATAAGCTGATGTTGCAGCAGATTAAATTCATTTTGAAGGGCTTTACAGGCCGCTTCAGGTGTGGGGCTACTAGCATAGAGTATCATATCATCCGCGAATAGGTGTATTTGTGCTTCTTTGATGGGGGCATCTCGTTGTTAATATAAATGGTGAAGAGCAAGGGACCAAGAATGGAACCTTGCGGTACACCCCTCAATAGGGGTTTTGGTGGAGAAACTTCCCCTTCTGCCTTTACTTGCTGAAGTCATCCTGAGAGGTAGTTGGAGAACTATTTAAGGGATAGGGAATCCAAACCAATGTTCCGGAGGGACAACAGAAGCAGTCTGTGATCAATGGTATCGAACGCCTTCCTTAGGTCCAAGAAAACTGTGCAGACAAAGTTTTTTTTTGTCTAATTCAAGCTGCCAGTCGTTTGTCACCTTGGCTAGAGCAGAGATTGTACTGTGCTGTGCTCTAAAACTGGATTGTAACGGGCTGAGCAATTTTTTCTGATTCCAGGTACTTCCGAAGCTGTGAGTTCACTATTTTCTCCAGCATCTTTGACAGGATTGGAAGTAGGGAGATTGGCCTGTAGTTATTGAGGTCACTAGGATCTCCTGACTTAAACAAAGGCACCACGAGTGCATTTTTCTAAATGGGCGGTAGGTCACCCTGGGACAAAGATAAGTTGAAGAGGTGAGTAATTGGGACTGCGAGGACACGGTAGCTGACCTTTAATAAGTACAAGTCAATGAGGTCGGCCCCCGCACTTTTCCTAGTGTCCAGCTGAAGGAGAAGATCTTCGACTTCTTTCAGGGAGGTAGGCTGCAGAGAGAAGGATGGACTGGGGATGGGTTTTTCTTGTGTATCCAATCTAAGTTGTTGGCGGAGGATATTCACAGGAGAGGAGTCAAAGGCTAGCCCTGCAGTGGCAAAATGATTATTGAGAGCATCGAGGACAGACGGTCTGTCGGAGATGACAGTATTGCCGATTAATAATTTGGTAGGTAGGGAATTTACAGTGCTGTGACCTTCGATGTCTTTGATAGTCCTCCAGAATTTGGAGGCATTTCTTGAGGAGCTCTCTAGCTGAGAGTGGTAGAAATTAGCTTTGGCTTCTCTGACCATTTTGGTGCAGAGGTTCCTCGCCCTCCGGAAATAATTCCAGTCATTTATTAAATTAGTTTTCCTAGCAGTTCTCCAGAGTACATCCCTACTCCGCAAAGCATCTTTCAGGTCTTCTGTAAACCACCGACAGGATTTGTTTCTGGCACAAACTTTTACTCTGGGAGCATACTTGTTGAGATCCCCTAGCACAATTTCTGAGAAAATATCATAAGCCGTAGTCAGGGACTTGGCTAGATAGAAGTCCTGCCATCGCACAGAGTCTCTTAGCTCTGATATATACCCATGGAGATCAAAATTGCGTATGCATCATTTAAAGGAGAATTTTGGTGCAGTTGTGGATTTAAGAGTGGATCTTACACACACGATGAAGCAATGGTCGCTAATATCAGAGAAAAAGATGCCAGCATGGGAGAATAAATGGGGTGTGTTAACTAAAATGATATCCAAGAGAGTATAGTTATTAGGGTTGAGCTTGTTAGGACGAGTAGATTTGTTTATTAGCTGTGACAACCCAAGGGAATCACAGAACATTTTAAGTGGGGTGGGTGCACTGGAGAGCCAGTCTAAGTTGAAGTCCCCTAGTATGATGCACCCTGAAGATGCCAAACCCAGGATGTTTCCGAGATGTTTTAACAACTGTAGTCCAGCTGATGGGGGTCTGTAGCATCCTATTATACATAATGAGACACCGGTGGCAATTTCAATCTTTAATGACAAGCTTTCAAATTCTTTTGGTACAGACGTTGAGTCAATTATAGAGGCAGGGAATTTATCCTTGATGTAAATAGCTACCCCACCACCTCTGGTTTACCTGTCGGCTCTGAACAAAGAGTAGGAGGGGATGTTAACTTTGTTGTTACTGGTCGCCGTTTGGAGCCAGGACTCCATAATCGCCAGAACATCTGGAGCAGTATAACATACCCAGGCCTAAACAGAAGTGATTTTTTTTAATAGGCTACATACATTAACATGCAAGAATGTAAGCCCCTTGAGGCTCAGTAGCTCTGCTGGGGATCCCATGGGTGCCTGAGGGCCTGGATTAAGCTCAGCATTTCCTGAGCATAGTAAAAGCAGGAACAAGAGTTTCCTGCAGAGTCCTAGGAGAAGTGTGGGTGGCAGAGTCTTCTTTCGGTTACATGATTTGTCTGCGGCAGTATAGGGAGTTCTGAGGCTAGTTCCCAGTTTTCCTGATGCTGCATACAATAATACCCTGACCGAGAGAGTCAATGAGAGTAGGGGGGAGTATGCAGAAGGTGGTGTAGCCCTGTGGCCAGGCTCTAGGAGAGTTTCTGTATGCCGGTGCAGGTGAAGGACCAGCAGCGGGCTAGGGGAAGTTAGAGCACATACAAGTTCTTCTGCTAGATGGGAAAAGTCCCGGTTCGACAATGTAAAAAGAGAGCCATTCTCCACTCTAGGAGTTATTTTTTGATTCATGTTCAGGTCCAATACATGTAAGGTGAGCAGAGACAAGCATAGAAGCAGGTAATATGCCCTCATTATGAGACTATCACCAAATGGGCACTACAAGTGCAGGCAAGAGAAGGGATTCTCAATGGAGGAGGATTTTTTAATCCCTGCAGAATACTACCATAGGCAGCGGAGCCTGAAGCAGTAATCCTTAAGTACAGCTCCTAGTCAGGCTAATAAGAAAAGAGTTCACCTGACTATAGAGTAGTACTAGGGGCAGAGAGGCTCTGAAGCAAATTTCTTAGCTACTACTCTGGAGCAGACTAAGTACTAGAGAGATCACCTGACCTAAATCAACTGCCTTAGCAAGACAGGATATGCTAGTCAGCAATAAGCAAACCTAAAGTACCAAAATGGCATGCCTCAGCAAGACAGAATGAGATAAAGCTGCTAGACGGCTTAGTTACAAAAAGGGGACGGGAGGAATTCCAGTTGTTGACAGCAAGTAACCAATAAATTGAAGTTGAAGTTTGACGTTTATTGTTCTAGGAATTAATACCTTTGAGCCAAGGCTCTTTTACAAAGGTTTCACGTCATTAAGTACAAAAATATAGTAGACAGTGTTACAAACAATCAGTAAGCCGTTTAACAAGGCCACAACTTAAACAGTAACATTTATGTACAGAAAAGAAAAAGGAACTCAGAGGCAGTGTCAAGGGCAAGGAATAAGGATTGGGGAGCTTGAGAGGGAAGAGAAGGAGAAATAAGAAGTTTAGGAGCAGACAGAACCAGGTTAGTGGTACTCAGGTTGTCTTTGTCAAAGAGGGAACCATGGTGGTTGAGTGAAACAAATGTAAGTGCACTCAGTGGGATGAGACTTTAGTCAAAGCAGTCACAGGAGCTGGAGGCTGTGAAGTGAGCGTAAAGTATGGTTGAAATTGAAACATGAGATAGGGTGGCGGAGACTGTGTGCATTTAAAGAAGGCCTGGGAGGAGGGGTGGGATGAAAATCAAGGGAAGTTTGCAGAGTTAGCACTGAATCAGTGCACATACAGTTGGGGAGAAATTGCAGCGGGGGGGGGGAATGGTAAGTTACTTTACACAGGCTGAGCAGAACAGGCTAAATTAAAATATATAAATTAGGAGCCAAGTACAGGGATGCAGGCTTACATTAAGCCACACGTCTCGGGTGCTTCTGTCTCAGGTGAGTGAGACCAGGCAATCAGGGAGCTCTACACAGGTGTGGAGCCAATAGCGCTACCCTGAGAAGGCGCCGAAATTGAAAACAGCAAATTGCAAGTGATGATCTGGTTCAGGTTCACACCCAGAGAAATTGTGGCAATTTTCAAGCATTGCACCTTATGTATCTCTTTGGGGGTGGATCAGGCTTCTTGCACATTAGAGGTGCTATGGCTGGATAGTGACACGCTGCCCGTTGGGGCAAGTGGCACCTTATCTATCTCTTTAGGGGGTGGATCAGACTCCTTAGAAAATCAAGGGGAAGTTTGCAGAGCTAGCACTGAATCAGTGCACATACAGTTGGGGAGAAACTGCAGCGGGGGGGGGAATGGTAAGTTACTTTACACAGGCCAAGCAAAACAGGCTAAATTAAAATATGTAAAGTAGGAGTCGAGTACAGGGATGCAGGCTTACATTAAGCCACACGTCTCGGGTGCTCCTGTCTCAGGTGAGTGAGACCAGCCAGTCAGGGAGCTCTACACAGGCATAGAGCCAATAGAGCTACCCTGAGAAGGCACCAAAATTGAAAACAGCAAATTTCAAGTGATGATCCGGTTCAGCTTTCACACAGCCCAGAGAAATTGTGGCAATTTTTCAAGCATCGTACCTTATCTATCTCTTTGGGGGCTGGGTGAATCAGGCTGCTTGCACCATAGAGGTGCTATGGCTGGATCGTGACCGCTGCCCGTGGGGGCAAGTGGCACCTGTAAGGAAGGAGACAGCAGAATAAATAGGAGCAGATTGGGGCAGGGGTGTGCCTAAACAGAGACACACAAAGAGAGCTGAGTACCAACTTGAAAGACAAAGTCAAGGGGCAGTCTCAGACAGAGGCAAGGTGCCGGCTAATTCGGGAATCCAAAACAAAAAAGAACAGACTGATGGGGAGGGCAGGAGGGACAGAACAGAGACAGAGGAGGACAGGGAGACAAAGGAAAATGATTAAGAATGAAAGTCAAGGGCAGGAGACTTAGGCTCAAGACAGAAGCTACAGAGATTTTACAATTCACTGAATTTTCTAACAAAGTCCATAGCAGTAAGCATGTAAACCCAGTACAGTCTTAAATAGGATTAAAAAAATATATTAACAAAGCCAGTAAAACTTTTTTACAAGCTCAGTTCAAGGCAGCATACAGAGTGAAAGCTTAATTGGGGAAAAATCGGGGGGAAGTTTGCAGAGCCTGCACTGAATCAGTGCACATACAGTTGGGGATAAACTGCAGCGGGGGGGAATGGTGAGTTACTTTACACAGGCCGAGCAGAACAGGCTAAATTAAAATATATAAATTGGAAGCCGAGTATAGGGATGCAGGCTTACATTAAGCCATACGTCTCGGGTGCTCCTCTCTCAGGTGGGTGAGACCAGCCAATCAGGGAGCTCTACACAGGCGTGGAGCCAATAGCGCTACCCTGAGAAGGCGCCGAAACTGAAAACAGCAAATTGTAAGTGATGATCCGGTTCAGCATTCACACACCCCAGAGAAATTGTGGCAATTTTTCAAGCGTCGTACCTTATCTATCTCTTTGGGGGGGTGGATCAGGCTCCTTGCACCGTAGAGGTGCTATGGCTGGCTCGTGACCGCTGCCTATTGGGGCAAGTGGCACCTTATCTATCTCTTTGGGGGAGTGGGTGGATCAGGATCCTTGCACCGTAGAGGTGCTATGACTGGATTGGGACCGCTGCCCGTGGGGGCAAGTAATTATACATGTTCCATGAAAAAAATTGTTTATCTCACTGTCTTACCTCCAGATAAACATTTGTCTGGAAGTGAGATATGTCACAGTGATTATCCTTTACCTAAGGACCAATCAGAGTGCAGCTTTCACAATGCTGATGACATCACAATAGACTTGACCTGCTCTGAAGCTAGCTGCTGAAGTCAAAGAAAAACAGTTAACTAAATCTACACAAACAGCCGATTTAAAAGGTGTAACTTATAAACTGATGTATACATCGAATACAAAATGGCCTTACTCAAAATATACAACTTATCTCCATTTGTGAGGGGGTATGACTGTCATAACTCACTCATGGCTCTGCCAATCATGAGTTATGGTCCTGCCCCCTCACTCATAAAGATAAATTGTATATTTTGAGTTAGATCATTGTGTATCCCAGTATCCCATATATATATATATATATATATATATATATTTATTAAATGGGTGGGGAAATCGCCTAGGATCTATTGGATGAAAAGCATCACATGACTGTGCATTTATCAGAGCGCGACTGCACAGCTGCACTTTTACCCCACCTCCAAAACAGTTTTGCCATTTTATAAGATACATAACCCACTCTGAGGTGTGCAGTTGCACTCTGATATACGCACGCCTTGGGTGGTTGATGCACTTGGCCTGCGGCCTCATGTGTAACAATGCACACCAAGGCATGCATATATCAGAGCACGACTGCACACCTCAGAGTGGGTTATCTATTACATATATATATATATATATATATATATATATATATACACACACATATTATAGCTGCATGGTAGTGCAGGTTGCCCGGCCACTTCTATGTTAAACCCCAAATTTTGCACTTTAATAACTTTGCCACTGTATGATGGATTTACCTTGAAAGTTTGCATGAAATGCGATGTTAGGGTTAACACCTCTACCACCCCACCCTGTTATGCCTGGGTTATACACCACCAACCTGTCCACATGTAATCGTAACCTTATACACTTACAAGTATGAGTGTCTTACCACAGTCTTATAATGTCTTATCTTGTTTTATTATTTATATTACTGTTCTTTATTATATTTGTTTGTAATGCATTTACCTATATGATATGTTTCTGCCATGTATTCTGCTATACTCATAATCCCTTATATTCTGTAGTTTTCCACTATTGTGACACGTTGTATGCTTTTCTGATGACATTGCATGTGTTCTCAGACTCATTGTCTCCAGTAAGACTCAAAACAGGTTGCAGACTATGAATTTCCATTGTTCAGAGATTCAGAGAGTCTTTCTTACTTTGCAACTTGATTTCCTATGTAATTGCCCAAGGAAGCCACCTTATTTACATGCCTTATCCAATACTGTATGTTTATCATATCCGTAACTGTACACTTATCAGTCATATATAATTGTATGCACACCAGCTGCTCGGAGAGAAGGGACTATTCTCAAGGAATGGTGGGAAATCAGCTCCCTTGTGACTGCTGTGCTTCACTTGTTATGGCATGAGCATCGTAATAAACTTCCTTTGTGGGGGATAATTTCTGAGGCACTCCACACTCCTTACACCTGCGTATTTTTGCCCAGGTGTAAGGACTGTGGAGTGCCTCAGAGATGTATACCCCACAATCACCTTTACCAGATGAGTAAACTACTGTTATTACCTCTACTTGGTGCTACTTTCTTTGTCCAGCACGCCATGCAAAGAACCTAAGGTGTAATCTTTTCACTTTATAACAACTCCCACCCCCCTCCACACATCAACAGACATTGGGGTGTGGCGTTGGGTCATTAGGCCCAACTCTCATGCCATTATCCTATACTATAGCATGTCAGCATCTTTACACATGGAATGGGGCAAGAGTTTAATCTGACGACCCCATGTCACACCCCAACATCTTTTGGTGTGTGGAGGGTGGAGGGGTTGGGGTGGTTGGAAGTGTTGCTAACCCTAACATCACATTTACATACTTTTGTCACTGTGCTATCAACCCTAACTGATGCATTAACGAAGTTTTGTTTTACATATATATGTATATATATTATTTATATTCTTAGGGGCACCCCTATATTAGGGTTAAATCTTCACTTCTATGTTAAATTAAACATTTGGGACTTTAATAACTTTGCAGCCATTCAAGCGATTTGCATGACATTTTGCATGCACCATCAGGGACTAAAGATCTCTTGATGTGGAAAGTTTTGTTCCAGTCGGATGTGTGGGTGGGGAGATACAGAGTGTCAAAAAACATGTAAATTGCCACTTTTTGTTAAATTCTTTGTCACACCACTGTGCAAAAACAACTTGGAATTTTGGTCTGACATTTTTAGGATATATAGGTCTTGGGTCACAGTGGTGTCTTTTGAAGGTTTGGTGACACAATATTAATCCTTTCCAATGTCATTAAATGTAAAAGTTTTACATTGTTTCCTATGGGAAAAGTTAGATTTTCACTTCAAAAAAGGATTCTTTATCACAAATGCGGAATCCTTTTTCACAGACACGGGATCTTTTGCCGAAATGTTGAATCTTTTTTCATGTTGCTGCCATCTTGTTTTCAGTTAGTGGTGGTAACAAAATTAAGTTACTAAGAAGAATAGGGGACTTTATGAAACACCAGCTGTTGTGTTTACTTAATCGGGACCCATGGAATCGGACTCTGGGGTTAGTTTTTTGATTAGTTAGTCAGAAATGTGCTTTTTAAACCACAGAAATCCTGCTTTGCAAACCGTGGACAACCTTTGCTGCAAAACAGGATCTTTTTCTGCAATTTACAAAAAATGATTTTCTATTTCCACAGATTACAAAAATAAAAAAACAATGTGGAAAAGGAGTCTTTTTTGCAATTTGCAAAAAAGTATTTTTAAGACAGCTGTTGCTATGTCGCTGCATATTTCTGAAATGGTTTCTTATTTTGGTCTGAAAACTTGATGGTACAAAGTCCTTTTTATTTTTTGTACACTTTATTTGTGGCTCCTACGGAGGGGAACTCTCTCTCTGGCGACTTCCGTTTTCTGATCTCTACCTCCCGCTGAGAAGCTTGCTCTTATACTCCTCTCCTGACTCTGGTGCAGCCCCTGGATCTAACCCCCATGGGGAAGGGCCACCCTATTCACCCAGGGTGCTCTATCTAGAGTGCAGAGCATTGGGTCGGGAGAGCTCAGGGCAGAGTGAGGAGAAGCAGCCAGCATTGGGAATGTGGTCCAGTGAAAGCACCATCACCTACCCCCCCCAAGGTAGGGGAATTGTACCTTGTTTTTCACCCCATGGAGTTCAGATGTGCAACGGTGGCTGGGCACAACATGCCACTGCCTGCCGAACTTCACCCCCTTACTATACTGGCACTGCTTACCAGCGCTAACCCGACAGCTACCAGGTACTGTTGCAGTGTAGTGCATTCCCAGAACCCTCCCCAGGGAAGAGAGAGCTGTCCTCAGGATGCTCAATCTCTTCCCTCCCCTGCCGACCCCTGGCTCCCCGGGCTCATTCCTGAACCAGGGTCACCAGCATGGAGCAAGGTGTGGTATCCAGCACCTCAACCCTCAGCACCACTGGACTGGCCATGGTACAAAGGCCTTGCCCCAGAGATTTGCCTTTTGCTGGTCTGGTGAAAATACATTACTTGGCTCTGGAGTGCTGCGGGGTTACATTTTGCTTAATTTCCCATAGGATAACATTGTAATGGGAGGTTGACCCAGTTGTTTCTTTGTCACCCCCCTGTGAAGAACTGGTTTGCAATTTTTTTCTGAAACATTCAGGGTACAAAGGGATTGCCCAACTGATATGCTTTTTGTTGTTTTCATGAAATATATATTAATTTGGTGTTGGGTTACACAGGTTTCAAAATTTCCTGTGTTTTCTATAGGATCACATTGCATTATCAGGTGTTACTTTGGGTCTGCACACTATGGGATGGGAGAGCAGGGCCCAGAGGGTCCTGTACTTCCACATGCAAATATGGATACCATTAAGGACTGAGGGGCCTACATTCCCACAGAGAAATAGGGATATGATTACAATATCTCAAAAATCATGGATGGATGACACTGTATGCTCCCGCAAGCAAATATGAATATGACTATGGAGTGATGGGTGTGTAGGCCTTATGCATACATGGCAGTGCAGGGCCTGGAGGGCCCTGTGCTCCCATATGTAAATACAGAAAGGATTATAGAGTGATGGAAGTGCAGGGCCCTTCCACAGAAAAATAAAGATACAATTAGAATCTCTCAAAAATTATACATGTATATATTCATGGCAAAAAAACCTCTGTTTAATGCATAAGTTAGGGTTGTTCCACAGCAACAAAAGCAAGGAAATTCGGTGTTAGGGTTGCCACACCTTGCACCCCAGACCCAACCCATTCCCACCAACAGGCATCGGGGTGTGCGTTGGGGTTGTCAGCCTACCTCTCACCCCATTCACGTGTACATAAGGTGAGGCAGTGCAGTATAGGAGGGGTGGGTGAGAGCTGGGACCCAATGACCCCAAAGGCACCCGATGCCTGTTGGTGGGGATGGGGTGCAAGTGTAACACCCTAACACCGATTCTCTCTTTTGTCATTGTGGAACAACCCTAACTGATGCATTAAACAGAGTTTTTTTTGCCATGAATTTCCCTTCTATTTGAGAATGTGCACTATAAATAGTGAATGGAAAGTGGTGGAGGGAGCGTGGGGCCCTTTGGGCCCTGCACGAGCAAACAATGTAAAATGCACAATTCAGAAACTATAACTGCCAATGACCCAAAAATTGGCACAGTGAAAGATAAATTATAAATCTTTGTACATTTCAAATGCCAGGCACATCGGACACACGGTTCAGAAGTTATTGAAGCATAATGAACCAAATTTTCATTCATTGGGGTGGCATAATTCCACACCTGTTAATGTTTCACACACAAAACCACTTTAAGGCACCTCCATGCCACTAGGGCTGCCTACGCTATAAATTTAAAGGCAGTAGCACCATGCAAAACACTATGTGCAAACTGCATCATGTAGTATCTCTGCAGCTAATTAGTTTTCAAGCATGTAAACAGCATAATTCACATCTCCAGGACATCCACTCAACACCCTCCAAATTTCATGTGAAAAGACTAAACCGTTCCAGAGATATTCAATTTTTATGTTTCTGTACCTTTAAGAAGTCTTCCACCACAAAATGGCAGAAATCGCATCCGAAAATGCACTAAAATGGCAGACCTGGTGGACGAAAAACCAGTAACTGTGAAGTAGGCCAACTTCAAGTGGCCATAACTCTGGAATGGAACAACATTTTTTCACCAGATAAAAACTGGCATGCTCCTTGAACAATTGTCTTTCTTTCTGACAAGTTTCAGACCAATCAACCACACACTGACTGTGCTATGCATCACAGAAGACAGTGCAGAAAAATAGTAAAAACAATGTTTTGCACTGCACTATGCAAACGTGAAAACACAAACGGTAATGTTAACGCAAACAGTGATGGAAACAGTGAAGCAAAATAAAATAGTAGCAGTAACACAAGTGCAAATGGTAATGTACAAGGTGACCAAATATAAATGATAGCGCAAACGGAAGAGAAATGCAAGTGCAAATGTTAATGAAAACAGAAATGGTAACGCAAATGGTAATGGCAACAGAAACACAAATGTTAACGGAAACAGTAACACAAACGCTAATGCCAATAGAAGCGCAAACGGTAACGAAAATGCAAATGGTAACACAAACAGAAATGCAAATGGTAACGACAACGGTGAAGCAGAAGGAAACAGTAACACAATCGACAATGGAAACACTACCAAAAATGCAAACGCTAAGGCCAACAGAAATGCAAATGGTGACGAACATGCAAACAGTAATGGTAACACAATTGGAAACGCAAACCGTTACAGTAACACCAACGATGAAGCCAAAGGGAACACTAATACAAACAGAAACGCAAACTCAAGCGCGTACGCACATGCAAATGGTAATGCTCATGGCCATGGTAAAGCAATTGGAAACGCAAACGCTTATGGTAATACCAATGATGATGCCAAAAGAAACACAAACGCAAACGGAAGCAGCTGCTCAAGCAACTGTCCTCCATTGGGATCTCCAGCGATGCCCTTCTATGGTTCACCAGCTACCTTGATAATCGGATGCAACGTGTAAGGATTGCAGGGATCTCTTCAGATGAGAAACCGGTCTGCTCCGGAGTCCCCCAGGGGTCTATTCTGGGCCCTCTACTCTTCTCCCTCTTCATCAACAATCTCCCCAGTGCCTGCCACCAAAAAATATTACTATACGTGGACGATGCAGTCCTGTTTTCCAGCCACCATGACATTACAGTCCTTGAATCCCAGTTGCAGCTCGACTTCAAGCACATCGAAGACTGGTTCAATTCTCATAAACTTGTCCTGAACCACAGCAAGACTAAAGCCACGTCCTTCTGTAACCGACAGAGCAGGCACAACTCTTTGTCCCTCACCATCAAGAACCACGCTGGGAACCAACTCGAACATGTCAAGGAGTTCAAGTACCTTGGTATTACCCTGGATAGTACCCTCTCCAACACTCGGCATATTGACACTGTTGCCAAGACCGCTAATATACGGACTGGACTACTACACAAACACAAGCACTGTATGCCTGCGGATGCCCTTAAACTAGCCATCTACAGCTCTGTCACCTCTATCATTGACTACGGCCTTGCCATCTATGGCTCTGCCTCAACAAGTGCCCTCCACGGGATCTCAGTTGCTCTCAACAAAGCCTGTAGACTACTGACGGGTGCAGCCCAACAAACTCACACCTGTGACCTCTATGCACAGGCCAGCTGGCTACCCCTATGCAGCAGAATACAATATCAGACCTGCTTACTTACCAAAAAGATTCTTCTTGGTCTCATGCCACCTGGTGTTAGCTCACTCCTTACTACCTACAGTGGCACTCAACAAACATGTGGTGCACAATTTCTAATCTTTCAGGTTCCCAGATGTCGTACCTCCATGGGTCAGCGGTCCTTTATCTATAGAGCCGCTCAATGGTTCAATTCCTTCAATAAAGAGGCACTTTCCTCTACTACACTTGGACCCTTCAAAGGAATCTCAAACTTTACCTCACCTTTACCACTCAATGTGACTGCTTCTCTGAACAGAGATCTCAAACACCTCAGCTCACTCATGTCTCACAGCCTGCCCTTTCCCAGTCTCATTCCCTCTGGCACTGGGCCTTCCTTGTGACTCCCTTTCCTGCTTCACATCTCCACTGGTACAAGACATTTTCCACCACCATCGGAGAGTGTCCCATTAGCCTGCCAACTTCCTCTCCCGATCGCACGCCTGCAATACTAACTGCCTATGGTGCCCTCCATCTCTTATTGTTACCACAGCCAGCTGCCTACTCAAGCTCCTAGTTATATGAATATTATCTCAAAGTATGTTATAACTGAGTATCTTTATTTTTTCTTTAGTTGTGTTGGTTGTTTATTGTGCATTCTTTTACTACCTCTGTATGTATGTTGACCCTCATTCCTTTGACGTGGAACCTTTGTAAATGAGCAGTTTCTGCTCAAAGGTATTTGTAATCCGAGAATTTAATAAATAAATAAATAATAAAAATGTTCATAAACGCAAACAGTTATGCACATGGTGACGCAAAAGGAAATACAAACAAAAACATTAATGGAAACACAAACGATAACAGTAATGCAAGTAAGCTAACGCACATGGTGGCCAGCGCTAATGCAAATGGTTTCGGAAATGCAAGCGGAAATGCCAACTGTAACAGTAATGCAAACCCACACACTTTTTTCCCCAAAAAGGCGCATTCAGAAGCACAGTGAATACAAAGAATGTATGCATACTAATGGTCCTCTCAAAAAAAAATGAACACTTGGAATATTAAATTGCTCATCTCTCAGGAACTGTACGATGCAGGAAAAAAAAGTAAAATCTCATATTATTTGTGACTTTCCTGTCTAGTTAGTACTGTGGGGACTAAGAATTCTTCCAATGAAAAGTCCGTATCTCGAAGCGTTTTCGAGATACGGGCCCCGAAAGGCGCGGTGGACACCGTAATGTTAGCCTATGGGAAAAATTATCAACTTCGGAGTGCTATACCTTTGCAGCCCTCTAATGTTTTGTCACCAAACCATCATAAGGCACATCTGTGGGAACTTGACTTTCTTCCCTCCAAATTTCAGACCAAAAGACCAAACCCTTCTTTTGCAGCAGGGTGGCAAAGATTCAATTTTGTTTTCGGCATAGTGTCGCAAAGTACTGTTGCAAATCACGACATTTTCACAAATAAAATCACGAAAGTGTCACATATGCGACACTACTTTGTGACACTACTTTTTACAAACATTTTAAAAACATATTTCTGGGGTGTTTAACAACCCAAAAATAGACATGGCTAGCATCCTCAGGGTTCAACTAGGTGAACACAACAAGAATTGTTTCCCTAGAGGGTCCCAAATTTAATTGCCAAGAATTTCTGTGACCACCAACTGAAAACAAGATGGCTGATTTGCGACACTACTAGGGTCATTTGTGAAAGTAAAAAGTGCATTTGCGACACTTTCGCATAGTTTGTTAACTTTTCCCATTGACTATAATAGGAAAATTGTTTTTTGAATAACTTTTGAACCATTTAATATTTTTTCACAAAATCTTCAAAAGGCACATCAGGGACCCTGGCTGCATGTTCCCTCAAGATTTCGGATGAGTCACACAAACCATGTGACCTGTAGGCATGAGCAAAGAGCGTGAAAAATGTGTAATTTGTGTGTTTTTCGGCATTCTGTAGCTCCGCAACCGTATAGCTGACCATTACAAAATCTTGGCAGATCCAGAGCTCTATGGTACCAGACCATGCATTCCAAATTTCAGGAAAATTCATCCTATGGTGGCAAAGTTATTAACCTGCCAAATTTCAGATTTAACCTTAAATGGGGTACTCACCCCTAACTATAGTGGCACTACCATGCCACTATAATATATATGGAATATGCCATGAACTGACTGGAAATATCAGCAATATTTCTTCCAATTGCAGTTTGAACTTATGCTATCACGAGTGGCGATGCACAAGTGGATATATCGCTGGTATTTCCAGTTCAGACCATGGCATATTCAATCTATGCCACACCATGTTGTTTTTACTTTTTTTAAATTGTTTGTTTGTTCTATGGTTTCGGTGTTTACTGGATGACTGGAGACTTCTGAAATGTCCATGCGTATTGCCTTAATGTGCATGCATTGTTCAACGAGGAAGAGAGCTGGAAGAAGGAGCAGGAGGTGGGGCTTGTGTGAGACCGGCATTGTGAGTGCCACGGTCGGTATGCCAGAGAGAAGGGAGTCATCTGAAGGGAAAGGAATAGTCATAGAAGGTGGGCTCTGCTACTGAAGAGAACACCACATTTTGGTAAGTGCTGTTCAGTTGGCAGAAAGATGCCAATGAAGAAATAAAGGGAAAGTATGGAAACTGGCTTTTTGTTTTTAAAATGGGCACAATAAACTTCATTAATACATTACTGTCCACTTGATGTGTATAGGGCAGCTCCTAAGTTAGGAATGAAAGCATTTGGCTGGAACTGGCATGCGAGTCAGGTGGGAGGGTGCTCAAAGTAAAACTGTAGTGCTCGTGCTGTGAGCTCCAGTCAAGCCTGACCTATGGTGAGGATGTATAGGATAGTGGATGGGCAACTACCCACAACCAGTGTGTTGTGCCATCGAGGGGTTCTGATTCCCTGTGACCTCGAGTGCGAAGCTCAAGAGGTCTGTGGCAATCAGCTCCCCAAGTTGGCACAACACACTGGTTGTGCACAGAGCTGTCCGTCCACTGTTCTATATAGTGTATGGGCATCCATGCCTATTTCGGATATTGCACTTTGTTTCAGTGAACTGGTGTGAGGGCACTTGAAGGTTGGTGTTAGGCTCAAATTATTGACACAGTGTGCTGCAAATGTGTCTGCAAGTTCAAGTTTAAAAAACGACTTCCAGCTTAATTGGATAGGGTAACTGAAGTATGTGGCAGCATTCCAAGTTGTTCTGCTGCAGTAGTGGCATCACTACTCCAGCAGAACAACTTAGTGATGTCACTACTGCAGCAGAACAAGCATATTCCAGGCATGGAATTCCATGCATAACAGCATTCCACCATACACTATATGTTGGTTCCTCAGGACCTACGGTGAGAATATTTTGGTTCCTCAGGACCTACGGTTAGACTACTTTGATATTCTCACTGTAGGTCTGGTAGAAGGAAAAATATCAGTGATAACTGTCATGAAATATCCTCACAGGCGTGGCATACATACATTTATGCAATAGGGGTGGACATAAACGGAGTGGGATAAATCTGTTTATCTGCGTAACTGTGTGGATAAATTTCATTTATCCACACAGTTACTCATTTATCCACACTAACCATATTCTAATTCGAATAACTTTAAAACAAAAAAGGATAGCATGGTACTGTGAGCACGAAAATTGTTCAGCACAAAATTATCTACAAAAATGAGAGGCGTTTCATTTATAGATATCTTTTTTTTATATAATTAGCAAAAAACTGTAGAAAATTCAATTTCTTTTTCATTATTTTGACAAACAAATGCAAATAACTTTAAAACGATAAAGGTGGCATTGTACTGTGAGCATGACATTTGTTCAGTAAGAAGTTTTCTACAAAATGAGTGATCTTTCATTTAATAGTAACCACTACGCTAGGCAGACATACACTAGGAAAGTTAACTGAAAGTCCCAGAAATTATCATTTAAAAAAACAGATAAACAGTCAAAAGCATATGTCCCTGCACTGACAGAAAGCATCCCTACTGCACAAATGAAATATACAATGGTGAGCTGTCATATAAATGATTTATCTATACTTGTGTTATTTGACCTCAGACACCTCACTTGTGGCTTTCACCACTTGTGAGGTTACTGAGGTAAAACAGTACTTGTGGAGATAAATCATTTATCTGACAGCTCAGCAGTGTATATCATATATATGTACATATATATATATATATATACACACTCATATATAGAAGACACACACACACACACACATCTATCTATCTCTATCTACATGCAGTATCTATATATCGATCAATCTATCTACAAAATCTATCTATCTACCTCTGTCTATCGACAGTCTGTATCTATCTATCTATCTACCTACAGACAGTATCTATCTATTGATCAGTCTATCTATCTATCTATCTATCTATCTATCCATCTATAGACAGGATATATCTATCTATCTACAGACAATATCTATCTATCTATCTCTTATCTATCGACAGACAGTATCTATGTATCTATTTACAGACAGTATCTATCAATCAATCTATCTATCTATCTATCTACAGACACTATCTATCTATCCATCCATCTACAGACAGGATCTATTTATCTATCTATCTCTCTCTCGACAGACAGTATCTATCTATATCTATCTATCTCTCTATCTACAGACAGTATATATCTATATCTATCTACAGATAGTATCTATCTATCTGTTTATCTATCTACCTACAGACAGTATCTATCTACAGACAGTATCTATCTGTCTGGCTATCTATCTATCTATTTATCTATCTACCTACCTACCTACCTACAGACAGTATCTATCTATAGACAGTATCTAGCTATCTATCTATATCTATCTAGCTATCTATCTATATCTATCTATATATCTATCTAATATACATTTTATACAAATCTAGAGTGTCTGGACTTGTTTTATATACATGTTTTACACACTGATATAAGGTATTGATACATGTTGTATTTATTGATATATATATATATATATATATATATAAACTATGTGAGGGTCTGAAGATATTTAAAGCAGTAGTGCAACAAAATCAGCCCAACAATCTGACCTTAATATGATCTGGAATATGCCCAGTTCTACCAGAATTTAGGTATCATGCAACTGTTTTAAATTATTGTTGTTTTTTCTTAAGAACCAAAGATGGCCACTTTGTTTGGCTTAGAATTAGCATTGTAAAAGAGTTAGGATAGAAAAACAATAGTGAATCAAATAGGAAACTCCTAAAAAAGAGGAGTTAGTGTGTGCTAGTGCCGGCCTGGTGGCGCTGAGGGTTGAGGCACTGGACACCACACCTCACGCCACGCCGGCGACCCGGGTTTGGGAGCAAGCTTGGGTCGTCGGGGGTCGGCAGGGGACGGAGAGGACTGAGCATCCAGAGGACAGCTCTCCTCTCCTGGGGAGGGTGGGTGGAAGATTCCCCGGTGTGAGCAGTTCCTAGCAGAGGATGGGAGCACCGCAGCCCAGGGATAATGCTAGAGGCAATTGGAGGAGCCCTGGGCTGGGTGCAGGAGCACACCCGGCAGCACTGAATGGCACTGCAAGTCTAGGCTCCTAGGGGGAGCTCCAGAACAGGGAAAATACCCACTGGCTGGGGGGTAGATGTCGCCTGCCCCCACTTTCACTACCGGATCCTGCCCACTGTGACCTGGTCCCGATGTCACCTCTGCCCATGGAGCGCCGGAAGAAAGTGCCAAGGAGCAGAAGGTGGCCCAACCCAGGGGGGTGTATTCTGGGGGGAATGGCTCCATCGGTGTGTCGTGGGTGAGTCAAGAATGCAGGCGCAGATGGGAGGATCTCAGGCCGGAGGGGATAAGGTTGGTCGACCAAAAAAGTTCCAGTCGGTGGTGACCGGAGGGAAAGAAAATTAAAAAAAAACAAACTGTGCTAGTATTTTTATTAACTGAAGCTGGAAACAAAACTTTTTGAAAAAATGCTTCTTTGCTGCACTTTTGTTTAAAGACACCTTTTTCAAACATTTTTGGATTTTTGGTTCACATAGGCCAGGCAGTGTGAGCTGGTGATAAGAGCACAGCTTTGGGAACCAGGAGATCCAGGTTCAATCCCACCAGGGCCACATTCTCACTGTGTGACCTTGAGCAAGTCACTCACAATCTCTCTGTGCTCTAGTTCAGACAGCTGTGATGGTGGGTAGAAGCAGGACCCCACTGCAAACGAGATTCTGCATCTCAGCTGCTCTATACTGGGCAAATAACTTGTCAAATAAAACAAATATCAGTTATATGCTTTTAGTTCAAATAAAATATGTTTCCATGTGGTCCTAATCGCATTACAGAAATGTTCCTATTAGGTGACCCCCTCCCCCAAATCTTGTGGTTTCACAGAGCACTGTGTTACAACCACACTCTTCACATAACTTGAAAATGAAAACAAAACAAAATGAATGTTACTGTGCTGATGATTTTTAAAGTATCCTTGGCACAATACAAGTCTGTCATCCAGTCACACAGTCCTGGGGTCCCAGTTTACAGAGTCCTGTACAACAGTCAGGCAGTCTCCAGTCACACAGCTCTGGGGTCCCACTTTTCTGAGTCCTGGTAGAGTCCGTCAGTCACCAGTCACACAGTCCTGGGGTTCTACTTTACTGAGTCCTGGTACAATAATCTGTCTGTCTGTCTGTCTCTAGTCAGACAGTCTCGGGGTCCTAGTTTACTGTGTCCTGGCACAGCAATATGTCAGTCAGTTCACCCATGCCACAGCAACAACAAAGTTGCCGGTGTAAATTACAGCGCCAGCAATTCCCCAACACCAGCCACCGCGCTCCGACAATCTGCTGTCTGGCAGTTGGAGCAATGGTAATTGTAGGGTGAGGCTATACCCCACACTCCACAACGCGGGGGGACTTTGCCTCCTGCACCCCCTATGTATTTAAATAACAAACTCAGGGTAGCACCCTGGTGACAAGAAGAGTGACCCGGAGATCGTTAGCATTGCCCGACACCAAAAAAACAAAGTTGCACAAGAAGTGTGCGACATTATTCTGCCAACAACATTCTGGCAGCAGTATTCGTCAGTACATTAACGGCACAAGCTGTCAGTCAACAGTTACACAGTCCTCGGTTCCCAGTTTACTGACCCTGGTACAACAGTCCGTCTTCAGTTGCACAATCCAGGGGTACCAGTATACTGAGTCCTGGTACAATCTGTCAGCCACCTGTTACAAGGTCTGGGGCACCCAATAAATAACTCTGATTGCAGTAGCACAAAGACACTTTTTTCTTTTAGGAAGGGAGGCAGGCACTCAGGGAGAATCTAGCTAAACTTGGACACTGGTCTAGGGGGTGGCAGTTGGGGTTTAACGCTAAGAAGTGCAAGGTCATGCACCTCGGAGCAAGAAATCCCAGGACCAGTTACTGGCTGGGGGGAGTGCAGGTAACAGCTTCAGAGGAGGAAAGGGACCTCGGGGTAATAGTCACAGAGGGACATGAAGGTATCAGCACAGTGTAGGAGAGCTGCAGGAAGGGCAAACAGGATGCTGGGGTGCATTGCCAGGGGGATCTACTCTTGAAAGGGGGAGGTCATCCTGCCCTTGTGTAGATCACTGGTGAGGACACACTTGGAGTACTGTGTGCAGTACTGGTGCCCATACCTCAAAAAGGATGTGAGATTACTGGAGGGGGTGCAGTGCAGGGCTACGAAAATGATCATGGGACTAAGGGAGTTGCCGTATGAGAAAAGATTGAGGGAGCTTAACATGTATTTGCTGGAAGACAGAAGGGAAAGAGGGAACATGATAAAGACCTTTAAGTACTTGAAAGGCATAAACAAAGCCAGAGAGGGAGGATTGTTCTGCTTAAAGGGGGGAAGGGTCACTAGGGGGCACAGTCTGAAGTTGAAGGGGGAAGGTTTAGGAGGGAGATGAGGAGGCACTACTTTACAGAGAGAGTGGTGGCGAGATGAAATGCACTGCTGGAGGAGTTAATTGAAGTGAGGACAGTGGATAGCTTTAAGTGTGGTTGGGACAGAGTCAAGGGCAGGATTAGTACAGACAAGAACACAAAGGAGGAAAGAACAGGAAAGGGGAGGAAAGGAGTGGTTTGGGTGGGGCTGGGGCAGCTGTAGTAATATGAAACTAAGGGCTGCACAATCTGGCAGACTTGATAGGCCTATGGGCCTTTTTCTGCTGGCAATTTCGTATGTTCGTATGTATTTTCTATTTAAAAAAATGAATAAAAAGCAAGGAAAAATATTGCTAAATTGTAAAATGAATTAGTTACAAGTTGTGACCAACAGGATGAAAAAAAACATTTATAAAAAGGTGTAAATGTTAAAGTTGCAACTACTTACCCTAGCCAGTTACCTGCACTTCTTCCTTAGTACTTCTGCCAAGCACAGAATACACGTGGTGTTGAACGTTTTAGTAAATGGAATGGATAAGGCTGCCGCATCTCATGTAGTCTTACTAACAGTGAGTCTGATACTTAATTCCACGGGTATAGAAGCTTGCAGATATTGCTCTAATCTGCTGAATGTGTGGGTCCAGACCTATAGCTGAACCCAGGCTAGTTCGAAACTGTCTGCTGAAGGCACTTTTTTCCTCTAATAAAGATATTTTATTAATTGGGACAGGATGTCAGTAGACTGAAAACCTGCTTGACAGTTAGATGACATCATTCAGTGAGGTTACTGAGGCCGGGGGAGGGGGGGGGCCAGCAGTAACGGGAGGAACCGGTTCTGAAAAATAAACAAAGAAACAAAGTGGCAGTGCCCGTTACAGTGAAAAAGTTGTTCTGGTACCTTGTTATTCTCTTTGAGTTTGCTCTTTTTCCCCTGTCTGCAAGGATGCCCCTTCCCTATTTTGAGCCTGCTTTGCATTTGTTAAGATATGAAGTAAATGAGAGTATGTTTATGTACTGACTCTCCTTCTCTCCCGATGCTGACAATGCACCTTTCCTGCTGGCCTCCCCGCCCTGTCACCTGGGCTCTTCAGGACATACCCTACTATTCTGTTCTTCAGTGTCTTACCCTCTGTTGCAAGGGTGACGGGGCTTCCCAATCCCACTGCAATCCGGACCCAGTATCATAGTAAAAGCCAGCAGACTAGGCCCCTTGGTCTATCATGTCTGCTCAGAAGCTAGCCCCCTACTGGGAGCTCGCTCCTCCACCACCCTCCCAGCCCTAGAGGTGGCCCTCCCTGGCCTCAGCTTCCCCCTGTACCTGTTCCAAGCCTTCTTGACTCCTTCCACTGTGGTCTCTTCTACCAGACTCCTGGGCAGTGCATTCCATGGTTCCACTACCCTCTCTGTGAAGCAGTGTCTCCTGCGCCCCCCCGTACCTCCCCCCTTCCAGCTTCCACTCGTGCCCCCTGGTGGTTCCCCCCTTCTTAAGCCTGAACACTTCCCTGGCACTGCCCTTATTTATCCCCTTTACATACTTGAAAACCTCTATCATGTCCCCTCTGTCCCTCCTCTCCTCCAATGCGTACAGATTGAGTTCTTCCAGTCTCTCCTCATAGGTCCTACCCTCCATGCCCTGAATCATCCTGGTCACCCTCCTCTGGACCCTCTCCAGCAGCGCTATGTCCTTCTTAAGATGGGGTCTCCAGAACTGCACACAGTACTCAAGATGCGGCCTAACCAGGGCAGTATACAGAGGGAGGATCACCTCCCTCCTCCTGGAGGTAATCCCCCTGGTTATGTAGCCCAGTATCCTGTTTGCTTTTGCTGCAGCTCTTCAACAATTCTCTGTGTTATTCATTTTGCTGTCCACCACTATCCCTAAGTCCCTCTCGCCTGATGTGACTTGCAGTGTGGTGCCCCCAGGGTGTATCCATGTCCCGGGTTTCTGACCCCCAGATGCAGCATCCTACATTTCCCTGCATTGAACTTCAACCCCCACTTCCTTGCCCACCCTCCCTAGGGTATACAGAGCCCCCTGCAAGGCCTCTCTCTCCCCTCCTGCCCGTCTGCCAGTGCACCCAGTTTTGAGTCATCCGCGAAGAGACTCAACCTACTCCTAACACCCCACCCTATGTCCGAGACATAGGAATTGAACAGGAGTGGCCACAAGACTGAACCCTGGGGGACCCCACTGATAACCCTCCTGGGAGAGGAGACTATCCCTCCAACCACCACTCGCTGTATTCGCCCGTAAGCCAGTTTTCCACCCACCTGAGCAACTGCCCCCCACCCCACCCCTCCCCTCAGCTTTGTTAGTAGGCCATTGTGGGGTACTGAATCAAATGCCTTACTGAAGTCCAGATAGAGGACGTCCACCGGCCTATGTCGGTCCAGGGCACCCGTCACCCAGTCATAAAACTCCACCAGATTAGTCAGGCACGACCTCCCTGGAACAAAACCATACTGCCTGTCACCCAGGTGCCCCAACCTTTCCAGCTGCCCCCCGCCTCTCCTTGATAATGCCCTCCATAACCTTGCCTACCACAGATGTTAGGCTAACGGGCCTATAATTCCCCATCTCCTCTCTGGACCCCCCTTGTGGATAGGCACCACATGAGCCACCTTCCAATCTTGAGGCACCCACCCTGTCATCAGGGAGATGTTGAAGAGTGAGGCCAGTGGAGCTGCCAGCACATCCGCCAGTTCCTTCAGTACCCTTGGATGCAGCCCATCTGGCCCTGGCGCCTTCTCAGTCTTTAGCGACCGGAGGGCCTCTCTCACCCTATCCACTGTGATTTCACCCTCCCATCCCCCCTCCTCATGCATCCTCTCCTCTCCTTCTAGATACGACCCATCCCCTGCCCTAGCCTCATCCAGTCCTTCAGTCTCCAACTGACCTCCTGGTTCAGTGGGCTCCCCTACCTTCCCATCGGGTTGGAAAGATCCCCCACCTCCCCCGGTAAAGACAGAGGCAAAGTACTATTTAGCACCTCTGCATGTTCCCCAGCTTCCTGCGCCCATCCCCCCCCCCCAGTTTTAATCCTGCTGATCTGTTCCCTCGCTTTTCTTTTCTCCCCTATGTATCTATAGAACCCTTTCCCCCAGCGGATGACCAGGTTAAGCTCCTCCTTCACCTTGGCCCCTTACCCCCTGGTGACCCTCGTGGCCAGGAACTCTCCTACCCTCCCTCTCCTAGCCCACCTTGAGGTGCTTTAAGTGCGCAGAGGCAGCCTTTTTCTCCCTCACCGCCTCCTGCACCTCCTGTCCACCAACACGGCCACTGGTCTTCACATTGCTTGCGCCACTTATGCAGGCCCTCGTAACCTCCTGCACCCCATTCTTAATGGTCTCCCACAAGCTACCAGTATCCATGTCTGGCCTTATCTTATCCAAGCACCCTTTAAGAATAATTCTTCCCATGTCCTCAAAGTCCGCCCCCCTGAAATCTATTACTTCTGTGTTAGTGCAAATTTCCTCTCCCCCTAGGAACATAAGAAACCAGACCGTGGAATGGTTACTGCCTGCCAACGGTCTGCCCACCTCCAGGCCCCTTATCTGGTCACTATCTGCTAGGACAATGTCCAGTGCCCACCTCCAGGCCCCTTATCTGGTCACTATCTGCTAGGACAATGTCCAGGATCCGATCCTGCCTAGTAGGCTCCCCCACATGTTGAACTAGGAAGGCATCCTGGAAGACATCCATCAACCTCTGCTCCCTGGCCACCAAGGATGTCATAGTGCTCCAGTCTACCCCCGGCATGTTCAGGTCGCCCATGGTCACCCTGCCCTTTCCGAGGCCACAGTGACCCCTGATGTTCTAAGCCAGATCATCCTCCAGTTCCGCTTCCATTACGGGGTCTGTACACCAATCCTATTTTTAATCTTTACCCCCGTTTGTAGGGTTACCCAAATTGTCTCCACGCCTCCTTCTGCCTCCTCGATTCCACCAACTACTATGTCATTTTTGACTATCAATGCCACCCCCCCAACCCCTATCCTTCCTAAACATTGTATATCCCTCTAAACTTAGGTCCCAATCATGCCTCTGGGTGGCCCATGTCTAAGTAATTGCCGCCAAGTCTGCTGCACACTTAACTAGCATTTTATTGCCCATACTCCTAGCATTGATCAGGACCATCCTCCCCTCGACCCTCTCCAGTCTTCTCAGCCCAGTGCAATACCCCGTCTCTCCTCCTCCCCTCAGTTCCTCCTGGTCTTTTAATGCTACCCGCAGCCCGCTTTGCATGATCTAGTCCTGAACCCTCAAGCTTCCTCGCTGGGGCTTTCAGTCTTTCTATCCCTCCCCCCTTTACATGTTTAAACCCCACCTATCACCAATGAATCCAAAATGTTTTAGTTTAAGGATCTCCCTCCCCTCCAGGTTGAGATACAGCCTATCCCTGGCATGTAGCCCCTTGTCTTCCCATATATCACTCCAGTCTCCCATCAATCCATACCCTTCTGACTTGCACCACTCCCTGAGCCACAGGTTCACCCCCCCCCCCCAAGTTTTTGCTTATTTTCCCTGCTTGCCCTTGGCACTGGCAGTATCTCAGAAAAGGAGATTGAGCATCCTATAGAGTAGCAAACCCTGGCCAATTCCCTGAATCTTGTCTGTATCTCCAGTTCACTGTTCCCTTCTAAATCATTTGTTCCCAGGTGAACTAGAAAGTCTGGGGATCCTCCGCATTCCCTTGCCTTTGAGTATAGCTGAAATTTGGCCTTATGTACTGATAGGCCTGGGATACATTTAACCTTGACTGGGATGCCTTCCCACCCAACCCCCTCCCACTAGATATTTCTAATTATGGAGTCACCTAGCAGGAGCACCTTCACCTCTGCCCCCAAGTTACTAGCCCATTTGTGGCCTTCCAGACTCCTTCTTCTGTCTTCGTCCCCCAGCTTGCTCCTTGCACCCCCCACAGCCTGGGTGTCTCTACTTTGTGCGTGCCCTTCCAGGGTCCCTCTTCTGCCTATGTCCCCCGGTTTTCTCCTCTCATCCCTTGCAACTTGGGGGTCACAGTTCTTTATGTGCCCTTCCAGACTCTTTCTCCTGACTATGGCCCCCTGCTTGCTCCTCACCTCTCCCACAGCCTGGGCATTACTAGTTCGATTCTGCCCTTCCAGGCTCCCTCTCCTGTCTTCCTCTCCCTCTCCCAGCTTGCTCCTCGCACCCCTCACAGCCCAGTAACAGGAGGTGCCAAGGTCATCGATGAGGAGGCTGCAAGAGGAAGAATTACATCCTGCCTGATTAGGGTATTTTCCATTGTTCTGATCCCTGGACCAGTGGTTCTTACACACCAAATTCAAATGGCCTCAAAGTACCTCAAAGTGCAGCCAACAGAACTTACTGGTGGCATCACTGCTTATATCTTAACCCAGACCCCCCCCCCCAATATACACCAAGTGCCAAGACATGACGCATTTTTTCACACTATATCCGTGAAATCATGTCCCTGATGTTTATTTACTTAAAATGAATCTGTATCTCCCATGTTTATATAAACATAAGAAAGTATTCATTCAATTACCTTGGCAACTGGGCCCATAAAATGCTCTGTGGCTGCACGAAATAGTACTGGTGGCCTCATTTGAGAAACACTGGCCCAGACCTACAGGATGCAGTGGCAAGGAGGTACGTGCACGCGAATGTGTATAGCGTATCACCAGTTGGCATCCTTCCTGCCATGCAGCAACTCCAAACTGCACTGTCATCCTGTGGCAGTATTGTAGCAGAGCAGGCTGTTCTGTATATATAACATTAAACAATTCTACAGCCAAAATGGAGTACTTGTGGATTATCAAATAAATTATCAAATAAAAAGACAACAGGATCGGCCCGGAGGCACAGGGGGTTGAGGCATCTAGCCTTAGTGCATGTAACACCAGTGATCCGGGTTCGAGAATGACCTTGAGTCGTCGGAAAGCTAGACCGGAGGGGTGGGGGGAGAGGGTAGGAGCAGGATTGAGCCACCTTTCAGCAGTTCTCCTCTCCTGGGGTGGATGTTGTCCCTCCTATAGTCCCGTCACCACTGAGTGGAGGTCTAGTGGTGGTGTAGGCGGAGAAGGGGGGTGGCTAGTGGAGTGGGGTGCTCTGCAGTACCTGGCGTGTGTGTGCCTCAACATGCGTACGTCAGCTCCCCGGATGCATGCGGACAGGGACAGGTGAAAAAGGGAAAAAACTATAAAATGTAAATAAATTTTTTTTTTTAAAAGATAGCAGGGCAAATATTTGGACTGTACGACAGACCGCCGGACATAGATGAACTAACAGACATAGAAATATCACAAGAATTTGAAAAAGCCAATGATCTAGGTGAGGCACTAATCACTGGGAATTTTAAGTCTCTGGATACAAACTGGTAAGACGACACTGCAAGGCACAGAGCTGGCCAAAGTTTGATAGATATCTGTACCCAGCTCAGTATACATCAAATAGCCAAACAAGCAACACGGAAAAGAAAACACGCTTGACCTAGTCCTCAAAAAAACAGTAGATGGTTTCGAGCACGGTTGGGACAGAGTGAAGGGTATAACAACCACTCAGGGTGACAAAATTGGAAGGGGAAATAGGGGTGAGGAAGGGGGGGGCTAGGACCCTGGATAGACTGTAGGTCACAGGGATAGATAGGAAACTCAGGCAGTCTGGCTGGACCATAGGTCTTCTTCTGCCATCATTGTCTACGTTTCTGTGTTTCTAAATCTGAAAACTTTCTAACATCCAAATATACTGGAGGTGTACCACTGACTGACAGGAACTACAATAAAATATAGAACCACAGAAAAAAGATGGCAGAAGGGGATCTGGGGTCCCTCTAGTCTGCCCAGTAGTATCCGAGAACTCTGCTGGCCATGGGTCCTAGTTCCCCCCGTTGTACCCTTGGAATCTGAGGTTGCCCTTACTCTGTTTCATGCGTGTTTGAATCCTGTTACCCCCACCTCAGCTGGCAACCTGTTCCATGGTTCACCACCCTTTCTGTAAAGTAATGCTTCCTCACTTCCCTCTTGAAATGACCCCCTCGCAGTTTCCATTCATGCCCCCTTGTGCTCGAGTCAGGTATTCTGTTGAAGAGATCTGAGTAGGGTACCTTGTTTATTCGTTTCATGAATTTGAATGTTTCGTTCATATCCCCTCTCTCCCTTCTAGTCTCCAGTGAGTACATGTCCAGTGCCCTCAAACATTCCTCATAAGGGAGCTCCTGGAGCCCTTGAATCATTTTAGCCACTCTTCTCTGTAAGGTCTCCAGCCTGTCCCTGTCCTTCCTTTGGTGCAGACTCCAGAACTGGACACAGTACTCCAGGTGAGGCCTCACCCAGGACCTGTAAAGTGGAAAAATCACCTCTCTGTTTCTGCTGTCGAACCCCCTCTTAATACAGCCCAACGTTATGCTGGCCTTGCTGTAAGTGCTGTCGCACTGACTAGCTTGCCTGAGAGTGTTCGAGGTAATGCCCCCCAGATCCCTCTCTTCTAGTGAGGTGCACAGCTGGACCCTGTTTAGTCAGTATTCAGTCACTGGGTTATCCTTTCCCAAGTGCATTACCTTGTACTTCTTCATGTTGAATTTCAGCTGCCAGACATTGGACCATCTTTATTTTGTTTTCAAGTTTGTTTATCCTCCTCAGCAGGCCACTAGTCCATCTGCCAACCTACCGGACTCGGAGTCATTCAAGAACGTATGGCACTATGCATGTCCCAGTGGAACACCAGAGCTGGTCCAGAGGCTTCATTCTAGGTGGCCTCCACCATTTTCCTCTGTTTTTGCCCATCTTTCCTACCCAAGGCCCCATAAGTGGTGACGCAAGCGTGTGGAGGTGCACATGCGCATCACGGCTCCAGTCACAGCCCCTTCCACTCTTCCTCCGCCTAACGCCGGCATGCCTCAGAAGTGACGCAGCCACCCAGCCTCCACCAGGGGGCCGCCAAGCTCTGAGGAGACCAAGTACTCCTTCTCAAGGTGGAGAGCTGTCAGCCAGCAGCCGATCACATTCTCACCCTCCCCCCGCTGACCCGAGCTAGTTCCTGAACCCGGGTTGCCAGCATGGTACAAGGTGTGGTGTCCAGTGCCTCAACCCTCATGCCACCGGGCCAGCCCCTGGACCATCTTTCAAGCTGCTGCAGGTCCTTCTGTAGGTCTCTAACTGCTTTGGTGCTGTCCACCCTTCCACCTAGCTTGGTATCATCCATGAATAGGGCCAGTTTACTCTGGATGCCCACCCCTGTGTTGCTAGTGAACAAAATGGACAGGACCAGACCCAGGACTGGCATATACTTTTCTGTTAATGCAGCAGTACAGGTATCTAGGACAACCAACATCACAGAAGGATAAGTTTTATTGTCTTCCAGCTGTTTCCTGCCCACCCCCATAGCAGGCATCACAACTGTAACAGGTCAAAGGTTGGAAATGGTAGACCCCTTCAAGTATTTGGGTAGGTGACTGGATAACAAGTTATTTGTCATTGTGCACACTGAAAGTCTCTGTAAAAGGTTACGCTAGAGACTTGGGTTTTATTATAGAATAAATTCTGATTTAGTCCTGCGGCAAAGAAAAGACTTGTTCAGGTGACCTTTCTTCCCCTGTTAGACTACAGCGATATGTACAGAAGTGCTGCTGTTTCTCATCTAGCTAAACTAGATGTGATTTACTATAGAACACTCTGGTTCATCACACTGTCTGTCTCTTTATATTTGACCCAGTCATCATTGGATTGAATTTCAGACATTTCATTATATAATCTTGTCTTCTTCTTAATAATTTTGTTATTGTTTTAGTAAACCATTTGGGCTTACCTCTCTCCTCCCCTCTAGCTTCCTCCTTTCCCCGCTGCCTTCTCCTTCTCCCTTAAAAACCTCTCCCTAGCCCCTCTGCTGCATAATGCCCTACCCTTGTATAATCCTTTTCTGCCTCTCCCCTTCTGAATGGTTCCTGGCACACTAGTCCTCTGTGCTCCGCAGCCTTACCCTGAAAAGTTACCTTATTGCTGAGTGCTTATTAACTGCTTATTTTGCTGATCGGGTCGGTTCCATCCCTGTTTGTAAATACTGTACATAAATACTGTAAATACTGTGACTATTTTTTCATGTTGTAAGTACTGTTCTGTAAAAGCTCTGTTTATCTTCTCCCTTGCCCCTTCCACCAGGACATATCTGGAAACAAGCTGCTATTAAGTTCAGTATGTCTTTCCTGGTGAAACTTTTGAAATAATAATTACTGGTTTACAGGTCAAACCCCATCATTGCCTCCTGTGTATGGAAGTGGGATGGACTTCATTTGAGATCAGAAAGCTCAGGAATCTATATCCTTGGTGCTTTAGAGCGATGCAGAATCCACCGCCACCATATCAAGTCTCCTTCGGAGATCTCCGGGATTGTACTACCTAGGAACGTTTATTACTATTCTGCTTGATGTCCCAAGGCACTCATTAGAGCTTGGTAAGGTGGCCTTTAGCTGGGCTTCCCCCACAGCTTGGAAAGCCCTACAGGAGTCACTTAAACTGAATTTGTTTGGCCCACAAAGATAAGAACCAGCCCAGGACTCAAGGGGCAGGGCCAAACAAGTACACCGGCAAGAGATGCAAAAGGACTCTGCTCAATGTCCAGGAGAGCGACATATTCCAACATTAGGAGACGATAAAACGTGCATTTATTGTTACAACGCACAAACAACACAGCTTGCGTATATTACATTTCAGTTTTATTTTTTTTTATACTGGAAAGAATGTGAGCAAAAATGATCATTTTCACAAACATCCAGTGCTAAAGAAATTCAATGATACAGAGAAAAAGGTAACACAGTATTTGCAAAATTTTACGGTATTTACAATAGGAACAGTGTACGTGACAGGAGCATCTAGATTAGAAAAAATTAAAATATAGAGCCCACAATAGTAGAGCCAATAGACAGATACATATAAACTCTAAGGTGACTCAAGGGTTAGTAGACATTTGGGGGGGGGGTTACCTACCAGGACAGACACGGGTGGTGGATTGGAGGAGGTGGTCCTTGAGGGAAGAGCTGAATGAGCAAATTGAACTACAGGCCTGAAATTCAGGGGGAAGTTTATTGTAAAACTTAGGACCCCTGTATATGATGGAGTTCTGCACAAGCTTGGCGTGGTAAAAAGGGGTGTTGATGATATGACAGGCGGCTCCTCTTGTACTGCACTTGGGAACCGGTAAGGGGAAAAGGGAGTTAATGCTAATCAGCAACTGGTTATGATGAACTTTGTGTAGGAAAGAGAGCATTTTAAGTTGGAACCTGCCTTCAAGGGTGAGCCAGTTGAGGGAGTCTGGTCACGAAGCATGTAATAATATTGTTGTATGCAGTCCTGAGTTTGGAGAAAAGGGGGGGCGTGGATGTGTTGGGCAGGAGTAGACAATAGAGCTGTAATCAAGGAGGGACAGGAGAAGGGAGCTGGTGAGGTGTAGTCTGGAGACGGGGATAAGGAACTTTCTGATTTAGTATAAGATACCTAGGCTCTTACGGATTTTCTTGATGAGGTTGGTAATATGGATATTGTGGGTCAGGTGAGAGTTTAAGTACAGTCCAAGATATCTGAATTTGTAGACTTGTTCTATGATGTTACCAAGATTGTCTGAGAGGGATCAACCTGTGACTGGGGCTTTTCTTGGGCCAGAGAAGATCATAAACTTGGTCTTCTTGGAGCTGAGAACCATGTCTTTGGCAGAAAACCAAGTGTGCAGCTTGCTGAAGTCAGCCTACAAGTTGCTGAACATTATGTCCAGGTTAGTTTTGCTGCAGTAGAGGGCCACATCGTCAGGGTAAAGGACCAGTTGGGTGGTTTGCCAGATGAAACGGAGATTATTGATGAAGAGCAAGAACAGGAGGGGGCCCAGGAGGGACCCTGGTGTACCCCATATCTAATCAGATGTTCAGCAGAAAAATATTAACGTATGATTAGGGAGGTTTACTTGAGTACGTCTTAGGGACTGGTCTATGTGTTGACAAAGTGTCAGAGTGACGTGAAACATTGACACAAATGGGGGGGGTGCTACTTTTTTCTGTTACCTAAGCAAGCTGTATTGTGTGTGTATTTTAACAACAAATACATGTTTTATAGTTTCCTAATATTGGAATGTGTCATTTTTTCTGGATGTTGAGCAGAGACCTTTTGTTTCTCTTGCACTGAATTTGTTAGTCTGTACCTTTTATTTCAAAGTTCTCTTTGGTCAATTCTGTGTTGACAAATTTGCATGCTATTAAAATACTATGTAAACTATGTTTTTACTGTTTGCAAAACACTGCATTTTGTTGTATTTTCCTTGCTGTAAAACCTATATTTATTCATTGCTATTGCTGCTAGCATCTGTATTTAGAGTACACCTGCAAATTTGTACCATTATGTGTACTGCATTACACATACTGTATTATGTGTATTGCATTATACGTACTGTATTATGTGTACTGCATTACACATACTGTATAATGTTTACTTTACTGCATTATACGTACTGCATTACGTGTACTGCAGTACACTTACTGTATTATGTGTACTGCATTACACGTACCGCATTATGTGTACTGCATTATACGTACTGTATTATGTGCACTGCATTATACGTACTGCATTACACGTACTGAATTATGTGTACTGCATTATACGTACTGTATTATGTGTACTGCATTGTACGTACTGCATTATGTGTACTGCATTACACGTACTGTATTATGTGTACTGCATTATACGTACTGCATTATGTGTACTGCATTATACGCACTGTTGTTTCACCTTTTAGTACCATTACCTGTACTAGCCAGGACCTCCTTGTGAATGAGCATTGCTCAATGGCACTTTTTCCCTGGTAAAATAAATAAACACAAAAATACAAATAATACTGCTAAATTCGACAGATCCAAGATAACATGTAAGAAACAGACTGGGGGAAAAGAGTTAGAATCCATGTCAGTAGAAGAAACTTCAAAGCATATATTATTAATACATGTGACCAAAACATAACAAAAATCAGGAAATACAATCACAAAGGTCTAAAGCCAGCGAATAAATTATCTAAAATCCAAATCCAGTGATGACTGGGTCAAATATAAAGAGATACTCTGGCAGTGTAAAAAAAACAAATGTCAAAAATTAATGTTGAATTAGAATTAGTAAAACAAAAATGCAAAAAAACAAAACTCAAAACAATTTTACAGTTACACTAACTCACTAAAAAAGAATGATAAAATAATAGGACTGAGTAACAAAAATGGTGAAACACTGACAAGTCCAAATCAGTAACAAACACATTTAGTAGCTAATTTTGTTCTGTTTTCACAAAATACCATCGGCAAAAATCAACTAGAAATACAGAACCAGAGCAATCAACTGTGTTTCAGGATGATGAAATAGAAACAAAAATAAAGAATTTAAGGGATTATAGCTCTTCTGGCCCTATCAAAATCTCAACCAAAACGCTCAAACTCATGGGTAAAAGCTTCATAAAACCACTACTCATACTGCATAACAAAATTTATAGAAACGGGTAACAGCCGCCAAATCCCCAATGACTGGAGAAGAGCGGAAGCCATCCCAGTTTGCAAGCAAGCATTTGTCAATTTCCAGATGTTAGCCACTGGCATTAAAGTAGTACCACAGCAAGGCATTGGGGGTTGGGGGAGGGGGGACTGCAGTTACAGCAGCACAGCAAGGATTAACATGGATTGGGCTTTGGGATGGCAGTTACAGCAGCAGCTGCATGGCGGAGCCCGGTTTGGGAGCCGGGGGGGGCCCATCCAGTCAATCATGAGCTCCACAAAGGGCACTAAACATTGAATAAAGATGGTGATGGGGCACTGCTACTCACACCGAGGCAGCCAGGAAGGATGACCACCCCACCAGCTCCGCCACTGCTAGTCTGGGCTCTCACTAGGGATTCCACTTACTCCAAAGGCCGCCTGTATTCTTCCTCGCACTGATATCGGCTTCTTTTGATGTTGACTGCCCAGCTGATTGTCAATTTTAGTGTCAAACCTCACAGCTGATTCAGGAAATGAAAACTGACTACTGGCACCACCTAGTGTTGTCTCAGTCAAGTTCTTTATTTCTGTTGTTTTAATGCTTCCTTCCTTCTAGAAGATCTTTCCTCATCCTCTGCCAACATTTCAAATAAAACTTTAAGTTTCTTCTCTAGTTCTCTTTCTAGCTGTGCTGCTGTCACTTTGATGTCTTCTTCATTCTTGACAGTTTCATCCTTCGCTTCCAATGATTCTTCAGGTAGAACTGCTTCCATTTCTTCCTCTGATTCATCTGTAAAATCAGTTTCAATCATACTCTCTTCGTCCTCCAAGTGTATATCGGCTGGGTCGAAGGACCTCTCCCCAGGCTGCTGCAGTATTCTGTCCTCTGCAGCCTCCGGTTCCTCCATCTTGGAAAATGGGCCAACAGTGCCCTCCTCCAAGAGTAGGGGAATTTGGTTTTCTATAGTGCCTATCATGTACACTGTATAAATGGTACAGGCTGATGATGTAGTGGGAGGAACCTAACTAGATCTCTCTGCTTCCAGGTAAACATACGTACATACAAAGAAGTCAGCAGAAGAAGGCCATCTGGTCTATCTAGTCTGCTCATATTGCAGGGTCCACAGTTTGGGCTACTGTCCCTGCCTCCCTCCCCACTCCTCCCATCCTCCCTACCCATGATCCTTTCCCTCCCCCTATACCTGTCCCAGCCTCTCTTAAAGCTGCCCACTGTCTTCAATGAGATCACTTCTTCCAGCAGCGCATTGCAAGTGTCCACCACCCTCTCTGTAAAGAAGTAGTTCCTGACCTCCCTCCCTCCTAAACCTCCCCCACTCCGGCTTAAGACTGTGCCCCCTCATGTTATGGTTGCCGCTCAGCTTAAAGAGACTCTCCTTATCTACCTTACTTATCCCTTTCAAGTACCTGAAGGTCCCAATCATGTCCCCCCCCCCCGTCTTCCAGGGAGTACATGTTCAGTGCCCTCAACCTCTCCTCGTATGCCTTGCTCTGCTGACCGGCTATCATCTTTGTAGCCCTCCTCTGGACCTTCTTCAGCAGGTTAATGTCCTTTTTGAGGTGTGGGCACCAGTACTGAACTCTATACTATAGATGTGGCCTTATCAGTGACCTGTACAAGGGCAGTATAACCTCCTCTCTCCTACTACTGATCCCTCTAGATATGCATCCCAGCATCTTGTTTGCCTTTGCTGCTGCTTTCTTGCACTGCATGGAGTGCTTCAGGTCACTAGTGTTCATCACTCCCAGGTCCTTCTTCTCGTCTGATGCAGATACTCGGACTACACCCAGGTACTACTCTGTCCTGGGATTCTTGGCTCCAATATGCATAACTTTGCATTTCGTGACATTGAAGTTAAGCTGCCAGATCCTGTACCACCTTCCTAGCTTTTCCAGATCTTCCTGTAAGTCCTGTATCCCTTCAGCTGTTTCCACTCTCCCACAGAGCTTGGCGTCATCTGTGAATAGGCACATTTTGCCCTTAATGCCATCTCTAATGTCACTGATGAAGACACTGAACAACACTGACCCCAGCACCAAGCCCTGCAGGACCCCACTGGTTACCTGCCTTGTGCCAGATAACTCTCCCCCCAACAACCACCCTCTGGGTTCTGTTCTTCAGACAGTTTTCCACCCATCTGCCCATCTTTTCCCCAACCCCGTGATCCACCAACTTCCTGATCAACCTTTTGTGGGATACAGAGTCAAAGGCCTTGCTGAAATCAAGATAGAAGATGTCTACCGCTTGGCCCCTGTCTACTGTCTTAGTGACACAGTCAAAGAAGTCAATCACTGCTTTTCGTATCACACTCAACAGTATTAGGTAGAAAACCATCTGTTTAGCACAAAGAGAGAGAGAAAATCACTTCAGAAATAAAAAGCAATAGGGGATTACTTTTAAAAATTACTAAAATGTTCTGCCTGCTATTTTGTGGCACTTTATCAAACATACTGGAAGTGCAGAAACTGTGGAATAGAATATAACTGAGAAATAAATAGCACCTTTCATGCACACTGTATCCCAAAGTGCTTTACAAGACAATGCGTTAGATACTGGTAGTGCAAGGACTGTGAAATAGAATATAATTTGGAGTTTGTATAGCATCTTTCATGTGCACTGTATCCCAAAATACAAATACTGCTGGATGGATTGTTTCTTCTTTAAAGACAGTTTAAAGGATTTATTTTACTCCCTGTCTGGAGGACAATATGAATGTTTTTCTCTCACAGACAGTTTAATGACACATTGGGAACATTGAAAGTGTCTTGCTTTTTTTCAAAGAATTATTTATATATTATATCCCGAATTGTACTACTGAAGTGAGAGTTTGGAGGGGGGATATTGCTTCTGGTGAGGTGAGAGCTCCCAGAAACTATAAACTGTTTTGGAGAGAATTGTATTAATTTTCCCCTCATAATCTTGTTGTAGTAATTGTTTTTGGTTTTTATTGATTTTATATTTGTTTTGTGGTGTATGATTGAGAGTTGAGTGGTTGGGTGCATGGTGTTGTGTTATTGGTTTGAATTTGGTGTGTATATTTTTGTGTGAAGATGTGTTGGGGAGTTTTTCGGATGGTCAGGCATTATTCCCCCTCCCGGCTCAAGGACCTCCACCCTTTTAATTGCCCCCCATTATCCCTGGAGGTATATAGATGCTGTAGGGCTCTGGGGATTGTGAGAAGGAGGGAGGTGGAGGCCGGGCCTGGAAGGGGAATGGAAAAGAGTGGACGGATTGGGATAGTGGGGACCAGAAGATACCCTGGGGCGAAATGGGCTCAGGAAAGAGGTTCTCCTTGCCTGATTCCCATACCCAAGGGCTCTGCTTCTAGCAGGCAGGTAGCTCAGTCTTTACTGGCAACTCATCCAACTCGGACGGTGTTATGTAATGCCAGGTCCATTAAAAACAAGACTGCTATAATAGCTGATCTTGTCGGATCATCGGACCTGGCATGCATCACCGAGACCTGGCTGGACGATAATGCTGGCCCCATTTTGGCTTCAGCTGTACCAGTTGGGTACTCGGTGATACCCCGTCCGAGACTGGATCGTAGAGGTGGGGGGGTGGCAATCTGTTTTAGAATGGAACTGAGCCTGATGGAGGTAGCAGCAGGAATTACCAACTCTTTTGAATGTATCCTGGGTGAGGGTGTGGGGTACAGGATTCTTCTCATTTACCGTCCACCAGGTAATGGGAATGTTTTCCTGTGGGAAGTCGCAGACTTCATCGTCGACATGACATTGGGATCCTCCAGATGGCTGATCCTGGGGGATTTCAATGCCTGGGTCGACGATGAACTCTCACAGTTTGGGCGAGACTTCCTCCAGCTAATGAATTCGCTGGGCTTCACACAGGTTATTTCCTCCTTGACCCATATAGATGGTCATTCATTGGACGTGGTGTTCCTCCTGGGGATGGAGATATCTGATTTGGTGGTGGAGCCAATTGGATGGTCTGACCATCACACCATTAGGTTCAGTTTCTTGGCTCCCCCGGTAGGTCGGTCTCTACGGAGATGGTCCATTACCGCCCTTTGAGGGGTGTTATCCCAGAAGACCTGATGGCGGTGCTGGATCTATCGAGTTTGCCGAGTGAACGCATGGATCCTGGGGACCTGGTTCTTGCCTATAATAAGGCGGTAGTAGGGGCCCTAGACTCCATTGCTCTTGAACGTGTTCGACCCCTCACCCTTCGCCCCAAGTCTCCTTGGTTTGATGAGACTTTGAGGGAGTCGAGGAGAGTGGGAACAAGGCTTGAGAAATGTTGGCGGAAATTGAGTCTGGAGTGTGACCGGCTTAGTTTGATGGACCATTATCGTGTCTATCAATCAGCAATTACCTGTAAGAAGGCAGAATTCCTGTCCAGGGAAATTGCTGCTGCACAGAATCGACCAGCCCAGCTCTTTCGGACCGTGGACAGACTGTGCAATCCACTTTGTCTTCAGCCTGAGAGAGCATTTTCACAGGAACGGTGTGAGGAGTTTGCTTGATTCTTTGCAGATAAGGTTGCCGTAATCAGGTCCGATCTCCTTCTAACTCTCTCAAATGGGAGTTGTGGTGGTTGGCAGGAGATGTCGGACACCCAGTTTGTGTGGTCTGACTTTGACCGACCCACAATCAATGACATAGTGATGATCGTCCAATCACTGTGACTGATCAACTGTAGTTTGGATCCGGGCCCCACCCGCCTCTTAGTAGGATGTGTGGATAAAATCGGCCCGATCCTTGCCGAGATAATCTGGTTGTCACTGGAGAAGGGGATCTTTCCTGACCCCTTGAAGGAAGCCGTGATTAGGCCTCTTCTAAAAAACCCTCCTTAGACCCTGAATGTCTGGCCAACTACAGGCCTGTCTCTAACCTGCCCTTTGTGGGTAAGGTTATTGAGAAGGTGGTCGCGTCGCAGCTGGATGATCATTTGACCAGCCACAATGTCGATGATTCTCTCCAGTCTGGATTTAGGAAAAGACATAGTACCAAGACAGCTCTTGTTAGAGTACTAAATGACCTAATAGCGAGAGATCGAAAGACTCGTTCCATCTTGGTCCTTCTTGATCTCTCTGCGGCATTTGATACCGTTGATCATGGGGTGCGTTTGGAGCACCTGCGGGTTATCGGTGGACTATCTGGTTTAGTCCTCAGTTGGTTTCGATCTTTCCTCGAGGGTAGGACTTAGAGGGTGGTGTCTGGGATTTTTTCCTCGGCATCACTCCCCCTATCCTCTGGGGTGCCGCAGGGCTCTATTTTAGCACCCATGTTATTCGTGTATATATGCTGCCATTGGGGACGATCATTAGGTGGTACGGCTTGAGTTTTCACTGCTATGCAGATGATATTTAGCTGTACATGTCCTTTGTGCCGACCAGGGTGATGCTGTCTCGGTCTTTAATAACTGTCTTACCAAAATTCAGGACTGGATGACTGTGAGCTGGTTGCGGTTAAACCCCGGAAAAACTGAGGTGTTGGTTGTGGACCCAGGCCATCGGGGGGCAGGGTTGCTGACTGGGTCACCTTCAGGTCTTTGGCTTGGGGGGACCCAGTTGGCAACCTCAGACTGGGTGCGGAACTTGGGTGTTATATTTGATGACTGTCTGACCCTTAAACATCAGGTGTCAGCCGTTGTCAAAACTTCCTTTTACCATCTGAGGAATATAGCCCGAGTGAAGCATCTGGTTCCTGTTGATGACCTTCCAACATTGGTCCACGCCTTCATTACCTCCCACTTAGACTACTGCAATGCCCTGTACCTAGGGCTACCAGGGGTGGATATTCACCGTTTGCATCTGGTGCAGAACGCGGTGGCCAGGCTTTTGACTGGTATGTCAAGGACCAGTCATATAACGCCTGTCCTCCGTGGACTGCACTGGCCGCCAATTCAATGGCGAATCACCTTCAAGGTCGGTTTGCTGACCTATAAGGCCCTACACGATCAGGGACCTAGTTACCTGCAAGATCTTCTTTGTCTCTACTGTCCTTCCCGTCAGCTCTGATCCACCGATGAGGGATTGCTAGAGATTCCCATGGTTCGTTTAAAGACATCAGGGGCAAGATCATTTAGTTTTATGGCCCCAACCCTGTGGAATTCTCTACCTCATCGGGGTGAGAGAATGCCTGACTGTCCAAAGTTTAAGTCAGCCCTAAAGACTTATTTGTTTAATTTAGCATATCCAGATTTTTAAAATATATTTATGGATTGATTTTAGGAATTCAAGTTTTATGTACTGATCTGTTGTAAAAGCGCCTTGGTTTTGGAAAGGCGCTTCTTAAAAATAAAGTATTCATTCATTCAAAATACTTTACAAAGTAATGAGTTAGATACACGCAGTACAAGCACTGTAGACCAAATAGAATTTGTATTTTTTATAGTGTTGTTTGTGCACACTGCATTCCAAACTACTTTACAAAGTTATGAGTTAGATACTGGTAGTGCAGGAACTCCAGAATAGAATTTGGATTTATACAGCACCTTTGTAAACATTGTTTCCCAATGTGCTTTACAAAACAATGAGCTCTATACTAGTAGTGCAAGGACTGTAAAACAGAACAGAAGTTGGAGTTATATAGCACCTTTCATACACCCTGTATCCAAAAGTCCTTTATAAAGCACTAGGTTAGATACTAGTAATGCAGGGACTGTAGAACAGAAGAGTACACAAATACTGGGCCCTATTTGCAAAAGAGCAGTATGTATGTGTGATTCACAGGTACAGAGCCTACGCATCTCCACACCACGGGACAGGTGCACACCGGACAGTATTCACCACTGCCAGCCTCCTGTCTTCACACCTACTCCCTTGAGTGCAGCTGTACGAGGGGTGGAGTGCAGGACGCCCTGAGTGCAGCTCTATGGGGGTGGAGTGCAGGACGCCCTGAGTGCAGCTATATGGGTGGCGGAGTGCAGGACGCCCTGAGTGCCGCTATATGGGGGCAGAGTGCAGGACGCCCTGAGTGCAGCTCTACGGGGGTGGAGTGCAGGACACCCTGAATGCAGCTATATGGGGGCAGAGTGCAGGACACCCTGAGAGCAGCTGTATGGGGACGGAGTGCATTACACTCTGAGAGCAGCTGTACAGGGGTGGAGTGCAGGACGCAAGCAGACATCTAATAGGATGCCTGTCCTGAGTCCCTAAGTGGATCCTGTGCTGCGCCCATACAGGGGATTCTGGAAAAGCATGTACCCCAGTGAGCGGACACCAAGGGCAAATGTTCAAATGGCTGCCCCTAGCCCTTCTGGGTAGCCTGGTGGGCTGGGGCAGCAGTGTGCAGGGGTTTCTCATTGCCGCTGTGCCCAGTCGGTATTCATTGGGGGTGGGCACATAAATGTTACGGCATGGTCCCCATCACATAACTTGTGCCCCTTGCCCAGCACTCTTTGCCTTAGTGAATGGCACAGAGTGTGGGCACACCTCCTGGCATGCCCCCAACCTGCCTGTGGCACATAGCTGTGCAGGCAGCCCAGAGATCCAGTACATAAGGCATTAGCGCACTTACAGTGAATGCTGCTGGGGGTCTGCTGGACCCCACTGCATGGCATTCATCCATAGGCATGTTTAAGTGCCACACATATGCAGCACATAGGCTTTTGTGCATAGACCCTATTGTCTCGAGTTGAGAGATATAGTGAGGAAATATTGCCCCGGCCCAAGGGATGAGCTATTGTGGACAATGGTTAGCTTGCTGAAGCCAAAGGATCTTCTTCCTGGGTCATTCCACTAGCACCAGCTTTCTTTCCAGATAACGACCTGGTGGAGAATTATAGTAAGCTCCAAAATCAATGTTTTAAAAATAATCAGAACCATAGGTAAACCCAAGACAACATGTTATATCACATGAAAAAATTCCAGTCACTATCTCTTTTCTTAGGCCCTGTCCACACTATAACGCTTGGGCCCGATAACGGATGTAGACCGTTACCGCCGTGAAGTGGTGCAGTGCGTCCACACCGTGGTGATGTCCATTACGGGGCCAGCACCACTGGTCCACACTTCGGGAGCCGGGCGACCATTACGGTGGCGTCCAATCCTACAATACAGCTCGTGCTGTGCTTCGTGCCCTGCAGGGGACCGTTACCGCCCATCCACACTACCGGCGGTAATGTTAGCAAGGCGGGACCGGTTTCATAACCGTTGTTGAAACCACCTCATATGTGGTTTCAACAACGGTTATGAAAACGCCTTCTGTAACATTACAGGTGTAAACGCAAACCGTTGAGGTAACGGTTTGGGCACTCTGTAACGTTACAGAGGCGTAGTGTGGACAGGGCCTCAAACTTTGTTTCTTTATGTTGAACCTCCCTCCCCCCACTCACAAACACACGAGTCCCTCCCCTACTCACAAACACACAAGTCCCTTCCCCCACTCACAAATACACGGGTCCCTCCCCCACTCACAAACACACATGAGCCCCTCCCTCTCTCACAAACACACGAGTCTAGTTGGCACACACTAGGCTGCCAGTATTGGTCTGAAAAGGCAGCCCGGTTCATTTTTGGTCATCATCGCCCCCACATTTGTGCGTTCAGATGTGGTTACTCAGTAGCGCGCATGGGACTGGGTTTTGTTTTTTGCAGTACAAGCAGCGGTTGTTGTTCTTCTCACTTGGACTTTTTTATTGGGAACTGGTGACACGTTCCTGGAGAAGACAGGCACACAGAGAGAACATGCGTGTACACATCAACGGCGGTCAACAGTTTTTGAACTGTTGCTCATCAACAGGAACTGTTGCCTGTTGCTAAGTAAAAACAGGACAATAGTTCCTACTAAATACAGTCATGTCACTCAATTTTAGCCAGTCACATGACAATATTATGATCCATTATACATATATGTATATAATCATTTTTTGTGATGGTTTTATTGAGTTGTACTTATTTCGTAATGTTGTATATACAGTGACATTCTTCGTGTTATACCCTTTCCCTCATGTGTGGCTGAAAATGGATAATTTTGGTTCAGTTCACCTGCCTCGTAAAATGAAATAAATAATAAATAAATAAAGTTTAATAAACTAGAACATAATTTGGATTTATATAGTAACATTAAACCTTTATACAGTCTGTATCCAAAATGCTTTGCAGTACAATGAGTTAGATACTGGTAGTACAGGGACTGTAGAATAGACTTTGGATTTATACAACACATTTATACACATTGTATCCCAAAGTGTTTTACAAAGCAAAGAGTTACATACTGGTAGTGCAGGGATTGTGGAATGGAATGCAGTTTGGATTTATATGGCACATTTCATACACTGTATCTCAAAGCGCTTTACAAGCAATGAGTTAGATACTGGTAGTGCAGGGACTGTAGAATAGCACAGAATATGGATCTGTATAGTGCGTTTCATTCACACTGTATCCCAAAATGCTTTACAAGGCAATATGTATGCCACCAACAGCTTAATCTAGTTCAATTTCAGGTGGTTACCGTCTGTATCCTATAGCCGCCGCCCCCCCCCCCGTCGCCCCCGAAAACCTACTGGGTCAACAAATTCAATAAATAAATAATATGTTAACAGTTAGATACTGGTAGTGCAGGACTATAAAACAAAATTTGGATTTATTTAATTGTTTCTTATACACAGTGGGCCGGATATTCAGAAATGCACCAAGAGCTGGCGCAACCCCAGCGCAGTGCTAGTGCAAGTCAATTGCGCAATGGTGCAGTGACTGCGATATTCAATGGTTGCGCACTGCAACATGTGCCAGCACAATACAGCTGAATATCGCAGCCACTGAGCCATGGTGCAGTGAGAGGTGCGCCAGGGAGCAACCAGAAATGTACCTTAACCCAACCAGGGATGCGCAAAGGGCACAGGAAGATGTGCCAAGGCACAGCAGGAACAGCCACAGGCACAGCAGGGAGCCAGGCATCGAGGAAGATAAGGGGGACAGTGCAGGGAGGTGAGGGAACCAGGGCAGGGACACACAGCCGGCACACAGGTGACCACTGCCCATGGAATGCAGGCATGCAGCTGCCCCCCCCAGATGATGGACGCATGGTACAGGCGGCACCAATGTCTAAGGGTGAGCTCCCACTGTCTACCACCTGCTGGATGGTATGCAGCTGCCCAGACAACAGCAATCTACACCCTGGTACATGGCACCCAGCACACATGCCACACAACCTGTACAGCCAGACCATGGCCACTCCAAGGCACAGCCACTGACCACGGGGCATGCCACCACCATGCACCATCCACACAATGACACAGGTGCACCACATGGCCACCCACCACACCACTGCAGTATGGACCCAGTTGCCAGCTGCAAAGCAGACACGGACACAGAAGGGTAAACAAATAACAAATGTAATGTAACAATAACAAAACCACAGGAACATACAGTCAAAAACAAGGGGGAAGGTAGGTGAGGGAGGGAAGGGGACAGGGTCTGTACAGTTCAATGGTGGAAGGGAGCTGCTGCACTTCAAGGCCAGCCGTCACCTGGTGCCTTCCCCAGCGCCGGTTCCAGAGCAGGATCTTCCTTGTCTGATCAGCAATCTCCATCATATGGGAAGTGATCAGTATGATCTGCTGCAGCAAATGACAGTATAATGGCAGGCATGAACCCCTCTGGACACCTATGACAGAGGAAGGGACAGGTGATCAGTGCGTGTCCATAGCACCCTAGTCTCCCACTGTGCGCAGCGGACAGTGGGAACACATGCCCCTGGCGTGGCACCCTGGTCACCCGCAGTGGGTGGGCCTACACCTGCCACTAACCCAACAAGCCACAGCAGTGGACAGCGCTGAACACTGCTGCCTAAGGGCCACCCGACAGCACAGTGGCAGGCAGGTGGCATGGTGCTGCAGCAGAACCACAGCGGCACAAGTGGCAGCCAGACACACACCCAGCCCACCAACAGCTGCCACACACATGCAATGGCTGCCCCACGGCACCACGCACTCTTTACCATGTGCTGAACACAGCTGCCATGGCACAAGGCACAGGAGACCAAGGCCATACCCCCACTGCTGCCGACCACCCTGTACAACAATGTGGGAATGCACAGTGCCTACCTGCCCACTGTGGTGCTGCTCACGCTGGTTCTACCATTGCACCACCGCTCGGTCCCGCACCACCAGCCAAAGGGCCCACAGCGGCCTGCTGTGGCCTGCCAAGTGCCCCTGCCTTCTCCAGTCCTCAGGTCCTAGGATGGGAACACAGACAGGCACTCATCAGAACACAGCCACAGCATGAGCCCACTGCCCCCAACCCTCCCAAGCACAGAGTGTGCCCCGGCCGGGCAAGGCTGCAGGGCAGTGGCACAGTGCACCCAGTGACTGGCAATGCCATGCCACAGGGCACACGACAGGCCCCCCCCTCCCTGGCATGTCATGCAGCCCTGCCAGTCCCATGGAACAGTGGTCGTGCACAGACGCAGCTTGAGCCCACTTACCTGGCCGTGGCACAGCTCTCCTGCGGACGCACGCCTGCAGTGCCCTCAGCCTCTCCGGGGCCCTCCTGAACAGGTCCCCATGCCAGTGGTGGCACTGCTCCCTGGTGCGCTGCACACCGGTGGCCTGGACCAGCCCGTCCACGATCTCCTGCCACACCTCCCTTCCGGGTTGCTGTAGGGGCTGTTCGAACAGGCTGGCAGCATGGGCCCGCCTGGCCACCAGGTTTACCAGTTCCACCGGCTCCAGGTCTGTGATCAGGAACGCGTAGGCGTTGCCGCGGTGCCAATGCAAAGAAGCAGGACAAATGGCAAGCGCCACATGCTGCGTACGTCAAGTTGGGCGCCTCGCATGGAGATACGCTGCCTGCGGTAAACAGATGCTGCGGCCAGGTGGACCTTTAAGGTACTGGACTGCAGGACCAGTGAATGCAAATAGGTAAGATAGTCCATCACAGCTGGGACAGCAGCCTGTGCTGATATGGGCCAGGCCCTCAAAGAGCCTTCTGAAGATAGGATCTGGAGCCTTTAAAACATGTTGTCCAGCTGATATGCAAGCAGATGCTGCAGCTAGGTGGACCTTGAGGGTGCTGGACTGCAAGTCCAATGAATGTATATTTTTATTTTTATTTATTTATCAGAGTCTAGGATTACAGTTACCTTTGAGCCAAGGCTCTTTTACAAAGGTTCCATGTCAGGATGAGAACAAACATGTGGGACATTAATTATTACAGGATAACAGGTTACAGTTGTTTATCATCACATGCGTACATACAGATTAGGTGGTACTTGGGGCATGCACAGGACAGGGATAACATTGATAATGAGAACTTAGGGAGAGACGCGAAGAAGATGCTGCCAGAGGCAATTGTCAAAACACACAGGAAGTGCAAGTGGAAAGTGCAAGTAGGAGGAGGAGGGGGGAAGGTAGAGGGGGAGAGTAGTGGGGTGGATGAGAAGAGACAAGTGGCAAAAAGGGAACAGAAGGTTAGAGAAGAAAGTTGCATGTGCTAGAAACAGAGAGGAATAGGCGGAGGTTAGATTTGAAAGGGCCTAGCTTAGGTAGGGAGGAGATGTCCCTGGTGAGACCATTTAGCCAGCTGGGAGCTCTGAAGGCAAAGGATATTTGTCCCTGTGAGGTCCGGCATCTTGGAATATGCAGTAATTGAGATTCAGAGTTCTGGTGAGGCAGGGATTCTGTGTAGGTTGTAGCAGAGCTTGAACTCCGGGGGTGCAAAGACCATCAATGTTTTTTTAACCATTATGCATGTTAGATACTTGATGCTGCTTGAGAGTTGAAGCCACCCAGTTTGGGCGTATAGGTCACACATATGGGTGAGACGATGGGATCCAGTGATGAGTCGGCAAGCTTTGTTCAAAGCCATAGATATGTGCATGAGGGCGGTGGTTGAAGCGGAACTGTAGATGATGAGGCCATGGTCAACAGTTGAGATCACTGAGCTCTGAACTGCAATCCTTAAGGCTTCCAGAGTTAGGCACTGCCTATGCCTGTACAGCAGGCCAAAACGTGTGTTAGCCGCTTTGGCAATATTGTCAATGTGAGTCCCATAGGATAGATTACTGTCAAGAGTGATTCCAAGGTATCTGAAGGTTTGCACTTGTTCTAGGAATGCACCTAGGCAGTTTGCAATAGTGAGGGGGTGGTCCTGGTGCTTGTTTTGTGAGCTGCAGATGAGCACAGACTTTATTTCTTTATAGTTGAGGACCAGTTTGTGTTTACTGAACCAGTTTTCGACTGAGGAGAATCTATGCTGTAATTTGTTTTGCAGAAGGTGGGAGTCCTTGTGGGTGGAGTGGATGACAGCATCATCGGCGTATAGGAGGAGTTGCTCCAGGCAGGATTGTGGAAGACTATTTAGGAAGATGCTGAAGAGAAGAGGCCCAAGGATGGACCCTTGTGGCACTCCAGAGCGCACTGGTCTGGCATCAGAGAGAAAGTCAGCTATTTTCACTCTTTGTGAGCGGTTTTCCAGGTAGCTTTTAAACCAGGATGTAGATTCAGGGGACAGTCCAGTATTTAGCAGCTGAGAGAGTAGTAGATGATGATGGACGGTATCGAATGCCTTTATCAGATCAACGAAGCTCACCCCTGTAAGAAGGCTATTGTCCAGGGAACTATGGATTGCACCAGTGAATTCGAGAAGGGCCTGTGGCAGAGCTAGAAGGGGGGGCTGGGGGGCAGTCGCCCCTCCTGGTTGCCCCAGTGTGAGTAGTGGTGCCCCACCATGATCTTTATTCACTGTTTAGTGCCCACTGTGGAGCCCATGATTGACTGAAAGGCCCCCCCGACTCCCAGATGCTCCCAAACCTGGCTCCGCCACTGAGAAGGGCTGAGGTGGTACTGTGACCTTTTCTAAAGCCATGTTGTTGAGCACACAGAACATCGTATTTATCAAGGTATTCTGCAAGCTGGTCCGATACTATATGCTCTATGGCCTTGGAGAGTGGAGGTAGTATGGAGATGGGCTGATACTTCACCAGGAGGGCCCTGTCCCCGCTCTTGTGGACCAGTGTGACAGAGGTGGATTTCCATCTGTCAGGGAACTGGCTGAGAGAGAGGGAGAGGTTGAAGATTTTTGTTAATGGTAGGAGCACCTCGTTGAGGGTGACGACGGCAGGCAGCTTGAGGTCAAGGGAGTCCGCACTTGACCTTGACCTAGCAATAGCTTTACTGACGTAATTGCGAGCTTCGTATGATTTGACCGATATGAAGTAGAATGGAGGTCGGTTTGGAGAGAGGGTGGGACTTGAGGGGAGAGTTTGGGGGTCGGCTTCGCTGAAATAGTTGGGTGGAAGAACAGAGCTGAGGTCAGTGAAAGCTGAGTTGAATGAATTAGCTATGGTAGTCGAGTCCAGCGTTGTGATACCATCTACGACCAGTATAGTGGGTGAGATTTTTGTCTGCTGTCCTGTAATTTCTTGAATATTGTTCCAAAATGAATTCCCCTTGCCCCAAATGTTTGTCAGGGCATCCTTATAGTAGGTACTTTTCTGCTGGTGGACTAATTTTGTGCAGTTATTACGAGCTTATTTATAATTCTGTATGTCAATTTGCTTTCCAGTTTCCCGAGCCCATACCCAGAGATGGTCCCTGGATTTTAGTTGTGCTAGTAGTTCAGAGGAGAGCCAGGGCTTCCACAGGCCTTTGACCTTCTGCTTTTTGAAAGGGGCATGAGAGTCACAGGCAGCATTAAAGGTTTTGATGAAGAAGTCAAGGGCAGTGTTGACATCTGGAGCGTGGAAGATTGGGGACCAATCTTGCAGTCTTAGGCGGGATTTTAGGTGTTTCAACTGCCCACGTGGAAGGACTCTGCTGTTGATTAATTTTGGGGGTGGTCATGGTAAATTTATTTGTCCAGATGCAGATTACAGGGGAATGGTCGCTTAGAGTGTCAGGAAGGACAGAGACATTTGAGATGCGGGATGGGTGGCTGGTCAGTATTCAGTCCAGGAGAGTACATTTGCCTGTTTTGTAATTTTGCCTAGTGGGGGAGGCAACCAGTTGAGCAAGGTTTGCTGAGGAGATGGCATCTATGAAGCCCTCTGATTCCGGAGCAAGCCAGTTGATATCGAAGTCGCCCATGAAGATCGTCTCAGAGTCAGGTGGTTGGGATCGGATGAGATCAAGGACTGAGTTGAGGCCTCTTCCTTGTTCTTTAGGGGGGTGTAAACTGCGGCAATTGACAGGGCTTTATTGTGGGCCCCAAGTAGAACTCTGACAGTGAGAATCCGGGAGGAGGAGTCAGACGGGTGTTTTTAGAGGGTGGCCTTGGAGAGAGTCTTTGAGATATAAGGCGCAGCCACCACCTCTTTTAGCGATTCTATCAAGTCGGAAAATGTTGTACCCTGGCAGGGTAATAGCTATGTCCGAGATTTTAGGTGAGAGCCAGGTTTCAACAACTGCAAGGATGTCTGGCTTGTGCTGATTTACAAATATTTGCAGGGCATCAAGTTTTGGCAAGACTGGAGACTGCAAATGTTTCTTGTAGCAAGGGTGAATGTTCTGGAGTGACTCATGGTGAGCTACTGGGGACCAGAAGACTGCTGTTACTGTAGATCAAAGACCCAGACTATGTTACATTCCTGAAGGTGATGATCATTGGCCTGGGGCATATGCAGCATGTAAAAGTCCTTTGTTAGTATCTTTCCTTTGTTCTCCAAAATGGTTGGGAATAGACCTCAAAGATAAGCACACACCCTTTAAGAACAAGTCAGACAGAAATGTGGATTCAGTGCAGCACTTCACAACTCAGAGCTTGTATGACAGAATTACTGACCTTATTTTTGCTTTTGATGGCTTCCAAAAAAGTTGATTTATGATGAGAATGCCAATGCCTGCTGCTGATGTTTTTCAGCTTCTTAGTCCAGGAAATGTTCATAGATGTTAAGTCCAAGAATGGTCCAGTTCCTCCAAGCAGAAACACGTGAAAATACACAAAAACTAAACTACTGACAGAGACAAACACAAACAGCCAGCCATACAGGCTCTAGTAATAGGTAAGATAGTCAAGCACAGCTGAAACCCCAGCATGTGCTGGTACCAGTTTCCTGGATGAACACCAAGTAGTAAACCTTTTCCATTTTAAAGCATAGATTTTCTTAGTGGAGGGCTTCCTGTAACCACTTAAAATGTCCAAGACACTTTCAGAAAGATGCAAGCCTACATATTGTAGGCCCTCAAGAGCCATGCCTTGAGCCTGAGTGCCCTTGGTTGGAGGTTAGCAGATTGTGCCTCTGAGGCAGGTGTATTGGTTTGGACCCAGACATGGAGAGTAGCAGAGAGTACCATGGCTGTCTGGCCCAGTCTGGTGCTATCAAGACCATTGATGCTGACTGGGACCTGAGCTTGAGAATGCTCTGTATGCCAGACAGAAGGAAGAAAAAGCATGCAGCTGCTTCCCTGGCCACCTCAGAGCCAGAGCATCCAGGGGGATTGTTCCCAGATCTGGTGGCTTTCCACAGTACTGTGGCAGGTGGTGATTCTAGTGGGACGCGAACAAGTCTGCCTCTGTGGTGCTCCACTTCCTGAAGATCACTTGCACCACCTGACTGTTCAAGGCCCATTCATGATGGGACTGGCTGATTTGAGTCAGGGTATCTGCCAAGGTATTGTCTTTGCCTGGCAGATGAATAGCCTGCAGGGGCCCATGGAGCATGCTAGACTCCATATTTTCATGAGTTCTGTGCAGGGAGGGCCTGATCTCATCCCTCCCTGCTTGTTTATGTAGTACATTGTGGTGGTATTGTCTGTTCTGACCTGTACCACCTTCCCTGTACTAGTTGTGTGAAAGCCTTTAGTGCCAGTAACACTACTTTTAGCTCCAGCAGGTTTATGTCCAGGAGTGACTCTGCACTTGACCATGTGCCTTGGGTGGTGTGAACCCCCAGATGGGCGCCCCACTCTAGTAGAGATACATCTGTTGTCAGAACAACTGATGGGATCTCTTGCTGAAAAAGGAACCCCTTCCCTTAGGTTGGTTTCCTCTTTCCACCATTGGAAGGCCAGTAACAATGTTTTTTTGTTAGCAGAATTAGTTTTGAAAGAGGGTCCTTTCTCTGACACCAGTGAACCTTGAGGTGAAATTGAATGTCCCTCATTTGTAACCTGGATTCCAGGACTGTGCCAGTGGCACGTCCCATGTGGCCAGTAGCTGAAGAAACTGTCTTGCAGTTTTTGGTTTGTTTAGGCTGAATGAGCCAGCTATTAGTGGAATACTTCTTGCCCTGCCTAGAGGCAGGTAGGTAGACCCTGCCTTGCAGGGTATTTAGCTCTGCTCCTATGAATTGTAGTGCCTGAGCAGGCTGAAGGACAGACTTTCTTTAGATTTATCAGGAACCCTAGAGACTTCAGGAGCCCCTAGGTGAGTTGCAGATGCTCCCACTTGATGGGCTGATTTTACAACCACCAGCCAGTCGTCTAGGTATGAGAAAACTGTGACACCTTGTCTTTGAAGTGTGCCACAACACTGGCAAGCACTTTGTGTACAGTCTTGCAGAGTGACCTGACGGGAGTCTGAATCTGAGAAATTTTCTGTGACACTCCATTATGGGGGTGTAGAAATAAGCGTCCTTTGAGTCCAGTGATTGGAGTGTTGGCAGAATCAGTGACAAAGTTATAATTTTGAACTTTGGCCTTGTTAAGTGCCTGTTTAGTACCCTGAAGTCTAAGATAGGCCGCCACTCCCCGTTTTCTTTGTGGTACCTTTTGCTGTACTAGGACAGGCTCCACTGTCTTTGACAGTAACAGGTTTTGAACCTCTTTTTCCAGGAGTTTTCTCTCTACATCTGTAGATGGGTTGAAAACTTTTGTTTTTACTACTGGAAGGAATTTGAGCTCAGAGACAATCCCTGACTCACTAGCTCCAGGACCGCTTGTCTGTGGTGCCTGAAGTGCCCCTGCTGTGGGTACTGCTGATACTGAGGCGCAGCCATGGCCTGATAAAAATAGGCTTACTGTGAAATGATCTGCCTCTGCCTCCCCTTCCCTATGTTTTGGTGGACGGGGAAGCTTCCTTTTGCAGAATTGCTACTGCAGGTGGTTTTGTATTCATCCACCTTTTTCATGTAAGCCTTTATCTTTCTCCAAATAGGGAATTACCCTCGACTGGGAAATCCATAGCCTTGGTTTGGGTATCCTGAGTGAGGTTTGCAACTTGCAGCCAGGCAAACCTCCTCTGAATCACTGTATTTGCCATCCATCTGACAGCAGTGTCATTAGAGTCAGCAGCCATTTGAATTGGTAGTTGGCTGCTCCCAAACCAAATTTGACCATTTCGGCTAGATCATCTGACTGGGGAGTTTGGGCCTTGACTGCCATAGTGACTTTTGGTATTGAGCATCATAGACTTGAAAGTGTGCCTGCCTGATGGCCGAAGAAGCTGACACATATCCCTTTCATGCCATGTTGTCAATTTTCCTGGAATCCTTGTTAGGAGGATGGGATGCCAGGGGTATCTTTGCCTTGTCACAGGCTGTCACTTGTACTACTCCTTGGTGCACAGGGTGGGAGAATAAAAATGTAGCTCCCTCCCTGTCCACCTGATATTTCTTATCCAGCCTCTTTTCAAGAGGGGGAAAAGAGCTTGGAGTTTGTAAAATCTTTAAAGTATATTTCCTGAAGAATTTATTCACAGGAAGGAGAAGCTTTTTAGTGGGTGTCAGCCCAGTCATTTCTCACAGGTGTGAAGAGTGAGGAATAATCCTCAGATGGTAAATGGCTGTCACTCCACAGAGGGAAGAGTGACCAGTGGGGTACCACAAGGATCAGTGCTGGGACCAGTCCTATTCAATATCTTCATCAGTGACATTGCGCAGGACCTAGAAGGCAGAATTTCACTGTTCGCTGATGACACAAAGCTCTGTAACAGAGTAGACACACCAGAGGGTGTAGACAGAATGAGAAGGACCTGCAGAAACTTGAAGAATGGTCAGGGTTTGGCAGTTGAAATTCAATGCAAAGAAGTGCAAGATAATGCATATGGGGCACAAAACCCTGGCACAATATATCAGTTGGGGGTGAGGATATAGCATGCACCAAGCAGGAAAGGGATCTGGGTTATCATCTCTGATGACCTCAAGGCAGCAGGTAAGCAAATAGGATGCTGGGATGCATAGGCAGGGGCATCACCAGCAGGAAAAGGGAGGTCATAATTCCACTATACAAGACACTAGTGAGGCCCCACCTGGAGTACACTGTGCAGTTCTGAGACCTTACCAACGTAAGGACATAGACAGGGTAGAGAGAAGGTTCAGAGGAGGGCAACAAAGATGGTGCATGGATTGCATCACAAGTCCTATGAGGACAGGTTGAAGGAACTGAACATGTACTCCCTGGAGGAGAGGAGGGAGAGAGGATATGATAGAGACATACAAGTATCTTACAGGGAGGAACAGGGTGCAGGAATACACTATTTTAAATGAAAAAGATGTTCCAGGACTAGAGGGCATGGGATGAAGTTGGAGGGAGGACGATTCAGAGGAAACGTGAGGAAGAATTTCTTCACAGAACGGGTGGTGGACAAGTGGAACACCCTGCCAGAGAAGTGGTGGGGGCTGAAACAATCAAGGATTTAAGAATGCATGGGATAGACATAAAGGAATTATGGAGGTCAGGGTAAGGGGCAACAGACTTCTAGGAAAACATAAACTGAACTTCCAAGCTCAAATGGGCAGACTGGGTGGGCCATAGGCCCTTATCTGCCGACACTGTCTATGTATCTATGCTCTGTGGGGAGAGTCAAAATCCTATTCAGGGGAAACCTCAGATTCAATAGGTTCCCCTTCCTTCATTTCATCATAATCACATATTTTTCCTCTTAAATAATAGGAAGACTGAGCAGAGGAGACAGACTGCTTTGCAGGGGTCTGCTGCTGAGAGGCAGACAGCCTTTGTAAGCCTGAAAGATCTTAAAGGCCTGTACAATTTCTGCAGTAGTTGGCAGGCACTATAGCAGACACAGAAGTCCTCAAATGCTGTCCAGCAGGGGGTTCTGTGTGCTTAGTTTGCTTTGATTTCTTTGAGGGAACTGGGGAGTCTGCCGGTTAGGTAAGCCTCTTAGGAACTGCTTGTATACCCATCTCAGGGGTAGCAGTTACAGTAATTGTTGTGGTTTCACCCATAATAATTTAGGGTGTCAGCTGGTCAGAGCTCGAGGGACCCTTAGGTGGTAATAGTTTTTTCTTTAGCCTTATCCAGGCATTTTTCAATAGTTTTCTCAGGACATGTATTGCAGATTTCACAATGCTTTTAAATGTTCATGTCCAGGCAGGCAAAACAAAAGAATGTTTGCCTCAGCAAAATTTCACCACACTCAATACGTGGTTTGAAACCGGGATCACCAGTTTTCTTTTTGGGTTTTTCTGGCATTTTCGATGTAAAACCGATAAAAGTTGCAACCGCTAAAAAATGTTTTAATTTAAAGTTTATTTAGCAGTTGCGGTCGGTTCTGGAACCGATGAGGAACCGATCAGGAACCAGGAACCGAGGTAAAATGATCTAAGGCTATCGGTTCAGGAACCAGTATTAGCGGTTCTAAAACAAGCTAACTTTAATAAAATTAAACATAACTAATGGAATTTTTTAGTCAGAAAACTCTGATAAATATAAAATAAACCTGGGTTTACCCCTGGTTATACCGAACCGGGAGAAACTGAGAAAACGTATGAGTTAACCGCTAAAACTACAGAAATTACAAAAAGTAAAAGGCAGCAAATGAAATGTAAAGAATAATATTTTATAAGGTTTCTCACGGCAGAACAAGATGATGAGGAGAGGATCTCTGAGCATCTAGTCTTGACAGGCAGAGAGAGAAATCTGAGGGGTTTAGAACTAAGGCAGTTAGTAGAAGGCAAAATTTGAAAAAGTGGCTCATGCAAAAGATTCCGTCATTTGCATATGTTCCATCTCTCTGGGCAGTTCTATCTAGAAGGCTTACTGCATAAAGTTATGAATACCTGAGTATTACTGGGGTTAAAATGATGTCTATGGTGATGTCACACACACCTCCAAGCACGATGTACCAGATTTCAGCCGCTCCTCACCCTCACATTGCAGCTTCCGATGTCCTGTCCTCAGCCACTGCTATGGGCCAGGCATGTACTGGCCACTGTGCCACCCCCTTCCCAGTGGAGGAGAGCAGTTTCTTGGATGCTCAATCCTCCTCCCCTGGGCAACCCTCTGATGCTCAGAGTTTACTCCCCAATCCGGGTCGTCACTGCTGCAGGCAGTAGCACTACCGCTGTACCAGCGGGCTGGGCAGTGCCGTGGGATCTTTTACTTCACCCTGGGCCGTAATCAGAGATGGGCAGAAGGGACCTCAGTTTAATGTCTCATCCAAAGGACACCACCTCACCAGTGCAGCACCCCCCTCATATCTACAATGTCAGTTATGGGTATTACCCAAATGCCTGATGTGAGGCTAGAACCCACGACCTTCCAGTCTTCTGGCCAAAGAGGTGAGTGTGCTGCCTGCTGAGCTGCTGACAGTAATGATGAATCTAAGGATATCAGAAATACAGTGTTTGCTAATAAACTATATGATGAAATGTTTGCCAATGAACAAATACCGGTACTTTAAGAGATTTGCTTAGGTGACACAGTGAGTGACAGTTGTGGGATTCAAACCTGGGCCTAGTCGAAAGGTTGCAACAAAGCTGGGGCCACAGAAATGATCAGAAGTATTGAATACGTTGCTCGGAGGAGAGGCTGGTGGCCCTTAACATGTTTACACTGGAGGAAAGGAGACCGACAGGAACATCATCTCAGTGTTATACAGGGATGCTTGGAATCAGGTGATTCCAATCTGATTTTAGGATTATGGATTTTACGGACTTCCAAATCCTAATCCGATTCCATTTCAAACCCTAAAAGGACCTAAACAGCAGATTTAGGATTCAAATTTGGAAGTCCTAAATCCTAAATTCTAAATGTCCATGTAAAACAGGTTTAAGGATTCAGTTTAGGATTTAGGATTTTCTAACTACAATTCGAAAATCCAAAAATCAGATGGGAATCTGACAAATCTGATTCCATTCAAGGGATGTTGAGCAATCCCACTCAAGAGCACCAGAAGGATCTACTGGACATTGATATGGTGTCCTCCCACAGGTCATGGATCATGCCCTGAAGCAGTAAGATAGTAAATTTCAGGGTAACATTAGGAAGCATGCCTTTTCCCAGAGGGTGGTGAATGTCTGGAACAGCCCACCAGTGGGGCCAGAGGACATGGACACAGTACAGGCCTTCAAGGTAAGCCTGGACAAGCTTCCAGCTACCATGGCAATCACTGGATACCCTGGGTGGTAGAGCGGGATGGAACACCTTCAGGTTAGCACATTTTTATGCATGCAGCATACATATTCCTACCTTCTGGAAGCAGGGGGTGCACAAAGAGTCCCTTCTGACCTTAAATGACTTTGTAACTAAGTATGTTCTGTTGGGGTCATGCATAGTCAAACTTTTAATTTCAGTTCATGTGGGCCCCCTCTCCATTTCCACCAGTGATAGTCTGTCACACCTAGGGTGGAAAGCCTAGGACTCTGATGCTGCTGTACTAGCTACAGTAGCCCAGCAGGTGGCAGCAGAGCTAAACTATTGCAATCACTTTAAATGGGATTAAAGCCACTGCTAAGCCTTTGAAACACCAACTGTAGTGAGACAGAAATAATGTGACCTAGTTGAGAATTGAACCAAGGCTTAGACTGAGCTTTTCTGAAGCCATTTTTATTCTGCAATTCAAGAGATAGAAAGAGTTTTGGTGGGTAAGGACTTTATTACATAGTAACAAAGTAACTGACGGGCAGATAAGGACTGTTTGGCACACCCAGTCTGCCCGTGAACTGTACCTGTCCAGACTCACTGTACGTGTGTGCACTCGGTATACTTGCCTGCAATCACAGCACCTGCTCTCACTGTACCTACTTACTGAATCTGTCCATATTCACTGTATGTGTATTTACAGTACTTGCCCACATTTGCTGTACCTGCCCACACTTGAAGTATCTACCTGCCCTTACTGTACCTGTCCACACATACTGTCTCTGAGTGCACTCAGAATACTTGCCTGTGGGCCAGTCCACTAACGCAGAGGTTGAATTTCTGTCTGTGATGCCGGTGACCCAGGTTCAAGACCAGACTCGAGGCATCACAGGGCTGGCCAGGAGGAGGAGGATTGAGCATCCTTGGGATTGCTTTTCTCCTCTGGGGGGGAAGGAGGAGGGAGGGGAACGATCAGCGCATGATTGACCTCTGGTGGTGGCCAGGGGGAATAGCGCTGCTGGAGCCAAGCTGTTAGGGAGGTGTGCTGGATATTCACGTGTTGCACACTATGTCATTGCATGCCACGCCTCCCGGTAGCAATCGCTGGAAAAACTGCTGCCAGCACCGTTCATGATGCTCCATCTCTCTGGCTCCCACGCCACCCTCTGTGACTCTTGGCCAGTGACTGAACGAGAGTCTCCATCCGTGCAGCCCGGCCCCATGGCCCTGCCTTGAGGGGTAAACCAGGGAGGCCTCCCAGTGGTTCTTCTGATGGGAAACTTGTACAGTCTTCCATGGGGGCTGTCCCTGCCAGACGGTCCCACCCAGAGGGGGACAGCCTGGCTGGATCGCCACTCTGAGTAAGTCTGGGGGTGGGCGGAGGTTGGAGGAGTCGGGGACTGAGCTCTTGGAGAACTGGCACCCAAAAAGCATACTAAATAATTAATAAAAAGACTACTTTCCTGCAATCACTGCATCTGCTCTCACTGTACCTAATTGATGAATTTGTCCATAGTTACTGTACCTGCCCACATTCACAGTACCTGTCCACACACTCTGTACCTGCACTCGTTGTACCTGCCTGCACTCACAATACATGCCTGCACTGTTTGTACCTGCTCACTCTCACTGTATCTGTCCACACTCTCTGTACCTGCCTGCACTCATAATACATACCTGCACTCTTTGTACCTGCTCACTCTCACTGTATCTGTCCATACTTGCCAGCATTCCCTGGTATCATTGTTCCTGCCCACACATTTTGTGCCTACACTTACTGTACCGGAACAGGCAGATGGGACATCAGTTTAATATCTCATACAAAGGACGGCACAGCATCCCCTTACTGCTGCACTCGGGTGCCAGTGTGGCTGGCATGAGTCCAATGCCAGTGTAGGACTAGCACCCACAGCCTTCTGGCTCAGAAGCAGATGTGCTACCAACTGTGCCATGCTGATTGCAGTGTTCTGAATACTGAAAGGAACCAACAGGCGAGTGCAAGAAAAACCAGAGGAGATGTGGTGGAGGTGGGTGGGAGCAGGACAAAGAGGACATCAGAAAACATTACTTTACACAGAAGGCTATCATAATGGGAAAAAGCCTACCTGGTTTTGGAAGGCAGGTTTTAGGCTTTCAAAGCTGGACTGGAGGGAGAAAGGCATTGAGAGTTACACAGCATAAGTGAGCATAACATTCCTGTTGACAAGCTTGGATGTGTCTCTGTACTGAAATTTGGCATAGGCGCTGCTGCGTAACAGGAGGGGCGTACAAGATGGAGCCCAAATCCATCCTGCAAACACAATACTTTGTTACTGTGTTAATGTCTGACAGAAAGTGCTGAATAGGAAATGAAAACACACAATAAGGAATGTATATAGCTTTTATTGTTGAATTAGAACATGTTACTGGTCAAAGCTTATGGCAGAGATTGTGTCCAGATTTAAATGTTCACGATGCAGACCATCAACCCCTTTGAGTACACCTGGCTACTAACAGAAAGGTTGCATGAAACAATACGCAGCATAAACTACACGGCCAATACACCCCCTACGTAGTGCCTTCTGGAGAAAACGTTATCAGGCTCCCTGATAAAGCCTTGTTCAGAAGGCACTACGTAGGGGTGTACTGGCCGTGCTTCTTGCATAAGTACTTGCACTGTAATAGCAGTGTGTACCATTCATTATTCATTATGCAGGTTTATGAGCAGCACGGTTAATGGTTGCACCTTTGGAGGAAGTCGGCATGTGTGGTTTTTCTTGCAGTTTCAGTTACTAATAGAAAGGCCCAGTCCCCCTGCTGGGGGTATGAAGAAATTATTATTGTTGTAGAAATTTCAACAGGGAACATGCACACTCGATTACAGAGAGGCGACTGTCTCCATGCTAGGGGGATGGAGTAATTAGTACTTTAAGAATACAGGCAAAGAAGGCAATATGCCTGTTTGAATTGCCTGTTAGCACACAATACATTTTTCCCAGTTTCTTATCTGTATTCTGTACCCTGTACCCATAAGTTTATTAAACCTTTGTTTAAATAATTGTAAATTCTCACTGAATATATCTTCTGGTACACTATTCCAACAAGAGATTATCCGCTGTTTAAACCATCCTTTCCGAAGATCTGTTCTAAAATGTTCTCCTGCCAGTTTCATAATGTGCCCCTGCAATCTTTATCCTTGTAAGTCTAATTAAATATCTATGAGCCTTATGCTAATTAAATATTCATGAGCCTGACGCTCATTAAATATCCATGAGCCTGACGAGGTCCCTGATTGGCTACCAGATCGGTCATTAATGTCTTAGAAATTGCCAGTCCGTCTGCCAAGTGACGCAGTGTGGCACCTAACATCTTAAGCATAAAATGTGCTTGTACCACAATGCTCAGGCAACGGCATTCAAAGGCAAAAGCATGTTTCAAAAACCCCCGTAGAAACAAATGTTGTTATTGCAACTAGATTTACAATCACAACAACCTCCTCAAAGCTGGTCAATTCCCTGGATTAATGTCTGACTGGAAGGACGTGGCCCAAGGCTATCAACCAGTCATTAATCCCTCAGAAATGGCTGGCTTCTCAGTCATGATTGAAACAGGAAGGCCACTCCCTTCACAAATGCAGCAGCATCAGCTCTCCAGGATCGCAGGAGTTGCAGAGTTGCATTTCAGCAGAATCATGGGGGTTGCAAAGCTCCTTCACCAATCAACGTTATGTACATACATGATAGGGAAGCCTGGTTTTAGGGATCTCTGGGGTAGCAATGCACACCATAGGGACTGCAACAAAATCTTAGGAGTCTCAAACGCAACCCCAGGCTACCCCTAAATGACGCCCCTGAACAAAATGCATGGATGAGCTAGCGTGCTGAAAGACAAGAACCAGCGAGAGCTACATTTTCAGCAGTGTCCCCAAATAGTGGCAGCACATGGCGCAGGTGGGACCGCTGCTGTGGAAGGGACCTCAAGGAGCCAAAGTGTTCTACTGTCCATAATCTTGGCCCCGATGTTTATGGTATAACATAACTAACACACAGCCTGGAGCTGGTATATGCTCCACAGATCATTGGTCCAATGGCACACAGTTGTTAAAGTTTTGTAACAAATCCGATTTGGGATAACGAACAGTGATGATCTAGATCCAGACTCCCTAACCCCTTCCCCCCCTTCTTGAGGATCATCCAAGTTAAAGTCCCGGAGATACAGCCCAGTTACTGAGGGGCTTAACTAGACCCTAACAAGTCCTGCTTGATCCCTTCCCCACTCCACTTCCCAACGGAGGCTGCTTCTGATTGACTCAGGCTATCCATGGCAAATTCTTACAGATCTGGAATGGAATCTGAACCCATATTCACAACTGCCTGGAACATCCCTAAACTGGATGCTGAGGGTCCTCTGGTATTTACCTTTCATTTTATGCGGGTCTCTGTGCAGCGAGGGTGTTATAATTCTGTTTATTCCCCCTAAACAACTGGGTGTTGAGGTGCACTCTCATTGGGTCTCTGGGTTGCAAAGTGATACAATGTGGTTTATTATATCCATAAACTACTGGGTGTCAAGGTGCATTCGTATTGGGTGTCTGGGCAGTATTACCAATAAACAACTTGGTGTCATGGTGTAGTCTTATTGGGTCTTTGGGCTGTGAGGGTGATAATGTTGTTTATCACCCATAAACAACTGGGTGTCAAGATGTACTCTTGCTGGGTCTTTGGGCAGTGAAGCAGATACAATGCGGTTTATTATCCATAAACAACTGGGTGTCAAGGTTGTAATGTATACAGAATCAGCAACTGGCTGCAGAGTGCCATCTAGTGGAGAAAGTGATGCAGTAAATACAGAATCAGCAACCAGATACAGAGTGCCATCTAGTGGAGAAAGTGATATAGTGTATACAGATCAGCAACCAGATGCAGAGTGCCATCTAGTGGGGACAGTAATGTAGTGTATACAGATCATCAACCAGATGCAGAGTGCCATCTAGTGGAGAAAGTGATGTGGTGTTTACAGAATCAGTAACCAGATGCAGAGTGCCATCTAGAGGAAAAAGTGATGCAGTGAATACAGAATCAGCAACCAGCTGCAGAGTGCCATCTAGTGGAAAAAGTGATGCAGTGAATACAGAATCAGCAACCAGCTGCAGAGTGCCATCTAGTGGAGACAGTAATGTAGTGTATACAGATCAGCAAGCAGATGCAGAGTGCCATCTAGTGGAGAAAGTGATGTGGTGTTTACAGAATCAGCAACCAGACGCAGAGTGCCATTTAGTGGAGAATGTGATGTGGTGTTTACAGAATCAGTAACCAGATGCAGAGTGCCATCTAGTGGAGAAAGTGATGCAGTGAATACAGAATCGCAACCAGCTGCAGAGTGCCATCTAGTGGAGACAGTAATATAGTGTACACAGATCAGCAACCAGATGCAGAGTGCCATCTAGTGGAGAAAGTAAGATTGTAGCATACAAGTACAAGAAGCAGTTTTAACACTTTGGTGAAAAAGGAAATTTCCCTTTAGCTGAAGGATTATAGTTGCAGCCTCTGAGACCAGGGATACAAGGACCAATCCCAAGTCTGGCAAATCTCTAATTCAGTGTACAGAAGATGTGCGCCCCCCAACCCACGAAGCTAGGGCTAGACATTACACTGGCGATGAGGATAAGAACCCTGCTGTGAGATCAGATGTAGACAGTTATCTGGTGGTAAAAAAAAAAAGGAAGTGATGTAGTGTGTACAGGATCAGCAACCAGTTGCAGAGTGCTGTCTAGTGGAGAGAGTGATGTGGTGTTTACAGAATCAGCAACCAGACGCAGAGTGCCATTTAGTGGAGAATGTGATGTGGTGTTTACAGAATCAGTAACCAGATGCAGAGTGCCATCTAGTGGAGAAAGTGATGCAGTGAATACAGAATCGCAACCAGCTGCAGAGTGCCATCTAGTGGAGACAGTAATATAGTGTACACAGATCAGCAACCAGATGCAGAGTGCCATCTAGTGGAGAAAGTAAGACTGTAGCATACAAGTACAAGAAGCAGTTTTAACACTTTGGTGAAAAAGGAAATTTCCCTTTAGCTGAAGGATTATAGTTGCAGCCTCTGAGACCAGGGATACAAGGACCAATCCCAAGTCTGGCAAATCTCTAATTCAGTGTACAGAAGATGTGCGCCCCCCCCACCCCATGAAGCTAGGGCTAGAAATTACACTGGCGATGAGGATAAGAACCCTGCTGTGAGATCAGATGTAGACAGCTATCTGGTGGTAAAAAAAAAGGAAGTGATGTAGTGTGTACAGGATCAGCAACCAGTTGCAGAGTGCTGTCTAGTGGAGAGAGTGATGTGGTGTTTACAGAATCAGCATCCAGATGCAGAGTGCCTTCTAGTGGAGGAAGTGATGTAGTGTTTACAGAATCAGCAACCAGATGCAGAGTGCCATCTAGTGGAGAATGTGATGTGGTGGTTACAGAATCAGTAACCAGATGCAGAGTGCCATCTAGTGGAGACAGTAATGTAGTGTATACAGAATCAGCAACCAGATGCAGAGTGCCATCTAGTGGAGACACAGATCAGCAACCAGATACAGAGTGCCATCTAGTGGAGACACAGATCAGCAACCAGATACAGAGTGCCATCTAGTGGAGACAGTAATGTAGTGTATACAGAATCAGCAACCAGATGCAGAGAGCCATCTAGTGGAGACAGTAATGTAGTGTATACAGAATCAGCAACCAGATGCAGAGTGCCATCTAGTGGAGAAAGTGATGTGGTGTTTACAGAATCAGCAACCAAATACTGAGTGCCATCTAGTGGAGGAAGTGATGTGGTGTTTACAGAATCAGCAACCAAATACTGAGTGCCATCTAGTTGAGAAAGTGATGTAGGGTTTACAGAATCAGCAACCAGATGCAGAGTGCTATCTAGTGGAGAATGTGATGTGGTGTTTACAGAATCAGTAACCAGATGCAGAGTGCCATCTAGTGGAGAAAGTAAGATTGTAGCATACAAGTACAAGAAGCAGTTTTAACACCTTGACAAAAAAGGAAATTTCCCTTTAGCTGAAGGATTATAGCTGCAGCCTCTGAGACCAGGGATACAAGGACCAATCCCAAGTCTGGCAAATCTCTAATTCAGTGTACAGAAGATGCGCCCCCATGAAGCTAGGGCTAGACATTACACTGGCGATGAGAATAAGAGCCCTGCTGTGAGACCAGATGTAGATAGCTATCTGGTGGTAAAAAAAAAAGGAAATGATGTAGTGTGTACAGACTCAGCAACCAGTTGCAGAGTGCTATCTAGTGGAGAGAGTGATGTAGTGTGTACAAACTCAGCAAACAGATACAGAGTGCCATCTAGTGGAGAAAGTCAGTAGGATTATGGCATACAGAGCCAGTCTGACACCTTGTATAAAAGGAAGGTTCCCTTTAAACTGACGGGTTAGAGCTGCAGCCTCTGAGATCATGGGATGCAAGGGTCAATCCTCAGGTCCAGCACTGAAATGTGCAAACCCGTAATACAGTTTACTGACGATGCCCCCCACAAAGCTCGGGATAGACTTTACAGAGGTGTACTGTTGCTGGGTGTGTGAGCTATGAAACTGATACACAACCTTTTTTTAAACATAAACTTACTATCGTAGTATACTCGTATTGTGTCCCTGGACAGTGAAACTGATGCAATGTTATTTCCCATACAAATTGGGGGTTGTTGTGCGCTCTTATTGGCTACCTGGGGTTCTGGTGCACTCTTATTGGCTATCTGAGGTTGTGGTGCACTCTCACTGGCTATCTGAGCTCTGAGGATATTACCACACTGTTTAGTACCCATCAGTAGCTGTCGCTTGTTCCCCAGACAGAACTGGGAGTCGTAGCATACTGTCATTGGGTCTCTGGGCTGTGAGGCTGAAGCAATGTGGCTTATCATCCATAAACAATTGGGTGCCGTGGTGTACTCTTGCTGAGTTTCTGGGATGTGAGGCTGATACAATGCAGTTTATTACATGCTGTATAAACAACAGGATGTGATAATGTACTTTCATTGGGTCTCAGCTCTGAGGCCGAAGCAATGTGGCTAATTAAAGTTATTATCCATAAACAATTGGGTGCCGTGGTGTACTCTTGCTGGGTTTCTGGGATGTGAGGCTGATAAAATGCAATGTATTACAAGCTGCATAAACAACAGGATGTGATAATGTAGTTTCATTGGGTTTCTGGGCTGTGAGACTGAAGCAATGTGGTGTATTATCCAGAAAAAAATGGGTGCCGTCGAGGTGAACTCTGGTTTATTTTCTTTGAAGTATGAAGTCCCATGGCACACAGCTTCCTCTAACATTGCAGGATGCCATCTGCAACTCACTTTCAAATCCCTTTTAGGGTGGTCCAGCTGCCGTCCTGGCTCACTGTTCTGCGTCATATGCATACTCTGCCTTGTGGTGCATGACCAGTTTGTTATCCACGAAGTAGAAAGTGTCTGATCGGGTCTCGTACGGGTGGGCAATCAGTTCACGCACTGGGAGATAACGAAAACAAAAGGAAAAAAGAAACACACAATCAGTTAAACCAGAGCTGTGCACTTATCAATTGTAAATAAATAATCAATTTGAAATGTTGTGAGCTAGACTAGCCCTCTGAGGCAGGGCTAGACTGTTGTAATGGGGTTCCACCTGTAAAATTAGCAGTTGGGGAGGAGGTAGGGCTGACACACTCATATTGTAACATCGCTTGGCTTCAAATTGATACAATAGTGGTATGTTTTACATGTTGTTTCAACTTGCAGAGATCAGAAAACCTGTTTTTCAAGTTATCAGAGTTTTTAAAACATCGATTTTGGGGCTTAAAGCAGTTGCTGCGAAAAGTGTTTTTTCAAAAAGAGCTAGTTTCGGCTACAGTTAATAAAAACATTAAAAGAGCTGTCAGATCTACATTTCTAGGTATCTCCTATGCTGTGCACCGTAAGTTTTAAAAATGTTCTTGATCCTAATTCTTACCAGGCTTACAGTGGTTATTTCTAAGCCAAATGTGGCGGCCATCATTTTTTTTTATTGAGAAAAAATAAATGAAAACATTTATAAAATGATCATACTTTTGAGGAACAAGAAAATGTTACCACCACATAAAACTGGAGGATGCCTGAAATATTTTATAGTGGAGAAAAGGTAGTGTCAAGTTTTTTTGCCCAGTTTCGTTGCACTGTGGTTTAATAACCCCCAAGCAGGTCTTTATCTAGAAAAAAGCTAATGGGGATAAAAGACCCAGAAACTAGGCTGGAAGGGGAGAAGGGCCCAGTGATCCAGATCTGTATTAAGAGCTGATACTCACAGTGGCGTTACACAAGAGGGTGCTACCCATCTTTATGGCACTGATTACATTTACCGAGTTGTGTTCAGATTCCTTTCCCTTCACTGACAAAAGCTGATGGGCAGAAAACATTTTTCTTTTTTTTTTAACTAAAAATATTTTGAAAAGTTCTGAATTGGTTCGGGTAACTATCAGAACATTTCATGGCTTATGAGAACCTTTTAGAACCTCAGAACTGAGGATGGGCCAGCGCTGAATTTGTATTCGGTGAATGTGTAAAAATTTGGAGGTTTTACCTTCAATTTTGCCCAACCAAGCTTTTGGGCCACTTTAAAGCACTCCGACCTTTGGCCAAATAATTTAAAAATAACACTGTAGCCTTTTTCAGGTGGCCAGAGCTAATTTTTTTTTTTTTTTATTTATTTACTGTTTCTATGATTCCTCTACTCCGGTTATTTTGGTGGCTTTACCTGCCATCAGTCGGGATGTACCAGATTTCAGGGAGCTGCGGACGGAGAAAGGTTTTTATTTTCATATTTATTGGTTCCCCATTCCCTTCCGTGCCACAGATTCCCACGCCCCAAAGGAACGAAGGCATTGGGACATGGTCCCTGACGTGAGTGTGCACTGGCATGCTCACGCGATGCGCAGCACGGTGCATCCCTCTCTCCCTCCCTCTGTCCATGCATTCTGCCACTCGTACATCTACAGGTGGTATGACTGCAGCAGGATGTGGCACCCTTCCACCCCCCCCAGAAGAAGAGAGCTTCTCTTGGGACACTTCATCCTTCCTACCCTCCTGGCCGGCCTCTAGTGTCCCAGGCTTGTTGCTGAACCCAGGTTTCCAGTGCCGTGAGTGGTAACCCTACCACTGCGCTGATGGGTCAACAGGGCTAACCCTTTTCCCCAGTCACTTTCCACCTTCCTCTCCCTTCCCCTTCCCCAGGGATTTTTTTTTTTTTATAAAAACACATTTCCAGTTCCTCTCAGAGTGTTAGGTGCTGACTGAGTTTTTATGACCATAGGGCCCCCACTGCGGTAGGGCTAACGCTCAAGATGACGGCAGCCTGAGTTTAGGAATGGGCACAAGGCATTGGGTCCTGCCAGCAAAGGGAGGATGGAGTGTCCGAGGGACAGCTCCCTTAGGGTGGGCCCTGCATCTCACTGCAAGACTGCCACCAGCCCATGGCAAAGTGATAGTGCACACGGGCAGATCAAAACGGGAAGGACTGTTGTTAGATGCCGGCATTCATGTGTGTCATCATTGTGCACCGGCATACTGGGAAGAAAAAATGCTCCGATTCTATCAGCCAACCTCTCACAAGCATGGGTCAGTTAATATGGCAGGCCACCCCCTACCACGTATGTTCCATGGTAAGCGATGGATAACTGACAAGTCCATGAGAAGGTCAGTGACAGGGCTGGGAGAGGGCATGGCACTTGGGGACAAAGGAGCAAAACCATAGTGAAAAAAAAGTACAGTTACATAAGAACTTACTGTAATAGTAGATCTTCGAGGCAGGCTCTTGCAATAGGCAATAATCATTAGGACTAAGCCACCAGGAGCTAGGGCCACACAGAAAACTTTAGCTAGCAGTGTCTGGCAGGGGACTGCTCACCCGGCGTCATGTGACTGATGTCGGTCCGGTGCAATATAGTGGGCGGTCCCCACACCCGCCCTCCTGTTCTCCCGCTGGAGACCTAAGAAGGTGTGACAGGAGAAGGAGTGGGCTCTTGGAGCCAACAGAAAGGCTGAAAAGAAGAAGCAGCAGGGAGAAGGAGAGATGGAAAAGCTTGCCCACTGCAAGAGCCTCTCTCGAAGATCTACTGTTACGGTAAGTTCTTACGTAACTGTACCATCTTACTTTGAGAGGGCTCTTTCAGTAGGCAATAACACTTAGGACTGAGTCCCAAGCAGTAAGTCAGGCAAAGGACTGAATATGGGAGGCTGGAAAGGTCTGCAGAAAGGCAGGGAATTTATGATAGATGGCTCTGAAGGACAGCTAATACAAAGCCAGCCCTGCACCTAGAGGCAATGTCCAAACTGTTAACGCTTAGTGAAGCTGGGGACAGAGCTTCAAGTGGCTGCCGCACAGATGTCTGCGGCAGAGACACTTCCGAAACAAGCAATAGATGCAGCTGTGTCTCTGGCTGAATGCCCTTTCACTTCCCCCAGAACCTGTGTTGTTTTACTTCTGACAACAAAACAGAATGCAGTTTGTCAACCATTTGGATAAACACTGATTAGAAACTGCCACGCCCTAACTTTGGGTGCAAAGGAAATGAAAAGCTGATTCATTTTTCGGACCGACTTTGTCCAATTTGTGTAGTAACGTAAAATTCTGTGCACATTCAATGTGTGCAGAATTGCCTCACCTTGATAAGAATGGTCAGGGTAATTCACTGGCAAGTGTATGGTCTGGTTCAAGGTGAACTCAGAAACCACCTTTGGTAAAAACTTAGGATTGGTACGCAGAGCCACCTGGTCTCTGTGAAAAATCAAATAGGGCTCCTTACACATAAGGGCCAGAAGCTCGGAAATCCGTAGAGCAGAAGTAATAGTAACTAAAAATAGCTCTTTCCAAGACAGATGGCGCAGGTTGCAACTCATGGCCAGTTCAAAGGGAGGCAGTGTGAGTTTCTCAAGACTGAATTTCAGATTCCACAGCGGAACAGGATTCCGGGGGTTTCATGTGACATATCCTTTTCAGGAAGGTGTGGGACACTTCCAGTTGAGCCAAAGTCTTGCTGTCCACCAGGACATGGTAGGCAGATATGGCAGACAAATGGACCTTCAGCAAAGAATAGCTGAGCCCCAAGTCAGAGAGATGCAAAGGTGGTCCATGACCTGAGGAACAGGGCAAAAAAAGGGTCCCATCCCTTGGCAGTTGCCCAAATGGAAAACCTCTTCCACTTCAGAGCATATGTGGTCCTTGTGGATGGTTTTCTGGCCTCCACAAGGACTTGAGCAACTCTGGAAGAGACCCCATAGTGTGAAGCAGCTATGTCAGAAGGTGACAAGTGTAAAGGTGAAGGGACCTGAGGCCTGGTGAACCAGCCTGCCCTGTTCCTGGGTCAGGAGGTCCTGGCAGAGGGGTAGAGGAACCAGAGGCTCCACCGCCAACTGCTGGGGCAGAGTGAATCAAACTTGGCGAGGCCAATGGGGGGGGGGGGAACAAGATCATGTGAGCCCCCTCCACCTGCAGCTTGTGGAGTACCCTCTGCAGTAGCGGGAAGGGAGGAAAGGCATACAAGAACCTCCCTGTCCAGCAGAGAGAGACAGTGCATCTCACCAGAAAACATCATGCCTGGGAACAAGTGAGCAAAAACTGGGTAGTTTTGCATTGTATGAGGATGTGAACAGATCTAGATCTAGGCGACCCCAGAGGTAGAAGATGTCCTCGATCACCGACTATCTCAGTTCCCACTCGTTTGCCTGAGTGTGGCTAAGAGTGTCCGCTAGGACATTTTGAACGCCTGGGATGTGCACTGCTGTGAGGTGAAGATGATGCGAACTGCCCAGTACCACACACACATCGCTTCCCTGTATAGGGGATATGACTGCACGCCTCCCTGTTTGTTCAGTAGCACACCACGCACATGTTGTCTGTCTGGACAAGGAGTGGACCTGGATGGAGAAGAGACTGGAACGCCTGAAGGAGGTACAGTTCCGCACGCATCTCCAGCACAGTGATGTGCAGAGAGAGCTCCCGCTGAGACCAGGATCCCTGGGTTCTGTGGTCTCCTAAGTGAGCACCCCAACCTTGGCTGGAAACATCCATTGTCAGGGTCTGGACTGGAGGGGGGATGAAAATGGACCCCTCGGCAGAGACTGCTCAAGTTCTGCCACCAGAGGAGATCCTGCCACATAGGGTTGGATGGCTTTACGATGCTGGTTCGACAACACTTTCAGCACACCGGCATCACAGCGACAGGATTTATGTCGACCGCAAGTTGCGGTCGATATAAATCCCAATTGCCTCCCAATCCCTTTTTTCAATCGGGGGGCTTTGCCCCCAGAACCCTCCATGTGGGAGGCTCTGCCCTCACACCCTCCATACTATAGATTATCAACTCTGAGCCAGTGTTGATTCGGGGAGGGCGTGCAGGACCAGGGACAGTGTGCCCCTGTCTCAGGCGCACCAACACAGCGACATATTGGCGAACTGTTGATTTTGTCGACAGGGTTGTTGGTGTCGCTGACCATGGCACATACTAGGTTGGACACCAGGATCCTGTCATCCAGGTCGTCTGATCTCTGGTCCAACTGAACTTGCAGCATCCACTGCATGACCAGCATATGGAGCCTGGCAAGAGGGACAGTGGGGACAGCAGCCGCCATAAGGCCCAGAAGACGCAAACGGATCTGGCTGTGAAACGGCGGGTGGAAGTCACTTTCCTGGTCTGCAGCTGTAATGTTTCTGCCCCATCCAAAGGGAGGAAGGCTTAAACCAGGTGGTATCCAGCATCACCCCAATAAACTGGAGGCACTGAGAGGGAATAAGGTGAGACTCGGGGTAGTTCACCGTAACCCCCACCTGGTGGAAAGGGCCCAGGACAGCTGACAGGGAAGCTTCTAAGTTGTCCCTCGATGGAGCTGACAGCAGCCAGTCATCGAGGTATGGGAACACATAATGGCTCTGGCGATGTAAAGCTGCTGTCACCACTACTAGGCACTTGGTGAACACCCGGGGTGCCAATGAGAGGCCAAAGGGGAGCGCTTTGAACTGAAAATGCTCCCCCTGGAAGGTGAACCTGAGAAAGTGGCGGTGGGCCGGGAAAACTGGAATGTGCAGGTAGGAGTCCTGCATGTCCAGTGTGCAGAGTCAATGTCCCTGGTGAAGCAGTGGCAACAGACCTGGAGGGTCAACATGTAGAACCTTTCGTGCTCTACATACAGATTGAGAGAGCTGAGGTCCAGTATTGGCCGAAGGTCTGCCATCTTTTTGGGCACTAGGAAAAAATGGGAGTAATACCCCCTTCCTACCTAGGCTCGAGGAATGGGCTGTATGGTTGATTTCTGCAGTACAGCCTCAGTTTCCCTTCTTATGAGAGGAATGTGACCTGACGGGTAATGAGAGAGACTTGGAGGATTTTCTGGAGACCTCTCTGTGAATTCCAGTGTGTGGCCTTGGGCTACTAGCTGAAGGACCCAGAAGTCTGTCGTGATCACCTCCTACCCGGGCAGGTGTCTGGTGAATCTGCCCTTTACTGGCTCCTCTGGAACTATTGTCGGGGGTGGGGGGGGCCAGACACAAATAGGCGTGGTGGGAGGGTTGGGGAGCACCACCTCGGAAGCTCTGTGAGACTTAGCTGGGGTGGTGGAGGGTGCCGAAGGAGCCCATGGTTTGGCCTGATGCTAAGTGGGCTGTTGTTGAGCCTGGCACCTTTGTTGGCAGTGAAAAGGCTGCCTAGGCTTGCTATTAAGAGTGGTCCATGGACTGGACAGAGTGTAAAGCTTTGCCACTCTCCTGTAAGTCAGTCAATAGGTCCTTGACATCTTCCCTAAAGAGGACCAAGCCTTGGAAAGGATCGTCCAGGATAGAGACTTGACATCCTTGGCAAACCCAGAGACTTGCAACCAGGAGTGCCTTCTAGGCAGACTGCCATCGCAGTGCTATGGGCAGAAGCATCAACGACATCATAAGTGACAAATAAGGCGTGGCGGCAGGTAATTTCTGCCATCTTGACTGTCTGTTCAATTTTCTCATTGACTGTAGAAGCAGGCAAGGCCTCAAACTCTAATTTGAGTTGCCCCAAGATGGCCTTCTGGTAACAGACCATATGGGCCACATAATTTAGTGCCTGCAATGCCAACGTAGAGGATGAGTAGCCTTTGAGGCCATACTGGTCCAGTTGCCTCGACTCCTTATCTGGAGGGGAAGTACTCATGTGCTTGGGCTTAGTGGAGCGGTCACGAGCGGTGCTGCATGACCACTGAATCTGTTTTGGGATGAGTGCTGAGGTGGTTCTTGCCCTCCGGGGCATGATACATTCTGTCCATCTTCTTAGCAACAGTGGCAACTGATGATGGCTGTTGCCAGATAGTGGTGGCCAAGTTGACATGGGGTCCCGTCCATGGGGGAATGAGGAGAGGAGTCAACTCCAGAAGGTTGAGGTGCTCCGCTAGCCTCTTACGCCGAGGGTCCTGTTCCTCGGTCTTCCATCCATTAGCCTCTTGAATTTTCCAGAGGATTTCAGTGAAGGAAGGATCCTCTGGGGGATACTTGGGACTCTCTTTGGGCTTAGGGTCCCCCGGAGGAGAGGATTCAAAGCCCAAGGCAGAAGAAGAAGAATCAGACTCCGAGTCCAATGGGCTTCTTTTTAGGGATGGAGCCCTTTGAATGGGAACCTCTTTCTGAGGTTCTGGCAGTCCACTGCCATAGCTCTCCACTGTGGAAGCACCTAATGTGCGACCTGATGAGAAGGAGTGTGAGTCCACCGGTGAGGGGGACCATGAGACAGGAGTTGGACGGGCCAGCGTGGAGGCTGCAACCAGCTGAAGGCAGTCCAGCTCCAAAACCAGCTGAGTCTTGGTTCTGCTCCACCAAGACTCAAACAATGCCACATAATACATCTGCGGCTGGGAAGGCGGAGGTGGCAGAGGCTGATACACTGGCGGATAGCCCGCTGTTGGGTAACCCAGCATCAGGTAGCCCAGCATTGTGTACCCTGGCATATTATACCTCAGTGCTGGATAACCGAGAGTATAGGCTGGCGTTGGGTACCCTGGAGTGGGAAACTCAGGCGTCAGGTACCCTGTCGTCGCATACTCTGGAGAATGGTAACCCAGCATGGGATAGCCTGGCGTTGGGTAGTCTGGTGAAGGACTCGACGGTGGTGCCAAAGGACCTGGCAGAGGCCCTGATGGAATATTGGAGGGGCCTGGCATGCCAGGATCTGACCATGGGCCTCAAGGAGGAAGACCCAGCATCGGCCCGGAAGGGCCAGAAAGTTCCTCGGGCTCTGGGGAGGTGCAGTAGGCCCAGAAGGAGGAATCAGAGGCGTGGGTGCCCAAGGCTCTCTGGGGAGATCCAGCATTGGACAGTCCAGCACTGGTTCAAAAATTGGGCCAGCGGGCAGCTGTTCCTCCTCCTTCTCCAGCTCCAAGGGAATAGGGGAGGCTGGAGGTTCCACTGGAGTTGGAGAAGGAGCTTTCTGGGAGGGAGATTCCTCCCGGGGAGGCTGCGGCAAAAGCGGCAGCAGATTCTGGTCAGGGAGACCGACACTGGACCTCGAATCAGGGTCTGACACAAGCGCTGTAGCTGGATGTTCATCGGAAGATCTGACGCCCAACTTATCAGCCAAGGCTGTGCATCCACTGGAAGGCCCAGTGTCTGTCTTACCAGCCAAACCACTGGACTTAGACCCGGAGGTTTTGAGGGGCCTAAGAGTGGTGGAAGCCGCCAAATCTCTGGAGGCACCTGCCTGAACTGTGATCAGCTCAGGTGGGGAGGGGGCCAAAGTCGTTATCATTGTCCTCCTCCTCCTTCTCCCCCCCCCTTCTTCCTCCTCCTCCTCCTGATTTTGGGAGCCAGAAGAACCCTCTGGAGATGAGGAAGAGCTCCTGATCTGCTGCAGTTCCTTTTCCATGGAAGCGAGTTTTTGCTTCAAGAGGTGAGCTTCCAGGGCCTGCTGCTGGTGTTTCCATGTGGCCTGGTTGAACTTCTGGCAGGCTGCACAGGCCTCGGTGTCGTGGTCGGGTCCGAGGCACAGAAGGCATGAAGTACAGGTGTCCTTCTCCAGGAGCTGTTTGCCGCAGGAGCACTCATTTTGATGAGATTCTGGGGAGTTGGAGAAGACATGCAATCTGAAAATGAAATAACACGTTTTTGAAAGAAAAATAAAGAACATTTGAAATTATATACTTATCGAAAATGGCAGTCGACTTTAGCAGCATTGCACGAGGTCTGACGTGCGCAGGTCAACGGTGGGAAAGAAATGGAGGGTGGGCATGGGGACTGCCCACTATATAGCGCCGGACCAACATCAGTCATGTGATGCCGGGTGGACGGTCCCCCACCAGACACTGCTAGCTAAAGCTTTCCATGTGGTGCTAGTGTCTGGTAGCTCAGTCCTAATGGTTATTGCCTACTGCAAGAGCCCTCTCGAAGAAAGAGTTGGCTGGAGGAGATAATAGAAACACAAGATGCAGACTATAATTTAAAAATTTGTGAAAATGGGGTTGGCCTACCTGTGCAGTGGTACGACTACCGCTTGCGATGCCAATGACCTGGGTTTGGAAGCTCACTTTCGGTGTAAGAGGCCAGTTGGGGGAGAGACCGGGTTCCAGGAATTTTTTCTCCTCCGAGGGGAGGGTGTGCAAAGTTCAGCAATTATTTGGCCCCTGGCTGAGGTTGGGGGAAGGCAGCCCAGACTCGAACATCAAAGGGGCATGGCAAACATCGATGCATGTTGCGTGGGAGCACTTAGTATGCATCCTGATGTCATTACACGCCACACCTCCCGGAGCGCTAGAAAAACAGGAAACGCCAGCGGCAAGTTGGTGCTGAGCGCTTGCAGGATGTGCACCTGACTAACTGGGCCCACTGTCCAGAACTGGATCCAGACCACGCCGGGGGTAGGGGCAAGTGCTGGGGGAAGACTGCCGGAGGTAAATCCCGGTGGAGGTCGGGGTGACAGGGCGGGACGCTCTTCTGAGGGGGGGGCAACAGGAGGAGGAGATAAACAGAGTATATAGAACATTTTTTTTTTAAATGCAGAGGATTGGAGAGCTTTATATAAATTTTGACCAGCCATGTTAACTAAATCTGAATCCTGGTGGAGTTTTCGTGCCTCTAAGTTGACAGTTCATTGCTGTACATACTGTATAATGAAGAAATATTAATCAGTGTTTGTTTAAATGTTGTAACTTTGATGATGAAAGTTATAAATAGATATTGCCTTTATTAGACAAATTTTATGCAATGGATTCAGGTAACACCAGAATGTCCAAATTATTGTATTTGTTGGATAAAACTGTCCTTTTTGCCGCAGCTAAATTTGCATGTGCTATGTATTTTAAATTGGGTTGTGACTGAGAGGTCATTACAATCTAACTTTTTAAATGTATGTAAAATGATATATCAGAATTCGTGATTGTTTATGGGAAATGTATACTTTGTACATTTATATATGTGTTTGTACTGATTTTTATTCTCTGTGCATGCAACACTCATGAGATTTTTATACAAGTTTGTGCATTGCAATGAACTGAACTGAGCTGACTGAAGGGTAGACGAGGTTGGGATGGACTGGGGAGGGCGAGGGTGGTGGAGGAACATCACTTACCCTTATTGTTACCCTTCTAGACACCAATACCAAGAGCCAGGGTGGGGGACAGGCACTGCTTACCCTTGTTGTTAGCCTTCTAGACCCCAATACCACATGGGCTGGGGTGAGAAGGAGCACCACTTACCCCTCTTGTTAGCCTACTAGATCCCAGTAACAATTGGGCCAGGGTGGTGGGGGCAACACTTACCCCTGTTGTTAGCCTACTAGATCCCAGTACCAATTGGGCCAGGGTGGTGGGGGCAACACTTACCCCTGTTGTTAGCCTACTAGATCCCAGTACCAACCGGGCCAGGGTGGTGGGGGCAACACTTACCCCTGTTGTTGGCTTACTAGATCCCAGTACCAACTGGGCCAGGGTGGTGGGGGCAACACTTACCCCTGTTGTTGGCTTACTAGATCCCAGTACCAACTGGGCCAGGGTGGTGGGGGCAACACTTACCCCTGTTGTTGGCTTACTAGATCACAATACCAACTGGGCCAGGGTGGTGGGGGCAACACTTACCCCTATTGTTGGCTTACTAGATCACAATACCAACTGGGCCAGGGTGGTGGGGGCAACACTTACCCCTGTTGTTAGCCTACTAGATCCCAGTACCAATTGGGCCAGGGTGGTGGGGGCAACACTTACCCCTGTTGTTAGCCTACTAGATCCCAGTACCAATTGGGCCAGGTGGGTGGGGGCAACACTTACCCTGTTGTTAGCCTACTAGATCCCAGTACCAACTGGGCCAGGGTGGTGGGGCAACACTACCCCTGTTGTTGGCTTACTAGATCCCAGTACCAACCGGGCCAGGGTGGTGGGGCAACACTTACCCCTGTTGTTGGCTTACTAGATCCCAGTACCAACTGGGCCAGGGTGGTGGGGGCAACACTTACCCCTGTTGTTGGCTTACTAGATCCCAGTACCAACTGGGCCAGGGTGGTGGGGACAACACTTACCCCTGTTGTTAGCCTACTAGATCCCAGTACCAATTGGGCCAGGGTGGTGGGGGCAACACTTACCCCTGTTGTTAGCCTACTAGATCCCAGTACCAATTGGGCCAGGGTGGTGGGGGCAACACTTACCCCTGTTGTTAGCCTACTAGATCCCAGTACCAACTGGGCCAGGGTGGTGGGGGCAACACTTACCCCTATTGTTGGCTTACTAGATCCCAGTATCAACTGGGCCAGGGTGGTGGGGGCAACACTTACCTCTGTTGTTGGCTTACTAGATCCCAGTACCAACTGGGCCAGGGTGGTGGGGGCAACACTTACCCCTATTGTTGGCTTACTAGATCACAGTACCAACTGGACCAGGGTGGTGGGGGCAACACTTACCCCTATTGTTGGCTTACTAGATCACAGTACCAACTGGACCAGGGTGGTGGGGTCAACACTTACCCCTGTTGTTGGCTTACTAGATCACAGTACCAACTGGGCCAGGGTGATGGGGGCAACACTTACCCCTGTTGTTGGCTTACTAGATCACAATACCAGGGACTCAAAGTGTCTATGGCCAAAGTGTTGAAGCTGAACCGAAGACAGGGATGTACAAAACAAAGCTGAACTGAAGCTGACAGTTTCCACGTTCACTCACCCTTACTCAAAGCCTTTTGCAGGTCTCACATCACTAGGAGGAACAGGCTGTTTGGCAGCCTTTGCCTCCCAGAGGTTTCCACTTTTTTTTGTACCCTCCCTCAGTGTCACAGCTGCTCTGATACTTGATCCAAATATCCCAATCAAAGTTCAGTCCCCATCTGCTGAGCACTTCAGCCCCATCACCGGCCACTGGGATTTACTGCCAGCCATCTTCCCCCAGAGTTTAGCCCCCCGGCATGATCATCGAGGTTCCCCAACCCCTGCCGTAATCACAAATTCAGTTCAGACTGGCATGACCCAAGCTGGTTGGGTGCGGGCCTGCTGACATTTTCTATTTTTGTCCCCAATAACATCAGAGCTGACCCCATGCTCGCGACATGCAGCAATGTCCGCCACGCCCCCCCGATGCTCAGGCTGCCTCCCCCAACATCTGCCAAGAGCCAGGTGAGCAGCGGGCTCTGCCTACCCCCCCCCGGAGGAGGAGAGCAACCATTCAGACACAAGATCCTCCTCCCGTCGGCTGGCTCTCCGATGCCCGAAATTAGTTTCCAAACCCGAGTCATCAGCGTCCCAAGTGGCACCACTGCCACTGTGCTGGAGGGCTGGCCATGCTGGCACCTTTGACCCTACTGCATGTGCAAACTATACCACCAGAAGCAGGTCTCAGAAGGAGGGGGGCCCTCAGTTTGAAGGCCCCATCATGAGGGGATCAAATGTGCAGATCGTGTGAAGCGAGTCCTAATGAAACTGGAAGGTCACTGGTGAGAGCATAGAGGCTGACGGGCCGAAGAAGCCAGAAGTAGAGAATGACAACATGACCACCTTTATTAGTGCAAACCCCCCTACCCCCGTACTAGTCGGTGCCCCGACTCCGCCCACTCCTTACCCAGCTCATTGTGCAGCTCTGGCAGCTCGTAGATGTGCTCGCAGGTGTTGCGGCTGCTAGGAATGCAGAAGCCAAAGTTGAAGTCAAAACTCTTGAGCAGGGTGTCCCGGAAATAGTGCCTCTCTATCATCCGAAAGTTTTTCAGCGCTTTCCCTCCGACTGTGAACTCCAGGCTGGCATTGAAAAAAGAAAATTGTAAGCTGACACAAGTCGGTTTTATGGGGGTTGTGAGGTGGGGCGTTATCCCCCCCTTTTTTTTTGTAAGTTTCAGCTCACCCCCTACCACCACCACCACTATGGTAAAGTTGCTGCAGACTCACCCTGCATGCTGGCTCAGGACAGCGGTTTCCTGCCCACATATTCATCCCACAACTAGAGGGCACCACTGCTGCAACATGTCAGCACCAGAAGGCTATTCCATGGCAGCCTGTCATATCCAGAGGGTGCTGCTGTTGCAGCTTTACGTAACCAAAAACCTTTGTGGCTTCTCACATCTAGAGGGCGTCCCTGTTGCAATTTTCAAAACTTAAGGACTTTACAACTTCTCATATCTAGAGGACAGTGTTGGATCCACCTATTAGTCACTGAGCCATTTGACTTTTTTTTTAATAATTTGGCTAAATACTTTTCTTTTAGAGTAGCCACTGTTAGCATTTGTTTTTTATGCCACTACAGCAAACACTTTAAAAATGACTAATACTGTTAAACTGTTAAAACAAAAGAAGTGGTGAGTAACACATAGTGTGGTTCTGCATGGGGACGGGGGGGCTGATTCCAGAATAGCCGGTGTAACTCACACGCAGTTGCGAGATACGCCAGCCGCCACAATACCAGGGACCCTACGCCGCATTCCAGAAGCAGCAGTGTCCCGGCACTTGCGACATGAGAGATACGCCACGCGTGTGGCAGTAACCCACGCATGGAATATTGCAGCCTCACGTCACAACTCGTGGTGAGCGACAGGCGGCTCCCCCCACCCCGGACCACTGCAGCACACACCAGGGGGCATGGGGAGGCCAGGACAGATGGCTCAGGTGTCTGGGGGTGCCTCTGAAACAGACTCTTGGGGGTCTCTTCACAATCAGGGGTGTGTGTGCATGTGGGGTCAGGAGGACAGCATGGCACCATTGCCGCAGTGCTGCATGGCTGCATCCAACCGTGCCAGCCGTGGGATGCCACTTAAGACAGCTCTGAGCTGTCGGAGGATACCTTCGCCAATGAGTGTCCCAGAATAGCAACTGCAGGTTGTGACAGTGGCCCTCCTGGAATTGGGCTAAGTTGCTGTCGCAACGCGCAGTTGCAACAGGCATTGCAGGCTGCGGCGTAACTGCGGTCGTATCTTGCGATTGTCACAGCCCACAGACACCTTGGCATAGGTGGCCTCCTGGAATTGCACTGGGCGTAACGTATGGCGTAAGTCGTGGGATACACCATGGAGATTGGCGTATCTGGCCTTACGCCGGTGTAGGCGTTTTGGAATCAGGCCCAGGGACTCAGTCATCTCACACTAGGTCAAAGGTTTTGGATTTCAAAAAGGCAGATTTCACTGAAATGGGGAGAGCTATCAAAAAAGCCCTGGAGAAATGAGGGGGGAGGAGGCAGGGTAGAAGAGCAGTGGGAACACCTAAAAGGAGCCATATGGAAGTGACAAACCAATGCATCAGATTGGTATCCAAAGGCAAGAGAAGGAGAAGGCAACTATGGTTCTCGAAAGAGGTGGCAGACAAAGGAAGGGCTAAAAAGGCAGGGTTCAGGAAATATAAGGAGACCCATAGAGAGGAAGACAAGGAAGTGTACCTAGATTGCCTAAGGGAAACAGGAAGAGCTGCAAGAAGAGCAAAGGCAAGGATTGAGGAAGGATTAGCGCAGACAGTAAAGAAAGGGGACAAGACATTCTGCAGGTACATCAGCGAAAGAAGGAAAACCAGGAAGGGGATTGTTAGGCTCAAAGGGGAGGAAGGGAGTGTAAGGAAGGAGACATGGATAAGGCAGAAATACTGAGTAAATACATCTGTTCAGTATTCACAGAAGAGGGGGTGGGACAGGGGCCAAAGCCATGCAACAGATGCCAAGGGGGAGGAACCGGTGGACAGCAGTCCATTCACAGGAGAGTGTGTCCTGCAGGAGCTCACTAAATTGGAGGTAGACAAAGCAATTGAGCCAGATGGCATACACCCAAGGATATTAAGGGAGCTGCAAAGAGAGCTAGCAGAACCTCTGGCAGCCTTGTTCAAAGAGTCACTCAACACAGGAGTAGTATCAGAGGATTGGAGGAGGGCACATGTGGTCCCTCTACACAAATCTGGCAGTAGGGGTGAGGCAGAGAACTATAGGCCAGTCAGCCTCACCTCAGTGGTGGGGAAGGTCATGGAGGCACTGCTTAAGGAAAGGATAGTGGATCATCTAGAATCCATTGGTGCCCAGGATCCTAGGCAGCATGGTTTCACAGTGGGTAGGTCGTGTCAGACGAATCTGATAGATTTCTTTGACTGGGTGATGAAGGAAGTAAATTGGCGGGGGGCTGTGGACGTTGCCTACCTCAACTTCAGCAAAGCCTTTGACACCATCCCATATAAGAGGCTGGTTAACAAGATGGGTAGAACTAGCTAACAGACAGGAGGCAGAGGGTGGTGGTAAATGGGTTACAATCTGGGGAGAGGGGGTGACCAGCGGGTACCTCATGGAGCAGTCCTTGGGCCAGCCCTGTTCAATGTCTTCATCACTGACACTGCAGAAGGGCTGAAAGAAAAGGTCTGCCTGTTTGTAGATGACACCAAGATCTTTAATAAGGTGGATACATAGAAACATAGAATTTGATGGCAGATAAGGACCGCTTGGCCCACCCAATCTGCCTATTTCCCTACCTAATGGATAAGCTGCAGATCCTAGTCAACCAACAGTCTACTTCTTTCTACCCCCAACCCCTAGAATTGCCTTATGACTGTCCCATGCATGCTTGAACTCAACCACTGTTTTTGACTCCACAACCTCCTCCGGAAGGCCATTCCATGCATCCACAACCCTCTCTGTAAAAAAAATACTTACTTACATTACCTCTGAGTCATTTCCACCTCTATCTTTCAAATTGTGCTCCCTTGTTCTTGCACACCTCTTTTTCTGAAAGATGCTACCCTCTTGGACTTTGTTAATTCCCTTGAGGTACTTGAAAGTTTCTATCATGTCCCCCCTCTCCCTCGAGGGTATATATATTAAACTCCTTTAGTCTCTCTTCATATGTCTTCCAGTGCAGACCCTGCACCATTTTAGTTGCCCTCCTCTGGACAGCTTCCACCCTGTCTATGTCCATGCGGAGAGTGGATCTCCAGAACTGCAAGCAGTACTCCAGATGGGGTCTCACCAGCTGTCTGTACAGAGGGATAACAACTTTCTGTTTTCTACTGGTGATGCCTCTCCCTATGCATCCCAGTATCCCCCCAGCACTCCTTACTGCCTTCTCACATTGCTTACCCACTTTTAGGTCATCTGATATGACTACCCCCAGGTCCCTTTCCACTTTTGTTGTTGTTAGTATCTCACCACCCATAGTGTACTCTTCCCCTGGGTTTTTGTTTCCCAGGTGCATTACTTTGCACTTCTTAGCATTGAATCTAAGCTGCCATACATTTGACCATTAACCCCAGAAAGGGTGGAGAAAATGAAGAAGGACCTGGGGAAGCCTGAAAAATGGTCTGAGCAGTGGCAACTGAGCTTTAATTCAAAGTGCAAAATTAAGTACCTGGGGCAAAAAGAAACTCTGGAGAGAGCTACAGGATGTGTTGGGGACTGCTGACAGTCACCAAGGAAGAAAGGGACCTGTGAGTTATTATTTCAGATGACCTGAAAATGTCAAAGAAGAGTACAAGGGCAGTAGGGAAGGCCAGTGGCATGCTGGGGTGCATAGGCAGGGGTATCATTAGCAGAAGACGGGAGGTAGTGATGCCATTACATAAAACCCTGGTCAGGCCTCACATGGAGTGCTGTGTGCAGTTCTGGAGGCCGCACCTTCAAAAGGACATTAACATGCTGGAGAAGGTTCAGAGAAGGGCGACTAAGATGGTACAGAGCTTGCACCACAAGACTTACGAGGACAGATTAAGGGATCTCAATATGTACTCACTGAAAGAGAGGAGGGAAAGAGGGGACATGATAGAAACATTCAAGCACCTCAAGGGCATAAAAAAGATGCAGGGGGGAGACATCTTCCAATACAGGAGAAGTACAAGAATGAGGAGGCATGACATGAAATTGAAAGGTGGCGGGTTAAGAGGGAATGTGAGGATGTTTTTCTTCACAGAGAGGGTGGTGGACACATGGAATGGCCTGCCACAAGAGGTGGTGGGAGCAAGCACTATGGTTGGATTTAAACATGCATGGGACAGGCATAAGGGAACCATACAGGTAAAGCAGAGGGAGGGTCAGAAGCTGTAATCAAGTACGGGGCTTACGGGCAGACTGGATAGGCCTAGCGGTCCTTATCTGCTGGCAATTTCTAAGTTTCTATGTAACAGAAAAATCTAGTATTTAGCCAAGTGGCTAATTATTTTTGGAGTCTAGTGCCAACACTGCTAAAGGGGGCTGCATTTACAACTTTACTCACTACAGAAGCACTCCAACTGCAGCCTTTTGCATCAAGAGGGCACTGCTCAGGTACAGCACTGATCTGCCCAGCCTCTGAACTGCAGGGCTTGTTGGCACAACCCCCTCCAGCGGCAGGGGAAGTGGCTCAATCTGCAAGTGTTTCAGGGCTTCACGGACAGCTTGCTTCACAAATACTTCATACTGTACTGAGACCCTCCCCTCCCCCCTGAGGCATTCTAAGATAAATCCAAGCATAATGTGGGCAGCATGAGTTTCCATTTTGCACAACAATTTGCTGTGGATTCATAAAGGAATGATGGGAAACCATGCAAATTCTTTCTTTTTCTTTCCACTCCACCTGGCATGCCCCCTTTGGCCCTCATGGTTCCCCCAACCCTGTTGTCCGCCATCTCTGGGACTTACCTGGGTGCCGCCAAGTTCTCCACAGATTGCCCCTTGTGGCAAGGCCATTGGGGGGCCCCCTAACCCCCCTCCGGTGCAGTGCTTAGTTCAGTGGTCCCTTCAACCAGTAGGCAGTGTGGGGTCTGGTGGGCTCCATGGGACAGCATCCTGTAACCAGTGGTGTTTTTCTATTGTTCTGGTACCTGACCCACCGATGCTCCATGGAGGCAATGGCCAGACATGTGCACATCAGAAGATATGCTGATGTCTTCCATCAGGGAGTGTCCCCCACCCAAAAACTGCTGTCCTGGACCCACACTGCCACCCATGGTCACCTAGGTAGCGGTACTGAAGTGGAGCAGACTGCTCTCCCTCCTCGGGGGAAGAAAGCATCCACTGGGATGCTCGATTCTCCTCTCCCCGGACAACCACCAAGTGACCTGCATTAGTTCCTGAACTCAGGTTGCCGGGGTGGCGGCAGGTGAGGCATGGATGTCTCTGCCCTCCGGGCCACTGGGTACGCCAGAGAAACCATGCAAATTCTGCATCATGGGGTAACGAACGAAAGTGTGCCCAAATATTTTGCGAGCCACAGTTCCTGATGCAGATCAAGAGCTCTGTTATTCTTGTTGAGCTGGATGCCAGCTCTCTAGCCCCACTAGTGAATGCTCACTCTCCATTACATGGGACCTTCATGGACTGTCACCCCCCCCATCTGCGTGGCAGGGTCGGTAGGGAGGTGGACATCCCTGTCTCCCCAGACAGAGCCAAAAAGTGCATCAAAATATTATTTCAACCTTCTAGCCCCACTAGTGAATGCCCACTCTCCATTACAGGGGACCTTCATGGACTGTCACCCCCCCCCATCTGCGTGGCAGGGTCGGTAGGGAGGTGGACATCCCTGTCTCCCCAGACAGAGCCAAAAAGTGCATCAAAATATTATTTCAACCTTCTAGCTTCACTGGTGAATGCCCAGACTGCCACTCTCGCTCCCATTACAAAAGGTTCTTCACAGCTTGTCACCCCCACCCACCACTCCCAGCAGGACTGGTAGGGAGGGGGGCATCCCCACCTCCACAGCCAGAGCACAATCAGGTATGGGGGCAGAATGGCAGGCACAGGGCCCGAGCATAATGGTGCCATCTTTCAAGTGGCTACACTTTTTTCCCATTTTTATAGGGTGGGGGGTTGGCCAATCAGTGGGAGAATTTAGGAGTGGGAGCCTCTGGTGGTGTCACTGCAATTAGTGCCGTACTGCAGCATGTGGTTAGACCACCTGAAAGTAGCTGCTTACAACACTTTTGCAGAAGGAGGGTTGGTTCCCTGGCGTGTTTTAAAATGACCTAACTCCTGGTGGGTTTGGGGGAACATGGCTCACGGTACTCCATAGCATTCTGCAGTGCAAAGTTTGATCCAGCAATACAAAATATCTCTTAGATGCAGATCACACGTGCGTGACACGTTTCTAAAATTACAAATCAATAGTGCAGGCCGGAGGGTTTTTTTTTTTTACACCAGCAAAATAGCGGAACATTGCAGTTTTTCACATTTGCCCAGTTTCATGAAACAATTTTTTCCAAAATTGTGCAATTTTAAAACTTTGATTTTTAAAATATGCATAATGTCAGCAAACCATCATCATTTTTCACAATGTACTTCATTTTTAAAGATGTGATTTTTTTAAATGCTCAATTTCGGCAAAGGTTGCGCATTTTAAAACAAGTAATTTGTGCACGATTGAGTGAAATTTGTTCACTTTCATGAAATGGGTGCAGTCTGGATTTTTCTAATTTTGCCCACCACCACTACAGATGGCAGCCTAGTCCAGACGCATTGCAAGACTCACGTGGCTCCAACTTCTTTAAGCTTTAGGAATGCAGGTGCAAAGCAGTATCTGATGAAACAGCCTGGGGTGCCGTCCCGTTTGTTTTCAATGTCTAAACAAATGAACAAAAAAAAGAGAGAGAAAACTTAAAAAACTGATAAAAATCTTTCCAATCACAGACAAACTCTTATGTGTTTAACTACAACTTATAAAATGGGTAGGCAAATTCTTGCATCCTGATTGATCAACAGTTGGACACATGCATGGTGATAGCACTACCAATGGGTAATTTTTTTTATTTGAAATTTTTTTTAGCTTGAAAAGGTTCCTCACAAACTTTTTTTATAACCATAATAAGACACTCCAAGGCATTAGTAGTCCTGTGACAACCGCCTTTCCAGGGGTGAAGGTACTCCGCTTGTGGTGTAGGAGGCCACCCCATAGGAATCAAAAGCGTTAGAACAGAAATGCGCTCGCGCAGAGTGATGCTACCCAGGATGGCGGGGATATACAGGCATGCATTCATCCTACCATTGTGTGCCTGTATAAACAGCACTCGTCATGCTCGTGTTTCCCCAATGCTTGCAGTCGTACTCTGTGATATTTGGATCAACTGCAGTGAACCAATGTCAGAACTAGAAACAGTGCGGTATTAATTAAAAATATACATATAAACACATGTTTTAGAAATGATCTGTTATTGATCTTCATGTAAGAAATTTTTACTTAAGATCTTCCCCCCCAAGCCCACCAGTCCCAAGTTCTGTCCAGCCTCCCGGTTCGTGAATTCAATATATATACTGCTTAGGATGCAGCTTCAGTAGAGAGACTGCCTGTCAATCAAATCTGATCGGAGGGGGCGATGTGGAGCCCTGAGCTGAACAGCAGGAGATTTTACCAGCTCTGCAAATATTTTTTAAAATAGCGTATATCCCCTATTTTGGATTGCTGGATCGACTTATTAAAGCAACTAACAGAAAGGGCGCCATCGACTGAGGGGAAATGGGCAACCCCAAGAAGGAAAAATGTCAAGGTGGAGGAGAGAGAAGCAAGGGAACTGGTGGGGCCTTGCGATCTTTTTCAGTCCAACAGGTCAAGCAGAGCCTAGTTCCATGGAAACTATGGCATCACTGGGTCAAAAGCTACAGAATTTAATAATCTCAGTGTCAACCTTAAGCCAGAAGGCAGACGATTTCAACAATAGAGTTCTGGTGGTTGAGAACACTGTGGATGGACTTAAAAAAGAGGTGTAGGGTATTCGGAAACAAACTGATGCTCATTCGACTACTAGTGCCCTCATGATTAGAGAACCAGCATCTTACAGCTGGGCTTGAGGCCCTAGAGAACCAGGCTCGTGCAGGGAACATTCGGATCATCGGTCTACCCGAGGGTAGTGAGGGAGACCATCCAATAGTGTTTATACAAGAATGGCTATCTGAAAAATTGTTGCCCGAAGGAGAAGATGTCTCCTGGGACATCCAGAAAGTATATCGCATTACACCCAGAGGCCGATCCCAGAACTCGGAGGATCCTCGTACTCTAATGGTAGTGACAACAGAAGTTGGCACCTGCGATCGAATTTTAAGGAGTGCTCGGCGAGATAGCCTCCTCATGCAAGATGACAGCCAAGTTTACATCTTTCTGGATATCATCTACTCGACCAGACAACGACGTAAGAAGTTTGATTCGGTGCGACGAAGCTTGCGGGAAGCGGGAGTAACACATACCATCATATTTCCAGCAAGGCTCTGGATTACTTACCAGGGAAAAGTGTTTCTGTTTTCGGATCCAGTGGAGGCCGGCAAATGGGCCACCCATCTGGTGGCTGCTTCCAAGAGCTCAAGAGAGGATGTCGAGAGTGAGGAGATGTTCGGGGACACTTGGAATAGTGGGACTTTTCTGCAGGACTAACCACCACCTGTACCCTTGTATCAGCGAAGTAATTAGTGCCATTTAGAATCCACAGCACTGTACTGTTTAGCCTATTCTGTTATCAGCTTCATAATACAGGGGGTTAAAAAGGGGTTGTCTGTTTCTAAATTTTTAGACCCTGCAATATCTTTTAGGTTATTGTACTGGGGGGGTTGGGGTTGATCCTAATTTTGGTGAAGCGGAATTTTAAGTTATTTAATCTGTTACCAGCATCTTATAGCTTAAATAATATCTTTGTTGGGTGCCAAAGAAAGATGGGGTTTGGAAATATTTCGAAATATAAGCCGTAACTTAAATCTGCTGTAGAATTTTAATCTGGAAATGATTGTTTACATTCAGGCGGACACATGGCAGCACTCGTCCCTTTTGGGACACGTTTCCTTTATTAGGCTGGACATTGATGGACTATCCTTCATTCTCGAAATAGCCATGTTGCTCTTGGACCCTTAAACACAGTAACTGAGGGATTTGGATTTGGATTCTATATATAGTTACCCTCTAATGACGTAACAAAATATAGAGAATGTAAGTTTTCTTCTTTTCCTTTGATTAAGGGGCTAATCCCCCCAGTGGAATAATGTTATATGGTCTGTTCACTATATGTAATCTATAATGTCATGTTAAATGATAGAATGCTAAAAATAAAGTACAAAAAAAACAAAAAAATAAAATCTGATTGGTTTCTTTGACTCGGTGACAAAGGCAGTGGACCAAGAGGAGAGGGGTAGATATTGCCTACCTTGATTTCAGCAAAGTCTTTGATACAGTTCCACATATAAGACTGGTCAACAAACTCAGAAGTCTGGAGGTGGGCCACCAGGTAGTAAGATGTGTTGCCAACTGGCCAGGGTACAGACAACAGAGTATGGTGGTAAACAGAACCCACTCAGACGAAATGGAGGTCACCAGCGGGGTACCTCAGGGTTTGGTACTCAGGCCAGTCCTCTTCAGTGTCTTCATCAGAGACATTGTAGATCGGCTGGAGGGAAAAGTTTACCTGTTTGCAGATGATACCAAGATCTGCAACAGGGCAGACATGCCAGAAGGGGTGGAAATGATGAGTTGGGACATGGAAAAGCTGGAGAGATGGTCTGAAGCATGGCAACTGAGGTTTAACACAAAGTAGTGCAAAATCATGCACATGGGGGTTAAAAACCCAGAAGCAAGCTACAGGATGGGGGTGAGCTGCTGACAGTTACAAAGGAGGAAAGGAACCTGGGGATCATTATCACAGCTGACTTGAAAGTCACCAGGCAGTCAGCCAAGGCAGTAGGGAAGGCAAGTGGGATGTTTGGTCGTACTGTTTTTCTGAATTTTTATTATGATCTCTTATCTGTTTGTATAGCGCCTTGATGGCTGAAAGGCGCTTTGAGAAATAAAATTTAATTATTATTATTATTACTGGGAGGGGTATCACGAGCCAGAGAAGGGAGGTAATAGTTCCGCTGTACAAAACTTTGGTGAGGCCTCATCTGGAGTACTGCCTGCAGTTCTGGAGGCCACACCTTCATAAAGACATTGACAGGATGGAAGCGGTGCAGAGGAGGGTGACGAAGATGGTCAGAGGGTTACAGCAAAAGCCTTATGAGGAGAGAGTGAGGGACCTCAGTATGTACACCCTGGAGCAAAGGAGGGAGAGGGGCGATATGAACAGAGACAGACTATGGGCAGACTAGATGGACCGTATGGTCGCCTTCTGCCATCACTTTCTGTGTTTCTATGTTTCTATGAGACGTTCAAGTACCTCAAGGGTATAAACAAGGTTAAAGGGGAAACTATCTTCCAGTTCAAAAAGAATGCCAGCACCAGAGGACATGATGGGTGACTAGAGGGAGGCCGATTAAGAGGAAATGTGTGGAAGTTTTTTTTCACTGAGAGGGTGGTGGATGCATGGAATAGCCTGCCCCAGGAGGTAGTGACTGCATGTACTGTGTCAGGATTTAATCCTGCATGGGACCGGAATAAAGGAACACTAATGTTGGGAATATAAAGCTATAGCCAATGACCATGCAGAGTCATGCGCCGCTTTTACACGCAATAAAATGGGCAGACTGAATGGGCCTGGCGGTCCTTATCTGTCGACAAGTTCTATGTATCTATGCTTGGGATGCAGATTCATGTTTCTTCTCTCCCCCCCCCCCCGGGAACCTCTTCTTTACAGAGGTCAAAAGGTAAAGTACTAATTCAAAATCCACTTCCTTAGCTGGCCCGTTGGTGCAGTGGTACAGCTACTGCTCGCAGCACTGGTGACCCAGGTTTGGCAAACAAGCCCGAGTCATCAGAGCCAGCCGGGGTGAGGAGAGGAGGACCAAGCATCCCACAGGATGCTCTCCTCCTCTGGGGAGGGAGGGAAGGAGGGAGGGAGGGTAGCCGGCTCTGGTGCACGACAGCCACCCGGATGACCACAGGTGACAGTACACCCGAGAGCTGCTCAGTGGGAGGGGAGACACCGGCACATGACGTGCACCATGCTTGCATATCTGCTTGTATCATTCTCCAAGGCCAGTGTTTGTTTTTTTTTTCCCCCTCCTCTCCCCTGCAGTTCCCCTCTCTTCAGGAGACACTTTACGGCCTTTTCAGCCCTCGCCACCTGCCTGTAGACCAGAGCAGTCCATCCCCACTGGAGTCTTTGCTTTACCCCCCAGGCGGGTATCGGGTAGTTCTGCACCCCGAGACACACCGAATTTCAGCCGGATGCTGTCTCTGGGCAGGCAGGGGCTTGAGGGTTGGGGCCTAGTGTTCCGTCTCACTGGGGACCGCAAGGTGCTTTTCTCCGTGTTCTCTTTACTCGCGACGTGCCGTGGTCCCTGACGCTAAGGCGCTTGAGCGCCGACGCCTGGCACGTCACCCCTTACTTCCTGCCATCGGCTCTGCTGCGCTCAGGTCTCCACCTGGGGACAGTCAAGCCGGGTTCTGATCCTCTCCCGAGAGGACGAGCAGTCCCTTGGACGCCAAGCCCTCTCCCCTGCTGGCCCTCCAGCTTCCTGGGCTCGTTCCCGAACCCGGGTCGCTGGCGTCGCAAGCGGAAATCCAACCGCTGCGCCGGTGGGCCGGCCAAGGCCAGTGTTTTGAGGGAAGGGAGAAAATGGAAACTGGGTAGGCGGGGTGGCAGACCAATCCCTCGCAGGCCCTTCACCACCGTGACATGGCAGCCTCCTCAAGAACCAGATCCTGGTCTGCGGCAGTTGGGGGTCCTGCTGCACACAGCCACAGGGTGCAAGCCATGGGGCAGATAAGGGAGAAGCCTGTAAGCTCATGGGAAGCTACGTGACAGGGCTGCGCGGGGGTGGGGGTCAGTCCACATGGAGGCACTGCCTGTCAGGGAGAGAGAGAAACAAAAAAATCAACTTGATCTGTTGCTTTTGTTTGTTTCTCTCAAATGGCTGGATGTAATCTGTGAGCGCAAAAGCACGCTCAAATATATACCAGCATGGGAGAAATGGATTTCCCTCTCCCTGCATATGGTAGACTTGTACTGTGACACATTCTCTGCCATCACAACGATTGCAGCTTTCTGTTCTAGTCCTCTAGTTCTCTGGGCCATCCAGTATCCTCACACAAGATTTCAGATACAGCGTACTATTTATTTATTAAATTTTGGTGACCGGGTAGGCCCACTGAGCTCCGAAGGTCCCTTTTTCAGGGGTGACCCAGGTACTATACTGAAGGACCTCCCACTACCCTCAGCAGCGGATCCCCACAATTTCAAAAAACTTTGGAAGTGATCACTTTTCAAACTGCAGTGAAGTTCTAACTACTGGGTACACAGATAAGTATATTCTGCAGCATGCCTGATTGACAGGGTGGAGGCGGTCCAGAGAAGGGCAACAAAGATGGTACAGGGCTTGCATCAGAAAACATATGAGGAGAGATTAAAGGACCTCAATATGTACTCGCTGGAGGAGAGGAGGGACCGGGGTGACATGAGAGAAACATTCAAGTACCTTGAGGGCATAAACAAGGTGCAGGGGGAGACATCTTCCATTCTAGTAAGAGTACAAGAACACGGGGGCATGATATGAAATTAGAAGGTGGCAAGTTGAGGGGAAACGTGAGGAAGTTTTTCTTCATAGAGAGGGTGGTGGATCCATGGAATGGTCTGCCACAGGAGGTGGTGGGAGCAATGACAGTGGAGGGTTTTAAACATGTCTGGCACAGGCATAAGGGAACCTTAGTGGTGAGTAGGAGAGGTGAAAAGCCATTGACCAGGTAGGGTCAGAGGCTGGATAACAGTGTGAGGCTTACGGGCAGACTGGATGGGCCTACTGGTCCTTATCTGCCAACAGTTTCTATGTTTCTATGTTTCCATGTCGCGGTGCCGGGGATCTTGCTTTGATGCACTTACAGATACACATGCTTGTTTATTACACCGACCTGACTCACTTTTGGCTAGCACTTTTTTATATCAGAACAAATTGAAATCCAACTTGGGAATTCAAAATTGTAAACCAAACACGGGAATTCAACAGCAGTGGTTTCCAGCTGGCAAGCCAATACTCATGTGTCCTGTACCAATGGGAAGCAGCTTCAGACAGTTCTGGATTGGTGATGTTGCAGCAGCGAAAGATGATGGATGTAGGCCCAGACTAGGCCTGATCGCTGCGTTGCGAGTCCCTTCTACTGTCAATCATCTCATGTCAGCATGGCAAGTTCAGAAGGACCAGGATTGCTACCCCCCCATCCCAGAGGATGCTCAATTACAATCAAGAGTACAAGTACCCTAGAACCAGGTTCCTGATACTTCCTCCCTTGGCACAGCAGGCAGGGTAGAATGGCTTGTTCTCATCTCTGATTTCAGTAGTCTTCAAGTGGCTTCAGCAGATTTCAACCTTTCGCAGTTTTGCAGGCGTCACGGCACTTTCATCTCGGATGGAATGTCCGGCAACCAGATTCAGCTCACACCAGGATCTCTGGCTCTGATGCCTGACTAGGCCCACAGCACTCCTCTTCGACAGCTCTCTCATCTCCAACCACTCCGGAAGGACTGTCCCATTGAACTCTTCCTAGGCTGGGGGAAGGGTTCATCCCAGTTATTTCCTCTTACTGGCTGTCTGGCTTGTCAAACAAGATCTGGCCCCCTCAATGGCTGGAAAATGGTGCCAAGCACTCTGTTGCTGTTCCTCTAAAGTGCCTGAGTCTTCAACAGGACCCCTTGCCTTCTGGTTGGTCGATCACAGGGGTGAGAGGTCAACAAGATGGTGACGCCCATTTGTTTACATTATGTTCCACATCTGGCTGCTGATTACTCACAACCTTCTTGTTGCTCGCTGATTACTTAACTTTTTTTTTTTTAAAGCACTTATTCCAGCCGAGAATACAGTCTGGTTTATAATGATGTTATCAGCAATTCCTGCGGTTTGTCTTTCGGTGCTGGGGCACCCCTTCCATTGGTGGCGTAGAACAACAGTGCAAGTAGCAGCTCCTCTTCACCTGGCCTCCAGCACCAGTTCCAACGGGAGGATGCAGGCATCGCAGGAGAACCCACCTCAAGCCTCTGGTGGCTCAAAAGGGAAGCCCCACCTTGGGGAGTTATAGTAGTGCCAGTCCATCACCACCACCATCTTCTGCTTCCTGTGCTCAAGCTACTTATTGCTCCACCTTGAGTAGGTTTCATGTGTGCAGCACTACGGTGTGCTTTAACCAGAAGCTTTTCATGTGCTGCAGTATGAAAGACCTTGCTGAAACCCATATGGACCATATCCACAGCTCCACCTTAGTCAATCTCCATGGTCACCCTCAATGAAGGTGATTACATTGGTTGGCAAAGAATTCTGACTCTCAAAGTGGGGTTGAGAACCTTGATCTCAACCAAGGGATCCATCATTCTGTCCTTGATAATGGCCACCAGGACATTGTCCAGCCATGACGTCAAGCTAACTAGCCTGAAGCTTGGTGCAGGACAGAAGCTAAAAGGTGGTAGTTGGGGGGGGGGGGTTCTCAGAAGGTAGGCCTGTGACCAGTGGGGTCCCACAGGGCTCAATGCTTGGTCTAGTGTTTCTTAACATCTTTATAAGCAACATTGCAGATGGGATCAAGGGTAGAATCTCCTTGTTCATGGATGACACAAAGCTATGTAGGAGGGTAGACATGAAGATGGGGAGACAGGAACTTGGGGAAGACCTGGCTAGACTAAAGAAGTGGTCTGGCATTTGGGAACTGGGGTTCACTGCTGAAAAGTATACAGTTCTGCACTTGGAGGTGAATAATTCAGGGATGAGATACTGGTTGGGTGGTGTGCAGGTAACCAGGTCCGAGGAAGAAAAGGACCTGGGAGTAATTATGACGAGTGACCTGAAACACTCAGCACACAGCAGGGGAGTGGCAGCCAAAGCATATTGGATGCTGGGCTATGTAGCCTGGGGAATTACCAGCAGGAATGTGGAGGTCATTCTACCGCTATACAGGTCTCTTGTGAGACTGCACCTTGAGTACAATGTGCAATATTGGTGCCCTTATCTGAAGGATATCAGCTTGCTGAAAACAGTCCAGAGAAGGGCAGTGGTATCCCTAAAAACAGTGGACAGCTTCAAGAGAGAATGGGACGGGGAAGGGAAAGCTGTACATATAGGAGGGTGAGTGGCGGAGGGGGTATTTGAGGGGGTCAAGGGGGAAATGGGGGACAATTTCCTCTGTAAACACAAAAGGAACTGCATATTCGAGCAGACTAGATAGACCACAAGACCTTTATCTGCTGGCGTGTTAGTATATATGTATGTATGTAAGTATGTAAGTATGAATGTATGTATGTAAGTATGTATGTTTGTGTCTGTGTATGTATGTATGTATGTATATGCATGCACGTATGTAAGTATGTATGTGTGTGTGTGTATGTATGTATGTGTGTATGTATGTATGTATGTATGTATGCATGCATGTAAGTATGTATGTGTGTAAGTATGTATGAATATAAGTATGTATGTATGTATGTAAGTATGTGTGTGTATGTATGTATGTGTGCAAGTATATATGTAAGTATGTATGTGTGTATGTAAGTATGTATGTATGTATGTAAGTATGCATGTATGTGTGTATGTATGTGTGTATGTATGTATGTATGCATGCATGCATGTAAATATGTATGTATGTATGTGTGTATGTAAGTATGTATGCATGCATGCTTGTAAGTATGTATGTATGTAGGTATGTGTGTATGTATGTAAGTATGTATGTAAGTATGTGTGTATGTATGTATGTATGAATGTAAGTATGTATGTATGTAAGTATGTGTGTATGTATGTATGCATGTGTGTAAGTATATATGTAAGTATGTATGTGTGCATGTATGTAAGTATGTATGTATGTGTGTAAGTATGTATGTATGTATATATGTATGTATGTATGTGTGTATGTATGTATGTAAGTATGTATGTATGTATTTAGTTACCTGGGTCCAACCTTATCCACTTCTTGTAGATAGGGATTACAATGGCCACTTTCCAGTCCCCTACTTTCATAGCTGTCCTGATCATTACAGGTTGCAGTAATCGGCCCCAGTTGTTCTTTAAGCTCCACAGTGATTCTAGGGAGGGTGACTCATCTACCCTTTGGGACTTTTCTGGCTCGATCTTTGCCAGGTAGTCTGCTGCCAGGGTGGAGTGGTGTCCACAGCTGCATTGTGGCTACCTCTAATGTTATGACTCCTCCCAGTGAGACCCCCTGCTCCCCACTGGTGACCCATATGTGGACAATGAAACCAGGTATTCATACAGCATTTCAGCTCTTGCCCGTGGGCGCCAGGTCACCCCAACCCCTTCCTGTTTTCATCTGACCAGTCCCTTCATTCAGTCTAAGTGTAACAGTGTGCTGCTTCCACAGCCTCCAGTGCAAAAGCCCCCCTGCACTGGTATGCTGGAATAAAGAGACCCTCTGTTACTACAAGGGTTCTGAGTTTAAATCATAGCAGATTGACTCACCACACTGGTGCACTGATGTGGAAACCATCTGGTACTACGTGAGCCCTGAGTTTAGTTTGAATCCCATCACAGTGATTCACCACACTAGTGCACTGGTGTGGAGACCCCTGTTACTACAAGGGCCCTGAGTTTGAGTCCCAGCACAGTCACTCACCATGCTAGTGCACTGGTGTGAAGATCCTCTGTTACTACAAGGGCCCCAAATTTGAATCCCAGCACAGTGACACACCACACTGATGCACTGGTGTGGAGACCCTCTGTTACTACAAGGGCACCGAATTTCAATCCCAGCATGGTGACTCATTTCACTAGTGTGCTGGTGTGGAGACCCCCTGTTACTACAAGGGCCCTAAGTTTGAATCCCAGCATAGTGACTCACCACACTAGTGCGTTGGTGTGGAGGCCCGCTGTTGCTACAAGGACCTTGAGTTTCAGTTCCAGTATGCAGCACAGTAATTCACCACACTAGTGCACTGGTGTGGAGACCCTGTCACTACATGGGCCCTGGGCTTGAATCCCAGTGTGGTGGTTCACCACCCTAAAGTGCTTGTGTAGTGACCCTCTGCTACTGTAAGGGCCCTGAGTTTGACTCCCAGCGCAATGGTTCACCACAGTAATATGTTGGTATAGTGGCCCTCTGCTATATGGGTGGAGAGTTTGAATCACAGTGCAGTGACTCACCACACTAGTATACTGGCACAGAGACCATCTGTTACTACAAGGGCCCTGAGTTTAAATCCCAGTGCAGTGACTCCTGACACTAGTGCACTGGTGCAGAGACTTTCTGTTACTGCAAAGAATCTCAGTTCAAATCCCAGTCCAGAGAGTCACTGCAGCCCACCAGTACACTAGGGCCTTCTCCACATCTTAGTTTTGAACACCAGATTGCAGGTTGGCAGGAACAAACCTTTGTGAAAGCCAACTCCCCCCCATGTACACACACACACACGCACACACACACACACACACACACACACACATGATTCTCAATTAGAAGACAGGGAGATTTTAGTGTGATCCACCCCTGTAATGCCTTACCAACTGAAGAATGCCTCCTGATGTCCAGTAAAACCGCTCCACTGTCAAGGTCACGGATCCTAAAGCGAGTGAACTGAATGTTGTAGATGTCATCTTCTGGTTTACACAGGTAACCTGGGAAATGAGAAACAAACCAATCTCATTCATCCTTCATTTCTGATAATCCATCTGTCTGTCTGTCAAATAGAAGGTGACAGATTCATTGAACCATAGATGGTGATGGCAGAAAAGGACCAGTGGCCCATGTAATCTGCCCGTAACATCCTATCACACCCCAAGACCTTCTGTCAGTAGGGGTCTGTCTACACTATCGACCCCTTTGCTCTCTGTTTTACTGCAGCTCCCCTGATCAACTTCTAAAGGCTCAATCCCAAAAATTTGTGCAGGCACTCCTCACCCATGGAAGGCCATGGACAGCTGTGGAGGACCCCCTATGTGCAAGATGCACACCTTTGGGGCACCATGCAGCACCCACAGCCTGCTTAATGCCAGATCCCCTGTCATGTGGACAGCTCTGTACCAAGCCAGGTTGGGGTGGGTAAGGGGGTTGGGGCGGACATCTGCACAATCCTCAGCACTGCCAGGGCAGCGAGTGGTGCCAGCACAGAGGGTGGTCCCTATAGCATGCAGCAGTGATACACTCATTTCAAGCATATCCCTGCACTTTTTCTTGATTTAGCCCGAAGACCTTAACTCTTTCCAAACCATATTTGTAACCATTGATGTTTTTGATGCCCATAACTTCTGCTGGCAGATCGCTCCATGAATCAACCATTCCCTCAGTAAAATAAAACTTTCTCATTTCCCTCCTGACACCCCCCACCAGCTTCCACTCATGTCCTTCCTGACACCCTCCCACCAGCTTCCACTCATGTCCTTCTCCTGATACCCCACCAGCTTTCACTCATGTCCTTCTCCTGACACCCCCCACCAGTTTCCACTCATGTTCTTCTCCTGACACCTCCCCACCAGCTTCCACGCATGTCCTTCTAGAGTCGCTACTCATGTTGAATACAGTAGTTCCACGCATGTGACACCTCCCACCAGCTTCCACTCATGTCCTTCTCCTGATGCTCCCCCACCAGCTTCCATTCATATTCTTCTCCTGACTCCTCCCACCAGCTTCCACTCATGTCCTTCTCCTGACACACCCCACCAGCTTCCACTCATGTCCTTCTCCTGACGCCCCCACCAGCTTCCACTCATGTCCTTCTCGACACCCACCAGCTTCCACTCATGTCCTTCTCCTGACACCCCCACCAGCTTCCACTCATGTCCTTCTCCTGACGCCCCCACCAGATTCCACTCATGTCCTTCTCGACACCCACCAGCTTCCACTCATGTCCTTCTCCTGATGCCCCCCCACCAGGTCCCACTCATGTCCTTCTCTTGACAGCCCCCCACCAGCTTCCACTCATGTCCTTCTAGAGTCGCTACTCATGTTGAATACAGTAGTTCTTCACAGTTTACCTTGTTCATTGCTTTCAACAACTTGAAGCTCTCTATCATAACACCTCTCTCTCTCATCTGGCCTACATGTCCAGTCCTTTAAGCCGATACTAACAGGATCTGCCCTGCTGGCCCAGATCATTCTGGTTATACTACATTGCACTGTCTCCAGTCTATTTTTGTCTTTCCTCAAATGAGGACTCCAGAACAGGGCACAGTATTCCTGGTGGGAACAGTAAATCCTTTAATGTGATGAACAATACTGGACAAGGTTCCCGGGATCACTTCATGTCCGATAGATACATAAAATACATACATAGGATCTACAGACAAGAGAGAGCATGGTGGCCATCTGGCCTGTCCGCCGTTATTTCATTGGAACTGCCTAATAAACCCTCCTTCAATTAGTTATTTATCCAACCTAGATTTAGACGTATTTAGATTTTCACTAGTCACTGCAGATTCTGGTAAATTGTTTTTATGTATGAACCACTCTTTGGGTAAACCGACGTCCCCTCCTGACCGTTTTAAAATGTTTGCTATTTAGCTGAAGTTTATGCCCTCTTGTATCTCTATTTAGGTCTCTTAACTGCAAGCAGTTCCTTAAATCTTCTTTTGCCATGGATCTGTACACCTTATAAAATCCCTCCTCAATCTTCTCATCTCCTGGTAAGCTGTTTCGATCTATTCAGAGCTGTATTATTCTTCACTGACAGCGGGGGAGTGGGGAGGAGCTGTTTGACCTAGGGTTTACAGGACAGAGCTGTAAACCTGGAGACCCAGGTCTGAATCCCACCACCACTGCCACTTACTTACCATGTAACCCTGAGCAAGTAATTTAAAAGAGAACTGCGCTGACCCAGAAAATAATTTTTCCCAGTAAAAGCTGTTTTTTGTTTTAAATACTGGTTCCAGTTCTTTTACTGGTCTGTTTATACTGGCCTATTAGTGACTTTAGTGGTTGTTTCTGATTCACACACTGGTACCAAGTACCATTTTAGAACTGTGTGATATACTTTAGGTCCCTTGCAACCACAGAGTTCTATAGTAAAACATGGATGCATTGTTCCAACAGTGGAAGAGCTCAGCAAGAGACAAACTACATCATACAGTTCTAAAATGGTACTTACTACCGTGTGTCTGGGATAATTAAAAAGCTTGTAGAGATGGAACAATACCAGAACTAGGGCCAGTATTTAAAATCAGCTTCTACAGGAAAATGAGTTACAGGTTCAGTGCAGTTCTCCTTTAACAGCTCTGTACTTAAAAGTCTCTCTTGTCCAATAACTGTAGCTGACTCCTGACTTTTCTTAGTCTTTCTAATTTTTCCATGCATGCATAATGACATCTGACACCCCTTCATGGATGGTAAAGTACTTTGGTATACAATGTGTGTGAACAGCACTGTATAAGTCCAAGTTATATTCTACAGTCCCTGCACTAGCAGTATCTAACTAATTACATTGTAAAGCACTTTGGTATACAACGTGTATAAAAGGCACTATATAAATCCAAATTCTATTCTACAGTCCCTACATTACCAGTATCTAGCTCACTACACTGTAAAGCACTTTAGTACGTAGTGTGTACAAAAGACACTACATAAATAAAAATCTTATAAATTATACAATCTCTGCACTGCCAGAATCTAACTCATTGCTTCATAAAGCACTTTGGGATGCAGTGTGCATGAAAGGTGCAATATAAACCCAAATTCTATTCTATTCTACAGTACCTGCACTACCAGTATCTAACTCATTGCTTTGTAAAGCACTTTGGGATACAGTGTGCATGAAAGGTGCTATATAAACCCAAATTCTATTATATTATATAGTCCCTGCACTACCAGTATCTAACTCATTACTTTGTAAAGCACTTTGGGATACAGTGTGCATGAAAGGTGCTATATAAATACACATTCCATTCTGTTCTACAGTCCCTGCAGTACCAGTATCTAACACGTTGCTTTGTAAAGCACTTTCATCATCATCATCACAGGTTTATTTATAATAGGCGTCCTTCCATTGCTTAGGGCACCTTAACAATGTATATAGACAAACATGAACATCAATAAAACACATAATAAAAATGACTACAAAATATTATACACAATTTATCTTTAAAACAGTCTCAGGTCCCTTCAAAAGCCTGGAGGAACAAGTATGTTTTGAGGGCAGTTTTAAAACCCTCGACAGTCACACTATCTCGTATCTGACAAGGTAGAGAATTCCACAGGGTCGGAGCCATGAAGGTAAAAGATCTTCCTCAAAATGTTTTTAAATGCACCCAGGGAATCTCTAGCAATCCTGCGTCGGAGGATCGGTGTGAACAGGAGGGAGAGTAGAGATACAGAAGGTCTTGCAGGTACTGAGGTCCCTGGTCGTGTAGGGCTTTATAGGTCAGCAATGCGACCGTGAAGGTGATCCTCCACTGTACTGGCAGCCAGCGCAGTTCGCGCAGCACAGGTGTTATATGCCTGGATCTAGGGGTTCCAGTTAACCTGGCTGTCACGTTCTGCACCAGCCACAATCGGCGGATATCCACCCCCGGTCGCCCTAGGTAGAGGGCATTGCAGTAATCAAGACAAGTAGTGACAAAGGTGTGGGCCGAAGTAGGTAGATTACTGGACAGAACCAGGTGCTTCACCCTGGCAATGTTCCTTAGATAGTAAAAGGAAGCTTTGGCTACCACCGACATTTGAGCCTTCAAGGTCATGCCTTCATCGAAGATCACACCTAGGGTACGCACCAGGCTCAAGGCATTTAATGGGATTCATCCAAGCTGTTCCGGAGGGTTGTCCCACCCATGTCACGGCCATCCTATGATCCAAGTCCATGACCAATAACTCTGTTTTTCCCAGATTTAACCTCAACCAGCTAGCACTCATCCAGTCTTGTATCTCAGTTAGGCAGTTGTTAAACACTGAGACAGTGTCTAATTCCTGGTCGGGCACAAAAGACATTTACAGCTGAAAATCATCTGCATAGTAGTGAACACTTAAGCCGTACTGTCTTATAATGTCCCCTAATGGCAGCACGTACACTGTAAACAACATGGGGGATGGCACCAAACATTGCGGCACCTCACAGGGCATATAACGAGGGGCCAAAGAATTAATCCCCAACACCACTCTCTGAGACCTGCCCTTGAGGAAGGAACAAAACCAACTGAGGACTGCCCCCCCCCCCAGTCCACAGAAAAACCACAGTCGTTTGAGAAGCACCCCATGGTCCACAGTGTCAAAAGCCATTGATAGAGCAAGGAGAACCAAGATGGAATGGGCTGTCCGATCTGTTGCCATCAGGAGGTCATTTAGTACCCGAACCAGGGCAGTCTTGGTGCTGTGCCTTTTCCTGAAACCCAATTGGAGAGGGTCACAGGTATTGTGGCTGGATAAATAATCCTCCAGCTGTAAAGCGATCACTTTCTTGATAACTTTACCTGTAAAAGGCACGTTAGAGACTGGCCTGTAGTTCACTGGACAATACAGGTCAAGGGAGGGCTTTTTCAGGACTCGGACTACCGCCTCCTTCAAGGGATCTGGAAAGATCACTCTCCAATGAAACCCATACTAAATCAGCTAGAACCGGGCCAATGACATCAACACACCCTACAAGAAGGTGAGTTGGGCCTGGGTCCAAACTACGGCAAGCTGGCCGCAAAGTCTGGATGATCCTCACTATATCCATGACTACATGTTGGCTGAAGGTAGACCAGGTCACCTGGGCATTAGTACCACCCAGTTGATCAGTGCAAGGTCCAGTGGGGTGGCACTGGCTGACCTCATCCCTGATGGAGGCAATCTTATCAGCAAAACTGTGCAAACTCTTCGCACTTTTCTTGCAACAATGCTCGACCAGACTGCAGACATGCTAGACTGTACAGTTTTTACTCAGTCCAGAAGAGCTGAGCTGGTCTGTTCTTCACTGCAGCAATTTCTGTGGACAGGAATTCTGAATTCTTATGGGAAATTGCTGATTGGTAGACCTGATAATGGTCTAACAATCTAAGCCTGTCCTCCTCCTCCAGGTGAGTTTTCCGCCAGTGTCTCTCCAACCTTTGACCTAGTCTCTTCAACTCCTGAAGTGTCCCATCATACCATGTGGCATATGGGTGAAGAGTAAGGGGGCAAACACATACCAGAGCAGTGGCATCCAGGGCCCCCGCTACTGCCCTGTTATAGGCTAAAACAAGGGTCCCTGGGTCAATGCTATCTGTCGGAATTCCCGAAAGGTCCAGCACTGTTATTAGGCCTTCTGAGGTAACCCCTCTCAAAGGATGGTACTGTACCATTTCCTGAGGGGCAGGCCTACTCTGGGGGGGGGGGGTCGCAAAACTGAACCTCAGGGTGTGATGGTCAGACCACTTGATAGGATCCACCTTCATATCGGAGATTTCCATCCCCAGGTGGAACGCCAAGTCCAATGAGTGCCCTCCTCTGTGAGTAGCGGTGGTAATAACCCATGTAAGGCCCAATGAATCCATCAGTTGGAGGAAGTGTTGTCCAAATGGTGAGAGTTCATTGTCGACCCAGGCATTGAAGTCCCCCAGAATCAACTATCTGGGGACCTCCAATACCATTCCAGCAACAAAGTCCACTACCTCTTTCAGGAAAACCCTCCCATCACATGGTCACAGGTCTGCAGAAGCTACAATGTCTGCAACCACTGCGGACAGCAGAGTAGGCCCTCTGGTCTATTGAGTCTGGTCGGGGGATCAGTACCCTTACCAAGCACTGTCATGGCCTCCTCCCACTCTACCCAGTCCCCCCTTCCCCCAGCGTGGTACAAAGATGCACCTCCCCCCTATACCTATCCCAACCTTTCTTGAATCCCTTCACAGTTTCAACAGCCACCAGCTCCCTGGGCAGCGCATTCCATTGTTCCACCACCCTCTCAGTGAAGTATCGTCTCCTTGTCTCTCCCCTTAGTCTTCCACCGACCAGCCTCATCGCGTGTTCCCTTTCCCCCTTCGTTCAGTTGGAGCACCCCATCCTGACTTACCCTATTTATCCCTTTGAGATATCTGAGGACCTCTATCATGTCCCCCTCTGTCCCTCCTCTCCTCTCCTCCAGAGAGTACAGGTTAAGCTCTCTGAGTCTCTCCCCATAGGGCGTGTCCCTGAGGCCTTGTATTATCTTGGTTGCCCACCTCTGGACCCTTTCCAGAACAGCAATATCCCTTTTTAAGTAAGGATGCCAAAACTGCACACAGTACTCAAGGTGCAGTCTAATCAGGCAGTTGTACAGTAGGAGGAGTACCTCCTGGCTCCTTGAGGTTATCCTCCTGACAGTACACCCCAGCATTTTATTAGCTTGGGCCACAGCCCTCCTTCACTGCTCTGAGTTGTTCATTTTGGCATCTACCATCACCACCAAGGTCTGTCTCCCTTGGAAATCTCATGCCCCCCAAGGTGTAGTCATGAGCTGGATTTCTGGACCTCAGCTGCAGAACCCTGTACATCCCAGTATTAAACTTCAGTTTCCAGGTACGTGACCACCCCTCCTGAGTCTTCAGGTCCTCCTGGAGGGCCAACCTCCCCATCTCCCCATCCACCGCCGCTTCCAGCTTCGAGTCATCAGCAAATAGGCTCATCTCACTCCTGATACCACTTCTAATGTACGAGATATAGGCATTGAACAGGAGTGGGCCCAGTACCTATCCCTGCAGGACCCAGCTAATGACTCTCTTGGGAGATGAGACCACCCCGAACCACCACCTTCTGAAAACAACCTGTTAGCCAGTTCCCTATCCACCTGACCATCTGTACCCCCACCAACATTTCCCACAGCTTCTCCAGATGAAGTTCCCTTGAATCTACCCCATCTAGCTTAATAACACAACACTTGTCCCTGAGCATCTTTTTTTTTGGAAAATGCTTCCGTAGATACTACTCGAACTCCAAATCTTTCTCCCTCCTCCCTTCCTTTCCAGTATGAGTCCCTTGTGCTTATCCCATGCATTCTTGAACCCCATCACTCTTTTCACCCCCACCACCTCTGCTGGTAGGCTATTTCACAAATCCACTACTCCTTCTGTGAAGAAGTACTTCCTCACATCTCTCCTATATCTACCCACCCAGCTTCACAGCAAATCCCCTTGTTCTTGTGCATCCTTTTTTCTGAAAAATACTTCCTTCCTGTACCTTACTGACCCCCATTAGGGTATTGAAAGGTTTCTGAGGTCCTTCAGTCTCTCCTCACATTTTTTGTGAAGCAGACCCTGCGCCATTTTAGTTGCTCTTCTCTGGACTGCCTCCACTCTGTCTATGTCTTTATGGAGATGTGGCCTCCAGGACTGCACACAGTATTCTAAGTGAGGTCTTACAGTGATCTATATGGAGGCAACATCACCTCCCTCCTGCTGGTGATACCTCTCCCTATGCACCCCAGCATCCCACTAGCGCTCCCAAGTGCTTTGTCACCTTACCTGGCCACCCCTAGGTCATCAGAGATTATTTCCCTCAGGTCTCTCTCTTGCCTGGTGGCCATCAATAAAACTCCATCCATTTTGTACTCTGCCCCTGGATTTCTGTACCCTGAAAACATTATTTTGCATGTTTTAGTATTAAAACCTGGCTGCCATACTGGTGACCATTCCTCTAGTTTTCTCAGGTCTCTGCTCATCCTTTCCACCACCATCACCCCTGAAGTATCTACCCTATTGCAGATTTTGTTGTCATCCATGACTAGGCAGTCCTTCCCCTCCAGATCCTCTGCAATGGCATAAAGATATTAAAGAGGATCAGCCCCCGCACTGATCCCTGAGGCACCCCACTGGTCACCCTCCCCTCCTCAGACTGGATTCTGTTCACAACCATTCTCTGCCGCTTATTCCCATAACCAACTTCTTACCCAGTTTAACAGCTGTTGACCCACTCCTAGGCTACTCAACTTGTTAGATAGTCTTCTGTGTGGAACTGAGTATAATGTGTTACTGAAGCCAGGCAGGTCACATCCACCGCTCCACCCTGATCTAATTCCTGGGTCACACAATCAAAGAAATCTATTAGATTTGTTAGATGATGATGCATGCTGGCTCGGGTCTTGTAACCCATTCGATTCAAGATATTCCACTATCCTCTACTTCAGCAGGGATTCCATTAGCTCTCCCACCACTGATGTGAGGCTGACTGGTCTGTAACTGCAAGCCTCCCTCCTGCTACCACTTCTGTGTAGTGGGACTACATCCGCCCTCCTTCAGTCCTCCGGAACCACTCCTGTTTTGGGTGATCTGTTGAGTAGTACTGTCAGAGGTGCAGCCAGTACCTCTCTGAGCTCCCTCAATGCCCTAGGACGTACCCCATCTAATCCTCTTGCTTTGCCCACTTTCAGATTAGCGAGTCCCTTTAGGATGCCCTCCTCTGAAAAAGGATCAGTGTGCACCTCTCTTCCTTCCGAGATCCTGTTACTGCATTTGTGGCCGACCCCCTTCTCCCTCCACAATGAACACCAAACAAAAGTATTTGTGCAGGATGTCTGCCTTTTCCTGCTCTCCCTCTGCACTAACCCCATCATCCCTTTTTAACTTTACAATCCCTTCCCTGGTCTTCCTCCTTTCACTACATACCTGAAAATGTCCGTCCAAGATGTCCCTACCTCTGTTTGAAGCCATAGCTGACATGCTCCAGTCTACATCCAGGAGACTGAAGTTCCCACCAGCAGCACCTTCCCCTTTTCTGCTATCTTGCCAGTGGCTTCTACTAGTGCCTTATCTAACTCCTGCCCCGGTGCTAGAGGGCTGTAGATCATACCAGTGCGAAAAGTTATTCCATTCACCTTTTTCAGGGTGACACACAGTACCTCATCCTCCCCCTGTATTTCCTATAACTCTGTTGCTTTTACGCTTTCCTTCACATAAAGCGCCACTCCCCCTCCTTTCCTTCCCACCCTGTCCTTTCTGAACAGGGTATAGCCATGTTTCAATCATGGTTTTAGTGCACCGTGACTTGGTAATGGCCACTATATTCAGGTTGGCCTCTGCCATGAATGGCCTCTAGGTCTGGAATCTTATTTCCTAGAGTTCTAGCATTCATACACTTGGCCTTCCAGATTTTGTTAGCACTCTGCTTGTTAACCCCCCCTTTTTCCTTTTTGTCCCTGCTACTCCCCCCCTCTTTTTAATGTTAATGTTGCCCTCCCTCTTTGCTACTATCACCCTGCTTCCTTTATTAATTTGCAACCTGGGGTGCTTCTCTCCCCTCGGAATCTCCTCACTCTCCACTTTAGCTGGTGGTGGGGGGGTGGCAGTTTCCACCTCCTCGCTTTCTTCTGCCACCCCCGTCGGCTAGTGTAAATGCACATTGAAGTAACATTTAAACCGTTCACTGAGGACTGCAGTTCCCCTCTCAGATGGATGCAGGCCATCGCCACTGGAAAAAAAAGAGGTAAAAAAACAGGCTGCACAGGGCACTGTCAAAACAGACACCTAATGTTAGGTAGAGTTGAAAAACATTTAATAAATAATTAATACGATACAGAAGCAACCCCCCCATATGTATCAACATTTCACATCTTACTCAACGTTTTTTTCTGAAAAAGCATAAAGTAAGACATGAAATGTTGGTACATATGGGGGATTACTGCTGTATCTTATTAATTATTTATTAATTTTTTTTTAACACTGCCTAAAATTAGGTGTCTGCTCTGTCAGTGCCCTGTGCAGCCCTACTTTTTACCTCTTTTGTTGATATTATATGTTGTGGCTCCTGTGCGCGTTCTTAAGTAGCCACCTCTTTTCTGCCAAGGCCATCACCCCTGTATAGCCCTCATCCTGCCAGTGGGTCCCCAGTCCCCCAGTGTAGCTGAACCCATCTAACACTAGTATCTAACCCATTGCTTTGAAAAGCACTTTGGGATACAATGTGTATGACAGTGGCTATATAAATCCAAATTCTTTTCTATTCTACATAATCTCCACTACTAGTATCTAAACTCATTGCTTTGTAAAGCACTTTGGGATACAGAGTGTATGACAGGGACTATAAATATCCAAATTCTATTTTATTCTACAGTTACTGCACTGCTAGAATCTAACTCATTACTTTGTAAAGTGCTTTGGGATAGAGTGTGTATAAAAGGCACTATATATCAAAATCTATTACATTCTACAGTCCCTGCACTACCAGTAGATGACTCTATGCTTTGTAAAGCACTTTGGGATACAGTGTGTATAAAAGGCACTCTGTAAATCCAAATTCTATTCTATTCTACAGTCCTTGCACTGTCAGGATCTAACTCATTGCTTTGTAAAGCATTTTGCAATACAGTGTGTGTTGAAAGATGCTATATAAATCCAAATTCTATTCTATAATCCCTGCATTACCAGTATCTAACTCACTGCCTTGTAAAGTACTTTGGGATACTCTATGAAAGGTGCTTTATAAATCCTAATTCTAGTCTACAGTTCCTGCACTACTAGTATCTAACACATTGCTTTGTAAAGCACTTTGGGATACAGTGCATATGAAAGGCACTATATAAATCCAAATGCTATTCTACAGTTCCTGCACTACCAGTATCTAACTCATTGCTTTTTGAAGCACTTTGGGGTACAGGGTGTACGAAAGACACTATATAAATCCAAATGCTATTCTACAGTCCCTGCACTACCAGTATCTAACTCATTGCTTTGTGAAGCACTTTGGGATACAGTGCGTATGAAAGGCACTATATAAATCCACATTTCTACCCCTTCCTTATTTATTGAACAATTTATTTCCCTGGATGTTTTCGTTTGTGCTGTTGACTAAATTATCACAAAACTTTTTATTCACCTTACTGCTACTTGATGTTCATGTCCAAAATGTGACCCCAAAATATATGGAGGCATTTGCTTCTGTTAGTAGGAGGTCCTGTTGTTTCTGCTGTGGATCTAGGCACAGGAGCACAGGGAATGATTGGAACAGCTCCGATTGGACTGGGACGTCTTTATCAGCCAAGGTTTCTGGAGCTGCAGTATGGAAATTGGGGGTAAAAGAGGAATAAGGGGTGCTTGTTACTCACCCTGTGTTGGTTTCATTAACCCTAGCACATCTTCCGCCTTAATTGGCCGTCTCCACATCAGCAGCTCCTCGTCTGTTGCCATCCCGTTTGAGCAGCTGCTGTTGTCTGTCATTAGCCCCATATCGTTCATCACCTCCATCTCGACCAACACACCATCTTCTGAAGACGCCAGACTCATTTCTTCAGCGTTGATGTTTTTAACTCCAGAAATTTGTCTCTCTTTAACAATGAAATTAAGATTATTTTTTTCTTTAGATTTTGAAAATCTTTGAGGAAAGCGCTTGTGTAGTGACTTCCTCTGGTCCACTTTGTTGGACGCTAAAGGAATTTAAAAACAGCTTAGCCCAAATTTCAGTGTGGGCCTTGTTTACCTCTGTTTTTACAGAGCTCATTTACAAAACAAGCAGGAAAATAAAGAATGCCGGTGTGGTACTCAGTCAACCCTCTGATGAGCATTGAAGCAATTAACTGATTTAAATATCTTTTCTAGGTTTAGTACGGCTAACAAGGTACACAGTGGTGGTGTCTCTGACTTTGAGGGTGAGTTGATCTCCTCTAGACAGGGACAGCTGCTTGCTTGTCAAGAAGCCCCCTCTCCTCCCACACATGGAAAACAAGATTAAGACTGAATTAATCTTCTTATTACTAGGGTGTAAAATCTGGGACAGTGTGCAGATTATGACAAAACTAACAGGCTACACGCTGGTGTGGTTCCTTGCCCTGTAACCTCTCTCCTCTCTCCTCTCTTACCCACTCCCAAAATGTGCTACAAAATTGCCTAGTTCGCATTCGCACGTTTTTGTTGTGCAAAACTGCACCAAAATCTGGCATCATTTCATCAGTGCTTTTTTCTTTGAATAGTTCCATTGTTTTCCTAAACTGTGATTTTTTTTTTTAAATACAGGGTGGGGGTGGGGCAGCAGGGGGAAAACCTTTGTGTTCCTCCTACTGTAGGGCAAGGGGAGGAGTCCATTCAATTGCTTTGCAAGGTGGCGGATTAAACGTTTTTTGTTTTTTTTTGCTGGCGCCCTGAAATCCTCATCACAGACCAGGCAAGAGATGGTTAATTAAAATAGACACACCTTTCATGGACACAACTGCTTCTTGGTGATGGTTGCAGCCTATTACTTCGACCTGGAGGGATCCTGGTCTGGCTGCATACCACAGCATAATGTATCGGTGGCAGTCATTCCACACACATGCGAACAGGAACTTGGTCTTCAGAGTTCTGGCCTCCCTGCCAGGGGTCAAAATTGGCACCGGCACACTAACCAAATGCTAGTAGATTTTGTATCATGCTAGTAAAATTGTCCTTTAAATGGCCCAGCTGGCTTTTACTAGAGACTGTAACATTTCAGCAAGTACACCAATTGGGCCAGTAAGAATGTGTATGGGACCAGTGTATTTTCTAAGTCATTAGCCCTTCTGGCTAGTGGCTGCAAAATGTAATTTCAACCCCTGCCAAGAGGAAATGGAAGTGTACCACTTATAGCAAGAGCATTTGTGGGTGCCTTCTAATTCTTTATTGTGATCAATTCATGCAAAAAAAATCTCATCTGTCCAGGATGTTGGCCCCCTGGATGCTTCCCACCCTGCTGATGGCTTCCTTTAGGGCGAGAAATCTGGGTGTCTTCCTGGATGACAGGTGGACACTGGATGTTCAGAAGCCCAATATTCAAAACTTAGCCCGGAACCATTTGCACGCTATATTCAAAAGAATAGCCCAGGGGCTAAATCAGTTGGATATAGCATGCAAATGAAGGCGTGCAAACAGGGCTGAGAGTGCAGTGCAAAAATAGCCCGGCAAACAAGCCAGCTCTGAATATAGCAACGGAGCAGTGCAAACAGCAACAGCAGCCCAGTGCACACAGAGGCGGAGTAAGGCAGAGTCGCAGTAGGTGGCCAATGTGGGTGACAGCAAAGAAGTTGTGCACAACTGCAAACAACATAGCAGGCCAGACATAGCAGAACTGTGCTATGGTTTTGACAGGTTTGCCCTGGGCTAACATGTTTGCCTGGTGCTAACTCGTTTGCCCGGGGTTAACACATTACCCCAGGGCTAAATTTTGCTATACTCAAAACTCCTATGCAAATGAGCCTACTTAAGCAACCCGAGGACAAACCGACACATTAGCATCTCATTATGGCCTGCTTTGCATGCGATACCATGTAGATTGCCCGGTGCTGTTTCATGGTGCTCACAGCTCCACCTGTAGGTCAGAACTGGGCAACAGTGCAGTAGCTGTAGGCTACGTTTGTACACAGCCGCAGAGACTATTGTGCCCCAGGGGACTAGCACCACAGGCACGGGTGGTGGTGGTACTGCATGCCATAGACATATTGTTGTTACAGCAACAGTGCATAACAGATGCCACAGAAACACAGTGGACGGTATTGTGTGGGACACAGCAATGCCAATGGTGTGTCAGGCAGCACTGCTGCTAGGCACACAGTGTCAAGTGCAGCTGGCAGGTGCTTACTGACAGTAGACGCCAATGTCATGCTGCCCCATGACCCACGTACGCTGTGCCAATGGCATGGTATTCTCACAGTACCATGCACATGGCTGGCCGTGTGTGATGTGGTGTCTGTACGGGTGTGCGGCATGTCCCGGGGGGGGGGGAGACACATATCATCAGACGGGCACACTGATGGCAGGGGCAGTCCCAGCACTGGAACATGTGCACTGTGTGGTTGACCCCAAATATGTGGCAGAACCCACCATGTGGTGCTGCCTGGCCACCTGTACACCCTCCCCTCTACACCCTCCATGCCTCCAGTGGTGCATGTGTGTGCTGAGTGTGTTGGTGTACCCCAGTGGGGGTCTGGAAGTGTGTGCTGCATGGACGCACTGCCATGGTGTCCACTGGGCTCTGTGGCACCCACAAATGCCTGTCACGGCTGGGTCCAGTGCCAGATGATGGCAACGTGGGCAGAGCCTTCTGTGTGCAGCATGTCTGGTCTGTGGCATATGGAGTGGCTTAGGCTGGCCATCTACCTCCTCTGCCCCCTCATTGGCTGCTGTCATCAGGCTCGATTCGCAAGGCCCTGGGAAAGACACAAGGTGCCAGGGCCAAACATAGCTGGCACAAGTGGCCTCTTGAGTCAAACACTGCCCCCTGAGCTAGTCATAAAAGCAGCCAGCATCAACCGCAGGCTGCCTGCCCCAAATGGGGCTTGCGCCACCCTTGTGCCCAGAAATGGGCTGCGGCATTGGCACAAGGGGGCATATGGCAGATGTAGGCTGTGACATCACTGAATACTGGATGCCCAAACCCAACCCAGAGGGAGAATGTGATGGTCTAGTGGCCCTCCCTGATCCCCCGTACATGTAGTAATAAAGGTGATCATGTTCCCTGGTAGTCTAGCGCCCCCCCAGCCCCGATCCCCGGATACATGTAGTAATATACAATATTCCGTGTCAGCCCCGATCCCCCATACATGTAGTAATAAAGTAAATCACGTACCCTGGTAGTTTAGTGGCACCCCCAGCCCCGATCCCCCATAGCAGTAATAAAGTAAATCACGTACCCTGGTAGCATAGTGACCCCCCAGCCCTGATCCCCATACATGTAGTAATAAAGCAAATCACGTACCCTGGTAGTTTAGTGGCACCCCAGCCCCGATCCCCATAAATGTAGTGTAATAAAGCAAATCACGTACCCCTGGTAGCATAGTGACCCCCAGCCCTGATCCCCATACATGTAGTAATAAAGTAAATCACTGCACTCCTGGTAGTCTAGTGGCCCCCAGCCCTGATCCCCATACATGTAGTAATATATAATATTCTGTGTCAGCCCCGATCCCCCATACATGTAGTAATAAAGTAAATCACGTATCCTGGTAGTCTAGTGGTCCCTCCAGTCCTGATCCCCGGGTACATGTTGCAATATACGATATTCCATGTCAGCCCCGATCTTCCATAGTAAATAGTAGGTTATCCCTGGTAGTCCAGTAGTAGTCCTGGTAGTCCAGTGGACTGCTCCATCCCCTATCCCCCGTAAATGTTAATCCCACATACGTGACGGTGTAGTGGACCCCCCCACTCTGCAGTGCCTACCACCCCACTCCCCCATCCTGTAACCAAGAAGGAACTGGAAGGGGGACAGGATCAGATCTACAGTACAGTAGCTTCTTGTTTTACATTGTTTTTCATGGATTCTACTTGGTAGAATGTTTATTTTCTTTCTTACTACTAAGGGCTAGCAGGGTATTGTTTGGGGCTGTTGGAATTTTGAAACCTGTTTTGGTAGCTAAAAGTGGGCTCATTTGTTTGGTTTACGGTGTGGCAGGCTGCATTTGTAGAGGCCTATTTCTTCTCTTTTAAACATAATTGGTGTAATTTAACTGGTCTGTTTCTTTGAATTGGAGACCTATATCTTATAATTCCAAACCTATTTTGATGTATTGTTGGTGAAGCTGTTTGAATTGGTGTCCTGTTTCTTTGGGTAGAATTTATTCATTGTTGCTGGCTTCACTAGCTGCAAAGTTTTGAGTGGGGGGAAGGGTGCTAATTGTCTGAGTAGAGGCCTCAGCTACCTGATTGTTTCCAGAGGACTTGGGCTGGGTAAAGGGGGAGTAGGAGTTGAAGAAGGTGTGCAATGGCTTCTTAAAGTATTTTTGAGTGTGGATAGGAATATACAAAGCAGTTGCTCAACATATCTAAACGTGTGCAACAAAGGAGGTAAGGGACATAAAGAATGTTTTGCACTGATAGAGGGGGAAGAGTGGGGACTTGGGGGAGTGTTTGGTATCCTGCATCTGGAAGGGTAGGGGGGTCGCTGGTGGGCAACGACAGCAATGGGTAGGGTGGTAGGCTGCAACAACTGCGGTGCACCAATCTTTCTAAACATTGCCTGGAGAGTAGGAGGATGTTTAGTGTGCAACCACATAGAAAAACTTAGAAAGGAGATTGAGGGTCTGCAGGAGGAACTAAGACAGGCAAGGCAGATTGGGGGTGGGTTTAGCCCAATACTGGAGGGAGGAGGAAGGGGAGATGAGGGAGGGCAATTTAAGCCAACAGTGGTGAGGAGAGGCTCAGAAGAAGGGAAGCAGAGACAAAGGGGCCCAGGACAGGAAGAACGATTGCCGGGGAAACCAGGTCAGGAGACAAAAGTCAAATGGAAGGAGGCAATAGGGACTTGTGAGGGGAGGCGAAGAAGTGGCAAAAGTCATGGAGTGGAAAGGCGAGAACAGGTTACTATGCAGAGAGGAGCAGGCATTTGTGAAGGATCTTCAGAAAATAGTTTTGCACTGCTAGAGAGGAAGAAGGTGGAGGAGGGAAGTGACGAAATTAGAGGAGTAATTGATAAATGCCTGACCAAACTGAGCGGGGGAAGTTCTGTGGGAGAACTGCAACAGGGGTAAAAGGGCATAATAAGGTACAGGAGGAAGAAGAGGAGCTGGAAATGAGGGAGGAGATGAAAGGAAGCAAGCAGGGAGTAAGAGGGTGGAATCTTAGTGCTGGGGACTCAATACTTAGAGGAGTTAGGTGGGGTAGCAAGGAGGAGGCATAGTCGCATTTGGGTGGAGGCCTTGCCAGGAATGACAGCGGAAAGGGTGGGACAGTCTGTTCTGAAATATGCTAGAAGGGTAGGGACAAGCCTCATTTAATTATACATCTTGGGACAAACGACCTGGCTGACAAGACAGTGGATATAGTCCAGAGGAGGTTTGAGGAACTAGCACAATTATGTGAGGGGGCAGGAAGATCAGTAACTTTTCCGAGATACTTCCGTGCCAAAGGCAAGCACAACAAGAAAGCTGAGAATAGAGGAATTTAACAGATGGCTAAGAACCTGGTGTTGTGCTAAAGGGTATGGGCTGTTGGGGGTGGGAGGGACCTGGGAGGACAGTAGTCTCTATGCCAAGGACAGACTACACTTGAGTGAGGAAGGAAAGAAAGTGTTGAAGCAGAGGATGGAAGAATATATAGAGGAAGTTTGGAGTTTAAACTAGGAGTGGGGGGTGGCAGTTGGGGAAGAGATATGCAGGGACCACAGGTTGGGAAATCATATGAGCTTAACCCCCATAACAGTGACAAAGGACAAATGGCAAGTACTATTGGTGATGCTAGGAAAGGAGGGCAGGATGGGAGGAGGGGAAAAGGGTGGAAGGTGGTTACCCTTAATGCTAGGAGCCTTGGGAGGAAAACTGCAGAGTTGCAGGTTCTCATGGCAGAGGGAGAGGTGGACATTGCAGCCATCCACGGAAACATGGGCCACCCAATATAATGACTGGGACCTGTCTGTACCAGGGTACAGGTTATTTCAGAGGGACAGGGTGACTGGGAAAGGAGGGGTGGCACTATATGTGAAGGAAGGACTGAAGTGTGTAAGGAGGAAGGAGAGGAGGCAGTACAGAGTCACTTTGGTGCAAATCCAGGATTCCAAGAATAGGAGTCTTAGAATGGGAGTGGTGTACAGGCCACCATCTCAGATGGAGGAGTTAGACAGGGAACTAGCGGGACAGATCAGGAGGACCTGCGAGAAGGGTAGTGTGGTGATTGTGGGGGACTTCAACATGCCAGAAGTGGACTGGAGCACCCCAACAACCAGGAACAGAAGGGAGCAGGTACTGCTGGATGCCTTCCAGGACAGCTTTCTGCTGCAAATGGTCAGTGAACCAACCAGGTTAGGGAATACCCTTGACCTTGTGCTGGCAAATGGGGACTTTGAGAGAGAACTTACAGTGGAGGAACCGCTGTCAGGGAGTGACCACCACTCAGTATGGCTCACATTGGATATGGGCAAGGAAGGAGTGGAATCTGGCACAAGAGTGCTGGACTTCAGGAGGGCTGACTTTGGGAGGATGGGGGAAGTGGTAAAAGGGTACCTGGCCAGAATTCAATCTAGTATGGATACTAACCAGAGATGGGAGCTCATAAAGTTGGGGATAGTGGAGGCAACCAAAACCTGCTGCAAAGCCCAGAGCAAGAAGGCTAGAGCTAAGAAACCGAGCTGGTTGAGCAAGGAGGTCATGGAAAAGGTAAGGAAGAAAAGAGCTGCCTTTAGAAATACAAGAAAACAGGGAGGGGAGGACAGAGAGGAGTACTTGACAGAATCAAGGAGGTGACAAGGGCAGTAAGGGAGCCAAAGCATCTCGGAACTCAGGCTGGCACAAGGCATTAAGAAGGGGAGAAGGACTTCTTAAGTACATCAGGAGAAAAGGAGCTGTAAGGACCACATAGTAAGGATTAGGAAGGAGGGGTTGGTGGAAGAGGAGATGATAAGGCAGAAGCACTAAATGAGTACTTCTGCTCAGTATTTACTAAAGAGAAGAGGGGGTGACACCCAAGATGGGTGAAATGGCAGACGAGGGGGGAAGTGGTGACAGATGGGAAATCATGGAGGACAGAGTTCGAGAGGGTTTGAAGGCACTGAGGGTGGACAAGGCACCAGGCCCAGATGGCATCCACCCCAGGGTACTGAAGGAGCTGGCAGAGGTCCTTGCAGGACCTTTGGCAGACCTATTTAATGCCTCACTACATTGGGGTGTGTACCTCAGGACTGGAGGATGGCTCATGTGGTGCCCCTCCACAAGAGTGGCCCCAAGGATGAACCAGGAAACTACAGACCAGTGAGCCTCACATCCATCGTGGGTAAGCTAATGGAGACTATCCTGAAGGAGGGCTGGTGCCTCTCTTAGAGGCCAAAGGACTACAGGACAGCAGACAGCATGGCTTCACACGTGGCCGATCCTGCCAAACCAACCTGGTCGGGTTCTATGACTGGGTAACTAGGCAACTGGACAGGGGGACATGCAGTGGATGTCCTGTATCTGGACTTCAGTAAGGCATTAGCTCAGTGCCACATGGAAGGCTGGGAAGGAAGTTAGTAGGCACAGGGGCAGGTGCAATGCTGGTGAGATGGGTAGGAAACTGGCTGCAGGGAAGGCAACAGAGGGTGGTGGTGGGTGGGAGCTCTCACACCCAAGGGCAGTGACGAGTGGTGTCCCACAGGGCTCGGTGTTGGGACCAGTGTTGTTTGGGATATTCATTGCAGACATATCATGGGACATCAAGAGCAAGATCAGTCTGTTTGCTGATGATACCAAGGTTGGCGGTGGTGGATGACCTAGGGGATGGCAGGGGTTGCAGGATGATCTGGCAAAGCTTGAAACCTGGTCAGACACCTGGCAACTGGGCTTTAATGCCAAAAAGTGCAAGGTGATGCATTTTGGGATGAAGAACCCAAGGAGGACTTACCAGCTAGGGGAGTGCAGCTAGCCCAGACAGAGGAGGAGAAGGATCTGGGTGTGCTCATCACAGGGTCAATGAACAACTCGGCACAGTGTAGGAAGGCAGCTGCAAAGGCCAACAAATGCTGGGTTGTATTGCAAGGGGTATATCCTCAAGGAGGGAGGTGATTCTGCCACTGTATAGGTCATTGGTTAGACCACACCTGGAGTACTGCGTGCAGTTCACAAGCGTCCGTATCTGAAAAGGGACATTAAGTTACTGGAGGGAGTGCAGCGCAGGGCGACAAAGATGATCAAGGGTCTGGGGGACTTATCATATGAGGGGAGGTTGAAGGAGTTGAACATGTACTCACTGGAGGAGAGGAGAGACAGGGGGGACATGATTGAAACCTTTAAATACATGAAAGGAATAAACAAGACAGGTACAGAGGGGCTGTTCAAAGTAAGGGAAGGGAGGGCCACCAGGGGCCATGATATGAGACTGGAGCGAGGAAGGTTCAGGAGGGAGATGAGGAGACACTTTTTACAGAGAGGGTGGTGGCTGGGTGGAATGCGTTACCTGCAGAAGTGGTATGCAGTAGAACAGTGGACTGCTTCAAACGAGGATGGGACAGGACAAGGGGAGGGTTAATGAAGGGAAGGGTGGAAGGGAGGGCAGCTGCAGGATAAGGGTGCTAGCTGCACATTCCAGAGCAGACTGATAGACCTCTAGGCCTTTATCTGCTTGGCAATTTAAGCACCAGATAGCTCAGAATTGTTAAGATGAGCCCACCACTCACCTCCGCAGCCAGCCATGGAATGAGCTCTAAATGAGTGAGACTGAATATGTGTCATTCAGAGCACAGTCAGCGGCTGGCTGTGGAGGTGAGCGGTGGGCTGAGCCAGTCACTGGCTCAATTATGGTTTGGGAGGGAGCAGGGTGGTAGGTACTGTGGGGGGGGAGGGTCCACTGCACAATCAGGTATGTTGGATTTGCAATTTACGGGGGATAGGGGCTAGAGCAGTCCACTGGACCATCAGGGATAATCTATTATTTACTATGGGAGATCGGGGCTGACATGGAATACTATATATTACAACATGTATGGGGGATCAGGGCTGGAGGGGCCACTAGACTACCAGGGTACATGATTTACTTTATTACTACTTGCATGGGGGATCGGGGCTGACACGGAATATTGTATATTACAGCATGTATGGGGGATCAGGGCTGGGGGGCAACTAGACTACCAGGGTACGTGATTTACTTTATTGCTACATGTATGGGGGACCGGGACTTGGGGGGCCACTACACTACCAGGGAAAATAAGTTACGGTATTGCTACATGTATGGGGGATCGTGGCTGGGGGGCACTAGACTACCAGGAAACATCAAATATTTTATTATTTCATGTATCGTGGATCGGGAATCAGGGAGGGCTGCTAGACCACCAGGTTACATTCCAGCAGGTGCACCGTGGTGCTTGTGTTGCTGCTGTATTCATGCCCCCAGTCATGGTTTGCCCGGAGTTAAGAGGACCTTTTCAATCACGGTATTTTGTGCTGTGCCACGTGTCACACTGATGCCCATTACATGTCACAATGGTTTTAAATATGCTGGTGCACCTGAATGCATGTCCCCACCCCTCACTTTTGACAGTGCAATGCATGTATTCATTTTTAGCGCTGGCACTAACATGTTGCGCCAGCGCTATTTGGGCTTTTGAATATGGCAGTCTGGTGCAAACCAGGTGCAATCATGGCACAACTGGTTTGTGCCCAGTGCTAAGCTTCAAATATCTGTCCCCAGATGTCATCTGTTATCCAAAGTGGTTTCTACCACTTAAGGAACGTCATCCAGATTAAACCCCTTGTTCCACCCGAGGACCTGCCATCACTAGTACACACCTTTGTTACATCCAGGCTTGACTACCGTAACGCTCTGTACTTCGGGGTCTGTGGAGGGACCCTCTGCTGGCTGCAGCTGGTGCAGAATGCAGTGGCCAAGTTACTGATGGGCCTGCCCAGGTAATGTCATGCGACCCCAGTCCTGCGAGATCTGCACTGGTTGCCTATCAGGTGGAGGATCATCTTCAAGGTGGGCATGCTCACCTGTAAGTCCCTATATGGATCAGGCCCAGGCTACCTGACTGATCTCCTTATACCAGCCACCCTAGTCAGCCCCCTCCATTCCTCCACCAAGGGACTTCCTGTGATTCTGAGGGCCAGGCTGAAAACCTCTGGTGATAGAGCATTTGAGGTGGCTGGCCTGGCCTGCTCGAACTCGTTTCCTAGTTCTGTAAAGGAGGCCCCATCTGTGGAGGCATTTAAGAGGGGTCTGAAGAGCCATCTTTTTAAACAGTCTTTTCTGGACTAACTACAGCTGTTTTAAAGTGTGTATTTATAAATTATTTATAAAAGTTTATTTATGTTTGAGATTTTAAAGTTATTTAGCCCTTTACAGCTTTGTTTTATTTGAGTTACTGTTTGCTCTGCCTGTAGATTATGTAAGGCGCCCAGAGCCTCCGGGATTGGGCGCCATATAAAAAAATGTTACCTACTTACCTGCCTGACACAACACAGTGGTATGTGGTAACTTAAACCTTAACTGACTTGATTCACAAAATGTGCAGTACTACTCTGCTCTCGTGGACATTAATTTTGTGCAGATCATAGAGCAACCCACTAGACTGAACATGAAGTCTGGGAGACACACACTCCTCGACTGGATCATAACCAGCACGCCAGCTAACATCAAAGCTGCTGGTATCTTTCCAGACTCCCTCAGTGATCACTCACCCACCTATTGTGACTTAAACAGCTCTGCACCCCGTCCACCCCCCAAAATAATCAAAACCAGGGATATGACCAAGTTTAACGAGGAAGAATTCAACAGCTGCCTAGCCTCCATCGACTGGTCACCAGTTAACACCCTCCACGATATAAATCAGGATTTTGACTCTCTTGCCCCATACAAAACCAGAAGATCCAAAGGCTTCCCTGCCCCTTGGCTAACTTATGACCTGAGGGTTCCCATGTGCACATGTGATAAAGCCTGGAAGACCTTTAAGAGATCTGGCATACATACTGATTGGATTATTTATCGTCTGCTCCACAATTTATGCAAAAATAAAATAAAGGTGGCCAAAAGAGACTATCTTATATCTTTACTAGAAACAACCCTTACCACCCTTAAAAACTTCTTGTCCCAGATGAATACCCTACTAGAAGGTAGAGAACGCACTGTTCCCCGAACCATGACCACTAATGGAGCCACTCTCACAACACCTCTGGACATTGCCACTGGAATAAACAACTTCTTTAAAGATCTTACTCACTACAAACACGGTCTTTCCCCCTCATGCTTGTACTACAATACCAATCAACATCAACACGAGACCAACCATCCACTCCTTTCATATAAAAACTACCACCAATTTCGAGGTCCTAAAGTTGCTCAAGAGACTCAAATGTGATAGCTCTCCAGGCTTTGACACCATGTCCCCTAAATTCCTTCGCATTGGGGCATCAGCGCTTGCCCTGCCCATCTCGATGCTAAACAATCGATCTTTCATCACCCACTCCATCCCTGACAAATGGAAAACAGCGGTAGTGGTATCTGTCCATAAATCCGGCCCGGTTGATACAGCCCAAAACTACAGACCAATTTCTATCCTCTGCCCTGTTGCAAAAATTCAAGAACGAATCCTCTATGATCAGTTGTACTCATTCCTTGAACAAACAAACATCTTCACAGACTTTCAGCATGGTTTCTGTAAACACCATGGAACCGACTTTGCCCTCCTTCATGTCACCTCTGACTTGTTCAATAACATGGATCTGGGCCAAGCAAACTAAGGCCACTGACCTTGTTAATCACCCCCTGCTCATAGCTAAACTTCACCACACTGGACTGGATAATAACTCCCTTGCGTGGTTTTCAAATTACCTAGCAAATCGTTCTCAATGTGTCAAATGGGCAAACACACTATCCCCTCTAGCACCAATCACTGACGGGGTACTGCAAGGGTCCACACTTGGTCCCCTACTATTTTCCACATTCATCAATGACCTGCCTCTTAACTGTGGTGCTGTATCAGTACAACTCTATGTGGATGATATAATACTCTACAGATCTTCCAAGGATATTTGCACCCTGACCGTGAATCTTGAGTTAGACTTCCACACCCTAGAATCTTAGTTCCTAAATAACCAATTGGTTCTCAATGAAAAAAAAAAACCAAAACTTTGCTCTTTCGTCACACCGCCTTCAAAACCCCATATGACACACCCTTCCTCTTAAAAACCTCCTCGGGTATTCCACAGGAAAATGTCTCATCATTCAAACACCTGGGACTCACGCCTGATGAGAACCTAGTGCTCGAAGTACACATAAATAACACCATCGAAACCACTAATCAAAAAATTGGGCTGCTCTACCGCTTAGCACCCTACCTCTCAAAGCATGCCAGAGTGACCACTGCCTCTGCCACCCTACTCCCTGGCCTATTCTACGCAGCATCTGTCATCTAGTTGGTTGAGGCTCCGTTACTGAACAAACTAAAAATACATACCATAGGATAGCCTGCTTTGCCGCCTCGGCCCCCCACCCATACTCACCACTGCCTTGTACTCAACAAACTAAGTTGGCCAACCTTTGACAACAAATTTGACTTCCCTGTGCACTGTACCACCTTTAAGTTGATTCATCAGCCCCCCTCCAGTCTGATGGGCCTGCTATCCCTAAAACCTACCCCTCATGTACTAAGATCTTCTAGCAAAACAAAATGGTTATATTAAATGTACTCTGAAAATGTAAAATAGAGTTAAAAATCTATGTTTTGACCTTAGGTCTTCTTCAGGAAATATCTAAAAGAGAAAAAAAAACAAAGTTAGTGTAGAGGGGAGGTAAAATGAGGGATATATATATATATATATGTGGGGAAAGAAAAAAGGGGAGGCTCAGGGAGAAGAAGTGATAATTGGCAAGATTAAGAGAGAATCTGTGAAACAAAAAGGTGATGATGGGAAAGATAAAGCATAATAGGATTGAAAGAGCTAACGAAGTCCCCATGTGGGGACTAATTAACAGAGCCTAGTAAGAAGGCTGAAAGATGACAAATGTGTGGGAAGGAGAAAGAGATGGAGATTTATGGTGAAAATGAAAAGAAATTAAATGTGTACAGATACAAACAGACTTTAGGGAAAATAAGGGGTGGCTGAAAGATGTTAGTGGAAAATAAGTCTATCATTTAAACCAGAGGGCTGCTGGGAGCCAAGGCGGATGATCAGCTTGGCTTCCATGTTTTTTCTATGGTCAGGATCCCAGAAGCCCTGCTGAAGGACACAGACAGAAAGATCATTGACATTGTGGTCCCTGGAGATAAAGTGGGATACAATGGGTTTAGCAGTGTCACCATTCCTGACTGCCCTGTAATGTTCCCTGAAACGGTCTTCTAGCCTACCATTACTGGAGCTCCCGAAGGCCAGGTTAATGATAGGCCAAAGATCCTGTGCCGTCACTGCCCCCAGAATTTGGAACAATTTGCCCCACCCTCTACTTTCCTGCAAAATCATTAACCAATTCAAACAACTCTACAAGGATGAGTTCTTCAAACTCCCCAATGCAGAGATAACTGTTATTAACAAGTAAGGCCACATGTGACTAATGTTATGCGTCTCTCTCAATCTCCGAAATGGTCACAAACAGCCTCCCTTCTCTCCTATCTCAAAGACAAGCTGTTCTCCCCAGTTCTCACCTCCTCTAACCAGAATGACATCTGACTGTAACCTGAACCCCATGTCTCTAACCAAATGCAGTTGAATCTGGCTATTCTTAGTTATCTTGCTGTTTAAATTGTTGACATCTGGTTTGTGAATGGCATAAATGTCCCTGCACGTGGTATAAAATGTTAATCTGCCTCCTGCCTCCCCTGGCTACCTGCAAACTGCCTGTAATCCTGAATCCTTTGTTTATTGCCTACTCAGGTACTGTTGTTATTTGCCTATGGCTTAACTGTATATTGTGACTCACTGTACTGTTCTATGTGTAATATTGTATTATGTTTTGTCCTTGGAATGCTTTAGTCCTCAGTTCGTCACTGAAAAAGGGACTTTGTCTCAGTTGACCTACCCGGTTATCAAAATTCAAATAAATAACTATGTACCTTACCTAATAACGTGTGCTACTATTGTGTCCACTGTGGCACAAGGGTTGGGGAGGGAGTCATTTAATTACTAGAATAAAACAGGTGCCCCTTTTTGAGTGAACATTCCCTGATCTGATTACAAAGAGCTTCTCTCAGTGAGTCCTAAGTTTAGTGCTGGCCCCTGGGCTTGTTGCGACGTTGCCATCCATAACTGTAAGTCACTGTCATTAGAAAGGCCTAGTGAAGTACAGTGTAGGTAGCAGAAAAGTTTAAAAAGTTACTGACAATGTTATGAAAACTTGGAGAAATGTAGTATTTAGAAAAACTTTGGCTTCTGGGTGTAGCTAGGAAACAAATTCTGTACGCCAGTTTGTACACCCTGACCCTGTTTGTTGACCCCTCCCATTTTATACATAACATAACCCTGCCTATTACCCCACGTTCTGTATTTATACATTTATGTGAGTTTTGGTGACCGGGTAAGTCCACTGAGACAATACAGTCCCTTTTTCAGGGTCGACCCGGGGTCTTGCTAAAATAGCAGAGAGACAATTGCTAGAATACATTGGTACAAAATACAATGGCAGATAAAGAGATACAGCAAGTACGATGGCAGACATTGAGGTACAGCATAAACAATGGCAAAAATATAGAGATACAGCTTACAGGTATTTACAAAAATGAGTCAAACAAGGAATAAGTACTGCAAAAACAATCAAAATTTCAAATGCATATACAATAAACTTAGAGTAGCAACTAAGAGCTAGGGGAGGAAGGGGAAGGGGAGGAGGGGGAAGGGGACAGACAATGAGGAAGAGGGGACGCAGGGCAGAACGCATGGATGTAGGGTAGAATGCATGGATGTAGCTGGTGGAGAAGCAGAGTTCAGTGAGGGGCAGGAATAAAGGGGGAAGGGAAGGGTGAATCATCAGCGGAAGCAGGAGCAGGATACAGTGACTGAGAGCGAGGCATACAGATTGGACTGAATGTGCAGAAAGGAGCAGGAGAGGACAGAGGTGGGAAGGGAATTCCAGTCTGATGTCACTGCAAAACAGAAAGACCTACGGGCAGTGGCTAGATGTAGTTTAGGAGTAACTAGAAGTGGGAGTGAGGCAGATCGTAGGGCGCGGGGAGCTTGTCTTAGTCATATAGTCTCACGGAGGGAAGACGGTATGAATTTATGGACAAACCTGAACATGAAGCTCGGGGAAGAATACTTCAGTTTTGCCTCATAGGGTAGCCAGCCCAGAGAGGAGAGGATGTCGCAGAGGTGAGAGCAGGCATTTGCCCTCAGGGCAAATCTCCCCACCCTATAATAAGCCTGGATGAGAAGGGTCAGGGAGGAGGAATTTGCAGAGAGTAGTAACGGAGCTCCATACATTAGGAGTGGTAGGAGAGATGCAGTAGCTATCTTATGGCAGGAGGCAGAGGAAAGGAAGGGACAAATGCGATAAAGGAGACCAAGTTTCTGGCATAAGGATTTGGTGACACAGGAGACATGCAGGCTAAAGGTGAGAGCAGTGTCCAACAGGATACCCAGATATCTGAAGGACTGGACACACTTAAGCATATCACCACTGTTTGAACTAATGCTAAGAGGAGTGAGAGGAGACTAGATGGAGGGTCAATCAGTAAATACCATGCTTTTAGTTTTTTTCTCATATTAAGAACAAGGTGATTGCGGCTGAACCAGTCCTCAAGGGAAACAAAGTCAGATGGAAGTTCTCTGCTAATTTGATCAATATCAGTGGAGGAGCAATAGATGATTGCATCATCTGCATAGAGGTGCACAGAAGCCCCTCCGCAAACATTGGGCAGGTCGTTAATGAAAAGAGCGAATAATAGAGGACCCAAAATGGATCCTTGAGGGACACCATGAGTGATGGACCTTAGGTCAGAGACCGATCCAGCCTATTTAATCCTTTGAGAATGAGAGGACAGATAAGTTATTAACCCAGTTTAGAGCACCATAGTCGAGGTCAAGGACATGTAGCTGTTGGAGGAGAAGACCATGATTGACCAGGTCAAATGCTTTCGTTAGGTCAACAAATATGGGACCAGTAACAAAGCTTTGATCCATCGCATGGAATATATCAGGGGTAACTTTTATCGGGGCTGTTAGGGTATTGTCATTCCTCCAGAAGCCATGTTGACATATGGAAAGTAGATTGTGATATTCCAGATAGTCCTGAGGGTGGTTACGCACTATTCACTATTGAATTTTGGCTAACAGGCAGAGGATGGAAATCAGTCTATAATTTTCTACTGCATTGTTGGGCCCTCCTTTGTGCACCGGAATGACCACCACCATTTTCCACTTATCAGGACTGTACAAGAGAGGAATGATCAACTGAACAAGTCATGGACAGGATGAGCGAGCACTGGGGCACCTAATTTAAGAAATTTTGGCTCAAGTGTGTCATGTCCAGGGACGCTCTCTGATTTTAAGTTGGTGAGAAGCTTCCACACCTCTTTGAGGGAGGCCAGTTTCAGATGGAAAGCAGGCCAAGCACCAATGGAGCTTGGTGGTGATTGGTAAAGGGGAGCAAAAGGGGGGTTATGGAAGTGCGAGGTATACTTGTGAAGATACGTAAACGGATTGTTAAATCCGGACGCAATGGACATGGGGTCAGTAAGGGTGGCACCATTGACAACTATGGAGCAAGGGAAATCTGCAGATTTTCCTTTTACCAGGGAGTTAACTTGCCTCCAGAATTCTTTCGGGTTGCAAAGGTGCTCCGTTTGAAGGGACTGGCAATGGAGACGTTTGGCTTTATGGAGCGAATTTTTGCAATTGTTTCTGAATTGCCTGTAGACTTGCCAGTCTTAAGGGAGTCCACTCTTTTTATGGGTCCACCAGGCTTTGTCATGGAAGGACAGAACTGTTCTAATATCCTTAGTGAGCCAGGGATCTTTGACTCCCTTTGATCTACATTTTTTCAGTGGGTCATGGTAATTAATAATTTGAGAGAGGGTTGAGATAAAGAAATCCAGGGCTAGATTTACACTGGGAAGGGTATTAATGGGGTACCAGTCAGCGTCATTGATGGATGTAATAAAGCTGCCTACATCAAACGTAGACATGTCCCGAACCATGGAGACCTTGGGGGGAGGGTTGGGATAATTGTTCCTCCAAACACAGAAAGTGGAGGAATGGTCACTGATACAGCCAGGGAGGACACCAACAGCTTTTATCTTCAAGGGGCAGTTAGTGACTACCCAGTCAAGTAGGGTATGTTTTCCAGACTTGGAGTTGTGACGGTTAGGATCCTACAGGAGTTGTGCCAGGTTGGCATCAGCGAGAGAGGCATGCAGTTTGTCTGCATCAGTGTGCAGCCCTTCAATATAAAAGTCGCCACACAGGATAAGGTCATGGCTAGCGAGATTCACAGGAGAGGTGAGAAAGGGGGGCAGACCTAGGGGAGCTCTACTGAGTGGCAAGTATGTACATCCAATGGTAAGTTTCCTGACATTTCCAAGAGTTATGGAGATGAAAAGGGATTCAGCAGGAGATAAGCTCACATCAGGAGCAGGGAGTCAGAGTACGTCCAAATCGGACCTAAAGTAGATAAGGAAGCCACCTCCCCTTTACCTAACCTGTCATTTCTGAGGCAGTTATACCCAGGTAGAGCTACCTCGTGTTGTTTAACAGTTGGTTTGAGCCAGGATTCTGTGATATATAAGATGTCAGGAGATTTTTAGAAACCACCTTTCAACTTGGCTTAGAACAACTAGTCTCATACCCAACAAGAAACAATAATATCTTGGATTTAATTTTCACAAATAATACAGACGTAGTTTCCTCTCCTGTTATATTGCCACCACTGGATGATAGTGACCATAACATACTAATATGTAATGCCCAAAGGTATACTCAGAGTAACAATGGGATAACAAAAATCAAAAACTATCACAAAGCAGATTACAAAAGCATCAAAGGTTATCTTGCCATGTGGAACTGGGAAGAGGATCTGAAAAATCTTTATGTTGAACAAATATGGGATAAAATTACAACCAAACTGGATCTTTGTATAAATATATGTGTTCCCGACCGAATCAAATACAACAATAATAAACAAAGGACACCATTATGGTGGGCCAACGAAATTAAGCGTACTATCAAAAACACCATAGCGCATACTGTAAATACAGCAAGAGTCAAAAAGATATTGACTGGAACAGGTTTAAGGCACTTGCCAAAAAAAAACAAAAAACTTATTCGAATGGCAAAATGGAGGTTAGAAGTAAACCTTGCAAAAAATGTTAAAGATAATAAGAAAACATTTTATAGTTATATTGGTTCACTTAAAGGAAGTCAGAGAGGAACTGGTCCATTAAATTCAAATGATAAAATAATTACTAATGAAAAACAAATGGCTGAAGAACTCAATCAGTATTTTGGGAATATATTTAAACCCAAAGGAAACATAAATACAGACACGCAACCCACTAAGGACTCATCTATATTGTTCACTGAACAGAACGTACTGGATGCCATCAGCTTAACAGGGTCCGGACTGCATCAACCTGAAATTTTTAAAAGAACTTTCCAAAGAACTTTCAGGCCCCTTAACTTTATTGTTTAACACCTCAATAAAGGAGGGAAGTATACTACAGTCCTGGAGAGAGGCCAATATCACACCAATTTTCAAAGGTGGTACCAAACAACCACCCTGTAACTACAGGCCCATCGGCCTAACCTCCCTTATTAACAAACTCATGGAACGGCTTATACGACATAAACTTGTCGATCATTTTAGGAACACAGGATGCATAGATATTTCCCAGCACGGATTTACACCGGGCAGATCCTGCCTGACAAATCTCATTCATTTTTTGAACTGGTCAGTGACGCCCTAGATAATGGAATGCCACTGGACACTGTATTTTTGGATTACGAAAAGGCATTCGACACCGTCTCTCATAAAACCCTCATTGAGCAACTAGTTAATATAAATTGGAACATTAAACTAATAAAATGGATTGCTTCTTGGTTGTGCAATAGACAACAGAGAGTGGTTATCAGAGGACACGAGTCCAATTGGAGTCCTATCTCTAGTGGTGTGCCCCAGGGCTCTGTGCTGGGACCTCTACTGTTTAATATACTAGTCTCCAGTATGCAAACATCAGATGGGGTTTGGATAAATACGTACGCTGATGATTGCAGACTGGGGTGCGTGGTAAACAACGCCCAGTCTGTAGCCACTCTGCAGGATAATTTAAATGAACTGTGTGACTAGGCAGTTGACAACAAAATGAAGTTCAATGTTGCAAAATGGAAGATCATGCACATGGGGAAGAATAATATTCGGTCTACCTACCTAATGAATAACGTAAAGCTAACAGTTACAACAGAAGAGAGGGATCTGGGTGTTATAATATCGGATAATCTAAAACTTAACATACACACAAATAAAACAGTCAAAAAGTGCCATGGCATATTGGGAAACATTCTGAAGCATATTAAAAGCAGAAATCCTGAGGTCATTCTGCCATTATACACTGGCCAAGTGCGTCCACATTTGGACTACAGTGCACCCTTCTGTGCTCCTACTTCAATAGGCTGCCAAATCATGACAGAGAAGGTTCAGCGCAAGATTACTAAAAGCATTAATAACATGGTTAACAAAGACTTTAAGTGCAGACTTAAATCACTTAAGCTATTCATCTTAGAATATAGCGCACTAAGGGGTGATTTGATCTACACTTTCAAGGCCCTACAAAAAGAGTCTATGTTAGACACAGTCTGTCTGGAAAGACACCTAACTAATAATAATACAAGATCCCATAATTTTAAGTTTAAAACTGCTTTGTGCAAAACTACAAAGCGTAAAAGATTTTTTACCCAGAGGGTGCCTCCCATATCGAATTCTCTCCCCATAGACAGTGTTACAAGTGTAAATGTGGAACAATTCAAAACAAGCATTTGTCAATGCCGAACGTTGATTGCGTTGGTCTGTTGAGCTCGCTTACTGCCCCTCTGTCACTCGCTCAGTCTGTTTCTTCTCGTGCTGCAGGCTGCTCTTTTGTACTGGGCTTCTGCCTGCGTTGGCACCTTTTCCTGCCCACTAAGAAATCCGCAGCTGTCCTGACAGAGTTCCGTTGAGGTGGCTCACTCCTCTTCTCTCACTCGCTCATTCTGTCTGCCCTGGCGCTGCAGGCTTCCCTTTTGTACTGGGCTCCTGCCTCTGTTGGTGGCTTTTTCTGCCCACAAAGAAATCTGCAGCAGTCCTGACAAAGGTCTGTTGAGCTCGCTCACTCCCCCTTTCTCACTCCCCCTCTCTCACTCACTTATTCCATTTCTACTGGCGCTGCAGGCTGGCCTTTTGTACTGGGCCCCTGCCTGCGTTGCCGCCTTTTTCTGCCAACAAAGAAATCTGCAGCAGTCATGATAGAGCGCCGTTGAGCTCACTCACTCCCCCTCTCTCACTCACTCGTTGTGTTTCTCCTGGTGCTGCAGGCTGCCCTTTTGTACTGGGCTCCTGCCTGCATTGGCACCTTTTTCTGCCCACAAAGAAATCCGCAGTTGTCCCGACAGAGCTCCATTGATGTCACTCACTCCCCCTGTCTCACTCACTCATTCTGTTTCTCCTGGCGCTGCAGGCTGCCCTTTTGTACTGGGCTCATGCCTCTGTTGGCACCTTTTTCTGCCCACAAAGAAATCTGCAGCAGTCCCAACAAAGCTCCGTTGAGCTCGCTCACCCCCCTTCTCTCACTCGCTCATTCCGTTTCTGCCAGAGCTGCGGGCTGCCCTTTTCTACTGTGCTTCTGCCTGCTTTACCGCCTTCTTCTGCCCACAAAGAAATTTGCAGCAGTTACAATAGAGCTCCGCTGAGTTCGCTCACTCCCCCTCTCTCACTCGCTCATTCTGGGTTTCCCGCTACTGCAGGCTGCCCTTTTGTACTGGGCCCCTGCGTGCATTGCTGCCTTTTTATGCCCACAAACAAATCTGCAGCAGTCCACACAGAGCTCCGTTGAGTTCACTCACTCCCCCTTCCTCACTCGCTCTTTCTGTGTCTCCCACCGCTGCAGGCTGCTCTTTTGTACTGGGCTCCTGCCTGCACTGGCGGCTTTTTCTGGCCACAAAGAAATCTGCAGCAGTCACAATAGAGCTCTGATGAGCTTGCTCACTACTGCTCTGTCACTCGCTTGTTCTGTTTCTCTTGGCGCTGCAGGCTGCGCTTTTGTACGGGGCTCCAGGCTGCATTGGCTCTTTTGTCTGTGCACAAAGAAATCCGCAGCTGTCCAGACAGAGCTCCGTTGAAGCCACTCAGTCTCCCTCTCTCACGTGCTCATTCTGTTTGTCCTGGCACTGCAAGCTGCCCTTTTGTATGAGGCTCCTGCCTGCATTGGCGCCTTTTTCTACCCGCAAAGAAATCCGAAGCAGTCCTGACAGAGCTCCGTTGAGCTCACTCAGTCCCCCTGTCTCACTCACTCATACTGTTTCTCCCACCGCTGCAGGCTGCCCTTTAGTACTAGGCCCCTGCCTGCATTGACGCCTTTTTCTGCCCACAAAGAAATCCGCAGCAGTCCCGACAGCGCTCTGTTGAGTTCGCTCACTCCCCCCTCCCTCACTCACTCTCTCGTTCTGTTTCTCCCAGTGATGCAGGCTGCTCTTTTGTACTGGGCTCTTGCATTGGGGCCTTTTTCTGCCCACAAACAAATCTGCAGCAGTCCTGACAGAGCTCAGTTGAGCTCAGTCACCCCCCCCCACTCGCTCGATTTTAATCTGTCCCAAATACTGATTTCCCACAGCGACCGTGCTATTCTCCGGCAGGAGTGCAAAAACATATTTTAGCCAGTATGTAAAAAATGACAGCTGTACTGTTCATAAGGAGGTGTGAAAAAATACCACTGTTGAAAATGTGGCGTGAAAATATTACAAATTTACGAAGTTACAAGGGTGCGTGGAAACAGTTCAACGCATGCTTGTAACACAGTCATGTTATGGAGTTTCGTCACCAGATTTTCAACATAGGGATTTTAGGACCTCTGCTCATGAACAGTGCCACTGTCATTTTCTTAATCTGTCCCGAACACTGATTTCCCACAGCGACCGCGTTATTCTGCGCCGGAACTGTGAAAATACATTTAGGTCAGGATGTGAAAAATGACAGCTGTACTGCTCATAAGGAGGTGTGAAAAAAATGCTACTGTTGAAAATCGGGCGTGACAATATTACAAATCTGCGAAGTTACAAGGGTGCATGGATAGAGCACAACGCACACTTGTAACACAATCATTTGATGGGCTATCATCACCAAATTTTCAACATAGGCATTTTAGGACCTCTGCTCATGAACAGTATCACTGCCATTTTCTTAATCAGTCCCGAACAGTGATTTCCTACAGTGACCGCTCTATTCTGCGCCGGAAGTGCGAAAACACATTTCGGCCAGGATGGGAAAAATGACAGTTGTACTGTTCATAAGCAGGTGTGGGAAAATGGCAATGTTGAAAATCTGGAGTGAAAATATAAATTCGCGAAGTTACAAGCGTGCGTGCAAACTGCTCAACATACATTCGTAACACAGTCATTTTATGAAGTATCGTCACCAAATTTTCAACATAGGCATTTCAGGACCTCTACTCATGAACAGTGTCACTGTAATTTTCTTAATCTATCCCAAACACTAATTTCCCACAGCAACCGTGCTATTCTGCACCGGAAGTGCAAAAACACATTTCGGCCAGGATGTGAACAATGACAGCTGTACTGTTCACAAGGAGGTGTGAAAAAATGCCAATGTTCAAAATCTGGTATGAAAATATTGCAAATTCGAAAAGTTATGAGTGTGTGTAGCAACTGCGCAACCCACGCTCGCAAGACAGTCATTTTTTGGATTTTTCCCACCAAATTTGCAGCTTAGGTTTTTTGAGAGTCCACCTCATGAACACTGGCACTGTCATTTCATTAATCAGCCCCGGAAGGTGATTCCGCACAGTGATCTCAAAATCATCTTTTGGGGCCGCTTAACGCCATGACAGTGCCAGAATTCATGAGGAGGGGTCCCAAAAACCCCATGTTGAAAATTTGGTTTCAAAATTCCAAAAAATGACTGAGATATGCATCAAAGTTGCAAAAACCCTGTTTATTCCATTATACAGCTTACCAGCATTTCCTCAGTTCGTGGTCGACTTTGAAGAGTGCAGACGTGTTCCCGGTCCACCAAGATCATCGCGCCCAGCTCCGGAGGTAAGTATGGGGTGAGGGGGATGTGGGGAGGCAGGGTGCGCAGTGGGTGGGTGCGGGTTGTGGGAGGGGGGCAGGGAGACAGCCGAGGGACCGTTTCCTGTTTTACAGGGTAAAAAAAAAAAAAAGACATTGCAGGATCGTTTTTTCGTTCACAGGGGCATGTGGCATGCTAGGGTTTGCTCCCAGCATCCCAACTGTGTCTTGTTTTTTGGGGGAGCAGCTGTAGCCAGCAGGGGATTGGGCACCCCGTCAGCACACAACAAAAGGGGGCGCCGGGGGTTGGTATTGTGCCGACGGAGATTGGCACCCCGCCAGCAGACAACGGAGGGGGGTGACATCATGCCAACAGGGATTGGGCACCCCATCGGCAAACAACCAAAATGGAGGGGGTTTACATCATGCCGTGGTGTGGGCTCCCCATCTGCAAAATAAAGTGTGGGCACATGCTGCCGAGGGGATTTGGGCACCCCCTCGGCAGTGTGGGGGGTTTAATATTACTTGTGAACATGGCGGCAAGCCGCCACCATATTCATAAACAATATCCCTGTTTCAGGGTCCCCCGCTGTAATGACGGGTCGCTCCCTCGTTGCAGCGAATGGCTGATGCTGCAATGACGAGGCAGCCCCTGATTGCAGCGGCTACTTATTTACAACTTGGTGGCAATCTGGCTAAACTAATGTCAGCAGCAGTGTGCCATGGTGTTGAGGGAAGCAGGACAAGCCTTTATGACTGTGGGGGCATTATCCACAACAGTGCCGCGCCTCCACAACCTGCTTGTGGAGAAACCTGCCGCAACATGTTTCTTGCGCATGCGCGCAATCAGCATAATAACCATGTCTGTTGCCCCACTTGTATAAATAACTGTATATGTTGCACCCAGTTGTGTAATTAACCATGTCTGCTGCCTTCAGATGTATAACCATGTCAGTCACCCCAGCTGTATAAATAACCATGTCTGTTGCCTCCAGATGTATAACCATGTCGGTTACCCCAGTTGTATAAATAACCATGTTTATTGTCCCAGTTATATAAATAACCATGTCTATTGTTCCAGTTGTATAAATAACCATGTTTATTGCCCCAGTTATATAAATAACCATGTCTGTTGTTCCAGTTGTATAAATAACCATGTTTATTGATCCAGTTACATAAATAACCGTGTCTGTTGTCCCAGTTGTATAAATAACCATGTGTATTGTCCCAGTTCTATAAATAACTGTCTATTGCCCACAGCTGCATGTATAAGCCTGTCTGTAACATAACAATCTGTGTTATATGGGTGATGCAAAAAAATCAGCGGCCAGTTTTATGAGTCAGCACAGTGGTATGAGAAGGTGAGGCAAGTGGTGTTCTTGTGGTAGAACAAAGTGTCGCTGAGAAATACAAAGGTCTACGCTATGGCTTACATGGTATATGCATTCTTACCCCCAGGCTTTGGTTTATATTTCATAAATTGTCTCAAGGCCACCTCTATTTCCTTATCTGCAGCAGCAAATATTCTTGCTGTCTGAGTCCCCATCCCAGCCTCCCTCATAACCCCCCAAACTCTGAGCTTTTTCTTACCTCTACATGAAGTGGAGGCACATCAGCTAAGCAGGTGATGGGCGGGGGGGGATCTCCCCCCCCTTGCCCTTCATCTGCTTAGCTAATGTGCCCAACCCAGCAGCGAACTTGCCTCCACTGTTGCTTTGCTCCATGCCTACACCACTCAGCTCTGCCTCCGCTTTAAATACGCCAACAAAAATAACTCGGGGTGGGGATTTCCTGTCTAAATAACCCCAGATCCACCTCTCTCACTTGTGACGTTCTGGACCTGGTGACCCGAGTATCAGCAGTGGTTCCAGTGGTTAGTGAGGTACTATTAGAAACAGCAGCACAGTCAGGCCAACAAGAAAGCTGACTCGTTACAAAATATCCTGTTTGTGCCGGAGATCTGCTTTTCTCATCGTAGAAACATTGTTTTGTTTATAACAATTTCTTATTTAGAAGTGACGGGGGAGGGAGGGATTCAAAACTGGGTTGCATCTCTCTGAAGCGAGTGTACCTGGAGATCCAATTTCAAATCCCATCAGAACCACATACTCACTCTGAGCAAGTCGCTTAGCCTCTCAGTGCATCAGTTCACCCAGCTGTGGAAATCGGTGAAGGCAGGGCCCCCACTGTAAATGAATACTGAGGCTCTGTTTTGGGTTGTCCAGAGCAGATAAATTGGAAAAAAAATGAAAAAAGTTTCGCTGCAGACAGAAAGCCAGTATCTGTCAAAAACAGGATATTTTGTAATGAAAAGCATTTTCATTTCGCCAACGCTCAGTGCTGCTTTGGAAAAAAACCAAAAACTTGTCAGTAACATCACTGATTTCTGGGGTTGGCACGCCACCACCCTTCATGCCTTATAACGTTTTCTAATGAATGTCGTTGACTTTCTTCAGACCTACACAGGACATATCTCATGCATATGCTTACTGAGAAAAATAACGGCTCTTGAAAAAAGCAGCAAACTTGCATCAAATGCTCTCATTCTCCCAAAATGAATCAGCTTTCCATAAGGTCTTGTGAATCATCAAGCCTGAATACATGTACTGGATGTCTGAAAGGCTTGCCATGTGGTCTAGTGGTTAGAGCAAGGGACTGGGAACCAGAAGATCATGGGTTCAGACCCTGTCAGAGGGAAATACCACTAGTATGACCTAGAGCAAGTCACTTAACCTCCCACTCCCCTCCTCCCAGCTGTGGAAATGGGTAGAACTGGACTCCCCTATAAACAACATACTGGATGTGGCTGGGCTATCCTTGGTATAGGGGATAGGCAGGGCTGAGTGAGAATACGCCATTTATCTTCTTATGTGGGGGAGGGCCATAACTCACAAGTGGCAGAGCTACAAGTGAGTTAAGGAAGTTCTGCCCACTCACAACTTATGATAAATTGTCTAGTTTGACTCAGGCTATTGTATATTCAATATATACCTCAGCAGTTTACAAGTTATAGCTTTTGAAGAGCTACTGACACCAGGTTAGGCAACTTATCGCAAGGAGCTGCCTAACCCGAGGACCTAAATCGCACAAAGATTAAAGTTTTTACTTCAGGCATTAAAAAGAAAATTGATGTACATTACCCGGCAATCTCACTTCGCGGTCTTGAAAGCCAGCTGGGCTCCAGCACTGCAGCCCGCCCCTAAAATCAGGCGTTTGATGGCCCTAAGTAGGGATGAGGCTATACTCTAATGGCTACAGCTAGCAGTCAGAGCAGCGCCACTCTGTAGATTCACATGGTTTACTTTGTCGGCACTTATACATGTTAAGTGGGGTATATAAATCTAATACCTGTACTACCTCATTTTTTTCCATCCTGTGCGGAAATTGACAGAAGTTAGACCAACTTTTTCTGGTCTAACTTGCGACAATCCCGGGGGCTGTTTTTTTTATGGAACTTGCACCAGATATTTGGTGCAAGCTGCGTGAATCATGGAAACTGTCACAACTGCGCCCAAGACTGTAAAATCGAGTGCAGTTGCGGCAAAGGGTTTGGCACGCCACCAGATCTGTGTGTGGTGGCACAGGGATGGATGCAAGCACTGTGCCACGATTTGAAATCCTGCCCAGATTGTTTTGAGCACCGGATAAGGAAAAAAAACACAGTAAAACTGCCAACTGGGAGCAACTCTGCACAAGGTGGGGGGGGAGACTTAGCTGACAGACATTCCCCTTAAACCCTGCTGTATTTGGCCTCTCCCTATACCTGAAGAAAGGCCTCGCTTTTTAGCTCAAAGCACTGTACTCATTTCTGTTTTTCTTTCCATTTGCCATGATAATTTGATAATTAAAGAAGAAACTCTACATCCAAGTTCTGTACAGGGGGTATTAATGCACCCCTTTGGATCCAGTAGTTAATAGTGTGTATGTGGTTGGGAGACAGAAACAAAAAACCTGACACAGAATTGATGCAAGCACTGCTGGCTTTAGAGCCAACGCTGGCATGACAGTTGGCACGGATGCCCGCATCACTATCACTTGCTGTGGTGAGAAATACGTCAATACGCTTTTGTGTTTTGTGTGCTGGGGAGGCCCTCAGGGAGAGAACTAGGGGCATTTATTACTGATATGCAAAACACTCTCTGTAGATTTCTGAATCGAGGACCAGTTCCTTGAAAAACCACCATGAGACAGAATTTGGTTTTCGGTGTACGTGGTTTCACACAGGAAACAGGACTGGTGTAAGGATAGTCTGCTGGGGGTGTACATGCCTGCCAGCTGTAAATTACAGGCAGTAGGCCAAAAAATGGACTGCCTCAAATCAACTTCACACTGGCTTCGCTGCTCTCGATACCCTGTATTCTTATCTTCCAACAAGGTAGATTTGGTGCTACGGGGGGGTGGTGACTGAAATATTCACCACATGATTCAAGGTCATCAGATGAATGGAAATGAAGTTGAAAATGACACAGTTACTAAATACCTATTGTGTATTAACACCAACATTCCAAAAAAGCTGAAAAATAAGTTTTATTACATTTTTTTAAGCTGTCATGTAAGTTGGGCCAACCCGTCTGCACAGCAGTTGGAATTATGCTTGTGGCACTGGCGACCCGGGTTTGAGACTGAACCCAGGAGCCAGAGGGCCACCTGGGGAGGGGATGTCTGAGCATTCATTGGCCTGCTCAGCTCCTCTGGGGGGAAGGGGTCACACTGGCTCGGAGGTGGCCTGACCTCTGGTGACGACCAGAGGTATCGCAGCCCTGATGCCCACAACGACAGGGGGAAGAGTGTGAAGAATGCCAGCATAAACCTTGACATTGTGGTGCATCACGCTCTGGGAGGGCGTACATGAAAAATGCCTCACCTAATGTGACACGGATACGAGGACGCGATCGGGGCTCCTCACCTACCAGCAGCTGCAGTACTGGTGGGGCTTCTCGACGAAGACTTGATTCCTCTGGGGGAGGGGTTTAGCATGCCCCCCCCCCACTGTGTCCCCACCTGGCGGGATGAAGCCATGGCTCCATGGAGGGAGTTTCAGAGGGAAGAGGCGGCACCGAGTAGGTAATCGGGCGACACTGCTGAGTTGGGGCAGGGGTAAAAATAAAAAAAAATAAAAAAAAGCTGTCATCTAGGTTTATGTATCGATACAAAAAATAGTATCAATATAGTCTATCGTTACAAAAAAAATAGTATCCATGCTATGCATTTGCCATTTTCTGGCTACGTCACATGTAAAAAACATGTGTGACCTCCTGGGCATGATGTTTGGGTCTGCACCTTTCCCTGGTGACTGTACAGAGCCCATAGCTTAATTTAGCTGTTTAGCTTAATTTCAATATTGTTTTAATTATTTATTGTTTTATCATGTATTGTACAGGCGCCTTGGTTTCAGAAAGGCGCCTTATATAAATAAAGATTGAATTGAATTGAATATGGTTGAGGGGGTTGTGATTGTTCTTCCTTTTGCAGTGTGTTGGGGGGGGGGGTCCCAGAACAAGTGATAAATTGTGCAGTGCCTCCACCCAGAGAGAATAAGTGGGCCAGATGTTGTGTGCAGCACCTCCCCCTTGGATGCAGTACCTACCCACCTCCCTACACCAGACTCGACCACCCCCTGGAGACCACTAAGACATTGTTACCTTTATCAATAAACACTTCAGTCAGGTTATACAACCTGGGCACACGCGCAGGAGCAAAATTCAACAAATTAATAGTGCTTTTATTTAAGAACACAGGCCTGGAAGCTGGAAGAAAAAGGAGAGGTTAGACAACTGCTAGTCACCTTTAGCACTCCCACCCTATAGCAATGCCCCCTGGGAGTCGCTGTACTGTGGGTCACTACCACCCTCCCAGACTCCGCACAGTCTATAAAACACCCACCCAATCAAGGGGCACAAAGGAAAGAATTATACTACACAGTGTGCGGTAATTCTTCAGCTGTACCAGTAGTAAAACTACAGTTTCAAGAATAACACAATAAGCAATGACTCTGGGTACCCAAGAATTACACTAGAGTCCCGGTGCAGGTCTGGTAGCTAGGTTGCCAAGGTTCTTTTAGTGGTGCACTTGATGGAAATTAGCAAGCTTGCAGTTTAACCCCCCCCAACAGGCCATAATGTGCTGGTACAAATTTAAGAACGTGAAATCCAAATGGAAAAGGCTTGCAATCCATCTGGTAATCCAATGAAGTAATTGTAATCCCAAACTGGAAAACTACAAAGACCCCAGCCAGCAATGCCAGCACTCACGTGACCCACGGATGCCGCAGTTCAGTTGAGGCAGTGGACAGCACACAGTAACAGGGTGAGCAGCCATCAAGAGCAGGGCCCAGTGGCCTTGGGGTGAAACATTTCAATTCTGTCAGATGTTCTACAGCAGCACAGCCCTTCTGTCTCAGCTGTTAGACACAGGAGCACTACGCAGCTGCTTCCTGGTCCCCAAGGAACCCAGACCCCAGGAGCAACCCCCATGATATGACTCCCCTCCGGATCGAGAGTACCCATGTACTCAGGACACACATCCTGTGGCTCCCAGTTCCCCAATTCACCACACTAAGGGCTAGCAGGCCTTTTACCTGAGACAGAGCAATCTGTGTAGGATGCCGGTCTCTGCCTCCGCTCGGTACGGCCCAGCAGCTTCGGTATGCAGCAATGGCCTACAGGCTGAAACTGTCAGCAATGTTTTTCCACAGGGGCTCATCTGGCAGGGTCTCTGAACAATGTAAACCCAGGATAAGGCTCAGAGTGAGTTCACTGAATGAACCCAGGTAACAGCTCACAGGATTGGTGGCCTGTCTAAGCCTCTCTCTCTCTCTCGGTCTCCATAGCAGCAGGTCTGAACACCACAGTGTCTCTCTCAGACTGCCTGGTACCCTTCAGGCACAATCTCTCAGCCTTCCTCCCAGACAGCTGAGCCCAGGAGAAAACTCACAGTACTGGCAGGGTCAGCCCAGGAGAAGGCTCACAGGGGGTTTGCAGAGGAGTGGATCCTAGGAGATAACCCCCAGGAGCAGTTCAGGTTCAAGTTTATTCACAAGAAGCTCCATTGAGCATGCTCATTTACAAGGAGGTCCCGTCAAGGAGAATGTGAAACAGCAGATACAGTAATAATGCAGAGACAAGATTACACGAATTACGGACATAATAAAAGGCAACAAATACTAACATTTGATTACAGGATACAAACATTTAAGGTTTGTTACAGGGTACGATATGTACAAATGGTTACAGGGTACAATATTTACAGTTGGCTAGACCCATGCTCCCCCTCAGTGACTGTAGGTCTGCCTTGCTCAAGGTCCCAGCAGGAGACCATGAGCTCCTGAAATAAAAAAACTTCTTTCGTAGCTTTGGTCTCTGATAGGCTGTTCAGGGCTGTCTGTCCTGTTGCCCTGCATAGCACGTGAATTGACCTTCTTAGCCTGCAAGTCCTTTACAGAGGACATCTGACATCATCTTTTCCCACAATCCTCTTCTGCTTGTTGCTAGGGCTTTCTAGTACCTGAATTGGCTAAGCTACAGGGTCGGTGGTCAACAATATGGCTGTGTCCATGTTTTGACGGAGCCCTGTGCTCTAAAGTATCCTCTTTATTTGATTCTTTTCTCCTGAAAACAGCTAGTCCCCCGGATAGTTGCAGCCCCTATGGGCTGATGTCTGGTCCTGCCGCTAGGGTCATGGGTCCAGAGGCAGCGGGCTGGGGATGGTGGAGCTGGGAGTACTGGGGAGGAGCCTCATTTTAGCATGCATTCCAGTTCAAAAAATGGTGGCCATCTCATGGGCGGTGCCTGGAGCGCCAAAGAAAAGGTGCAGCTGATTGTTTGTTCCCAGTCTCCTCTACCAATTTCATGGGACCAGGAATGAAGAATGCAACCACAGCCACCAAAAGCAGAGGGGCATAGGAGTTGCCAAGAGCTGCAACATGGCCATGTTCTCTCTCTCTCTTCCTCTGTATGCCACGTACGCAGCCGATCCAGGGAGACAGAACCAGCTGCTGCCAACCACAGCAGCAGTTCGGGAGCCTCAGGAAGGCATCAGGCAATAGTTCAGGTAAGCCCCTCCTGAGTGGGTTGTTAAACATGCATCAATAATATACTGAAAAGGCAGGGTCAAATAGTATTGATACATATAAAATAGTATCGACACGTACAAACAGTATCATCTGAGTTAATTCTTAACGGAAGGACTCCAAGCTTTCATTTACAAAAAAAAAAAAACTAAGTGTCTAGCACCAACAGTTCCAAAGTTACACCTTTCAAAATATAATTTCTGTAAAATGTGATAACACTGGAGCCATTAGGGTTAGAGATTTTTTTTTTTACATGAAAGCTTGAAGTCAGCTAAGTAGCTATATTGATAAGATAGTACTACAATGACCATATTTTGATTAAAAAAAAAAACATAAAATGTTACATAGTGATATAAAAAGCATAAGATGGTTCAGTAAATGTGTAAAGTCCTCTCATTTTTAACAGCATATTGTATCGACATGTATAGACATGTAGTAGCACTGTAGAACTTTATCATTAGGCACTATACATGTTGAATGCAGGCTAAACATTCATGTAAAAAAAAAAACGTACATTTATATGACTAGCAATTTAAATGTTACAACTTTCAAAATATTATTTCAAGCATTTCTCTGGCTCAGACCTTACACGAGGACTTTACTATATCAAAAGAGATAGACACACCTCTCAGAGGATCTTTTAATTCATATAATACAAAGTGCGTAAAATACCACACCACACTGAAATGTAGACCACACTACATCCTTCTCTTTCATACCGTACCATGCTATACCTTACAATACTGTATTATAGACCATAACATACAATACTGTACTATACTACAGATTATAAAATGGACAGGAGAAATCCCAGAAGCTGATTGGCTGAAGCACACTTTGACCTGTGATGATATCTCACAATATCGCTACAGTCCAAAACTGATTACCAAGATCAGCCATTTGCAAACACTTTAGGGCCATTTTATAATTGCAGTAATACACTCCAGTGTGGGGTATATCATGGGATATCATCACTTCTTGGGTGCATGAGACACTCATCCTGTGGCCTCGTGCCTCACAATGCACTAAAGGCGTGAGTGTATCTCATGGTATACCACACCTTGTTATGTATTATTGCTTAATTATACCATGCCATACTATACCCTGCTATAGACCATACCATACTGCACTACATACCACACCACAGCATAGCATGCCATATCATACTGTACTGTATCATATCACAACGTACCATATCATACCATACCATATCACACAGCAGTATAGAACATAACACAGCATAGCATGCCATATCATACTGTACTGTATCATACCACAACGTACCATATCATAACATACCATATCACACAGCACTATAGAACATAACACAGCATAGCATGCCATATAATACTGTACTGTATCATACCACAACGTACCATATCATACCATACCATATCACACAGTACTATAGAACATAACACAGCATAGCATGCCATATCATACTGTACTGTATCATATCACAACATACCATATTGTACCATACTATATCATACTGCACTACAGAATGTACCACAGCATAGCATGCATATCATACTGTACAGTATCATACAACAACGTACCGTATCATACCACATCACACAGCACTAAAGAACATAACACAGCATAGCATGCCATATCATACTGTACTGTATCATACCATATAGTACAATGCTATATCATACTGCACTATAGAACATACCAGAGTATAGCATGACATATCCTACTATACAGTACCATACCACAATGTACCATACTAACCATATTGTACCATACTATATCATACCATCATATATCATCATCGGACCCAGGGGGTCGTAGTTGGTGGGATAGTCTCATCCCCAAGGAGGGTCATTAGTGGGGTCCCACAGGGATCAGTCCTTGGGCCCCTCCTGTTCAATGCCTACATCTCTGACATAAGGACAGGAATCAGGAGTGAGATGAGTCTCTTTGCGGATGACTCAAAACTGGGGGCGGTGGTGGATGGGGAGGAGGGGAAGGTGGCCCTACAGGGGACCTGGAGGCTCTGGAAAGATGGTCTAGAAAGTGGAAGCTGAGGTTCAATGCAGGGAAATGCAAGGTACTCCACCTGAGGCCAAAACCCAGGCCAAGTGTACACCCTGGGGAGAATGCTACAAGTCTCGATGGCTGAGAGGGACCTGGGGTGGTGGTGGATGTCAAGATGAACAACTCTGAGACTTGTAGAAGGGCAGCAGCCAAGGCCAGCAGGATGTTGGGATGCATCGCTGGGGGGATTACCTCCAGAAGGAGGGAAGTGATACTCCCTCTGTATAACTGCTTGGTGAGGCCGCACCTTGAGTACTGCATGCAGTTTTGGAGGCCACATTTAAAGAGGGACACTAAACTCCTGGAGAGGGTCCAGAGGAGGGCAACCAAAATGATTTGGTGCTTGGGGAACAGGACCTATGAGGAGAGGCTTGAAGAGCTAAATATGTACACATTGGAAGAGAGAAGGGACCAGGGGGACATGATAGAGGTCTTCAGGTTCATGAAGAGGGCAAATAGGGGAGGAACAGTCAGGGTGCTTCGAAGGAAGGAGAAGGGGCCACTAGAGGGCATGCGTGGAAGCTGGAGGGGGGAAGATTCAGGGGTGAAAGGAGGAGGTGCTACTTCACTGAGAGGGTGGTGGAGCCATGGAATGCGCTGCCGGGGGCTGGTGGAGGCAGAGACGGTGGAGGGGTTCAAGAGGGGGTGGGACAGGTACAGTGGAAGGGTTCTGAAAGCAAAATCCAATGCAGCAAGACTGTCAGGAACTGGGAAGGGAGAAGACAGAGAAGGCGAGGGGGGCAGCAAGGTCAGCATCCAGGGTGGGGGCTGACCAAACGAGTAGACACGAAAGACCGTTAGGCCTATTTTGCTGGCATTTTAGTATGTTAGTATACTGCACTATAGAACATACCACAGCATAGCATGCCATATCGTACTGTACTGTACCATACCACAGTATACCATATTGTACCATACTATAGCATACTGCACTATAGAACATACCACAGCATAGCATGCCATACCATACTGTACTGCACCATACCACAGTGTACCATATTGAACCATAATATATCATACAGCACAATAGAACATATCACAGCATAGCATGCCATATCATACTGTACTGTACCATACCACAGAGTCCCGTAGCAAATCATACTATATCATACTGCACTATGCAACATACCACAGCATAGCATGCCATATCATACTGTACTGAACCATACCACAACATACCATATCGTACTATACTATATCATACTGCGCTATAGAACATACCACAACATAGCATGCCATATCATACTGTACTGAACCATACCACAACGTACCATATCGTACTATACTATATCATATAGCACTATAAAACACACCACAGCATAGCATGACATGTACTGTGCTGTACAATATCACAGAATACCATATTGTATGTCATACAGCACTATAGAACACACCACAGCACAGCATGCCACATCAACTGTACTATATCATACCACAGTGTACCATATCGTACCATATTATATATCATAATGCACTATAGAACATACAACAGCATAGCATGCCATATCATACCGTACTGTACCATACTTTATCATACAGCACTCTAGAACATACCACAGCATAGCATGGCATATAAGACTATACTGTACCATACCACAGTGTACCATACAGTACAATATTGTTTCACACTGCACTATAGAATATAACACAGCAAAGCATTCCATACCATGCCATACTGTACCATCCCACAGCGTACCCAATTGCACCATACTATATCATACTACTGCACTATAGAACATACCACAGCATAGCATGACATATCATACTGTACTGTACCATACCACAACGAACCATATCATACCATACTATACCATACTGCATTACATACCATACTACAGCATAGCATGCCATATCATACTGCACTGTACCATACCACAATGAACCATATCGTACCATACTATATCATACTGCACTATAGAACGTACCACAGCATAGAATGACATATCATACTGTACTGTATCACAACATACCATATCGTACTATACTATATAATACTGCACTGCAGAACATACCACAGCAAAGCATAGCATATCATACTGTACTGTGTCTTACTGCAACGTCCCATATCATACCATACTATATCATACCATACTGTACTATAGAACATTCCACAGCATAGCATGCCATATCATACTATACTGTACCAAACCACAACGTTCCATATTGCACAATACTATGTCATATTGCACAATAGAACATAGCACAGCATAGCATGCGATCTCATACTGTAGTGTACCATACCACAACGTACCATATTGTACCATACTATATCATACTGCACTATAGAACATACCCTACCACAGCATGCCATCTCATATTGTAGTGTACCATACCACAACATACCATATTGTAAAATAATATATCATACTGCACTATAGAACATACCCTACCACAGCATGCCATCTCATATTGTAGTGTACCATACCACAACATGCCATATTGTAAAATACTATATCATACTGCACCATAGAACATACCCTACCACAGCATGCCATCTCAAACTGTACTGTACCATACCACAACATACAATATCGTACCATACTATATCATACTGCACTACAGAACATACCACAGCATAGCATGCCATATCATACTGTACTGTACCATACCACAACATACCATATTGTACCATACTATATCATACTGCACTACAGAACATACCACAGCATAGCATGCCATATCATACTGTACTGTACCATACCACAACATACCATATCGTACCATACTATATCATACTGCACTATAGAACGTACCACAGCATAGCATGCCATATCACACTGTACTGTACCACACCACAACGTACCATACTATATCATAGTGCACTACAGAACATACCACAGCACAGCATGCCATATCATACTATACTGTACCATACCACAATATAGCATACTGTATCATACTATATCATACTGCACTACAGAACATACCACAGCACAGCATGCCATATCATACTGTGCTGTACCATACCACAATGTACCATATTGTACCATACTATATCATACTGCACTACAGAATGTACCGCAGCATAGCATGCTATATCATACTGTACTGTACCATACCACAATGAACCATATCGTACCATACTATATCATACTGCACTATACAACATACCACAGCATAGCATGCCACATCATACTGTGCTGTACCGTACCACATGCTGTACCATACCATATCGTACCAAACTATATCATACTGCACTATGCAACATTCCACAGCATAGCATGACATATCATACTGTACTGTACAATACCACAACGTACCATATTGTACCATACTATATCATACTGCACTATGCAACATTCCACAGCATAGCATGCCATATCATACAGTGCTGTACCATACCACAACGTACCATATCATACCATACTATATCATACTGCACTACATACCATACTACAGCATAGCATGCCATATCATACTGTACTGTACCATACCACAATGAACTATATCGTACCACACTATATCAAACTGCACTATAGAATGTACCACAGCATAGCATAACATATCATACTGTACTGTATCACAACATACCATATCATACTATACTATATCATACTGCACTGCAGAACATACCACAGCAAAGCATAGCATATCATACTGTACTGTGTCATACTGCAACGTCCCATATCATACCATACTATATCATATCATACTGTACTGTAGAACATTCCACAGCATAGCATGCCATATCAAACTATACTGTACCAAACCACAACGTTCCATATCGCACAATACTATGTCATACTGCACAATAGAACATAGCACAGCATAGCATGCCATCTCATACTGTAGTGTACCATACCACAACGTACCATATTGTACCATACTATATCATACTGCACCATAGAACATACCCTACCACAGCATGCCATCTCATATTGTAGTGTACCATACCACAACATACCATATTGTAAAATACTATATCATACTGCACTATAGAACATACCCTACCACAGCATGCCATATCACACTGTACTGTACCATACCACAACATGCCATAGTGTACCATACTATATCATACTGCACTATAGAATGTACCACAGCATAACATGCCATATCATACTGTACCACACCACAACGTACCATACTATATCATACTGCACTACAGAACATGCCACAGCACAGCATGCCATATCATACTATACTGTACCATACCACAACGTACCATACTGTACCATACTATATCATACTGCACTACAGAACATACCACAGCACAGCATGCCATATCATACTGTGCTGTACCATACCACAACGTACCATACTGTACCATACTATATCATACTGCACTACAGAATGTACCACAGCATAGCATGCCATATCATACTGTACTGTACTGCACCACAACATACCATATTGTACCATACTATATCATACTGCACTATACAACATACCACAGCATAGCATGCCACATCATACTGTGCTGTACCGTACCACATGCTGTACCATACCATATCGTACCAAACTATATCATACTGCACTATGCAACATTCCACAGCATAGCATGACATATCATACTGTACTGTACAATACCACAACGTACCATATTGTACCATACTATATCATACTGCACTATGCAACATTCCACAGCATAGCATGCCATATCATACTGTGCTGTACCATATCACAACGTACCATACTATATCATACTGCACTACATACCACAATACAGCATAGCATGACATATCATACTGTACTATACCATATCACAATGTACCATATTGTACCACACTATATCATACTGCACTATAGAACATACCACAGCACAGCATGCCATATCATACTGTACCATACACAGTGCACCATAACAAACGATACTGCATCATACTGCACTATAGAAAATACCACAGTATTACATGCCATATCATACTGTACTGTACCAAAGCACAACGAACCATATCGTACCATACCATATCATACTGCACAATAGAACATACTACAGCATAACATGCCATACCATACTGTATCAAACCATACCACAGCGTACCACATTGCACCATACTATATCATACTGCACTATACAACATACCACAGCACAACATGCCATATCATACTGTGCTGTACCATACCACAACGTACCATATCGCACCATACTATATCATACTGCACTACAGAACCTACCACAGCATAGCATGACATATCATACTGTACTGTACCATAGCACAACGTACCATATCTACCATACTATACCATGCTGCAATACAGAACACACCACAGCATAGCATGACATCTCATACTACACTGTGCCATACCACAATGTACCATATCGTACCATACTATATCAGACGGCGCTATAGAACATACCACAGCATAGCATGCCATATCATACTGTACAGTACCATACCACATGCTGTACCATACCATATCGTACCAAACTATATCATACTGCACTATGCAACATTCCACAGCATAGCATGACATACAATACTGTACTGTACAATACCACAACGTACCATACTGTACCATACTATATCATACTGCACTACGGAACGTACCACAGCATAGCATGCCATATCATACTGTACTGTACTGCATCACAACATACCATATCGTACCATACTATATCATACTGCACTATACAACATACCACAGCATAGCATGCCACATCATACTGTGCTGTACGTACCACATGCTGTACCATACCATATCGTACCAAACTATATCATACTGCACTATGCAACATTCCACAGCATAGCATGACATATCATACTGTACTGTACAATACCACAACGTACCATATTGTACTATACTATATCATACTGCACTACAGAATGTACCACAGCATAGCATGCCATATCATACTGTGGTGTACCGTACCATATCGTACCATACTATATCATACTGCACTACAGAACTTACCACAGCATAGCATGCCATATCATACTGAACTGTACCATAGCGCAATGTACCATATCTACCATACTATATCATACTGCACTACATACCATACTACAGCATAGCATGACATATCATACTGTACTGTACCATATCACAACGTCCCATATCATACTATAGTATATCATACTGCACTATAGAACATACCACAGGTACCATATCGTACCATATTATATTGTACTGCACTATAGAACATACCACAGCATAGCGTGCCATATCATACTGTGCTGTACAATACCACAGTGTACCATATCGTACCATACTATACCATACTATATCATACTGCACTACATACCATACTACAGCATAGCATGCCATATCATACTGTGCTGTACAATACCACAGTGTACCATATCGTACCATACTATATCATACTGCACTACATACCATACTACAGCATAGCATGCCATATCATACTGTACTGTATCATACCACAACGTATCATATCATACCATACCATATCACACAGCACTATAGAACATAACACAGCATAGCATGCCATATCATACTATACTGTATCATACCACAACGCATCATATCATACCATACCATATCACACAGCACTATAGAACATAACACAGCATAGCATGCCATATCATACTGTACTGTACCATACCACAACGTAGCATATCGTACTCATACTATATCATACTGCACTACATACCATACTACAGCATAGCATGACATATCATACTGTACTGTACCATATCACAACGCACCATATCATACTATAGTATATCATACTGCACTATAGAACATACCACAGGTACCATATCGTACCATATTATATTGTACTGCACTATAGAACATACCACAGCATAGCATGCCATATCATACTGTGCTGTACAATACCACAGTGTACCATATCGTACTAAACTATATCATACTGCACTATGCAACATTCCACAGCATAGCATGACATACAATACTGTACTGTACAATACAATGTATCATATTGTACCATACTATATCATACTGCACTATGCAACATTCCACAGCATAGCATGCCATATCATACTGTGCTGTACCATACCATAACGTACCATATCGTACCATACTATATCATACTGCACTACATACCATACTACAGCATAGCATGACATATCATACTGTACTGTATCATACCACAATGTAGAATATTGAAACATACTATATCATACTGCACTACAGAACGTACCACAGCATAGCATGCCATATCATACTGTACTGTACTGCATCACAACATACCATATCATACCATACTATATCATACTGCACTATACAACATACCACAGCATAGCATGCCACATCATACTGTGCTGTACGTACCACATGCTGTACCATACCATATCATACCAAACTATATCATACTGCACTATGCAACATTCCACAGCATAGCATGACATATCATACTGTACTGTACAATACCACAACGTACCATATTGTACCATACTATATCATACTGCATTACAGAATGTACCACAGCATAGCATGCCATATCATACTGTGGTGTACCATACCACAACGTACCATATCGTACCATACTATATCATACTGCACTACAGAACTTACCACAGCATAGCATGCCATATCATACTGAACTGTACCATAGCGCAACGTACCATATCTACCATACTATATCATACTGCACTACATACCATACTACAGCATAGCATGACATATCATACTGTACTGTACCATATCACAACGTACCATATCATACTATAGTATATCATACTGCACTATAGAACATACCACAGGTACCATATCGTACCATATTATATTGTACTGCACTATAGAACATACCACAGCATAGCGTGCCATATCATACTGTGCTGTACAATACCACAGTGTACCATATCGTACCATACTATACCATACTATATAATACTGCACTACATACCATACTACAGCATAGCATGCCATATCATACTGTACAGTACCATACCACAATGTACCATATCATACCATATCATATCACACAGCACTATAGAATATAACAGCATAGCATGCCATATCATACTGTACTGTATCATACCACAACGTATCATATCATAACATACCATATCACACAGCACTATAGAACATAACACAGCACAGCATGCCATATCATACTGTACTGTATCATACCACAACGCATCATATCATACCATATCACACAGCACTATAGAACATAACACAGCATAGCATGCCATATCATACTGTACTGTACCATACCACAGTGTACCATATCGTACCATACTATATCATACTGCACTACATACCATACTACAGCATAACATGCCATATCATACTGTACAGTACCATACCACAATGTACCATATCATACCATATCATATCACACAGCACTATAGAATATAACAGCATAGCATGCCATATCATACTGTACTGTATCATACCACAACGTATCATATCATAACATACCATATCACACAGCACTATAGAACATAACACAGCACAGCATGCCATATCATACTGTACTGTATCATACCACAACGCATCATATCATACCATACCATATCACACAGCACTATAGAACATAACACAGCATAGCATGCCATATCATACTGTACTGTACCATACCACAGTGTACCATATCGTACCATACTATATCATACTGCACTACATACCATACTACAGCATAGCATGCCATATCATACTGTGGTGTACCATACCACAATGTACCATATTGTACCATACTATATCATACTGCACTACATACCATACTACAGCATAGCATGACATATCATACTGTACTGTACCATATCACAACGTACCATATCATACTATAGTATATCATACTGCACTATAGAACATACCACAGGTACCATATCGTACCATATTGTATTGTACTGCACTATAGAACATACTACAGCATAGCATGCCATATCATACTGTGCTGTACAATACCACAGTGTACCATATCGTACCATACTATATCATACTGCACTACATACCATATTACAGCATAGCATGCCATATCATACTGTACAGTACCATACCACAATGTACCATATTGTAGCATACTATATCACACTGCACTATATACCATACCACAGCATAGCATGTCATATCCTACTGTACTGTACCATACCACAACGTACCATATTAACCATACTGTACCATACTATATCATACTGCACTACAGAACATACCACAGCATAACATGTCATATTATACTGTACTGTACCATACCACAATGTACCATATTGTAGCATACTATATCATACTGCACTACAGAACATACCACAGCATTGCATGCCATATTATACTGTACTGTACCATACCACAATGTACCATATTGTACCACACTATATCACACTGCACTATAGAACATACCACAGCACAGCATGCCATATCATACTGTACCATACCACAGTGCACCATAACAAACGATACTGTATCATACTGCACTATAGAAAATACCACAGTATTACATGCCATATCATACCGTACTGTACCATACCACAATGAACCATATCGTACCATGCTATATCATACTGCACAGTAGAACATACTACAGCATAACATGCCATACCATACTGTATCATACCATACCACAGCATACCACATCACACCATACTATATCATACTGCACTATACAACATACCACAGCACAGCATGCTATATCATACTGTGCTGTACCATACCACAATGTACCATACCATACCATACTATATCATACACTACAGAACTTACCACAGCATAGCATGACATACCATACTGTACTGTACCATAGCACAACGTACCATATCTACCATACTATATCATGCTGCAATATAGAACACACCACAGCATAGCATGACATATCATACTACACTGTGCCATACCACAATGTACCATATCGTACCATACTATATCATACTGCGCTATAGAACATACCACAGCATAGAATGCCATGTCATACTATACTGTAACATTCCACAATGTACCATATTGTATCATACTATATCATACTGCACTACAGAACATACCACAGCATAGCACGCCACATTATACTGTACTGCAGCATACCACAACGTACCATATTGTACCACACTATATCATACTGCACTATAGAACATACCACAGCATAGCATGCTATATCGTACTGCACTGTAACATTCCACAACGTAGCATACTATACCATACTGCACTACAGAACGTACCACAGCATATCATGATATATCATACTGTACTGTACCATACCACAAAGTACCATATCGTACCATACTATATCATACTGCACTACAGAACGTACTACAGCATAGCATGCTATATCATACTGTACTGTAACATTCCACAACATACCATATCGTACCATACTATACCATACTGTACTACAGAACTTACCACAGCATAGCATGACATATCATACTGTACTGTATCATACCACAATGTACCATATCGTAGCATACCATACCATACTGCACTACAGAATATACCGCAGCATAGCATGCTATATCATACTGGACTGTGTCAAAGCACAACGTACCGTATCGTACCATACTATATCATACTGCACTACAGAACATACCACAGCATAGCATGCCATATCATACTGTACTGTACCATAGCATAACGTACCATATTGTACCATACTATATCATACTGCACTACAGAACATACCACAGCATAGCATGCTATATTCTACTGTACTGTAACATTCCACAACGTGCCATACTATACCAAACTGCACTACAGAATGTACCACAGCAAATCGTGACATATCATACTGTACTGTACCATACCACAACGTACCATATCGTACCATACTATATCATATTGCACTACAGAACATACCGCAGCACAGCATGCTATATCATACTGTACTGTAACATTCCACAACATACCATATCGTACCATACTATATCATACTGTACTACAGAACATACCACAGCACAGAATGCTATATCATACTGTACTGTATCATACCACAACGTACCATATTGTACCATACTATATCATACTGCACTACAGAACATACCACAGCATAGCATGCTATATCATACTGTACTGTACCATACCACAACGTACCATATTGTACCATACTATATCATACTGCACTACAGAACGTACCACAGCATAGCATGCTATATCATACTGTACTGTACCATACCAGAACATACCATATCGTACCATACTATACCATACTGCACTACAGAACGTACCACAGCATAGCATGACATATCATACTGTACTGTAACATTCCACAACATACCATATCGTACCATGCTATACCATACTGCACTACAGAATGTACCACAGTATAGCATGAGATATCATACTGTACTATACCTTATCACAATGTACCATATCGTACCATGCTATATCATACTGCACTATACAACATACCACAGCATAGCATGCCACATCATACTGTGCTGTACCATACCTCAATGTACCATATTGTACCATACTATATCATACTGCACTATAGAACATACCACAGCATAGCATGCCATATCACACTGTACTGTACCACACCACAACGTACCATACTATATCATACTGCACTACAGAACATACCACAGCACAGCATGCCATATCATACTGTACTGTACCATACCACAACATACCATATTGTACCATACTATATCATACTGCACTACAGAACATACCACAGCATAGCATGCCACATCATACTGTGCTGTACCATACCACAACATACCATATCGTACCATACTATATCATACTGCACTATAGAACATACCACAGCATAGCATGCCATATCATACTGTACTGTACCATACCACAACATACCATATCGTACCATACTATATCATACTGCACTATAGAACATACCACAGCATAGCATGCCATATCATACTGTACTGTACCATACCACAACATACCATATTGTACCATACTATATCATACTGCACTATAGAACATACCACAGCATAGTGTGCCATATCATACTGTACTGTACCATACCTCAATGTACCATATTGTACCATACTATATCATACTGCACTACAGAACACACCACACCACAGCATAGCATGCCATATCATACCATACTGAACCATACAATATCATACCATATATCATACCGTACAATATCATATCATGCCATACTATTCCATACCGTACCGTACCATGCCATGCCATACATGTCATACTCTTCTATAGGTTATACCATACCATATCCTTCTCTTTCATACCATACCATATCATACCGTACCATACCATACCTTACTGTCACATACCATACTTTATTGTGCCATGCCATACTGTAACTTACCATACCATAACCTTCCCTTTTATATCATGCCATATCCTTCTCTTTCATACCATACCATATCATACCATATAGTACCGCATCATACCGTACCATACCCTACTGTCACATACCATACTTTATTGTGCCATGCCATACTGTAACTTACCATACCATAACCTTCCCTTTTATACCATATCATACTACTGTAGGCACTTATACATCTTAAAAGGGGGTAGTATTTCATGTACTACCCCCCTTACATTTCTAAATGCCTACAATAAGTAAACGTTACATGTAAAGGCCACCATTGCCCCAAATAGCATTATAATGCTATCAATTGCTTGCAGTTCCTTCCCCACTTCACTCCATCAAATTGTGGTTTTCTGGATGGGGCTATTGGGGGTGCTCGGTGGCTGACTTTGAATACGGAAGGGAGCGTGTGCTTCTTCTTAGGTACATATAACAATATAAACTGTCTAAAAAATGTATTTTGGGTCTCGGTTAGGTCCTGGTGCAGGCAGCTCCTTGTCAAGAGTTGCCTGCCCGAAGGAAAAGTAAGTATCAGTAGCTCTTTAAAGCTTCAGTGCTGTCAGTCCCTCACCTTTCTCCAGCACTAAATACATCACAGTGTGGGGAAGCCTGCACTGTACCTGCCCACACTGTACCTGTCCCTGTGGATAAACAGAGGGCTTCCGTCTCTGGTGCTGTCAGTCCCTCATCTTTCACCAGCACTAAATATATCACAGTGTGGGGAAGCCTGCACTGTACCTGCCTCACACTGTACCTGTTTCTGTGGATAAACAGAGGGATTCAGTCTCCAGTGCTGTCACTTCCTCACCTTTCACCAGCACTAAATACATCACACTGTGGGGAAGTCTGCACTGTACCGGAGCCACACTGTACCTGTCCCTGTGGATAAACAGAGGGCTTCAGTCTCCAGTGCTGTCAGTCCCTCACCTTTCACCAGCACTAAATACATCACAGTGTGGGGAAGCCTGCACTGTACCTGCCCCACACTGTACCTGTCCCTGTGGATAAACAGAGGGCTTCAGTCTCCCATGCTGTCAGTGCCTCACCTTTCACCAGCACTATATCCATCATAGTGCCGGGAAGACCTGCACTGTACCTGTCCTGTAGAGAAATAGAATGCTTTCAGTCGTTAACATTTCACCAGAGAAACTTCACTGCAAAGAATCACCCATTGCAGTTTGCTTCTGGGTATAACCATGGACTGAGATCTCCAAGGGCAAACCTCGAACCCTCAGTGTACCCTTCCTTGCCTGATCAGTTCCTTGTGACCCAGGGAAAAACGGATGTTGCATTAGAGAAGTGATGCTGGAACAGGGAAAAACAAAACAAGCCGACGACAAAGAACAACAACATGATGTTGTTTGTCAGTTTCTTAGAATGAGGAACTCTATCACAACGTTGTGGTCATGAGAGAGAGGTGGAGTAAGAGAAAGAGGTATACCACATCCCTCCTGTTAACAAAATGCTCTGTTGCTATAGAAATGGCTGCTGTTGCTAAGAAACCGGCTTTACTGGAAGCAAAGAGAGAACAAAAGCAAAATTTTATTTTACAGAAGGAGTGACTGACATTTGTTAGGCATGCCGGCAGTGACAGACTCACCATACATATGTGAGTGAAGGAAATCGATGGGCCAAGATTCTCTCTCCTGCCTGTGTGTAGATTTTTGTGTCTTCACAGTTACTTTTTAAAATGGGTTTTCCGGTGGTGACTGTTTAACGTGTTAACCCTACAGACTCGCTGATGAGGGCACGGTTGGCGTAGGAGCAGTTAACTGCCATCAAACCATACAGGCGGGGAAGAAACTGGAGATATCCGGCTGGCGGACCTGAAGTCAAGTTTCCTGACTTAACTGCAAGAAGAGCAGGAAGAAGAGGCAGAGGAGGAGAACAAAGCACCTTACAGGAGAGTTTCAAGTGTCGGTGAGTTGCTTCCTGTTGCATGTGTGGAGTTTGGGTCTTGCTCTAGTAAAGGGGTATTAAACATGTGCCAGATTTACTGCTCAGTAGAGACGACACCTGCCGCTTGTTTTCATTCTTTTTTTCTCTACTTCCAACTGGCCCTGGTGACCCACTGATTTGATTCTTGCCCCCCGCCCAGTCCCAATACCCCACCTTCTCCCTGGGCTAGCCTCCTTCCTTATGTGGCTACCAGGCCTTGCCTCCCCCTCCCCCCCATGGTCAGTGAGGCCTTCGGGTGGCCCAAACTCCTCCTGACTCCAGCCTTTTGAACAGCTGCCTGGGTGAGCTGTTGTGTGGCCTGTGGATGAGGGTGTGGACCTTTATTCTGTATGGGCACAGCACTTACCTCTGCGCCCCCCCAGGATGGCATCACTGCGACGTCACTGTATGTGTTCATGAACAATGTGCATGCCTGCCTGTCATCGGCGTCGTTCCCTTCCCAGTAAGCATCTATGGCTGTGCCTCCACCTTTAACTAGCCAGGGGGCTGTGCAACAGTGAGGATTGGCACTCTTCTTCCCCAAGAGAAAGGGGCATCCTTGGGGATTCTCAACTTCCCTGCAGCCATCCCAGCTCACTCCTGAACTGTGGTTAGCGACGTTATAGGCATCATCTGCTCTCCCAGTTTTTTCACAGAGGATCCCCACTGGTTTCGGTGAGTTTGGGGTCTCTACATAGTATATGATTATGGGTACAATGACTTGTCTCTCGTTGTTTAACAAGTGTCACTCGCTGGCTCTGTGGCGCCGAGCAGTGGGGGGTCGCTATGGCACACTGGCAATCTGGCTTCATGCCCCCAGCCTTAACATCAGAAGGGGAGGCCAGCAGTGAAGGGATCAAGGCACCCTTTGGATGCTTCCCTCCCAAGCGGAAGCGGTGGGTTGTGGTGTTCTGCTGCTAGAGGGGCTGCTGGTGGTGTTCTAGCGGAAGAGTTCACGGCAGTGTGAATAACCACACGCTGCAAACGCCCTGTCCACCCCAAGATGTCACTGCAGATGTGTGCAAGTGGGAGGCGGGTCTCAGAAAATGGAAAATCACTGCCTCAGATAGCCGGATGATAGCCGCCATGTCCCACCATGCCACAGTCCCCCCCCCCCGGCTCACCACTCCTGTCCCCACCCTGCCTATTGTTCCGGAGGGGTCAGAGCCTGTTACTCACCTCCCCCGTGCCCTCCCCCTCGGAGAGGTGGCCCCCTTGGTAGGGATAAGCCGGAACCCACCAGACGCAGGTACAGCGTGGGAATCAGGTGGCTGGAACTGGCAGTGGAGGGGTGAGACTGCGGGCGACAGAGACAATGTGTGGCCCGAAGGAGTGGGAGGCTAAAGGGCAAGGGCAGCTGGCAAAAAAAAAAAGTGTCTCTCGTGCTGATTGGGCAAGAGGACCGTGAAGCAAAGCTGAGTGGTTCTGTCTGCCCAACCAGTGTGAGAAGACACTGTTAAACAGCACAAGACAACATTTACTATACACATAATCATATTATATTGTCCCAATATGATTTTAGGGTTGGTTTAAATGTCTTTTCTTTCTGGATTTCTACTTCTTGGTTCTGTGAGCTCTCCTGCGGGATGAGTGGGTTGGACGACCAACGCAAGGAGACAGCTATGCAGGATAAGAGTATGGTCATTCTCCTTGCTGATTGGCTATCTGCAATCCATCACCACGTCAAGTAATTGTTTTGTTTTAGCTGCCCATCCAGGTTGCTCACAACTATCTGATGTCTAACAGACATTTGCATTCAATACCAGCCAATCAGGGAGCTGAAAAGGATAACCATAAGGCCTGTAATAGTAAACAGATTGCTGCACATTCTCATGCACAAGTCCACTTTGCGCTGTGGTGCTAAAATTGGCGCCGAGAAGAGCGTCTCCTATGCATGGTCAACCTGTCTGCTGGGTTTATAATGGTTAACCTTATTTACAACTGCATAGCCAGATTCCAGCTCTGACCACAAAAACATATTCTGCGCTCGGCATTGGCAGTGGGGGTCACACCTGGGTCTCCAGATACACAGCCTGGTGCTCTACCCTCCCCAACATGAAGTGCTGAGGGTCACATAGTAAGTGACAGTAAGGAGAGTCAAACTTGGATCTACCAAGTTCACAGTTACAGGCTCAATCTGATTTTACCCACCCCCCACCAGCACCACCACCACTTCCACTCCAACTCCACCCCACACCCCAACAATGACCCACACAGCCCTCCATTCAGCTTCTGCATGCCACCACCTGAAAAACATATGCTTATTGCTTTAAAGTATATCAGAGTGGTTAGCAGTATTTACTTCTGATGGCAGCCATCAGAGGACGTGAGTGGAATGCTACGTCAGTTGCCATCCTGTGGGGGCCAATGGATGCCAAGGATCTCTCTGAGTTTATTACTGAGGATCCTTATCCATTAGACTTCAGCTGCCTGTCTAGACATGATACTCCTCAGTTTATGAATCCAAACGGACTGTCGAAGAAGTCATTATGATATCACAGATGGGAGATTATGATATCGCGTATAGACAAGCAGTAGGAATAGAGGATGTCTAAAGGACAGGGACACTGTTTTCATCCAAGTCTAGAAACAAAAACATAGAAATGGATGTCAGAAAGAGGTCCACTGGCCCGTCCAGTCTGCCTGGCTACCTATGGTATGATGTGACTGCCCTAGTGGTCACCCCCCCAACCATGTCATCCCCCCCTTGCTATCCTCACCAGCTCCATATGTCTGTCCCACTCTCACTTGACTCCCTCCCTTAATTTGTCACCGCTGCCCCTCTGGCAGTCTGTTCCACTTGTCCACCACCATCTCATAAAAAAAAAAACAATTTCTGACATCTGTCCTGAATATCCCTCCCACCAGCTTCTTTTTTTGGGGGGGATCCTCCCTTGCCCCCGGAGCTCCACTTCTTTGGGCTCCCAAGCGTTGTCCCCTCGACCTACCACCTATGACCCCACTACCATATCCACCAACAGATTCCCCAAGCTTTGCCGTCACCCCAATGGTCTGGTTATCCCTGCTGGGGGCCCCCCCCTGCTGCCACTAGGGGAGAAAGTGCCTGTTCATCTGCAGGGGGTGAGAATGGCGTGCTGAGAGATGGTGGTATAGGGGACTCCATCATCTGATGCCCCAGGATGGGACATTTTCCGTTTTCTTTCTCCATCCTCCTCCCTCCCATGTAGCGGCTGCATGCTTGTGGCATCCTGGGAAGGAAACACGATGGTGTGTGGTCACCCACGCCATCAAGTGCGCCTCCATGGGGACAGCCAAGAGCTGCCCAAGGAGCAGTGCAGGCTAAACCCTCCCTTCCAGGGAGGAGAGCATCCGTGCGGATGCTCCTAACCCTCCCCGCCATCTCTGCTCCTGTTGTCCCAGGTGCGGGCATGAACCTGGGTCACCAGCATGCTGTACCACCAGCTTCTGAGTTCCTGCCTTGTGCCCGTGTTTCCTCACATTGGGCTGTATGCACTAATCAGCCAGGTGCGTGCTACCACAGGTTTGTATCAAGCTGAACAAGTGTGCAACACACACCCAGCAGACGGGTGTGCTGGTGGCTATCTCAGAGTGGCAGCATATTATCAAAGCTTGCCATACAGGGTGAGTGGAATGCCAACGGGGGTGGGGTTTAGGGTGCTGAGTGAGCAGATGAGGAAGGGAAGAGTTATGGTGCTTGGGCTTGGGTGGGGGCAACCAGACTACCAGTGAGGTAGGAATTTTATTATGAGGACAAATCGGAACTGTGATTGGGGGCGGGGGGTGCCATTACACAATCAGGGTGATACTGATTTTATTACAAGGACAGGTTGGTTCTGCAATCGGGGAAGGGGGGTCCAATAGACTACCAGGGCAAAGGGGATTGTACGGAACTGACAGTTGGGACTGGCGATAGGGTGGAGGAGGGGGCTGGAGACACTGGTAGAGACAGCCAGTCCATGCTGTTGGTCCACTACCCAATGCTCAGACGGAAGGGGGGGGTCACACACCACTGTGATCTTTGATAAAAGTAGGGCATTGAATGGATGAAACAGTGCTGTGACAATAACTGTTTAAGGCTTTCAAAACTGCTGAACACACTGCTGTACCCTGTTTGCGGGGGTGGGGTCCTCATTTGCATAGGCCCAGCAGTATATTTTGCACATACGTGCTAAAAGCATAGCACCACATAGTAAGGGAAGCTGAATATGGCTCTACCCCATTTGACCACGCAAATCCCAGTTAACGTGTCGCTAGCATGTTTAGAGATGCACTGGCCTTCTGAAAATGGGGGCCTAGGATCCTGTCTCCATGCAAGTGAACCGATTAATGACAATCAAAAGGAAGAGAAATATAGACATTATATAAAATGTATGTTGAACTGTGTCTAAATTTTACGTTTTCCCAAGTTTTCTCAAAAGTGATACATTTTTTTGGTTTTACCTAGTTTGAGAAAAAAATGCAATTTTATTGATTAAAGGGACACTGTTAACACCCCCCCCCCCCATAGGTCTCAAAGTGTCCTTAGTTTAAAAACATATTTTATGATTGCCAAAATTCTGTAAAGAGTGTTGACGTAGCTGGTAGTTTGATTCTGACTCTTGTTTTCTTTTAAAAAAGTAAAAAACAGACTGCCCAACATACTGGTGTTATCACACCAAAACAGGTTTGTTTACATTCCTTGATGAACTACAAATGCAACTTTCCTGACTTGGGAACACCCACAGTCTAGACCCTCATGATGCAGTAGGAGTTTAGGAGACTACTGCCTTATGAGGGACTGCACTGTTTGGGGGTGTTTCTAATGCTCAGGAAGCATGCAGTTCTACTAAACAAGGAGACATACAAAACAAACAGCAACATCAGTGAACTTTAGAGAGCGTAAGCAATCATAAAATGTGAGGTTTGAACTAGAAATAATATGATGAAAAACAGGTTGACAGTGTTCCTTTAAAAAACACATGAGGGGCCGGCCCGTCGGCGCAGCAGTTGGATTTCCATCTGCGGCGCGGCCGAGGACCGAGTTCCGGAGTCGCGGAGGGCCGGCTGAGGAAGAAGAGATGGGAGCGTCCGGGACAGCTCTCCTTCTTCAGGGGAGGTTGGGGATGCACCTAGCGCATGCTGACTCCTGGCAGAGGCTGGGAGTACAGCAGTGATGGCCGGGCTCGGTGTTCAAGGGGAGTGACAGACGTCGGCGTATGCCTTGAAGACAGGACGTCACTCCCCATGGAAAAAACAGGAAAAAATGCTCACTGGCTGGATGACGGTCTCCCCATCCTCCACTGCTGCTGCTGATCCAGTGACCGACACACTTCAGTGGTACCCCGGGCCAATAGAGTAGCACGCTGGCCGCCCCTGCTGGTGCCTTCCCCCTCGGATGGGGACCCATCCGGCGAAGGGACACATCGGGTTACCCGGGGGGACCGCATATGAGGTTGGTAGCCGGTGTGGGAGTCGGGACAATGGAGACCTGAAGGAGTGGGCAGCCAAGAAGTAGGGGAGGCACCAAAAACAAACAAACACATGAACTAACTAGTCCAGTGGCTCAGCAATTGTTCTACCACCCACCAAGCCGGCGACTAGGGTTCGGGGGCAGTCTCGGGTTGCTGAGGATTAGCCAAGGGGAGGGAAGAAGGATTGCACATCTGAAGGACTGCTCTCCTCTCCCAGGTGGGGAGGGGAAGGTTCACTGCTCCGCTGCGGACTGCCATCAGTCGCAGTGCAAGCAGAAGTGATGTGAAAGGCGAAGCTGCCAGTTTGACGCAGCGCACGTGTGAGCCCCCATCTGATACGCACTGATGTTCGCGCCACAGCAGGGGTCTGGTGACTAAAACTGAAAATGACTGCATGGGTTTGTGAAGCCCCGTCTTCCAGCCACTGACCTGCACCACCGCCCAAGGACACCGGCCCCTGATATGAATGTGTGTTGGGAGAGGGGGGCCCCTCCCCATCCTGACCCCGCCACGGGGGGGGGGGTGGATTATGTGGGTCAGGTAAGTCCTCATGAGACATGGTTGTCAATTGGGAGAGGCAGGAACTGGGCTGACAGCCCACCCTCTTGGGCCTGGAGAGGTAAACACTTATATGGGGGAAAAATATGAACTGTTGCTATTGTATTAGGTCTAGGCATCACTTCACTGATTTTTCTACCTCTCTTCAAGTCACCGTAGGCTTCACTGGGCATGTCCGCAACTGACTTCTTTTTCATCTCTCCAGGTGTTGCACAAGCAGCCCCCCAGGAAAGGATCCCAGGTCTGCCCCCCCCATCTGTCTGCTCTTGACATGTGCCAACACTGCCCCAGCGGATCTAAATATAAGTTTATTTTCAGGATAATCCCTCGGGAGCTGAGACGCGTTAATCCTCATCACGCAGTTTCAAAGGTGACGTGACTCTGAATGGGAAGGGGGGGGGCTGGTGAACCAATGTAAGGCATGTTTTAAAACTTGTGATGATTATTACAAATCATGACATCACTGTCAGCCAATCAGGATCTCTTTTTGCTAACATGACTGTCATGCCTATTGAGTCAGGGGGCATATAACAAGTTGAGGGGTATGTGGCCCCCCCCAAATTCCCATCCAAGTATTGCTTTTTAGGCTGAAGAACGGCTATAAAAGTGTGAGTTAGTGCCCCCCAATTAACTTTTAATTGAGCCACCCCACAGGAATTTGTTTGACATGATGTCCCTATTTTCTAAATATATTATAGATATTTTAGCTCTTCTAACCCCAAGACAGTGCCCTAAGCTAACAGTCTCAATTAAAATTCAGAAGTTCTAAGTTCAGTTGGGCTTGCTCTAGTCTGTATCTCATACAGTGGGTGCAGGGGTGGGGGATGGGTCTCGAATTGTCTGTAAAATTTTGACACTGAGCCAAGCACAGCTTGTTCCTTGATGACCTCATAATGTTCTCTAAATGGTTGCAATATAATATTAATAGACAGCAGACTTGGTCGTCTATATCTGGGATACAGGCTGACAGTATAGCCTAGTAATGAGCTGTGAATGTGCATGGTACACCCAGCAGACCTGAATTTGATTCCCACAACCTCTACTTGCATACTGTGTGACTCTAAACAAGTCACTTAACCATTCCATTGCTCCCGAGTCACCCCTGAAAACAGGAACCTGTACCTAGTGGGCCTTACCCAGTTACCAAAAAAATAAAATAAAAATAAATAAATAAAAGAAAATCTGACTGTTTCTGGCTACAGATGAGCCCAATACATCACCTGAAAGACATTTTTATGGGCTTTCAAACAAATTTGTCTACATGCATAAATATTTCCTTTAATAAATAACTGGTAGGGTCTGAGATCCACCAGAAATCAAATCCAGTGCTCTCTGTATCTACCTGTTATGACATCACACCAAGCTGATACAAAGAGACTCACAACTGACCAATCATCCACAGCAAGATGCAATTACGCTATCACACTACGTGGAAAGATTTATGACAGCATCTGTCAGCTTACTCATACTTTGAAGTCAGAGCCTATCGGATATCATATCAAATAAAATACAGGGACTGCGTGATTACTCTTTTTTTTTTGCACACACCCTCTGAGCTTCACTTTCTTTTATGTGGCAAAACACACCTCCGGCAACTTGGAGAACACATCTATCCATACACGATTCAATATTGGTTGTTCAGTGCTAATGTGAATATTGAAGGATAATAAGGCTGCAAACTGCCATTATGACTACTGTCCAGTAGTTTTTATTTGTTTTTGTAAACTTTATTTCTAGCACTGGGGGACCAGGGTATCTCTCGGGTGTACCCTCGGAGCCTCGGCCTCTACTCCCTGTCTGAAACCCCTTCCACTGGGAGTAGAGTGGCTGAGCACCCCCTTCCCAGACCCACGGACCCGTTTACCCCCTTGGGGAGGGGCCGCCTCACCTACCTGGCTGCTTCTTCTCCTCCTCTGACACTCTATATCACTGACACACAAGCACATGGCAACCCACTTGCTGACAGGCAGTCACATTCTGACGAGAAAATCTTTTTTTAAAACTCAGAAAGGAGGGAGAAGGGGGACATGACAGAAACTTTCAAGTACCTCAATGGAATCAACAAAGTCCAGGAGGGTAGCATCTTTCAGAAAAAGAGATGTGCAAGAACAAGGGGACACAATTTGAAGATGGGGGGGGTGGCTCAGTGGCAACGTGACAAAGTATTTTTTCACAGAGAGGGTGGTGGACACATGGAACCAGTGCTCCAGATAACTTTTTAGGCCAGGAAGTAAAAACTTCTTATTTTTCCAAGCTGGTAGTATTTCGGTATGCCAGGTAGTATTTTGTGATGCGGTCACACTGTTCTGGTGAACTGAAGTGCGAATGCGCGAAGTCCGTGGAAACAGCTGGTCGTGATGATACTACCCAGGTCTCTACACAGAGTCTAAAAAGGGCAAAACTGGGTGTAAAATACTCCGATACACCCCTTAACTGGACCACTGTATGGAATGGCCTTCCTGAGGAGGTCGTGGGGTCAAAAACAGTGGGGGAATTCAAGAATGCATGGGACAAACATAAGGCAATTTTGGTGGAGGGGGTAGGAAGAAGTATTCTGTTGGTTAACTAGGATCTGCAGCTTATCAAATGGGTTAGGTAAATGGGTAGACTGGGTGGGCCAAGTGGTCCTTATCTGCCATCAAAATCTATGTTTCTTTGTTTCTCTAAGCCTTGAATCACAGCAGTCTGCAACAGGCACCACATTTTGAAAAGGTAAAATGTCACCTTGTTCCTTTGGTTTTCTCTAAGGCTGGCAGTTCATTCCCTGAGAAGCTCCTACAAACTCCAAAGCTGGTATTTCTCCATCTGGAGAGGAGCACCCCACCCTTTAAGAATATTGTTCAAATGGCTGCCGCCACAAACAACTATTTTTAATAACTCAATGCCATCTCTGAGAAAAGGTTTGACCTCAGAGGGAGAATACAGTGCAGAGCTTATTCTATCTCCAACTGACTAGAATTCTTAGCTCTTTCAAACAAAGAACTCTAGTCCCTCCCCTTTTGAATGTTCAGGGCAGGAAGCAGTCCTGGGTCTTCCAAGGGCAAAGAGGTTGGCACCATAGTTTAGAGAGCACATACCCTCTTAAAGAAATATTCACATTTACCTAGTAACTCCCAAGGGGGGGGGGTTACACTCACCATGTGACTTTGCGCAAGTCAGTTAACCTCTCCGTACCAGTTCTCCAGTCCATCAAGGATATGGGTGGAAGAAGGACTCCACTGCAAAGTAGATGCTGCCCCTCAGCTGGGTTGTCCTGGAGAAATAAGCTGTAAAAATAAAAAAAAGCAGGAATGAAATTAGTATGCAATGTGAGCACATAAGTCTATTTAAATATTCATGAGCCTAGTGAGGCTCCTGATTGGCTGCTGGATCTGTCATTAACATCTTTGAAATGACCGCTCCATCTGCCAACTAATGCTGTGTGGCACGCATGGCTCTCACCCTTCTGTTCAAAACCTGGAGTACATAAAAAATAAGTGGTAAAAACAAACGTTGTTACTGTGAATGGACTTACAATCACAATAACAACCTCGAAGCCAGTCATTTTCCTGGACTGTCGACCGGTTGGAGGGAGGTGAGCCTTGGCTGCACATCGGGACACCCATCTCCCCCAACCAGTTATTGATCCCTTGGAAATGACCGACTTCTCAGTTGTTATTGTTTAACTGCACATAGAGATGGGCGAAATCCACAAATTTTGTTATGCAAAAAATTTTGTGAAATTCACAAAATATTTTGCGGGTGTGAAATGCGTAATTCCACGGTGAAATGCAGAATATCCCCCCCCCCTCGAAATGTGGAATTTTGCCCATGAACAGCAAAATTTCGAAACTCACAGGTGAAATTTTGCCATTTGTGGAAGAAATTCCACATGTTGCGGGCAAAATTCCACATTTCGCACCCATAAAATATTTCCCAGAATGTGCAAATTTCACAAAATATTTCATGTGGCGATATTTGTGGCGAAATTAAATTTTGCTGCATCTCTAACTGCACATAGCTTTTGCACCCCTGTAATACTGATCATTTTGCTGCTACTATTTACAGCATTTACTAACACACATGCTACAAGAAAAGGCTGTGCTTTTGTAATGGTTGGAGCAACAAACTGAGAACCCTGGGTTTCCAGATTCAAATCCCACCTCAGATACTGACTCACTTTCCCCATTTACGTGTAGTCCACAACTCAGTTTCCGCAATGCCAGTTACCCAGTAACTGAGTTTTATTAAACCTTAGAGAAAAAATCCTGATCTCTGATTGGACCAGAGCCAGTCACATAACATACATGGTTTTTGAACTGCTGTATATACTCATGTATAAGTTGAGTTTTTGATGCTAGCAATAAGTTCCTAAGAAGGGGGACTCAATTAATCTGCAGTGCCAACCTATCTGCGAGGTTTTCAATGGTACACTGTTTTTGCAAGTGCATAATCTAATTTTGTGTTCAGTGCTGGCCACAAAGACAGATTCTGGGCTTAATGTTGGCCACAGAACACATTTTCCTATCAAATTTGGGCAGCAAAATAATCTCTCATGTGGCTAAAATTTATATAATAAAGGGGGTGTTGTCATATACTTGAGGTTGACATATAGGTGAGTATATACGGCATTGCCCAGGTAAAACCAAAGAGCCAGGCAACAGTTCATTTTAACCAGGGGATAGCTGTATGATGCATACAGAGTGGGAGAACAAGGACTACTGCATTAAATTCAAATCAATTGCATCAGTAGATGTTAACTGAGTACCTACAACTGGGTTCATTTAGCATGTAAATCTGCTTGAGTTCAGTTTTCATTACTGACGCGTGTGCAGGAAGGGATGATGCTATGCCAGATATATAGTCCCCAGTTCTCCTAGTTTGCATGCAAGTATAACTTGATTAATGAGTAATTAACAATGCCATTATTGAGTGCTCTCAGTTTACATGCAGGTAGAATTCGATTACAGAGTAACTAACACCCCTGTTATCCAGTTCTACTCCCAGTTTACACGCAGGTATGACTCCATTACTGAGTAACTGACACCCCTGTTATCCAGTTATACTTCCAGTTTACATGCAGGTATAACTCCATTATTGAGTAACTGATACCCCTGTTATCCAGTTCTACTCCCAGTTTACATGCAGGCATAATTCCATTACTGAGTAACTGATACCCCTGTTATCCAGTTATACCCCATTTACATGCAGGTATAACTCCATTACTGAGTAATTGACATCCCTGTTATTGGGTTATTCTCACATTTTACATACAGGTAGAATTCGATTTCTGAGTAACTGACACCCCTGTTATCCAGTTCTACTCCCAGTTTACATGCAGGCATAACTCCATTACTGAGTAACTGGTACCCCTGTTATCCAGTTCTACTCCCACTTTACATGCAGTATAACTCTATTACTGAGTAACTGACACCCCTGTTATCCAGTTCTACTCCCAGTTTGCACGCAGGTATAACTCCATTACTGAGTAACAGACATCCCTGTTATCCAGTTCTACTTCCAGTTTACATGCAGGTATAACTCCATTACTGAGTAACTGATACCGCTGTTATCCAGTTCTATTCTTAGTTTACATGCAGTATAACTCCATTACTGAGTAACTGACACCCCTGTTATTCTCACAGTTTATATGCAGGTAGAATTTGATTACTGAGTAACTAACACCCTTGTTATCCAGTTCTACTCCCAGTTTACATGCAGGTATAACTCCATTACTGAGTAACTGACATCCCTGTTGTCCAGTTCTACTCCCAGTTTACCTGCAGGTATAACTACATTACTGAGTAATTGACACCCCTGTTATTGGGTTATTCTCACAGTTTACATGGAGGTAGAATTCGATTTCTGAGTAACTGACACCCCTGTTATCCAGTTCTACTTCCAGTTTACATGCAGGTATGACTCTATTACTGAGTAACTGATACCACTGTTATCCAGTTCTATTCCCAGTTTAAATGCAGGTTTAACTCCATTACTTAATAACTGACACCCCTGTTATCGGGTTATTCTCACAGTTTACATGCAGGTAGAATTCAATTTCTGAGTAACTGACACCCCTGTTATCCAGTTCTACTTCCAGTTTACATGCAGGTATGACTCTATTACTGAGTAACTGATACCGCTGTTGTCCAGTTCTACTCCCAGTTTAAATGCAGATTTAGCTCCATTACTTAGTAACTGACACCCCTGTTATTGGGTTATTCTCACAATTTACATGCAGGTAGAATTCGATTACTGAGTAACTGACACTCTTGTTACCCAGTTCTACTACCAGTTTACATGCAGGTATGAGTCCATTACTGAGTAACTGATACCCCTGTTATCTAGTTCTACTCCCAGTTTACATGCAGGTATAATTTCATTACTGAGTAATTGACATCCCTGTTATTGGGTTATTCTCACAGTTTACATACAGGTAGAATTCGATTACTGAGTAACTGACACCCCTGTTATCCAGTTCTACTTCCAGTTTACATGCAGGTATAACTCCATTAGTGAGTAATTGACATCCCTGTTTTTGGGTTATTCTCACAGTTTACATGCAGGTAGAATTCAATTTCTGAGTAACTGATAAACTGACATCCCTGTTATCCAGTTCTACTCCCAGTTTACATGCAGATATAACTCCATTACTGAGTAACTAGCACCCCTGTTATCCAGTTCTACTCCCAGTTTACATGCAGGTATAACTCCATTACTGAGTAACTGACACCCCTGTTATTGGGTTATTCTCACAGTTTACATGCAGGTAGAATTTGATTACTGAGTGACTGACACCCTTGTTATCCACTTCTACTTCCAGTTTGCATGCAGGTATAACCCCATTACTGAGTAACTGGCACCCCTGTTATCCAGTTCTACTCCCAGTTTACATGCAGGTATAACTCCATTACTGAGTAACTGACACCCCTGCTATTGGGTTATTCTCACAGTTTACATGCAGGTAGAATTTGATTACTGAGTGACTGACACCCCTGTTATCCATTTCTACTCCCAGTTTACCTGCAGATATAACTCCATTACTGAGTAACTGATGCCCGTTATTCAGTTTAAATGCCAGTTTCCATGCAGGTATAACTCCATTACTGAGTAACTGATACCCCTGTTATCCAGTTCTACTCCCAGTTTACATGCAGGTATAACTCCATTACTGAGTAACTGATACCCCTGTTATCCAGTTCTACTCCCAGTTTACATGCAGGCATGACTCTATTACAGAATAACTGACATCCCAGTTATTTGGTTATTCTCACAGTTTACATGCAGGTAGAATTTGATTACTGAATAACTGACAACCCTGTTATCCGGTTCTACTCCCAGTTTACATGCAGGCATAATTCAATTACTGAGTAACTGATACCCCTGTTGTACAGTTCTATTCCCAGTATACATGGAGGTATAACTCCATTACTGAGTAACTGACATCCCTGTTATTGGGTTATTCTCACAATTTACATGCAGGTAGAATTTGATTACTGAGTAACTGACACCCTTGTTATCCAGTTCTACTCCCAGTTTACATGCACGTATAATGCCAATACTGAGTAACTGATACACCTGTTATCCAGTTCTACTCCCAGTTTACATGCAGGTATAACTACATTACTGAGTAACTGATACCCCTGTTATTGGGTTATTCTCACAGATTACATGCAGGTAGAATTTGATTACTGAGTAACTGACACCCTTGTTATCCAGTTCTACTCCCAGTTTACATGCAGGTATAACTCCATTACTGAGTAACTGACACCCTTGTTATCCAGTTCTACTCCTAGTTTACATGCAGTATAACTCCATTACTGAGTAACTGACACCCCTGTTATTGAGTTATTCTCACAGTTTACATGCAGGTAGAATTTGATTACTGAATAACTGACAACCCTGTTATCCGGTTCTACTCCCAGTTTACATGCAGGCATAATTCAATTACTGAGTAACTGATACCCCTGTTGTACAGTTCTACTCCCAGTATACATGGAGGTATAACTCCATTACTGAGTAACTGACATCCCTGTTATTGGGTTATTCTCACAATTTACATGCAGGTAGAATTTGATTACTGAGTAACTGACACCCTTGTTATCCAGTTCTACTCCCAGTTTAAATGCAGGTATAACTCCATTACTTAATAATTGACACCCCTGTTATTGGGTTATTCTCACAGTTTACATGGAGGTAGAATTTGATTACTGAATAACTGACAACCTGTTATCCGTTCTACTCCCAGTTTACATGCAGGTATAACTCCATTACTGAGTAACTGATACCCTGTTATCCAGTTCTACTCCCAGTTTACATGCAGGCATGACTCTATTCCAGAATAATTGACATCCCAGTTATTTGGTTATTCTCACAGTTTACATGCAGGTAGAATGTGATTACTGAATAACTGACAACCCTGTTATCCGGTTCTACTCCCAGTTTACATGCAGGCATAATTCAATTACTGAGTAACTGATACCCCTGTTGTACAGTTCTACTCCCAGTATACATGGAGGTATAACTCCATTACTGAGTAACTGACATCCCTGTTATTGGGTTATTCTCACAATTTACATGCAGGTAGAATTTGATTACTGAGTAACTGACACCCTTGTTATCCAGTTCTACTCCCAGTTTAAATGCAGGTATAACTCCATTACTTAATAATTGACACCCCTGTTATTGGGTTATTCTCACAGTTTACATGGAGGTAGAATTTGATTACTGAATAACTGACAACCCTGTTATCCGGTTCTACTCCCAGTTTACATGCAGGTATAACTCCATTACTGAGTAACTGATACCCCTGTTATCCAGTTCTACTCCCAGTTTACATGCAGGCATGACTCTATTCCAGAATAATTGACATCCCAGTTATTTGGTTATTCTCACAGTTTACATGCAGGTAGAATTTGATTACTGAATAACTGACAACCCTGTTATCCGGTTCTACTCCCAGTTTACATGCAGGCATAATTCAATTACTGAGTAACTGATACCCCTGTTGTACAGTTCTACTCCCAGTATACATGGAGGTATAACTCCATTACTGAGTAACTGACATCCCTGTTATTGGGTTATTCTCACAGTTTACATGCAGGTAGAATTTGATTACTGAGTAACTGACACCCTTATTATCCAGTTCTACTCCCAGTTTACATGCAGGTATAACTCCATTACTGAGTAACTGACATCCCTGTTGTCCAGTTCTACTCCCAGTTTACCTGCAGGTATAACTACATTACTGAGTAATTGACATCCCTGGTATTGGGTTATTCTCACAGTTTACATGCAGGTAGAATTCAATTACTGAGTAACTGACACCCCTGTTATCCAGTTCTACTCCCAGTTTACATGCAAGTATAACTCCATTACTGAGTAACTGATACCCCTATTATCCAGTTCTGCTCCCAGTTACATGCAGGTATAACTACATTACTGAATAACTGATACCGCTGTTATCCAGTTCTATTCCCAGTTTAAATGCAGGTTTAACTCCATTACTTAATAACTGACACCCCTGTTATCGGGTTATTCTCACAGTTTACATGCAGGTAGAAATCGATTTCTGAGTAACTGACACCCCTGTTATCCAGTTCTACTTCCAGTTTACATGCAGGTATGACTCTATTACTGAGTAACTGATACTGCTGTTGTCCTGTTCTACTCCCAGTTTAAATGCAGGTTTAACTCCATTACTTAGTAACTGACACCCCTGTTATCGGGTTATTCTCACAGTTTACATGCAGGTAGAATTCTATTTCTGAGTAAATGACACCCCTGTTATCCAGTTTTATTCCCAGTTTACATGCGGGTAGAACTCCATTACTGAGTAACTGGTACACCTGTTACCAGTTCTTCTCCCAGTTTACATGCAGTATAGCTCCATTACTGAGTAACTGACATCCCTGTTATTGGGTTATTCTCACAATTTACATGCAGGTAGAATTTGATTACTGAGTAACTGACACCCTTGTTATCCAATTCTACTACCAGTTTACATGCAGGTATAAGTCCATTACTGAGTAATTGACATTCCTGTTATTGGGTTATTCTCACAGTTTACATGCAGGTATAACTCAATTACTGAATAACTGACACCCCTGTTATCCAGTTATACTCCCAGTTTATATACAGGTATAACTATATTACTGAGTAACTGACATCCCTGTTATTGGGGTATTCTTACAATTGACATGCAGGTAGAACTTGATTACTGAGTAACTGACACCCCTGTTATCCAGTTATACTCCCAGTTTACATGCAGGTAGAACTTGATTACTGAGTAACTGACACCCTGTTATCCAGTTATACTCCCAGTTTACATGCAGGTATAACTCCATTACTGGGTAACTGATACCCGTGTTATCTAGTTCTACTCCCAGTTTACATGCAGGTATAATTTCATTACTGAGTAATTGACATCCCTGTTATTGGGCTATTCTCACAGTTTACATACAGGTAGAATTTGATTACTGAGTAACTGACACCCCTGTTATCCAGTTCTACTCCCAGTTTACATGCAGGTATAACTCCATTACTGAGTAATTGACATTCCTGTTTTTGGGTTATTCTCACAGTTTACATGCAGGTAGAATTCAATTTCTGAGTAACTGATAAACTGACATCCCTGTTATCCAGTTCTACTCCCAGTTTACATGCAGATATAACTCCATTACTGAGTAACTAGCACCCCTGTTATCCAGTTCTACTCCCAGTTTACATGCAGGTATAACTCCATTACTGAGTAACTGACACCCCTGTTATTGGGTTATTCTCACAGTTTACATGCAGGTAGAATATGATTACTGAGTGACTGACACCCCTGTTATCCACTTCTACTTCCAGCTTGCATGCAGGTATAACTCCATTACTGAGTAACTGGCACCCCTGTTATCCAGTTCTACTCCCAGTTTACATGCAGGTATAACTCCATTACTGAGTAACTGACACCCCTGTTATTGGATTATTCTCACAGTTTACATGCAGGTAGAATTTGATTACTGAGTGACTGACACCCCTGTTATCCACTTCTACTTCCAGTTTGCATGCAGGTATAACTCCATTACTGAGCAAGTGGCACCCCTGTTATCCAGTTCTACTCCCAGTTTACATGCAGGTATAACTCCATTACTGAGTAACTGACACCCCTGTTATTGGGTTATTTCCACAGTTTACATGCAGGTAGAATTTGATTACTGAGTGACTGACACCCCTGTTATCCACTTCTACTCCCAGTTTACCTGCAGATATAACTCCATTACTGAGTAACTGATGCCCGTTATTCAGTTCAAATGCCAGTTTCCATGCAAGTATAACTCCATTACTGAGTAACTGATACCCCTGTTATCTAGTTCTACTCCCAGTTTACATGCAGGTATAACTCCATTACTGAGTAACTGATACCCCTGTTATCCAGTTCTACTCCCAGTTTACATGCAGGTATGACTCTATTACAGAATAATTGACATCCCAGTTATTGGGTTATTCTCACAGTTTACATGCAGGTAGAATTTGATTACTGAATAACTGACAACCCTGTTATCCGGTTCTACTCCCAGTTTACATGCAGGCATAATTCAATTACTGAGTAACTGATACCCTTGTTGTACAGTTCTACTCCCAGTATACATGGAGGTATAACTCCATTACTGAGTAACTGACATCCCTGTTATTGGGTTATTCTCACAATTTACATGCAGGTAGAATTTGATTACTGAGTAACTGACACCCTTGTTATCCAGTTCTACTCCCAGTTTACATGCACGTATAATGCCATTACTGAGTAAATGATACCCCTGTTATCCAGTTCTACTCCCAGTTTACATGCAGGTATAACTACATTACTGATTAACTGATACCCCTGTTATTGGGTTATTCTCACAGTTTACATGCAGGTAGAATTTGATTACTGAGTAACTGACACCCTTGTTATCCAGTTCTACTCCCAGTTTACATGCAGGTATAACTCCATTACTGAGTAACTGACACCCTTGTTATCTAGTTCTACTCCTAGTTTACATGCAGTATAACTCCATTACTGAGTAACTGACACCCCTGTTATTGAGTTATTCTCACAGTTTACATGCAGGTAGAATTTGATTACTGAGTAACTGACACCCTTGTTATCCAGTTCTACTCCCAGTTTACATGCAGGTATAACTCCATTACTGAGTAACTGACACCCTTGTTATCTAGTTCTACTCCTAGTTTACATGCAGGTATAACTACATTACTGAGTAATTGACATCTCTGGTATTGGGTTATTCTCACAGTTTACATGCAAGTAGAATTCAATTACTGAGTAACTGACACCCCTGTTATCCAGTTCTACTCCCAGTTTACATGCAGGTATAACTCCATTACTGAGTAACTGACACCCCTGTCATCCAGTTCTACTCCCAGTTTACATGCAGGTATAACTCCATTACTGAGTAATTGACATCCCTGTTATTGGGTTATTCTCACATTTTACATGCAGGTATAACTCAATTACTGATTAACTGGCACCCCTGTTATCCAGTTCTACTCCCAGTTTACACGCAGGTATAACTCCAATACTGAGTAACTGACATCCCTGTTGTCCAGTTCTACTCCCAGTGTACATGCAGGTATAACTCCATTACTGAGTAACTGATACCCCTGTTATCCAGTTCTACTCCCAGTTTACATGCAGGTATAACTCCATTACTGAGTAATTTACACCCCTGTCATTGGGTTATTCTCACAATTTACATGCAAGTAGAATTCGATTACTGAGTAACTGACACCCCCTGTTATCCAGTTCTACTCCCAGTTTACATGCAGGTATAACTCCATTACTGATTAACTGACACCCCTGTTATCCAGTTCTACTTCTAGTTTACATGCAGGTATAACTCCATTACTGAGTAACTGACACCTCTGTTATCCAGTTCTACTCCCAGTTTACATGCAGGTATAACTCCATTACTGAGTAACTGATACCCCTATTATCCACTTCTACTCCCAGTTTACATGCAGGTATAACTCCAATACTGAGTAACTGACATCCCTGTTATTGGGTGATTCTCACAATATACATGCAGGTAGAATTTGATTACTGAATAACTGACACCCCTGTTGTCCAGTTCTACTCCCAGTTTACATGCAGGTATAACTCTGTTACTGAGTAACTGATACCCCTGTTGTCCAGTTCTACTCCCAGTTTACATGCAGGTATAACTCCATTACTGAGTAACTGACACCCCTGTTATCCAGTTCTACTCCTAGTTTACATGCAGGTATAACTCCATTACTGAGTAACTGATACCCCTGTTATCCAGTTCTACTCCCAGTTTAGATACAGGTATAATTCCATTACTGAGTTATTGACATACCTGTTATTGGGTTATTCTCACAGTTTACATGCAGGTATAACTCCATTACTGTGTAACTGATACACCTGTTATCCAGTTCTACTCCCAGTTTACATGCAGGTATAACTCCATTACTGAGTAACTGATACCCCTGTTATCCAGTTGTACTCCCAGTTTACATACAGGTATAATTCCATTACTGAGTAATTGACACCCACGTCATTTAGGCATTTTTCCCAGTTTAAATGCGGGTATAACTCCATTACTTAATAACTGACACCCCTGTTATCGGGTTATTCTCCCAGTTTACAAGTAGGTATAACTCCATTACTGAGTAATTCACACCCACATTATTGAGTTATTTTTGTCAGTTCACATGCAGGTTTAGCTCGATTACTTAGTAACTGACACCCCCGTCATCAAGTTACTCTCCCGGTTTACATGCAGCTTTAACTCGGTTACTGAGTGCTATAATTTACACCCTGGTTATCGAGTTAGTCATTTCATGTAAGCAGGGCAATCTTCAAGAACCACTTCATGGGAACAGAACTGGATTGTAATCCTGTTAACGAACCCCTGACACAGTCAGAAAAACTTCTGCAAATGTAAGATTTAAATAAAATTCAGTTCATAGTTCTTGTATTTTTCTACAATTATGTTCCTCTTTTCTTTATTACTGAGGAGA